>JAWQUS010000010.1:17537500-18782500 GCA_036365455.1 Macrosoma leucophasiata
AGCAAGGTCCGATATTTCTATTTAACTCAGCATCTTTATTCGCAATTCAATCTGCAGTAACTCGCCATGGTTGTAGGGTTCGCTGCATAAAGAGGTTATTTTCGATTATACGAACCGTAAAATTACAGAGACGAAAATGTTTATCTGAGAAGCCGTTTGTTCTGAAAAATAGTTGGTTATTGAAGTCTACGTCCGACTCTTGGTTTCAACGACACAAAAAAAGGTACATGATTGTAGTTGAATTGTTGAGAGTAAAAACTGCTTTTTTAATTAAAAATATTTTATGCATTAAAATAAATATAACATTCCCGTTTCTACATAACAGCTACCAGGATATTAGTGTATATGATACAGTGCCGGATTTACGCATAGACAACATAGGCAGTTGCCTATGGGCCCGCACCAAAAGGGAGCCGCGACCCCACCACTAACTTACCCAATACTGACTTTTGTTACAAATTGTCAGACAAAACACTATTTTTGGGAAAAATAAACATCAACAATATTATCGATACGCTTATTAATGTTAAACTCAGACAAAAATATTTTTTCTTTAGTTTAATTTTGAGTAAATTTTATGTTAGTAAACATTATTCATTTGCTTTCTTTTTTAACTTGACCTTGCTAGAAACATTCAACAGTTAACCACAAACGATTTGAGGGCCTCCACCCCATGATTTGCTGCATGATTGCATTGATATTATATAATATGTATGTACATTTTATACATATAATATTATTTACCACTACAGTAGCTGTGGTTGACAAATGTCTCCTATCGTATTAACGAATCCAGATTTTTCGTATGGTTTAAAGATATTTGATTACCTTACTGAGGCCACTGCTTATCAAGGTAAAATCTGGAGTAATCTTGGATGATATTCGGAGGCTCCCTTAGTACTTGTGTCTATCTGACTCGGCTGATTCTCATTCCAAAAGTTTAATTGACAACTTTGTAACCATATACATATTTAACTCCATTTTATCACTTCTGCGCCAATTGAATTATTAAACAGTAACCTAATCAAGTCTTCCGTTACCTATATGAAAATTAATGAAATTAAATATATGAAAATGGCTATTAGGAAGATATGCGAGGAGCAACGTAAACGTGTCAAAAGCAATTAAGAGGTTCAAAGAGCTTCGCTAATTAGTTTACGTAGAAGACACTCACCGTAGTCACAGTACAGGGACGCAACGAACTCGTCCGAGAGCACGCGAGTCGCGTCGCGTTCTGTCCTATATTACCTACTTAAAATACTCGTAAGCTAGCTCTCATTCGGCGGAAACACGTAGACTAAAATTTTATTAAATTGCGCGCGGTGTTCCAACTTCCCGAGCTCGGGAGATACACGGGCTACGCGTTATGTATCGCAATAAACGGGGCACGTCGTACGCGAAGCACGAGTGGTCTTATTATATTACAGTTACTGTATCTGTACAACGCAAAAGTGGTTCGCAGATTGACACGTACCACTTTTTTCACTTTTCTTGTACACTGTTATAGATATCTTACGACCAGGTACTCGAACGCTTGTCAATGAAAATAATCATCATCATCATCACTCCAGCTGAAAAACGTCCACTGCTGGACAAAGCCTTCCACATAGATGCCCACATCAGTGTTTTGCGTCATTAGATTAGAAGAGATAAGAATATGCCATAATCGAATGAATGAAGCGCGCATAGCCCCGCATAGCCCATAGCGGCTGGTGTAGATCATAAGCACATAGGCGATCAACTCGGTTAATCACTACGGGCGCGGTCGGGTAGTGTGATGGGTGACCGCTAGTGGCAAATTAAATGCGCGTTTCCGTGCTTCGGGGGGCACTTTAAGCCGTCGGTCCCGGTTGCTATCGACAAATAGCAGTCGTTAAACCTTGTCGGAGGCCTTATGGGCGGTTTGAAAACATCCGACAGCGAGTTGGCCACTAACCCACCCACCTCCACCAATCCGCATTGGAGCTGCGTGGCGGAGTAAGCTCCAGGCCTTCCCCCAAAAAGGGAAGAGACTCGTGTCCAGCAGTGGGACGTATAATGGGTTGCCATTATTATGCCATAATCGCCACGCTTGGCAGGCGGATTGACAATCGCAGTGGCGCTAGTATTATCGCAGGACGCTGCTGCCCATCCCCCGTTCTTATTTTTACTTACAGAAGAATCATCTTCCATTACAAAAGAATTCTGCCGCTAGTGGGCGGGATCGTCACATCCCGACGCCGCAATGCAAATATGCAAAAATTAACTAATAAGAACTACGAATAAAGTTGCTTGAAAAGTTAAATACTTTAACTTGACGAACCGATTAGTTAACACCACAATAAAGTTAAAATGATCTTATAAAATGTTTGAAAATACTGTCTTTAAGCAGATCAAAGCATAGTGTAAAAATCATAGCATCATCATGAATGAATTTGACTAGTATTACAGCAATTAATTTTAATAAGTCGCGAATGTAAGTTTAATACGCCTGGTACGTGAATAAAATTTTGGACAATGTTTGAGAAACTGGCAGTTATTGCGAGTGATCTATCTTTTTGTTCAAAATTCGAGAGTCACCGTCGACAGCCCTCCTCGTATTTTATAAGCATCAAATGTTTGTCGTTGCGGCAACAGCCAGGCGCGGCTCACGCTTCTCCGAAGCAATTAAGTGTTATGTGGCCCCGGCGCAAAATGCCTCAGGCGCCTGGTTTATTGTAACGTAAATTCACGCCTGTAATCCCCGAAGGGATAGGCAGAGGTAAATGCATGCATTCAAGCATACATGCACGATTCGCCGGTTACGTTTTAGCCCATGTAACAGGTGGCGAGCCTGTTGACATCTCCGGGCACATTACCAAACTTTGAGGTACTGGAAAATTTCCAGAAAATGGAAAAATCCCAATAGAACCAGAGATAAAGGCTTTTTCACCATTATCTCTGATAACCCCCTACCCGGGAATCGAACCCAGGACCTCAGCGTAGTAGTAGTGGCCTGCTACCACTGGGCTACCGAGGCAGTTAAGGCAGGTTTATTGTATTAACAGCTAATTTACCCCTCGATGCTTTCATCTAGCAATAACTTAATTGAATTTGCATTATATGTACTCGCCAGCAAAATGGAATTAAGGAATCGAATTGGATTTCATAATTAACCACACGTACAAGTTACAAGTACCTACTTTCGATAGTCTTATGGTGAGATTCACAGACCGCACTACGACTTTACTTTGAGCAAAGTATGCTTAGAACTGTCAGAAATGTATGGGTTTTGACAGTTCGAAGCGTACTTTGCTCGAAAGTAAAGTCGTAGTGCGGTCTGTGAATCTCGCCCGAACGCACTAGCGGTTAGCCGCGCGGTTACAGTTTGATATGCAACCGCCTGTACAGTCACAAGCGGTTGCATATTAAAATGGCGGCTAGTGGGTTAGGGTGCTTACAGTTTACACAGGTGAGTTGCATATTATGAAGTAGGTCGGTGTAAAATTTTAATACAAATCACGATAACATACCTACTTTGACGACCGCAATAGCTGTTTAAAAGTAGGTACTTTAACATATTACGGTCATAAAGGGATGATGAGATAACTTATGGTTGAGAAAATCTTAAATGTATATTTAATATCACGTCCAGGCCATACGTATAAAGACGACAGTTAGGAACAAAAGACAGACGCGCGATTATATACGCAATCTGGGATAAACCCCTAATTTTATGACGACCACAATTTAGGCTCGGTCGGTCATACCGTCTGATAAATGTTCACTTCTAAAATTCACGTTTTTTATGCAGTTCAGGAATTACATCAGAAAGTATTCTGTTACAAATGATCTACGTACAATACGCATAGTAAATAGATGAAATGGTGGTTCTGTATATTATCATTCATAGTGTGGGTAGGTTTATGAGACACATGGGATGACTATTACAATAAAGACTATTCTAGTACAGCTTGATTTACGATATTAAAAATTTTAAAATCCTTACAAAAATAAAGTTTAATTGATAATCACATGTTGCCAGTTTTCTGGAGACAAAACCTCAGAAAGACTGCATACCAGAATATTTAGGTAGATGCTGCTAGTCTATACTTATAATAAAACTGTAGAAGTGTAAATTCTGTACATTGAAAATATTGAAAAAATAAATACCAGGGGATGTTACTAGATCGATACCAAACACAAATATGTGATTAGAAAATTTTTTGTCTGTCTGTCTGTCTGTTTGTTCAAGCATCACACAAAATCTACCAGTCCGATTACAATGAAACTTGGTATGATTATACTTTAACCTTTGGCGCACAACACTGGGTACTTTTTATCTCGAAAAAAATTCTGTTTGTCTGTGTGTTTGTGCACCCTAATTTCAGAAACGCCTTATTCGATTTGCGGTTTTCACTTATATATTGTGATAAATTTCACTTAACATTTAGTGTTTGTTTCATGTGAATCGGTTCAGAAATAAATAAGTTATGTCAATTTAAAGAATCATATCGAATATTTTTAAGCTATTCTGTATCTTAGTTCTATCTTTTAGGGGATTTCGTACCTAAAAGGTAAAAACGGACCCTATGGATTACTAATCCTCCGCTGTCTGTCTGTCTGTCCGTCCGTCTGTCTGCCACCAACCCGTATCTCATAAACAGTGTAATATAGCTAGAAAGCTAACATTTTCACAAATTATGTATTTCTGATACCGCTATAAAGACAAAAATAATTACTAACAATAAAATATGAAAATTTTAAGGAGTCCAAGGGGGCATACAATACACGTGTTTTTTTTTCGTATATTTTTTGCTCGATAATAACGGTAGGAAGTAGACCCTTAAATTTTCACAGAATTTTTAGATCTTATTTTGTACTAGCAGCTGCCCGCAACGTCGTCTGCGTGAAAGCTCTACAGCACCAAACATACCTAAGATGCCAGTGTCGCTTTAGCATTATAAGCAAACAACTTTTAAAATAGTATTAAATTAAAAGTATAAGTTTTTTGCAAGCGAAGCAAGTGAAGGGAGTCATATGGGAATCCTGCTGAGTTCAGTCATAAGATGTGACTGAAGGAAATAGAGAAAATAATGCAGGAATATATTCCCGGACACAAAAGAGTAAAAATACGTACAAAGGTATCAAACCTTACAACACTTTCCTATAAACTACGTTGGTAGTTATTCTGGTACGACTGGTAACGCGGTAGCAAGCGACGTGCAGTTGCTCATTGTCTGCCCCTGCGACTTATTGATGGTCATCGCGAAGCAAACATTCAACTGTACGCGCTTGAACTGGAATGTGTAGTTATGCGGTATGAGGGGAATGCGTGGTATAAATACTGCCTCGCCAATGCCGAGTCCCGTTATACAACTTCGGAGGAGATAAGTTCCGAAGAAGAATATTCGGGACACCTACCTTCAGCTTCATGGTATGCGACGGAAGTCCGCTTGCTGACAGGAAGTTCAGAAATGCCATGGTATAATGTGTGGCGTCATCTTGCTCGACGACAGTATTTATGAAGGTGTAGACCACTTCATTTCCTACTAATTGTTGCAGCCTGTTCATTTTTGGGCGTCAAAATGGCTCGCTCACACACTCAAGAATTCTGCTGGTGCGGTATACGACTGATGTGCCCGTAGACACCGAGAATGAGTTCTTTTAAGCTGGATACCACTCTGCCACCTCTCTCTTCTGGTAGAGTGCTTTCGCGAAGACTTAGAAGGACATCGGAAAATTCTTGAGCATGGTCGTCGAGCTGAGCTCTAATATTAATGGTCAAGTGCAGCGTAGGTACGAACTCGTTAAGATCGTTTCGAGCATTCATCTCATCAGCACTCAATCTTCGCGTCACCACGGGAAGCGATTGCCGGAAATCGTCAGTGAACAGTAATGTGACACCACTCACTCAAATTGTCGTTCTTTCGGATGTCCTGCAGGGTTCTGTCCACGGCCTCAACTGCCTTTCTATTGGCCATCGTACACTCATCCCATCAATCAGAGAGCAATCCTTGATCACGTGTCCCTTATCACTGTTACATGACACACCAAAAACAGTCATTTCGGCGCTCTCTAAATATAAGGGAATTTTAAACATGGCATGTACTGTTTTGCTATCCGGAAGCAGTGTGGAAGCAATTCCCCACGACGCTACAGCAATAGAAATTTTGCCTTGCCTCCTGACCTCTGCAAGTATGCCATATGTGATAACAAATGTTTTTCCTGTTCCACCAGGAGCATCCAAAATCCAGGAGAAAAACATTTTACCCTGGTTTTTCAGGGACGGTATCATAAATTTGTTTTTGCTCTGAAGAAAACAAAGCGACATGGTCATTTCGCCCGGATCGTAATTTATCTCAGCGTTATACACCCAATTTCTACGGTCTTGATGTGGTGATGATTTGGGGAGCTGGTAACCCATAGTCGATAGTTCAATCGGTGGTGGAAATGACCACATCTTGAAATGAACTAATACATGCGTTCATTAGTTTTTTTTTTATGTTATAAAAGTGGCAAACAAGCGTGCAGTTCACATTGATGTAAAGTGATGACTGCAGCCTATAGACACCCACACAATGACCAGAGGTCAAAATGTAAATGCGCTGCCACTCCTGAGGGATTAGGATGCCTCTGTGCCGGAAATTACAGAGCCGCACATTACCACCTGACCGGAACACGATAGTGCTGAACACTACCATTTAACGGCAAGTATATCAGGTAATGCGGTGGTGCCTACGCCCGCGAGTTCCGTCACTGGAGCTCTACCACCAGTTAAAGTTACGTTAGTTAAGTTAGTTAGTTACTTCGACTTCGTCTCCAGTAGCACGTGTCTTAAAGCTCGTAGAAAATCTTCAGACAGATGATCCGCGCGAGGGTGTAATCCCAGTTTTGGTAACCGTCGAGAAGGTGACGTGCTACGCAGGCTGCGCGGTAAATGGGATACTCCACGCCATCAAATGTGAAATACGTTGGGCCTCGGACCGTGTGAAGTAACAACCGCAGGCAATAGCTTTCGCCATTATTTGGATGCACGGTACCTATAAACCTTACCCAATGCGGTGTCCTTGAAAATTCTCGGATATTCATGAAAAATATGAAGTAAATCCATTAAGATCCATTACTTTTTGAGTTTAGCTTGCACATACATACAGACAAACAACAACAGACAAAACAAACACTATATTTGGCTTCGATATCGATAGTAGTTAACGCCCCAAGTATTCTTTATAACAAAAAGATCTATGTACAGTTTTGACTTTCCTACGATTTTAAAGATTTACAGCTCTGCCCCCGTAGGAGATAGCGTGATAATATGTAGCCTATATGTTGACCGGACCTGTTAGTAATATTCATGCAAAATTTACTTCAAATTTAATAAAACTAAAAAATATATATACTAATTACTAATATACTAATAAATATTACTAACAGGTGCCATTTAGTAGGTACTTTTTTAGTTTAGCCCGGACTTACATACAGACAAAAAATCTGAAAACTATATTTTTGGCTTCGATTTCTATTGCAGATCACGTCCCAAGTATTCTTTTAAAAAATATTCAATCTAGTCTTTATTTTCTTACGATTTTATGAAATGTAGAGATTCCCTTGGGAATGAGGGATCTTCCCGCAGTAAAAAGTAGCCTAAATGTTGGCCAGGCTTAGTATCTATACACCACAAAAAGTTTCATTCGAATCCGTCCAGTATCTTCGGATATTAGCCTGGACAAAGGGACAAACAGACAAACAGACAGACAATAAAATTAAAAATCTTTGAAAAGTGTTCTAATACTATTTTAACATCGCCCCCAATTAGTTTTTCGTAAATATATACAATGTACAGACACGCGGGTTTTACTGTTTTATTATACGAGTATTACCTTTTATAATAAATCTATACAAATAAATAAAGTTGTAGTGTCTGTTTGTAATATTAAAATACCCGGTTTTTACTAAATGCATATGTATGCCAAAACATTTTTTACGATTTTTGTCTGTCTGTCTGTTCGGCGGGGCTAATCTTGGGAACGGCTGGACCGATTTTGACGGGACTTTTATCTCCATACATCCATACATACATACAAATAAGTAGAATTGGAGTGTATCCGACTTTCGCGGGACTTCTACGTGTAGGTAGCTGATGTAATAAGGAGTAACTTAGGCTACTTTTGTCTCCATACATCCATACATACATACATACCTACATACAAATAAGTAGAATTGGAGTGTATCCGACTTTGACGGGACTTCCACGGGTAGGTAGCTGATGTCATAAGGAGTAACTTAGGCTACTTTTATCTCCATACAACCATACATACCCACATACAAATAGGTAAATAGAATTTGATTGTCTCCGATTTTGACGGGACTTTCACTGGCAGATAGCTGATGTAATAAGGAGTAACTTAGGCTACTTTTATACTAGCTACGCCCACGACTTCGTCTGGGTAGATACTGAACAATCATATTTTTTCTCACGTGGACAAAGTCGCGGGCACAGCTAGTTAAAAATAAAGAACTAAGCATAAAGAAGTTACGTAAAATTAAAGTCACAGAAATTAAGAAAATCCAAAAACTATAAATTGAATCATTATTTTTTTTAACAAGCTATTGGGGCTATGATAGTAATTATTTGAATAAAACTGTTTATAAATGTAAACCGAGCGATGATTCATGAGTAGTTAATCCCGAACACCATGTATAGATATCTTAATATTCCATATCCGTCAATACGACACGTAACAAAAACAATAAGCATTTTTAACCGTTCTCGCCTCGCCGTATTGAACATGCCAGGGCAGTGACGCTTTGATCCCACTTGCACAGAAGTATCCCAGAAAATCCTGATTGACGTCATTCTCGTCTAAATTCAATCTCGTAGCATCCACCGTCGATTGCAAAGTACTTTAAAATCTGATGTTACACGAACAATATACCGCGTGAAATATCTGTAATGTGATGTGACTTTAACTAAGAATCTTGGGAGATATCTTAACATCCTCTTACGTAATATAGGCCCTGTAGTTTCCGGCACAGAGGCATAAGACCTTAGGCCTCAGGAGTGGTAACGCATCTGCATTTTGACCTTGGTCTTTGTGTGGGTGTCTATAGGCTGCAGTCATCACTTAACATCAATGTGAACTGCATGCTTGTTTACCACTTCCATTACATAAAAAAAAAAAAAAAAATATGTATTAAACGCAAGCGAAAGTACGTAGTATAATTACATATTCTCCATTGATATACAAATGATATTCTCTGGCGAAAGCAAATGTTAAGTAGATATTGTAGGTAGATATTAAATGCAAGCGTGCTTCTATATTGTTTGGGTTCCGAGTTTTTATTTATACTTAGAACAACATCATGCTTGCATTAACAATAATTGTTTTTATACTTATACATCGTCAACATATAAGTAGGTTTTTTTTATGTAATGAAGGTGGCAAACAAGGATACAGTTCACATGATGACTGCAGCCCATTGACACCTACACAAAGTTGTTTTGTCTCTGTGATAATTAATTTAGGTTGAGAAATCTATGAAGGGGCCATACATTACCATCCAACCCAAACACGATAGTCCTGAACACTACCACTTGGCGGCAGATATTAGGTAGGTAACACGCTGGTGTCTACACCCTCGAGCTGCTACACTGGAACTCTACCACCAGTATTTATCTCAATAAAATAATATTGTATTTTTTATTAAATTCTCAAAACGTTTCAATATCCTCAGCGGGTCCTGGCAGATTTCCTCAAAAGTTATAAGGAATCACAAACTTACTCCGCCGTAGAAGAATCGATACGTGACCAGATAACGTAAACCAAAATGGAATGCTAAATCTGCAGAAATATGCATTTCACTTCGTTGACGTTCGCATATCCACTTCCTGCGCCGCGCTGCGGTCACATGTTTGATCCGGGCAACTGTTTACTAAGAGCTGTAGTGGACGAGTGGTAAAAGCTTTCCTAGAAATCTTTAGATACACTTTTAATGTGAATAAAGTGACGTTTGGTATACAATATACTGGTATTTTTCGCTATAATTCATGCGAATTAAATATTTTAATGAAGCGCGCATGGCCCAGCGGCTGGTGTAGATCGTAAGCGATCTGCTCGGTAAAGCACTACGGGCGCGGTCGGGTAGTGTGATGGGTGACCGCTAGTGGCAAATTAAATGCGCGTTTTCGTGCTTCGGAGGGCACGTTAAGCCGTCGGTCCCGGTTGCTATCGACGGATAGCAGTCGTTAAACCTTGTCGGAGGCCTTATGAGCGGTTTGAAAACATCCGACAGTGGGTTGGCCACTAACCCACCCACCTCCACCAATCCGCACAGGAGCAGCGTGGTGGAGTAAGCTCCAGGCCTCCCCCCAAAAAGGGGAGAGACTCGTGCCCAGCAGTGGGACGTATAATGGGTTGCCATTATTATTATTATTAAATATTTTGCTTTTGAAAATTGGAGTTCTTGAGAACTTGAATCCACCACTTGATAATTTGCCTAGTCACTCTATCTACTAACCTACCGAAGTTACCCTATTGTCGAATTTCTCATTCTTATTTTTGTTAGGTATTTAATAACATGTTTTTAATAATAATTATGGTTATATTTTATTTAATGCTCCGCACATATATACACTCATAATTTTAATTCACGCGGCCTTCGGTCATTTTTGGCATCCAATAATAATTGGTAAAACGTTTTTTTTCTAACTACAGATGTAAAATAAAAGATTAAAATAAAAGAATACTCGTAAAATAATGTCTTATACGAACAACGTAATACAATATACGAATGTTTCAGTCGATCCATATCAAAATTCAAAATTAATCCGTGATATCGAAAACCCGTTTCACATCGCATCGGTGCAGTTTATTCTGCAAACGGCCTGTATATCCGTCGGACCCAACTGAAAGCCAAACAAGACACAAAGGGAACAAGAGATAAACTGTGTAAATCCTCAGGCATACAAATACGGACTCACGAGGTAAAGCGATCCGTGCGCTGATCTTTTTCAGGGGTACGCTAAACAGTTCATATATCATTCGTGGAGTGATGCTTTAGTTATATTTTAGTGGACACATCACCATCAATCTCTTAAAACGTTTATCATCCCGCGCATTGTCGACGTAAAATGTTCAGCTAATATTCGCGAAATGGATCACAGTCATGGCTATTTATAGGTTGTTTACAAGAGATTATCATATTCGGTTCGTTAGTAGGTACACTTCATAAATTATCAGGCTGAAATTCGTAAATATTTACGTCGAAAATGCATAATACTACTTTAGGTATTCATATTATTTCACTCTAATAGCAGAAGTGAGACCATTGCTAGCACTGTATATTCTACATTACCTATACCTATTATGCGCTATATTTATCAATTACCAAAACCGTAGCACTACCAAAAAGCCATAAGGAACCAGGAGTGAATCACCATTGAAACTTCTAGATTTATGTAGATATATAAAATATTTATAATACTTTTATTTTTAACTGCCTCGGTAGCCTAGTGGTAGCAGGCCACTACTACTTCGCTGAGGTCCTGGGTTCGATTCCCGGGTAGGGGGTTATCAGAGATATTGGTGTAAAGTCCTTTATCTTTGGTTCTATTGGGATATTTCCATTTTCTGGAAATTTCCCAGTACCTCGAAGTTTGGTAATGTGCCCGGCGATGTGAACAGGCTCGCCACCTGTTACGTGGGCCAAAAACGTAACCAGCGAATCGTGGGTGTTTGCATGTATGCTTAAATGCATGCATTTACCTCTGCCTACCCCTTCGGGGATTAAAGGCGTGAAGTTACGTTTTTTACTTTTATTTTTCGCAACAACACATGCGAGTGAATTTAGAAATAATGAAAAACTCACCATAAAGAAAGTAAACATGTGGACAATGATGATGTGCGTTCATAAAGATTGTAACATTGTTCGCAGTTGACAAGCAAGCCGCTAAATCCATAACTTTGAAAAGTTAAGAATACATGCTAAAACGAACTATTGGACTTATACAATAGGTACCTAGGTATATTGTATTTGTTGCAGCAAAGACAAAGAATCTTTCACGACCGATAAAGCAACACATTTTTCTTCTCCAAATTTATCAAGGTTTTCGTATTGCCGCCATGTAAAAGAAAGAATGTAGGTATATCTGATAGTCTGAAAGTCTTTTCTTTCTGTATCAGGTCAAATGTCAAACCTAACAATCTGAAAAGAAAATCGTTCAAATAAGAATTTTGCTAGGTACCTACTCACTTAAAACTTTTAGACTAACACAACATTCTACCCATTACTAGACACAAAGACGTGAAATCTTTATCAATCTTGAGTAATCTTCTTCGAAGCTAGACTTATGAGAGTAGTTAATGTCAATTCAGCATTTTTTTTGTTTGATTACTGTTTTTCTTCTAAGTGCCTATAAGTAGCGTCTGGTACTAACGCGATCTTTTAGAGTAGATTTAGAGCGTTCGCTGCGTGAAATGGGACGCGGGTCATTTTTTCAATCGCGCAAAAGGATGTATAACTTAATTAAATAATCGATTGTTTCTATTAAAATAACTTTCTTAAAGTAACTTATGTTATTGAGGAGACTAAAAATGTTTAGACTTTTACTAAACATCTCTGAAACGTCAGGAGGTCAAAACCGATAATGACTAGTTATCGTAACAAGCTCTAGATACAGCTGTACATCGGCAAACTTATCTAATTACCGCAAACAGAAGGCTCTCGACTTACGAGTGGCCATCTTAAGAGCATCTTCCTGTAACACGAGCTCGCTGTTATTGCCTTGCCCACTGCTTCATTATAGTTTCTGCCCATTACCGGCTCGCGAATACGGAACGTATTATTATATTATTGTTATTTCTTTTTTATCCGGAGTTATTGTACGTCCTTAATGCGTGATTTTTTTACCAATTCGGTAACAATGTTATATTTGTAGAAAACAACTCGAATTTCTGTGTTAAGATTCGGGATAACAAGTTGTTGTAATTAATAAAATTGATACCAATGATTATATGAGTTGAGAAAAAAAAAGAATATTCTGTTTGCAGGGTTTTTTTTATGAAATGTTATCTAGTGGCAAACAAGCATGCAGTTCACATTGATGTTTAGTGATGACTGCAGCCTATAGACACCCACACAAAGACCAAGGTCAAAATGCTAATAAATTACTACTCCTGCGGCCTAAGGTGTTATGCTTCTGTGCCGAAAATTACAGGGTCGTACATTACCACCTGACCAGAACACGATAGTGCTGAACACTACCATTTAGCGGCAAGTATATAAGGTAATGCGATGGTGCCTACGCCCGCGAGTTCAGTCACTGGAGCTCTATATATACTTTCGTCCGTCTATCCGCTGTTTAGCTGATTTGAATTTTTATACGCTACTTAACTCTTTTTGGGTAAAGCGGTACTTCTCGACACGGAGCGTATTGTGAGGAGGTTTCTCCCTCTGAGCCCCTTACCACTAACAGCTTGCACCCTGCTCCCGCTACCGACGACAACCTATATTTTATATATATGAATGCATACGTAAAAAATGAAAAAATAGAGTTCTTAAACAATATGAATAGTTTTTACATCGAAAACAACGTAGGTGCAATTCATAACGGATTATTTACGAAAGAAAAAAGCGTATCTATTCAAAATTAGGTTCAATTAAATTTTAACTAGATTTGTACGTAGTAGGTACGTACTTACATAGTTTCACGGTTCACGAAACACACATTGTCTGCAGTCACAGTCGTTGATATCAGAGACAGTTTTAATAAAATGTAAGGCCAGGACTCTTCACAAACTTGTTCCGAGCGTAATGTCTGCAAACAGCAATGCATGAAAATATTCCTGCATCGCAAGTATGAAACCGAAATGTTCATTACTCGCTGGGAAGACAATAGGCGAAATGAACCCCATGGTATGAAATAACACGCAGTCTCGTTCACACAATACCAAAAAACAATGTCGGGTCCCTGTTCTTGAAAAAAATGTCGTTTTGATAGCAAAATACGCTACGCAGAACGCTATTGCGAGAAAATAGTAGTTTGCTTTCAATTTGTTAAAAGCCAGCTTTGACCTGATTTCATATACTCTTGTGATAATATGTCATTGCATTGCCGAATTGGAAGTCCGTAGTTTTAAATAAAGGTGTAAAAACCTTTATGAGATCACCTTCTATTCGTTTCATTTCTTTAAACTGCCTCAGCAGTCTAGTGGCAGCAGGCCATTGCTGCTACGCTGGGGTCCTAGGGTCGATTCCCGGATCTATCTGATTTATTTATTTTCTTCGGGTTTTTATTTAAGCTTAGTACGACGCAGAGAGAACGATTATATTAATCAAGACACCGGCACCTCAAAACAGCTCCAATAAAAAGTTGAATTCTGTAACTCAAATCCTTTTGAAATTTCACAAAAAACGATTACAGCCCTTTTTCAAAGACATGTATAATCAATTACAACCGCAGAAATTAAAAAAGCGATACCTGTCAAGATAATAACACTGCAGTATAACCGCGTGGCAAACCATCAAAGGCCTGATAAATGAGACGGACATTGTATGACACGAGCGTAAACACAAAAAAAACGATATATCTTTTTTAAATACCCATACAGTATGTAGGCTGCACCAGTTTTATTCATAAATCACTAACACTGGGCCAACGCAAGCAAATCGAAAAATATGCTCAATAGAGATATCGCCGCATAAGAATGTCGAACGGAATCAATTCCGCTTTTTTTCCTTATTCAACCGTCATTGAATTTTCATCTTTTTGTGAAGTGGGGCGTAATGCGATATCTTATGATGCTCTGAATAGGAAATACATCTTCATAATCATTTCCGCAAATTAAAGAATATTCAACATAACTGTAAAAAATATTTGTGTAGGTAGTTTTTAGTTGTATATTAAAAAGATAACAAGGTTGATTGTATTTTAGCCCACCAGTGCGTGATGGAATAAAACAGTGTTAAAAAGTTTATTCGTGTTCTATCTACCGCGTACAGTTTTCATATTCGCTAAGTTCCAGTTGGTTTATCTCCAATGTGGCTGACAAGAAGATAGATGACTTACTTAACTTATGGTCCTATGTCCTCTTGATGGGGCAGAGGGCGTCCACAATGATTTACCATCTCGAACAGTCTAGAAGATAGAAGATACTCATATCTTAGTGATGATAAGTGAATACTCTTCAACAAATTGATAACTAGTTGTTGCCCGCTTATCCATCTGTGCGCTTGCTAGTTTTGTGTGTATGCTACAAAACTAAAAAAGTAGCTTTGTCTTTTGCCACTATTAAAACGGATTTTAAACATGAAAATACCATATTATTATCAAATATCATTTCAATTGGCTCAGCGCTTTGGTAGTGGATCTTAACTGACAGAGCTTCTTATATAATTACAATCACAGAAATATGAACATTATGACAATAGAGCGCGAGATACTGACGCAGAAAATGGTGTCTCTTCGGCATCAATGCCAGTAGTCTATCAAATCTTACACACAAATATAAGATTTAATGTCAACAAGCGAAACAATGTAATGTATTTTGAATGTTCTTTACGAACGTATTTAGAGCCCCAGCTTCCTTTATAATAATTTTATTATCTCTGTTAGCTTGAGTACGAAGTTATAGTCAGTGTGTACGTGTGTAGTAGTGTAGTAGTGAATATAGATACCAGGGACATGCTTTTTATTTTAGCAAAGTTTCCATGATCTTGTTATTTAGATTTCTGTGATTATATACATAGAAGTATAGGTAATGGACCCTGACAAAAATCTTTTTACTGTGTACCAAAAAATATTACAATTGTTAATAAACACAATATTATAGAGCAGAACTACAATTTTGTGGCAGATGGGCCTATTACGAATACGAAATACCGTCAAACTCTTCCATTGGAACTCTACCATACAGTCAGCGTATTTCGTATAAGTTCATTGACATTGTTTTCCAGAAACTTCGTAAACACAATCGTAAATTACATACTTTTATTTGTTTCTATATCATGAACCTGAAACCCTGCTATATGTTCATGCAAACATTACGAGCTAGCGTTTAAATTGTTACAAACAAATCTGTACACACACGGAATTTCTGATGCATATTTATCTAGATAAAAAATGTTTATGATCGCGTTGAATTATAATATTTGTCATCCTTCCTGACCAAAACATAGGGTGACCGCACACACTAGGGGGGAGGCACGACAAGAGGCACTCACGTTTAAAACAGCTTATATTACCGCTGTCAAAAGCAAACCGTCATATTTATCTGATTTGACGACAAAGCAGGTAAAAAGGAAAAAAAAACATATCGTCACTCAAATTGCTAGCTTTTCGGAAGATTCCAGCGGGCCGACTAGTGATAATGAACATCAGGCTTCAGCTTCTTCTGGTATCGTTGACGCGAACAAGACTGAAGCGCAGCAGAAAATTAAGCGAGCAGCTCGCTTGAAAAACAAATAGGTTGTCGTGGAATGTGTTGCTTTGCGGTTTTCAGTGTTCACATTGACTTGACTTCAAGTAGGTAATATTTCAGGTTCACTTTTTTTTGGTACATGTACTTTTTATCTTCATAATTTGAGTTGTTGTGGGTTACCTTTAAAAGTTTAAGATTGAAAAAAAAAATCAAAACATAGAAAGCAATTCATTGTGACACATGCTTGTGAATCTTTAAAAGACTTGTGCTTGTAATACTTGTGCTTCTTTAAAATAAAATAAGTCGAATGATGATTATGCCTATACTCCAGTTCATTATTCCCACTTTAACGCATATCATTAATTTTTCTTTATCATCTATTATATTTCCTTTGATTTGGCAAAAAGCATTCGTGATCCCACTTCCAAAAGTTAATAACCCCTGTAAATTAAAGGAGTATAGGCCTATTTCAATATTACCGTTTCTCTCCAAATCTCTTGAAGCAGTACATAAACGGGTTTCTTCTTTCTTACATGATAATAATATTGTATCTCAATTCCAATCCGGTTTTCGCGCTGGCCACAGCACCGCCACTGCTTTACTTAAGGTAACGGAGGATATTAGGAGTGGCATGGAGGATAGGATGGTCACTATTTTGGTTTTCATTGATTTTAACATGGTTGACCATGATATGTCGGTCAAGTATGAAAGTCAAATAATAACTTTTTCTTCAGCCGTCAAGGATCTGAGCTTATACATTGATGCAACTCTAAGCTGGAGAGTCCATATCAGTGAGGTGAGCTGAGCTGTGTATGGTGCTCTTCATTCCCTCAACTGACTTAGAAATTTCCTGCCAATTGAAACTAAGATTCGTCTTGTTCAGGCTCTCATTTTTCCCATCATTGATTATGCTGATGTGTGTTATTCGGATCTAAATGAGATTTTATTGGACAAACTTGATCGATTAATTAAAAACTCAATCCGCTTTATTTTTTGTCTTCGCAAGTTTGACCATGTTTCTTCGTTTCGAACAAAACTTCACTGGCTTCCTGTTCGACAGCGAAGACAAGCACGGCTTCTTAACCAACTTTTTTCTATTCTTACCGATCCTACATCTCCTTCTTATTTAAAATGCAAATTTCAATATCTTTCGTCTTCTCATTCACTTCAATTGCACTCTAATAATTCTAATATTCTTTCTATACCACTTCACAGTTCCAGCTTTGTATCCAGTTCATTTCTTGTCCAAGTAGTACGTTTGTGGAATGCTCTTCCAGAGGATATACGTAAGCTCACTTCAAAAATAACGTTCAAAAAAAGGGTTAAGGAATATTTTCGAACGTAAATTTTTCGAAAAATCATCATCAATATTTAAATATATGTTTATTTTATTTTATATATTTAATTATGTAGATTATTTTGTAGGTTTATGTATTATTTTATGTACGTATATTCTTATATCTATGTGTGTATGAAAGTATTATTAGTGTTAACATTTTTGTTCCATTATAAGCATTTCTAATTATCTTATTTTTTTACTAATGCCGCTCACCATTTTCTTTTCTATACTACCAATGGTTGACTGGTAGAGAATGCTTTTAGCGTTAAGTCCGCTATTTGTTCCGATATTTATATTGTGGCAATAAAGAATGAATGAATAAATAAAAAGATATTGGCTTAATCTCAATAAATATGTTTTTTTGTGGATGGATAAATAAGTATCTTTCACAGAAACACTACTGCACGTTTGAATTAAATTAACTACTTTTACAATAGACCGCCGTTGAGTTGAGCGTCGTGTCGGCGTCCCGTCTTTTCTGTATGTTTTACCGTGAGCTTGCATTGATCAAACATTCACATAAAAACATGTTAAAATGATAGGTTTGACAGCAGTGCGAACGCTAGCACCAACAAGACATTCATCGCAATACATAGTTTATGCGAAGAGTTGCGAAACATCATCATGTTTAATGTTTTTAGTGCAAACTAGGAGTTACGTCGCGACGGCTGTATAGGTACATTTTGTACGAAAGTAGAATAAACGGGCGCCGCCCGCGACTGCAACGGGTCCGTTGTTTTTTACATCTGTTCTGTGTGACCAGCGTCTAACGCACCGCCGTCGTAGAATACTACGCATGGCTAACGACGTCACCGGAACGTCGCTCAAAGGCCGCCGGCTTTTGTCGCGACGACATGAGATGCCTAATTACATACGACGCGACGGTGTATTTGCCTCGTCGTGCAATATATTGTCTACGATAGTGACCATCTAAATATAAGAATTATATCTCATAGATATGTGTATACCTATAGAGACACTTTTGGAAAATGTTCGCTATAATTTTTGTTACTCGTATATATACACTTTTGTCTTGTACAGCATAACAGAAAATTATTAGCGTAAGTATAAAAACTTTGAACCTGTCACAGCTTGTTGAAATACAGAGGAAATATAAAATTATGTAATGTAAATCTCGAACTAACAAATGTGAATTGAATTATAAGAAAGCTAGTATTGTTCATATTATTATGAACCGATAAAGTTGTTTGATTTCCAGTAGCAGAGCTGGAGAGCGTTGTTACCACCGGAGACCGTCTAGTCTATCATTCGTAATGTGTTAAGTACTTAGTGATACACATTACATAACAAGTGCTCTGCGTGCGGTGTATTATGTAGGTAATGTACACTCCCGTAATTAATTCAACCACAAAGTTCACCCTTGCAATGAACAAACAACAAACTAATTCGCGTTATTGATTAATACCACTCGCCCTTTAAGTCCTTACACTATTATCACATAGTAGATAAGTATAAATTGTTGAATATCTATATATTTTTTTTATGTATTCGAAGTGGCAAACAAGCATGCAGTTCACATTGATGTTAAGTGATGACTGCAGCCTATAGACACCCACACAAAGACCACGATCAAAATGCAGATGCGTTACCACTCCTGAAGCCTAAGGTGTTTTGCCTCTGTGCCGGAAATTACAGGGCCGTACATTACCACCTGACCGGAACACGATAGTGCTGAACACTACCATTTAGCGGCAAGTATATTAGGTAATGCGGTGGTGCCTACGCCCGTGAGCTCCGTCACTGGAGCTCTACCACCAGTGAATATGATTGAAGTAAAATATCATGGTAATAATATTTGTAGCCATGGCATAATTATATGAACTAAGCGAAAACAAAGCATGTTTTCCTCACAAAAGGGCGTTCTGAAAACTGAAAGACAAGAGGGCAACAATTTAATTGCATATTTCTCATGAAATAATAACAGAGTTCTTGAACGTACTTCGACGAACAAAAGATAGCGGCAGGCGAGAGAATGTTACTTAGAACCAGTCTCTTCGACAGCGTTAAGTTTTGTATCTGCTTTAATACTTAATTATTTTGAGTAGTCCTTAAACGTTTCGAATAAGGACCAAAGTCGAACCTTATCTAATGTTGCGAATGGCAAAGTAACGTTATCCGGGACGCGCTCCATTCACACGCATGCGGCCCACATTGTTTAGTACGACACGGGAGGTAAGGAAAATGATTTTTCTGCCCGAAGCAGTTTTCCACAATAATGAGTCACTTGACGTATTGTCCCGCGGGCGCCATCTCGTCCAAATTACGAAGCCATTGTTACTGAGATATTGTTTGTCGCCTCGTGAATATGTGCGAAAGGAAATGAAATGTTCCCTCGCACCCGTCACCGTTTGTAGGGCTCCGGTATCAGTGCGCCTACCACTACTCATTTACATTTTGCTCATAATCTCTTGACTTAGATAATATTCATCGAATGGGACAAATTAAAAGAGGAAAAAAAAATTAAACTTTAAGGACCTGTGGTTATGCATCAATTCAATCAAATGTTATCCATAAATCAACCTGTTATGATGAGAGTCTTTATATAGTACAAATAAGGCATAACATAAAAAATCAAAAGCACAAGCAAACGATGTATTTGTGTTCAATTATGAATGTTATCCATAATTCATTTTTTTCGAGAACATGAATAACTATTTTTAGAAAAAAATAAATATTTACCTTAGAGCTTAGATGTATTTATTCTTCTGCTTTATTGTTAATAGTTCAAACTTTACAGTGCGCCTTGTTAGCTTTTTAAAGTTCGACCTTCGAGCGACTTTCCTTATTCGAAGTTTCTCGTTGTAGTTTCCGGATTGAAGTTGTTCTTATTTTCTTTTAAAATGTTCAGATCTTAGGAAATTGTACTGATGGTAGAGCGCTAGTGTCGGAACTCGCGGGTGTAGGCACCACCGCATTACCTAATATACTTGCCGCTTAATGGTAGTGTTCAGCACTATCGTGTTCCGGTCAGGTGGTAATGTACGGCCCTGTAATTTCCGGCACAGAGGCATAACACCTTAGGCCTCAGGAGTGGTGATCTGCGCATCTGCATTTTGACCTTGGTCTTTGTGTGGGTGTCTATAGGCTGCAGTCATCACTTAACATCAATGTGAACTACATGCTTGTATGCCACTTCCATTACATTAAAAAAATGATGTGAATATAAATGTCTTGTAGCACTGATTTCCTTAAAATTTCTCAATTGTATGAAAACCCATGCATAGCAGTTCAATTCACACTATGCTGGTTTGTTACCATAGTCGAGACATTGGCTAAATAAATCTCTTTTCTGACCGCATGGCAATACAAAAAACTTTATTTACAGAACATCCTCAAGCCTGTTGCCGTCCGCTTCGATATCCGGAATTTTAACCGAGTTTGTATCAGAGAATCTTTGACAAATACAATTCTATTGCATTCAATTCCCGTCTTCATCGTTGTATTACAGTGCCCACATTACAATTTGTACAGTGAGCAAAAATAAGTTGGACAGGGCATATTTTTTACAGGCATTGAGGTACATTTGACAGGACGAATAGATCAGCTGTCTACTATTCGAGGACGGGTTCATGAGTTTTAAGGCGGATTTCACCGTTTTTGTCTGAGAACTGAGTGTAATAAAACGCGTTTTAGCTTAAGATTTGCATTTAATTTCAACCTTATCACTAACAATTTTTATCTGTGTTATTGAACTGGTTTAAGAACGTAAAACGTGTTTTATTACGACGGCGAAATCGGCCTTTAACACCGATATTCAAGTTTGGAAAATATAGTAAAACTTCGGCAGATTTAATGCTACACATTTTCTGCCTACCCTACCCTTTTTTTACCCCGGAAGCCCTCTTGGGCTCCCGACGTCTAGGGGAAAAGACGGCGGGTAGTGTGAGACTCGTACTCACTAAAACCCACGGTTCACGGGAATGCTTAAGCACACATCCGCGACTCCGCGGCGGCTGCTCGTCTCCGAGGACTCCACAGGTTGAGCTCTTTGGCTCCAACCGAAACATTAGTGGCGTGCGGAACACGTGCACGCCACCCAGCTTGGGACCTTTCTCCATTTGGGCAACGGACACCCCTAATCCGACGGCCGGAGTTCCCTACCGAGACCACTCACAACACCAGGCGTCCCAAGACGCCCGCCCGGGTGGAGGGGTTCGGGCTCACAGTTCGGCCTCGAGGGAGTGAGAGCGTCGAAGAAGTTCAACCCTCAGCCACCCCCTCGCGGCCCCACCACGTCCCTATCGAGCGGCGGGACCACCGCTAGGCGGCTGGGGATAGGATGCAGGGCCAACGACATACCCATACACCTCTACCCCAGCCGTCTTCGCACCACGTCCCCATCTGACGGCGGGACCACCGTTAGTCGGCTGGGGATAGGGTGTAGGGCCAACGAAATACCCCACACCTCCTCCCCAGCCGTCTCCTCTCCACAGCAGTGAGTGGCGGGCAGAGCCACGCCAAACGCCGCCCCCTCTCTGGGATCCTCTTGGCTTTACCGGTGTGGGGACAACCACCGGGTACTGAGTCCCCCCGCCACGACAAGGCGGAAATCCTCGAGGGGGTGCCTACCCTACCCTACCATAAGTAATTGTGAAATTAATAAATTGTTTTGATATTATGAATTGTAAGACCCTATTTAAGTGGTTAACGTGGCTAACCGTTTCATTTTTAGGGTTCGTGACTTATTAAGCTTTAAAGAGCCAATTTTCGTTAGAGTCAAGTGTCCCCTCCCCTCCTACCGACTAAACGGCTGTTGTTAGAAATTCCGACGATACGGCATTAGTAGACATATAATGAAATTTAAAGGAAAACTATCACACCTAAGTTGGCTTTACAAGTTAGCGAGTAATAGTCGACCAAATGTATTTTACTCCAAAATTTTGAACAACTCCTTTTGAATATTTGTTTATTTTTTTCATTACATCTCTTAATTTGTAACTACGGAACCCTACACTGCCCGTGCCCCGACACGCACTTGACTGGTTTTTTAATATGCGACGTAATTACCTAACCCCCTTTAGAATAATTTTCTGGTTCACCAACATTAGAAAAATTACAACATGAGAACAAACAGTGATCTAAAAAGCAAAGAAAATAGTTCAATTTCAATATTACTTATCACACCTCGATAATGAGGCCAAGCAGCAATATTATCGGTAACGATACTTGCTAACTTTTATCCTCGATTACCGCCGCAACTCAAATTTAACTTGCTTCAAGTTAGAAACAGACGGTAAATTGAACTCAACCAGTTCACTAGTGCCTCTATCCGAAAGCCTCTCGAATTTATACCTCGTTAGGTCACCTTACCGGTTCCTATACGTTTCTGAGCACCTGGTATTTGAGTTGACCTGCTTAAATTCAATTGCTGGCAGCTCTTACTACGGGATATTTACCACAGACGTGTTGTATTCGTCGGAACAATGGTAAACTTTGCTTTATAACATTTCATTTCTCAAAATATACCGTGATTGCTATTGCCATTTCTTTCTACCTACCTACATATCTGCAAACGCTACTATGGTTAATCTTGTCTCGCAATGTTTTAAGTATTTGGTACTTTTATGACGTATAATAATATATAAGAGATTGAATAGAAAATACTAATTCTGTGTTTAAACTGTGTTTAACAAGTTGAATATATTTTTTTGATATGGGAACCGGGACGGTGACCTAATGAAGCATTGAATAGCCTTTCGGATTTCGAAGTAGTGGGTTACGGATTTCGGACTAGTGAGTTATAGGTATAACAATGGCAGTCCTTGATACATCCCACTGCTGGGCACGAGTCTCTCCTATTCTTGTGAGGAGGCCTGGAGCTTACTCCACCACGCTGCTCCAATGCGGTTTGGTGGAGTAGTGTTACAGGTATGTTGTATGTATATTCACATTTGCAATTAATTGTAGTACTGTTATCAATAATGTTACTGCTAGTTCACTAACGAAGTGTGATACTAGAAAACTTTACACCTGTTGCCACTTTACACGTTCACCTCTGCCTACTCCTTCGGGGAAAAAATGCAAAATAAAATAAAATTATTTAAATCTATGAATCTTATGTCTGATAAGTTCACAGCATCCACGTCTCAATAGTTTCGTTTTGTGCTATGTAATAATGATCTGCTGAGGCTGGAACTAGAAATCATCCGAAAAAATAAAATTCTCAACATCATTAGTTCCTTGAAACGGCAATCGAACCTACGAGTCTAGCTTAAGCATTATACCTACCTAGATATTGGTCTAATAAATATAGGCAATTACTGAACCACATTTCATCAAATATTAACAAAAGACGTAAAAATTGGAAAAATAATAAGTATTCTAGTGCATCACAAACGGAATAATTAGCTATTAGCTCCTATGCATATTTTATTCAATTGCTATTTACGTCAAAGTTAGGTTCAACCCCGGTCCTCTCTAGCTTTTTGTCAAAGGTTCTTGTTCTGTACGTTCTGTACTTATTTCTTCTCATTCAGACTATGCAGCAACTTTACGGTGTGGAATGAGATTTCGTTAGAATTCCAGTCTCAACTCGTGCGAGCATTCAAGGCTACTTAATAAATGAACCCTCTCTATGCAATCACAAGTCTGGAGTTAAAGTTTTCCGCTATTATCTTTTCCATTTAGATCACCGTTAGTTCTTACGTAGTAATAGATGGTCATTTTGGCGACGAATTTGGAAATGATTCAACTCGATGAAGGAATAATTTCAAGCTTCGAGTATATCACATAATATAAAAATCGTTTTCTTTACTGGTGGTAGAGCTCTAGTGACGGAGCTCGCGGGCGTAGGCACCACCGCATTACCTTAAACTTTATTAATGTACTTGCTGCTAAATGGTAGTCTCCAGCACTATCGCGTTTCGGTAAGGTGGTAATGTATGGTCCTGTAATTTCCGGCACAAAAGCATAACACCTTAGGCCTCAGAAGTGGTAACGCATCTGCATTTTGACCTTGGTCTTTGTGTGGGTGTCTATAGGCTGCAGTCATCACTTAACATCAATGTGAACTGCATGCTTGTTTACCGCTTCCATGACATAAAAAACGATCAACGATATATCTTTTCTTACTTAAGGTACGATGCCGAACTTCGCTACACGCAGCAGTGCTGCCGCAGCACCATATTTCTCGATTTTCTATTGCGTTTCTGCCGCGACATTGTCGCGTACCTCGGAATGTGGTCTCATACGAGTATAAACCTTTATTGAAACTTAACTTAAACTTTCACTGGTGGTAGAGCTCCAGTGACGTGGCTCGCGGGCGTTGGCACCACCGCATTACCTAATATACTTGCCGATAAAAAGTAGTTTTAAGCACTATCGTGTTCCGGTCAGGTGGTAATGTACGGCTCTGTAATTTCCGGCACAGAGGCATAACACCTAAGGCCTCAGGAGTAGCAACACATCTGCATTTTGACCTTGGTCTTTGTGTGGGTGCCTATAGGCTGCAGACATCCCTTAAGATCAATGTGAACTGCATGCTTGTTTGCCACTTCCATTACATAAAAAAAGATAATAACAATATATGGAGACCAGTAGTGCATCGCGTACCTTTACTTACGGTACTTTTTGGGGTTCCGTACCTCATAAGAAAAATAAAAGTATATTATTATTTATGCATGTTTCTCACGCCAGGTCCCTTAAGGAATAGGTAGAGATCGTGGAGCGCCAGATATCCCGATCCTGACATACCTCCCGTGCTTCTTCTACATTCATTATTCTCTTCATTCTTTCATTGACTACCCGATTAGTCCAGCAGTCTGAGACAACCGTTTGATTCGAAGGGTCGCGGCGTCGATCCCCGCACCGGAACAAATATGTGTATGACCCACAGATATTTCTTTCGGGTCTGGGTGTTTGTATATGTGTTGAATGTGTACAACAGCACCCACGACACAGGTTTATACCTAATGTGGGGCTGTGAGTATAAGCGTATTTTTTTTTATTCATACATACACGCCGATCCCTAAGACTTGACTCCACTTTCAGACAACACTCGACCTATTTGGTCATGCTCGGTCAGACTTGGTCTTCCTGGGCCTCTGCAGCCACAGTAAAATAGTAGTAGTCTGCTGATTTATTCGTGCAGAGAAATATGACTTTCAACTCTTGTAAAAAATATGCCTCGTCCATTGCCTTGTCCAACTTATTTACTAACTGTATTGTAAGCACTGTAATACAACGATGAAGACGGGAATTGAATGCAATAGAATTGTATTTGTAAAAGATTCTCTGATACAATCTCGGTTAAAATTCCGGATATCAAAGCGGTCAGTAACAGGCTTGAGGATGTTCTGTGAATAAAGTTATTTGGTATTGCCATGCGGTCAGAAAGGAGATTTATTTTTCTTACGTACTTGCTACCGTTATTATTGAGCAAAAAAAATACGAAAAAAAAAAGTTTATTGTATGCACCCTTGGACCCCTTATAATAATAATGGCAACCCATTATACGTCCCACTGCTGGGCACGAGTCTCTCCCCTTTTTGGGGGGGAGGCCTGGAGCTTACTCCACCACGCTGCTCCAATGCGGATTGGTGGAGGTGGGTAGGTTAGTGGCCAACCCGCTGTCGGATGTTTTCAAACCGCCCATAAGGCCTCCGACAAGGTTTAACGACTGCTATCTATCGATAGCAACCGGGACCGACGGCTTAACGTGCCCTCCGAAGCACGGAAACGCGCATTTAATTTGCCACTAGCGGTCACCCATCACACTACCCGACCGCGCCCGTAGTGCTTAACCGAGCAGATCGCTTACGATCTACACCAGCCGCTGGGCCATGCGCGCTTCCCCCCCCCTTGGACCCCTTAACATTTTCATTTTCTTATTTTTAGTAATTAATTTTGTTTTTAAAGCGGTGACAGAAATACATAATTTGTAAAAATGTTAGCTTTCTAGCTATCACTATTTATGAGATACAGCCTGGTGACAGACAGACGAACGGACGGACATACAGACAGAATCTGTCTGTATGTCCATCTGTTCGTCTGTCCCCTAAATTATTATTAGGGGGGGTCCATTTTTATCTTTTAGGTACGAAACCCCCTAAAAGATAGAACTAAGGTACAGAATAGCTTATAGAATAATATTCGATAGAATTCTTTAAATTGACATAACTTTTTTATTTCTAAACCGATTAACATGAAACAAACACTACATGTTAAGTGAAACTTATCACAATATATTAGTGAAAACCGCAAATCGAATAAGCCGTTTCTGAAATTAGCGTGCACAAACACACAGATAAACAGACATTTTTCCGGGCTAAAAAGTACCCAGTGTTGTGCCCCAATGATTAAAATATAATCATACCAAGTTTCATTGTAATCGGAGCGGTAATTTTTATGTGATGCTTGAACAAACAGACAGACAGACAAACAGACAAAAAAATTTTTAATCACATATTTGGGTTCGGTATCGATCTAGTAACATCCCCTCATATTTATTTTTTCAATATTTTTAATGTACAGAATTAACACTTCTACAGTTTTATTATAAGTATAGATATAGATAAAGTCATTGTTTTGACTATTGTAAGAAACCGGCCAAGCCGGTGGGAGTCGGACTCAGTTTTCCATAAAATTTAGGAATTTTCCAGAACTTCTCATAGATTTTGCAATATTCGTTTACGATTTACATTTTATTGAAAACGCAAGGCTTTTGAATACTATTGACTGTCATATTTTTAACAAACAAATCCAGGACATTGTCCAGAACTTATACAAATCCAGAAATTACATATTTGCGGATTTTCTCGCGTATTCGCTTACCCCAACTTCTTCTCATACCTAACGTTTCGGTCGCTTTCCAGCTACCGTGACCACGGTAGGAAGTAGCCCGGTAGGAGTGCCTTGAATATAAAAACTCGCGAAAACGTTAAATTTAGGACAAATCGTAGTTAAGAATTTTATTTATAAATATATATATACATATTTTATTTTTTTTATCTTTTACTGGTAGTTAAGATCTAGTGACGGAGCTCGCGGGTGTAGGCACCGTCGCATTATCTAATATACTTGCCGCTAAATGGTAGTGTTCAGCACTATCGTGTTCCGGTCAGGTGGTAATGTACGGCCCTGTAATTTTCGGCAGAGGCATAACACCTAAGCCCTCAGGAGTGGTAACTTATCTGCAATTTGACCTCTGGTCTTTGTGTAAGTGTCTATAGGCTGCAGTCATCACTTAACATCAATGCGACCTGCATGATTGCTTGCCACTTTCATTACATATAAAAAAAAATATTTCCATTTTATGGCATTTCATATTATGTGACATTAAGTTCGATCAAGTTAGCATTCGTCAAATTATTATATGGACCAAAACATTATGCCATTTTGCAGAGTACTTATGAACAAAAAAGTTAGGAAATAAAATAAAAAACTATCGAATGGAGTTTGTTTATGCAAAAGCGTAAAGTTTAGTGTCGTTTTAATGTTCGCTTTTGATACAATAAATAGGTAGTAGGTATGTAATGCAGACTATCGAACATTAATAGGACAGTATTACTCTTATAATTTTATTCTAAAGAACTTACTTATTAACTTATACTTATTAACCGACCTCAAAAAAGGAAATGGATTTGACTATATTAAATACACAATAGATGGATCTATGGTATTTAGTACTTTCTAAATCTTATTAATATCTTAAAAATTCGTTACAGTTAGCTAGTGGGTATATATATTATGTTTATTCCATCTAACTCAAAACATTATATTCTGAGATTTTTTATGTAAATTGTATTTTTTATTTTTTTTTATTTTAATGTATTAGTATGTGGCAAACAAGCATGCAGTACACAATGATGTTAAGTGATGTCTGCTGCCTATAGACATCTTCACAAAATGGGAGGTCAAAAAACAGATCCATTGGCACTCCCGAGACCTATAGTTGTTGTGTTTTTTTATAGTTATATATTAGTTATCTCTTACCACTTAATCATCATTTTGGCCAAATAATACTTATCTTTACCTGCATGTGTTTTGTCATGGTTTTCGATCATGCGACCTAATAATTACATTAGCAACCCGCCCTGGCTGGGTGCAATGTAGACACTAAAATGGTGTATTTTTGGAACCATTATCATTTATTATTCGATCTTAAATAGGTTTTTTTTCCTCTTAGTAATATGTTTATACCAGCTAGCTCAGAAACTCTATTATATTCTGAGTAATATATTCTGAATTTTGGAACATATTCGGTTCATTTTTCTATCCAACACTTACAAAAAATATTTATTTTCTTTGTTCTTAATAATTAAATATATTTTTATATGATTAATGTGATAATTTTACTGGAAAATACCATAATAGAATTATTAAAAATATTTTTTATTAACAGTTAAAATATACTGTTGTTTCAAAAGACTAATTAAAAAAATACCCATATTCCCGCCTAAGGGCGGGAATTAATCGATGCGTTTATTGCCCATCTCTACGCTAGGCAGTATTTTCGTTGGTGTGCGTGCCCGCACACAGTCAAAGGGATGTGCCGACAAGCCTGCCCGCCCAAAACTAAAATGCAGTAACAGCAAAATCAACATTTCAAGAAAAAAGCTTTTAAAGTTAAAATTATTAATATAAAAACATTAAATTATTATATGTATATGTATGTATTATATGTATGAAGTAGGTCGAAAATATGTTAAATGAATAATTTATGCAATTGAAATTAATAGGAAAAAGATCTTTGACCAGTGTTAGATAATATGTAATAATACTACATAATAGAATGGACACTTCGACGTGATAGAGTTCCAATGAACGAGCTCGAAGGCGTGAATACCTACGTGTTCGTATTACCTATTTTACCTGCCAGTAAGTGGTTATTGGATTTAACTTTATCTTATGTAAACCGTTATCATGTTCCGGGTAGATGGTAATATACAGTGGTAGAGCTTCAGTGATGGAACTTCAGGGCGTACGAGCACCACGGTATTTCCCAATTTACATTTCTCTAAATGGTACCTACTGTAAGCGATAATAGTATGTAAGCAATGTGGGTGTCAATGTCAGGGTTCCTTGAGGTGAAAATTACGAAAATGGTATCTCCTTTCAAATCGAAGATGGCGGACATAACTAACTTGGCGTGCTGATTACGAAAACTTATTTTTTTCAGATCCAAGATGGCTGACAGTTTTTTTTGTCAAAACCTGATATATCACTTGCTAGGTTTGCGAAAATGGCAACCGTTTTCAGATCCAAGACGGCGGACAGAATTTTTTTTTCCATATATGTTATGGGTATCAATTTTGAGATTTCTTGGGGTGCTGATTACGAAAATGACATGTTATTAGAGATCCAAGATGGCGGACATAAATATTTTTCCAAATTGTGATATAGGTATCAATTTCGAGGTTTCGTGGGGTGCTGATGAAGTTACATTTGCGGATGAATTAACACCCTCATGAACCACGAAAACGACACCCATAGCGAATAAGTTGTCAACTTCATGCAGCCGCCATCTTGGATTTACATTTTGACACCACTATCGAATTCAACGCCCTCAAGAACCATGAAAACGACACCCATGACGAAAAAGTTTACAACTTCATGCAGCCGCCATCTTGGATTTACATTTTGACACCACTATCGAATTCAACACCCTCAAGAACCATGAAAACGACACCCATGACGAAAAAGTTGACAACTTCATGAAGCCGCCATCTTGGATTTTTATTTTGACACCACTATCGAATTCAACACCCTCAAGAACCATGAAAACGACACCCATGACGAAAATGTTGAAAACTTCATGCAGCCGCCATCTTGGATTTACATTTTGACACCACTATCGAATTCAACACCCTCAAGAACCATGAAAACGACACCCATGAGGAAAAAGTTGACAACTTCTTGCAGCCGCCATCTTGGATAGGTATAATATAGGTGTTGCTCAACTTTGGATGAAAGGACCACTAGTAATTTTGTTTTCGTAGGTTTTCGCGAGCTTCATACATTGTAGAATTTAAACATGCGGATTTTCTCGCGTATACAACACTCCCAAACTTCTTCATACACCCGACGTGTCGGTCGCTTTCCAGCTACCGTGGCCACGGGCAGTCTGCCCGTGACCAACGTGGTGGCAAAATGTAAATCCAAGATGGCGGCTGCATGAAGTTGTCAACATTTTCCTCATGGGTGTCGTTTTCATGGTTCTTGAGGGTGTTGAATTCGATAGTGGTGTCAAAATAAAAATCCAAGATGGCGGCTGCATGAAGTTGTCAACTTTTTCGTCATGGGTGTCGTTTTCATGGTTCTTGAGGGTGTTGAATTCTATAATAAAACTGTAGAAGTGTTAATTCTGTACATTAAAAATATTGAAAAATAAATATGGGGATGTTACTAGATCGATACCGAACCCAAATATGTGATTAATTTTTTTTTTGTCAGTTTGTCTGTCTGTCTGTTTGTTCAAGCATCACATAAAAACTACCGCTCCGATTACAATAACTTGGTATGATTATATTTTAATCTTTGGGCACAACACTGGGTACTTTATATCCCGGAAAAATGTCTGTTTGTCTGTGTGTTTGTGCACGCTAATTTCAGAAACGGCTTATTCGATTTGCGGTTTTCACTAATATATTGTAATAAGTTTCACTTAACATGTAGTGTTTGTTTCATGTTAATCGGTTTAGAAATAAAAAAGTTATGTCAATTTAAAGAATTCTATCGAATATTTCTAAGCTATTCTGTACCTTAGTTCTATCTTTTAGGGGGTTTTGTACCTAAAAGATAAAAATGGACCCCCCCTAATAATAATTTAGGGGACAGACGAACAGACGGACATACAGACGGACATACAGACAGACTCTGTCTGTATGTCCGTCCGTTCGTCTGTCTGTCACCAGGCTGTATCTCATAAATAGTGATAGCTAGAAAGCTAACATTTTTACAAATTATGTATTTCTGTCACCGCTTTAAAATCAAAATTAATTACTAAAAATAAGAAAATGAAAATGTTAAGAGGTCCAAGGGTGCATACAATAAACGTTTATTTTTTTCGTATATTTTTTGCTCGATAATAACGGTAGCTAGTAGACGCTTAAAATTTTCACAGAACTTTTAGGTCTTATGTTGTTTTTTACCTTCCATAATAAATCATTCGTTGGCGTTGGTGTCGTTGTATCGTTGGTGTCATTGAGGTCGTTGGTGGAAAAAGTTGACAACTTCTTGCAGCCGCCATCTTGGATAGGTATAATATAGGTGTTGCTTAACTTTGGATGAAAGGACCACTAGTAATTTCGTTTTCGTAGGTTTTCGCGAGCTTCATACATTGTTGAATTTAAACATGCGGATTTTCTCGCGTATACAACACTCCCAAACTTCTTCATACACCCGACGTTTCGGTCGCTGGAAAGCAACCGAAACGTCGGATAAGTTACATTTGAGGATGAATTGTCACCTAAGCCGAAAAAACAAATTAAAAGTAAGCACAAAAAGTGATCGTTGCAACAAATTAATTAATTTAGTAGATTGGTCTTGAAACGGGCTTACATAATATCAAATATATTATATATCTATAATATTAAAATCGTAAATTTGGTTGTTACAGCACTTTGGGCTCGGGAGTGCAGAATCGAGTCAGTCTTGTCGCTGTCGTGTCTAACGGTCGTTTAGACGTTTTTGTCTGTTGGACGTCTTGTTCGAAGTGTGCGCACCGCCATAAGCTCTGTGATGCGTTAGTCTGTCTTTAGACTGTCTTGTCTAATATGTGCGGTAGCCCTTAGCGAATCCGTTCGCTAATAGTCTATTTATTCTATATAATATTCCGGTCAGATGGCAATGTACGGCCCTGTTGTTTCCTGCACATACACCTTAGGCCTCAGGAGTGGTAACGCATCTGCATTATAACCTTAGTCTTTGTGTGAGTGTCTATACGCTATATATATCAATGTGAACTGCATGCTTGTTTCCCACTTCCATTACATAAAAAGATGTAATTGGTTAATATTTGTTGTTCCTACATCTTTATGTTAATAATGAGACAAAAATAATTGTATTCCATTTTAACTTTGTTAATAGCCACAGCTTGGCGACGTTTCATTAATTTAATTACACAAAAAAGGAAACGAGGAAAATGTTACGCTTTTGCAAATGCTTGTTTTTTGTCTTGTGCTACTTCCTGTCACGGAAAAAACGTTTTACGGTGTTTAATTACCTGTATGATATATTTACACGTTGTTCTATTTCACAATAACAAAAGAAATTATCAACGTAAGAAATGACCATCAGAAGTTGGGCGTCGGGACGCTGGGCGTCGAGCCGCTGGGCGTCGGGGCGCTGGGCGTCGGGACGCTGGGCGTCGGGACGCTGGGCGTCGGGACGCTGGGCGTCGGGACGCTGGGCGTCGGGACGCTGGGCGTCGGGACGCTGGGCGTCGGGTCGCTGGGCGTCGGGACGCTGGGCGTCGGGACGCTCGACGTCGGGACGCTTGGCGTCGGGACGTTTGACGTACCGCAGGGCGTCGAGACGTTCGACATCGGGACGCTTGGCGTCGGGACGCTGGGCGTCGGGACGCTTGGCGTCGGGACGCTGGGCGTCGGGACTCTGGGCGTCGGGACGCTGGGCGTCGGGACGCTGGGCGTCGGGACGCTGAGCGTCGGGACGCTTGGCGTCGGGACGCTGGGCGTCGGGACGCTGGGCGTCGGGACGCTGGGCGTCGGGACGCTGGGCGTCGGGTCGCTGGGCGTCGGGACGCTGGGCGTCGGGACGCTCGGCGTCGGGACGCTCGGCGTCGGGACGCTCGACGTCGGGACGCTTGGCGTCGGGACGTTTGACGTACCGCAGGGCGTCGAGACGTTCGACATCGGGACGCTTGGCGTCGGGACGCTGGGCGTCGGGACGCTTGGCGTCGGGACGCTGGGCGTCGGGACTCTGGGCGTCGGGACGCTGGGCGTCGGGACGCTGGGCGTCGGGACGCTGAGCGTCGGGACGCTTGGCGTCGGGACGCTGGGCGTCGGGACGCTGGGCGGCTGGACGTCGGGACGCTGGGCGTCGGGACGTTCGACGTCTGGACGCTGGGCGTCGGAACGCTGGGCGTCGGGACGCTGGGCGTCGGGACGCTCGACGTCGGGACGCTGGGCGTCGGGACTCTGGGCGTCGGGACGCTGGGCGTCGGGACGCTGGGCGTCGGGACGCTGAGCGTCGGGACACTTGGCGTCGGGACGCTGGGCGTCGGGACGCTGGGCTTCGGGACGCTGAGCGTCGGGACGCTGGGCGTCGGGACGCTGGGCGTCGGGACGCTGGGCGTCGAATCGCTTGGCGTCGGGACGCTGGGCGTCGGGACGCTGGGCGTCGGGACGCTGGGCGTCGGAACGCTGGGCGTCGGGACGCTGGGCGTCGGGACGCTGGGCGTCGGGACGCTTGGCGTCGGGACGCTTGGCGTCGGGACGATGGGCGTCGGGACTCTGGGCGTCGGGACGCTGGTTTCGGGACGCTGGGCGTCGGGACGCTGGGCGTCGGGACGCTGGGCGTCGGGACGCTGGGCGTCGGGACGCTGGGCGTCGGGACGCTGGGCGTCGGGACGCTGGGCGTCGGGACGCTGGGCGTCGGGACGCTGGACGTTGGGATGCTGGACGTCGAGTTACTTGACGTCGGGACGCTGGGCGTCGGGACGTTCGACGTCTGGACGCTGGGCGTCGGAACGCTGGGCGTCGGGACGCTGGGCGTCGGGACGCTCGACGTCGGGACGCTGGGCGTCGGGACTCTGGGCGTCGGGACGCTGGGCGTCGGGACGCTGGGCGTCGGGACGCTGCGCGTCGGGACGCTGGGCTTCGGGACGCTGAGCGTCGGGACGCTGGGCGTCGGGACGCTGGGCGTCGGGACGCTGGGCGTCGGGACGCTGGGCGTCGAATCGCTTGGCGTCGGGACGCTGGGCGTCGGGACGCTGGGCGTCGGGACGCTGGGTGTCGGAACGCTGGGCGTCGGGACGCTGGGCGTCGGGACGCTGGGCGTCGGGACGCTTGGCGTCGGGACGCTTGGCGTCGGGACGCTGGGCGTCGGGACTCTGGGCGTCGGGACGCTGGGCGTCGGGACGCTGGGCGTCGGGACGCTGGACGTTGGGATGCTGGACGTCGAGTTACTTGACGTCGGGACGCTGGGCGTCGGGACGTTCGACGTCTGGACGCTGGGCGTCGGAACGCTGGGCGTCGGGACGCTGGGCGTCGGGACGCTCGACGTCGGGACGCTGGGCGTCGGGACGCTGGGCGTCGGGACGCTGGGCGTCGGGACGCTGGGCGTAGGGACGCTGGGCGTCGGGACGCTGGGCGTCGGGACGCTGGGCGTCGGGACGCTGGGCGTCGGGACGCTGGGCGTCGGGACGCTGGGCGTCGGGACGCTGGGCGTCGGGACGCTGGGCGTCGGGACGCTGGGCGTCGGGACGCTGGGCGTCGGGACGCTGGTTTCGGGACGCTGGGCGTCGGGACGCTGGGCGTCGGGACGCTGGGCGTCGGGACGCTGGGCGTCGGGACGCTGGGCGTCGGGACGCTGGACGTTGGGATGCTGGACGTCGAGTTACTTGACGTCGGAACGCTGGGCGGCTGGACGTCGGGACGCTGGGCGTCGGGACGTTCGACGTCTGGACGCTGGGCGTCGGAACGCTGGGCGTCGGGACGCTGGGCGTCGGGACGCTCGACGTCGGGACGCTGGGCGTCGGGACTCTGGGCGTCGGGACGCTGGGCGTCGGGACGCTGGGCGTCGGGACGCTGGGCGTCGGGACGCTGCGCGTCGGGACGCTGGGCTTCGGGACGCTGGGCTTCGGGACGCTGGGCGTCGGGACGCTGGGCGTCGGGACGCTGGGCGGCGGGATGCTGGGCGTCGATACGCTCGACGTCGAGTCACTTGGCGTCGGGACGTTGGGCGGCTGGACGCTGGGCGTCGGGACGCTGGGCGTTGGGACGCTGGGCGTTGGGACGCTGGGAGTCGGGAAGCTTGACGTATACGTTTAATGATGTAGACAACCACGATAATTAAATATACCAGTACAATATTAAATATGTAGACTAACAAATTTTAATATAAAGTAATTTCTCCTAAGCCAAGTTTGGTTGTGCCACAAAATGCTGTCAACACTTAGTGTCATCAGTTGTTTCCCTCCAACTCATTAGTGCAGATGCACCCTAACGTTATTTTAACTGCCTGTGTACACACAGCCTCCACGACACAAATATCCCTAAGTACCGCACTGTGCTCTGCGCAAAAACTGTTGAGATAAAATCAATTGAATCTGTCAGCTAAGACGATTTTTTGTTTCGCTTAGCGAATCAAGAATATAATTTTTAAGTACACACATTATGCAAATACACTAACCTAAGTTATTTTTACGATCGCCTTTGACATCATTCGAAGTTTTACAATAACGTTAATCCTTTTTTACTTTTCTGTGGTAAATACTGTTTAGGAAACAAAGAAACAGAGCTTATAAGAATAACAGATTTATATAAATACATCTAACATAAGACAAAACAAATGTTATTTTCAAAAGTGATACCAGTGTCTGAGACAAATCATCATTCATTTCATTGTCTTCAAGAACATTTTATACAAATATTTTAATATTACCAAACAATAGCAATGTAGGTACACGTTTGAGGTAATTAATAATGGTCCCTCTACCCTAACCTTTGTAGGCTTAAACATGTCGGTCGCTTTCAGAGCAACCTTTAACATATGCTAAGGATTTCTAACAACGGACCGATGCTATCTATCGTATGTATGTATGTATGTATCTTCACGCCAGGTCCCTAACGGGGTAGGCAGAGAGTGTAGAGCGCCAGACATCCCGGTTCAGACAAACCTCTCGTGCCTCGTCTACCTTCATCATTCTCTTCATACATGCACGCCGATTCCTAAGACTTTTGACCCCACCATCAGACAGGGTTGCGTGCTTTCGTCTAGGCTGTTTATTATATATCTGGACAAATGCCTCCAGAGGGTGAAGTTGATGGATGTGGGAGTGCGTATGGGTGACTTAGTGGTGAACTGTCTGCTTTACGCAGACGATGCGGTCATTGTTAGCTCTACACCATCTGGGCTACAAGCACTAGTCACAGTCATGAAAGAGGATTGTATGGAAAAAGGCTTACAATTGAATGTGGATAAAACTAAAGTATTAGTATTTGAAAGAGATGAACAGAGAACAAATGCAAGGGTAGTGGTAGATGATGCAGTGTTATTTATTTATTTTATTTATTTATTTTATTTTATTTATTTATGAATACACAGTGAAATACATATTTGCCGATCAGCTTCACTCCCTTAAACCAGAGATGGTTTGTACGGAAGTTGCAATTCCTCATTAAACTTATTATTAGTAATAGATACGTTATACAAGAATAAGCATATCATGTTTGTTTAACAAAATGTGAATCACACGCGGGTTATTTGAAATAATTAATCTAATGCGTAAACAACACAGTAGGTAAGCAATCGGCGACTCGGTGCCGAGCAGACAAAAGAAACAAGTTATCGGACTTGCACAGGCTGTTCCAATTTTACGGCACTTATTATTTTTTTTTTTTTTCTCATAATTTTTCTGAATTCATAGTGTAGAAAAGTAGTGTTGTTTAATTACGTTTTTAAAATTTTTCTGGTTTAGTTTATTTTTAAGGTCGGGTGGCAGTTTGTTTATTAATCTCGGCAATAAAAAAGCTGTGGTGCGTTCTCCATAAAAATTTGCTGCTGATATTTTTTGCAGGAGCTCTTTTTTTATTTGCCGAGTATATATATTATGGTTTATAATTTTGTTATCTTTATACTTGAGATAATTTTCAATAATTAGCATTTGTTCAACTTTCTTATGTATTGGCATAACATTACAGTATTTAAATATTCCTATTTCATCATTAATTAAATTTGTTTTTATTTTATTTGGTAAAATTACTTTCAATATTCTTACTTGTAGTCTAAATATTTGATCGATATATGACTTGAACGTTCGACCGTAGCTGCTAAGACCATAAGCAATTATACTTTCCGCCAATGCTTTATACAGTTGAAGCAATATATTATAAGGGACTCTGTTTTTTACTATTTTAAATTTTGCCATAATTGCTCTCAACTTTGCACATGTCGCTTCTATGTGTAGCCTCCAAGTAAATCTATGGTCAATTGTCAATCCCAAATATGTGTACCGCTGTACCTGCTCAATTAATTCACAACCACGTACAACACAGTTCGGATCATGCAAACACTGATGGCTATGTGCTATTAATTTTATATATTGAGAAGTTCGATTGTGACTGGAACAAATATGCATGAGCTTAGTTTTTTGTGCATTTAAAACTAGTCCTGCATCATGGGACCATTTACATAAAAGGTCAAACTCCTCCTGCAGTATACCAATTGCCCTATTAATATTTTTGTCATCGGCTATTAGACATGTGTCATCTGCAAATTGCAAGATTTTGCATTTTTTAATGATATTATTAATATCATTAACATAGGAAATATAATGTAATGGCCCTAACACAGATCCCTGAGCTGTTCCATTTGTAACACTTATTTCTCTACTATAATCTTCTCCAATTTTTACACGGTATGTTCTATCTTCTAAGTAATTATTACACCATTTTAATAGAGAACCACGAATTCCGTTATCACCTAACTTATTTATCAATATGTTATGCCTAAGAGTGTCAAATGCTCTACTATAATCGATAAAGACTATAACCACATGATGTTTGTTATTTAAGCATGCATTTATATGATCACTAAAATCGGATAACAATTGAGAGGTACTTTTGTGATGCTGGAATCCAAATTGATTTTTTGACAATATTTGATTTTTGGAGTAAAAGTCATGGATTTCATCAGCTATATACTTCTCTACAATTTTATCTATAATTGGTAAGATCGTAATCGGCCGATAGCTATCACAGTCCTGCTTGTCTCCCTTTTTATATATAGGTCTTACAACACCTGATTTTAGTTCTTTCGGGTATATACCCGTTTTGACACTTCTAGTAATCAAATGTGCTATTGGTCCAGCTAGTTTTTCAGACAAAATTTTGACGTCTATTGGCCGAATGGCATCAATACCGCAACTTTTATTACATTTAATATTTTGCAAATAAGTTTGAATCCTCATTGGTTTCGGTGACCTAAATAATATAGTTACATTTGATTCCTTACGGTAACTATCTCTATGAAGAAGTTTACTGTTACAGTCAATAATTATATTTTTAACAGCTTTTCCAAATCCTTCAGCAAATTTGTTGGCTATTTTTATCTCAGTATCGTAAACTAAATTTTTATCAAATGCTTTCATAATTACCTCATCTAATGAATCTTTTATGCGTCCAGTAAGTTTGTTCAAAATATGCCACAATTTTTTTGGATCATTGCGATTTAGTTTAATGTTATGTTTATAATATTTATTTCTTGATTTTTCAATTGCTTTGTTAGCTTTGTTTCTTAATTTATTATACTCTAGAATTAATATTTTATTATTGCTATCTTTTTTCATTTCAATAAATTTTTTATCTCTTAATTCACACATATTTAAAACTTTTTTATTTAACCAAATATCCATTTTTCGTTTAGAATTGCCGACATGTGTGATATATTTAGCTTTTTCACAACACTGCTGTATAGTTTTTTTTATAGAATTATATATTTCATTAGGGCATTCAATCTCATTTATTGTTTTAAAATCAATTTTATCAAATTCTGTTTTTAAAATTTTGTAATTATATTTTGTGATGTATTTTGGAGCAACCTGTACATAGTCCCCGTAGTTGCAAGTGACTATTGTAAGGCGATGGTCGGCCAGTACAGTACCAAGCGCTGCGCAGTGCACGGCTAGTGCGCGGGATCTAACAAAAATGTGATCGATACAGCTTTTTGTTAATTTATCCTTTCTTAATTCTATTCTTGTGTTATCGGAGATCCCGCACACTAGGCCATGGCTGTAAAGCATATCTAAATAATGGTTTCGGATGCTACTACATACATTTATATTTATATTGACATCGCCCAAAAGTATTAAATCTCCTGTGGAATGTGAATTTAAAATATTGTTTAGTTCACGTAAATATAAATTCTTACATTTTGCCGGTGGTCTATATACTGCACAAAGAGTGATGGAAGTGTTTTTTTGTGTTGTTAAATTACCCACTATGCATTCTAGGGATATCGTTGTTGTGAATGACATTTTGAATTTGTGTTTATTTAAAATATAAACGATGATACCGCCACCTTTTTTATATTTCCGTAACTCTTTGTACATGTAATAGCCGGGGATGTTATACAGTGAGCTTACACTATCAGAAATACCTACTTCCGTTAAAACGATCACGTCTATTTGTATTTTTGAACTGTTAATTAGCAACTCAATCTTAGAAAAATTCTTAATTAGGGATCTAATGTTCACATGGATGCAGTTTAGTCTATTTAGAGATTTAGGTATCCTATCAACATATGAAGATAAATTAGGACAATTTTCTATTTCTAATACGCTAGTGTCAGTTACCGACATTTTATAAATTTTAAAGTTTTAACACGGGATTAAACAAATTAACACTAAATATTTATGAATTTTGTAAGAGATCGTAGATATCTTCTTCGGAACGAATTACGAAAACCTGTTAGAACAGGTTGATGAAATTGTATATCTTGGATGTGCTTTTAGCAAGGATGGTAGGTACACCACTGACATAGAAAGAAGAGTGCTTGCTGGGAATTGCGTGAATGGAGCGTTGGGTAAGCTACTAGAATCTAAACATCTCAGCCAGCGGGCTCGACTAGCCGTACATAATGCTGTACTTACTCCAACGCTTTTATATGGAAGCGAGAGCTGGGTATGCAGGAAAGAGCATGAAAGTAAGTTGAACGCGGTCGAGATGAGATCTTTGCGCAAGATCTGCGGTGTATCACTCACCGATCGCGTTCGTAATGAAGATGTAAGAAAGAGACTTTGTGTGAATGATAGTATCGGTGTAAAAATGAAAAAAGGCATGCTCCGATGGTTCGGGCATATAGAAAGAATGTCGAATGAGCGAATGACTAAACAGATATACAATGCGAATGTGGATGGTTGCAGAGGCCCAGGAAGACCAAGGCTGACCTACCATGACCAAATAGGTCGAATTCTATCTATCGTACCCTACATCAAATAGGCTTCATACAATTCAGTGGCAGCCTGCAGCGTACCGTCTGTAAACGCCCTCACCGCTGCAAGCGCGGTGTTCTGTTAGCCGTCCCAAACGTCAGTATTTACCTTGTGGCTTGAGGTGTTCACCTTTTAATTTATGAGCGAAGATCCCAAATAAAAAGGTGGCTTATACCCGCATGCCGTACGCAAAATGTGAGCCGCGTAAACCTCCGCTGCTGTTTTCACTCTAGCGAATCATTACATACTTATTTTAAAATGGTTTACAAACATATAATTCATACTAATTAATTAGTTGCCTGACTAAATTTCTAACGAATCTCTCTCAGTTGAATTTTGGTATCTATGTATGTATGTATGTATGTTCACGTACGCCAAAACTTACGGGGTAGGCAGAGAGTGTTGAGCGCCAGATATCCCAATATATCTCCCGTGGCTCTTCTAAGACTCTTCACCCCACTCAAGTCAAGACCTTGAGTCAAAGTAGGACAGTCTCGGACTTCCTGGGCTTCCTTCTATAGGTACAGTTTAGCCACCAAACTGATCAAACTGATCGCTCTATGCATAATATGGTGCAGTCCATACGTGATGGCTTACCTTTTACAAAGGCAAAATGACCGCACACCGCCAGTCCTTTGGGATACTTCTAGATCTTCTAGAAAATGTTATACAACACCCAGAAAGAATCCCATCATCACACATTTCCCTATAATACTCGCTACATCGTTTTAATACATTTTGTGTGTTATCGAGAATGTCACTTCGTACTTTAGATTTTATAATTAACTTTTTTTTTTATGTTATAAAAGTGGCAAACAAGTATACAGTTCACATTGATGTTAAGTGATGACTGCAGCCTATAGACACCCACACAATGACCAGAGGTCAAAATGCAGATGCGTTACCACTCCTGAGGCCTAAGGTGTTATGCCTCTGTGTCGGAAATTACAGAGCCGTACATTATACCACTTGACCGGAACACGATAGTGCTGAACACTACCATTCAGCGGCAAGTATATTAGGTAATGCGGTGGTGCCTACGCCCGCGAGCTCCGTCACTGGAGCTCTACCACCATTAGAACTTAACTTGAGAATAGCTTCTAGACTTTTACTCTTCACATCTCTCATACTATTAATTATTTAATTTTATTTGAAAACAATTTGCAGCATCTTTCAACTTTTGAATCCAACCATGATTTTTTAATTCTTTCAACGGAGTCTTGCACCTCCTTGTCCTACCATTTTATGGATTTGCATATCTTTGCCCAACCACAACTTCTTAACACAAATTTTGGTAAGCGTTAATATCCGTGAATGAATATCAACATTCAGCCATTTGAACATAATCTCGTAAGCGGACCGATTTGCACAAAAAATATTTTGGTTATATAAATTAATTAAACAAATACGCCTACACTTTAATAAAAGGTTTTCGTACTTTAATAAATGGAGAATATGGTCGGTGACCGGTGAGCGTAATAAAAAGCTATTTTTATTTACGAGTGTTGTTACCGCATAGCTACTCTAACTTTACACCTGTATACCCATTTATACCTAGGTATTTGGCTTACGCAGTGAGCACCGATGTAATGGCTTACGGGGAACAATGTTGCTATTAAGCTTCGACCACGTCGTAGCAAGCTATGCCAGCTATGACAAACTGTTGCAGGCTTGACATTGGTTACCTTGAACTATTATTTTCATGTAATGGGTAACAGGCTCGAACTGCTAGTCTAGTTAAGTACCTAATAATGAAGTTTTAGTACAATTTAGTTAATAATGTTCAAAATACATGTAAACATTAAATAAAAATAATTGAAAGAAAAAATATCTACAGACGGGACTAGAAGGCGCGACTACTAGATCACTAGCCCCGTCGCCCTACCTACTAAGCTACCGAAGTCCCACTTTCGAGCATCGAATTTCTCTCTCAAGTTTTATTGCATCGTCTTCGGGTGACGGCGACAACATCTTTTGCCAACATTGCTAGTTATTCAACTTTTAAAAAATATTGAAAAGATATCACTATATCCAATGACCCTGTAGCTGTAGAGTGATACTTTACAGCTACAGGGTCATTGGATATAGTTTCTGTGTTCTACTACAGTAAATATTCTAATGTCACTTTACATTTGTCTCTAAATTTCTCACGACAGTCATTCATCGTAGTACCAGATACACATTTTGAGCACCTAAGTCATTAAAATCGAATGTGGTTCTCAGCAGTTGCACCGAGAACAAGCTTCAACCACAACATGTTTAGTTAAATATTTTAGTAGGTAGTGATTTGAGCACCAAGGTGGAATTTAATATTCAAACAAATTATTTTTAATGTACACGTGTCAATTATCACGATAGATAGATAAGTCATTAAGAATACATTGGAAAAGTATAATTTTATTTTACCGAATGCTAGAGAGTGAAGTACAGAAACATGCACCATCCTTCACTCCGCAAGCAGCCCGTGCAAATTTTATGAACATTATTATTTTATATTACAAAAAAATTTAATGCAATATACTTATTTTATAATGTGCACTGACTGTGGTCGTAACTGATAAGTGCTTGGAATTATAAGCATGATTTTCTCAGAACCCCTATTTTTTATATTAATTTCAATTAAATACCTACACACTACTGAGGAAAGACTCTTAACCGACAGATGGACAGACAGACAGATAGACGGACAACAAAGTGATCTTATAACTGTTCCGTTTTCTCCTTTTACGAAACGGAACCCAACAAATCCAAGTCATCTCCATAATGTTACGAATTCAGCTTGTAAGTATTCTTACCCATTCCTCACAGTAGTAAGCCTAAATAAATGTAGGATGAGTTCCTCGTGTTTCCTTATAAATGATCTCGTGGGGTAAACAAATATTTGTGAATAAATAAGGCTTTGTTGCACGTCCCAAGGCCCAACGCAATACGCTCCTCAGACTCCTCACAATCTTCAAGTAAACGCCAAGCGACACCGTCAACTGATTTATGCAGTGCCATTATTTTTATCAAAATGATATAGACATCACAACCGTATGCAGTTTACGGATTGCAGCCATCTGATTCACGTGAAATAAAGAATTAGATGTATAAAAGAATGATGAAGGTAGATGAGGCACGGGAAAAAGTGGAGATATATCAAGACCGGGATATCTGGCGCTCCACACTCTCTGTCTACCTCGTTAGGGACCTGGTGTGAAGATACATACATACATATATAAAAGTAAATGTTAGTTAGGTACAGCCCTGTCGTTTGCAGTACTCAACGTTAACAGTTTAAGCCTCAGACAAGGCAATGCATCTATATTGAAATGTAGATGTCTATTATGCCACCGTATTCACCTACAATCAACGTGAACTGCATTGCTTATTAGCCACTTCACCACATAAAATACCTCTGTTACAATTCCAGGACTGAAACGATTTTTTTTTAAAAGATGAATTAATGGAAGAACGAGCTGCTGCAGCTGATGCTGCTTTTTGTACCAAATTGGAGAAAAGGTGGACCAAGCAGATGTTTTGTCTCCAAACTAAAAATTACGGAGCCTTGCATAAGTTGACTATGCTATCGAACATGATAGTGTCGAACCCTACCTTGCCCACTGAAGTTCTAACACCAGAGCACTTATTGCTCTTATAGATGAACAAACGATCGTTTTCATGGTTGTGTAACCTACAAGAAACTCTTGTAGTTTCGCCAAGTCCCTCGTCCGTCCGTCCGTCCGTCTGTCTGTCTGTTTAAACATTAAAAAAGGGAAATATAAATTTGACTGGTTATCCTGAGGTAGCAGGTCCGATTTCTGCCCGAAGTCAATTTTTTCTTTCCTTTTTTTTAAATTTCTAAATTACCCTATATTGTGGGGTATTAGTGGCGTGCGGAACACGTATATACACCTCTTACACGTATATATACACACACCTCTTCCCCAGCCGTCTTCACATCCGACGCGGAAACCCTCGGTGAGGCATGTCTCTACCCCCCCCCCCTACCCTCTGTCAACCAAACGATGGAATTTTAAAAGGAAAATTATCACATTCAAGTAGGCTTTAATTTTTTTAAAGTAATAGTTGATGAACTTATAAAATGCACTGAGAAACTGAATACTACATTGTTCACGTAATAAGTAGGATTCTTTATATCTTTTCAGAGACTAAATATAACATCAAACTGCCTAGAACTATTAAGAGCAGAATAGTTGCAAACATAAACTCGTTCCACCGCGGATCTGTATTATCATCCGGCCGATACATAATTAGGTGTGAAACGAGCTTCGTCGATGTTAGACCAAGTTGGCTTCCTCTCCGATAAGGCCGAGCTCTACTTGGGTGAACTAACTCGAGCAAGAGTGCAGTTACTGCGTCTAGTAGCAGCTACATTTCATCCAATGCAAAGTAGCAAACTTTAATTCTCTACTTACATCACTGAGAAAAGTTATTCTTTAAACTCGAAATTGATGCTGGGATTATTGAATCTTATGTTTAAGCTGCTTCGTGAAACATTAAAAACATTAGATATTTATGATGATTTAATAATATCTCGCCCAAGACTATGCTGAGATAGACTTATACTCGCCAGCTCCGTCACTGAAGAAGCTTTATTGCCATAATTCAACATTCTAAATTGCAAAAAATATGTTTATATAGTGTGCAGGAGAAATAATTACTGTGTTTTATATAATTTATAAGAAAATACCAAGAAATGTTGAAAAATTCCATTCTTATTGCGAAATTGTGTTATAACATTTTGCCATGACAGCAGTTGTATAAAACGCTAAACTTGTAAATGATCACGTCTATTAGCCGGAGTCGGTAGAGCAATTTCATGGTAGAGCGCATCACCCCCTGGATATCCGCTAACACAGCCAAGAGAATTCCGATAATAACGTTGTCGCAAATCTAACCTTACAGTAATAAGTATCGCTTGATCGTGAACTTGCTAGATTTGTATTTCATAAGTAACCTGACCGTATCATACTGAACGGGAATCGGCAACTTTCCTATTTTCCGATACCACCTGACCGATACTGCGGTTCGATCGGAAAACTGAATCGTTTTTCTCCTGGTGTACTTTTTTATTTTTTCGTCGTTTTTTATCCAAAGAAGATGGCAAACAAGCATGCAGTTCACAAAGATATTAAATGATGACTGCAGCTTTTAGACACTTACACAAAAACCAGAAGAAATTACACTGTAGATGTGTTGCCACCCCTGAGATCTAAGTTGTTATATCTGTGTGATAGTTCTTACGGGAACATACATTACCATCTAACCGGAACACGACAGTAGTTACGGCAGATAGATTGGGTAATATGTGGCGGTGAATGGCGCTCTAGCTCCTACATTTAGAACACCAAGACCCGTGAAAAACTGCTTTCTGATTATTGCTATGGTTTTACAACTGTAACTTATAACGGCAATCAAAAATTATCGAAAAAAGTCGAGACAAAAACAAAAAAGAGGACAAAAGTGATTAATTTAGGCCGCCATCCAGATTTGTTACACTGTCAATTAATAAAGTCTATAGAAAAAAAGATTTTAGTTTTGAGTGTTTTGCTGCGGGTTACAGTTTGTCTAAGAAAACTGATGATGACTGTTTTTTTATGTAATAGAAGTGGCAAACAAGCATGCAGTTCACATTGATGTTAAGTGATGACTGCAGCCTATAGACATCCACACAATGACCAGAGGTCAAAATGCAGATGCGTTGCCACTCCTGAGGCCTAAGGTGTTATGCCTCTGTGCCGGAATTTACAGGACCGTACAATACCACCTGACCGGAACACGATAGTTCTGAACACTACCATTTAGCGGCAAGTAGGTATATTAGGTAATCCCGTGGTGCCTACGCCCGCGAGCTCCGTCACTGGAGCTCTATCACCAGTAAAGACGACTGACAACTTTTCGAAACTCATTCCTCCGTTTTTAATCGTATGTTAAAAATGACCCAAGACAAAAAAATATTCTCTCTTTACCTTTTTATCTCCGGAACCTATATGAAAATTAAGAAATAACAATTTTTGCTCTATATGTTAGGTACCTACATGCATACCTTTAAAAAATCTACTAGGTATTTTTAAATAACATAGGAAATGTATTTATTCTGTAGAACTCTGTGCGAATACGATTTGCACTTGACCGGTTTTAAACGCCAATGAGGTTTATTACCTTAAATAACTAAGATAACCGTGGAATCGAATTATTCGAAATGTAAAATCAATCACAAAATATTATGAATGCACAAAATGTATAATCTCTGTTCACTCAGAGGCGTAATCTATAAATACCTATCTACGTCTCGAGTATCTCGAGCTTGTAGTTCCCTCACGTGATAAGATCCGGCAGAGGAAATCCGCAAAAGAACAAACTTCCACCGATAAACGAACTCTTCTATTAAGCATAACAGGAAAATCAATAAGCTATGAGGAAAAGGATTATAATGGAAGTTGCATTCGCGTAAAGTATAAATAAGTATTGTGTTGCGAAAGTTCATTTAAGTAAGTATCTACTTTTATTACCAACTATGCACTAAACAAGCAATAAATCTAATGAAATTAAAAAGGTTATTTATCATTTGGGATTACAAGGATCGCATATGATACAAAATTCCCTATAAAGTTCAAGAACAATTAGAAATTAATTGTCATATTTTTCGTGCTGCCTGAGGGATTTACTATTTTAAACCATGGTGTAGTATTATAATATATTCTCTGCCATGGTGAATGACAATTGATACACATGTCATGTCAGTATACAAATCATAATCATGTAGGTACCTATATCATAAGAATGTCCCATTTCCTCTTTATAAACATATCAGACTTTGTCTATCACAAAATATTTTCATAAATATACTAAATAGATTGTCTTATTGGTGATTTCTTTTTAATAAGTAGGTATGTTAGCATAATTTGATGGTTTCGTGATCTTTCAGTTCATTACGATCCGGTTAGTCCAGCGGTGTGAATCTACCGTTTGATTCTAAGGGACGCAGGTTCGACTGTCAGGTTCACCGGGACAAATATTTGTATGGCCTACAGATATTTGTTTCAGGTCTGGGTGTTTGTGTATGTGTACAACGGCACCCACCGTACTATGCGTATTTTTTTATCAGTATGTACCACCAATATTTTTATTTAGGTATTATACTACATACTTAGTAACCTACTATACAATTTATAAAAATTGATACCTTTTCCTAGCACGTTCAATATCCAAATGACACCAATTTTTTTCTAACATTATTTCTCGTTTAATCGTCGTTGGTTGTAGTGTAATTTAATGGCGATGCCGCCAATTTTAACCAAAGAAAAGAAATACTTCACTTTAGGCGAAAAACGTCCACTGCTGGAAAAAAGCCTTCCCCAAAGATGTTATGCGTCATTAGTAGAGAATATAGCGTAATCGCCATTCTTGATAATATGTGGATTTGCGATTGATGCTCTCCTTCACAAGTGGACGGTGGGATCGTCTCAGTCATCTCCCAAAGCCTCAAAAGTAATACGGATGTAAAATATATCTGGTGCAATGTACAAGTTCCACGTTGGGGCTCCGCACCTTGTACACTACCTATATCACACCGCGGACACTCCCCCAAAATTCCATACAAACGCTTCATTTGGTCTCTTTTACACAACATCAAAGAGTGACGTGTATTTACACGTTCACCTGTGTGCGTAGCACGTAGAAAATACCAACCGTCGCCCATAAGAGGTTATAATAACCTCCTCCGGTTGGGTGATGTGGGGAAATCGGGCGGGACGTCGAAGTGTCCATTCTATACGTTGTATTATTAAATATTCTCTGACTATATCAAAAGATAGAGAAAACTACGTAAATCTTGGAAAAATATGCAAAAAATAAATTGCATCTTTGTTTTTTTGTCGGAAATACCGATTTATTTTACGTAATTTTTGTATGACGACAATACCTATGTCATCATATTGCTATAATGACACTCTTGTTTTTGAAATATAGGTACATACGACAATAAGTTAATTGAAGGTAGATAATAAACGATTTAAATAGCTGATTATGATTTAGTATTTTATGCTTCTTCTAATATAATATAGCGTAAAAGGTGTGAGCCCAAGCTCCATACATTTTGGAACGTCTCCTTTAATGAATAAGTAAATTTTACTGTAGTCGTTACTACGCAGCAAAAGCAAGCAATGCAAGCAAATGCACAAGGTACAAAAGCATTTGCCGGAAGCTTTTAAAAAATATTAAAACGTTTCAATGTAAATTTTCAGATATTGTGATTTATCCGAAGCAATTTTAAAAGTAAGTCGATAGCAGTAGGGACAATAAAATCCAGTACAATAGTCCATACCACAGAGGACAGCACAAAACTTGCGGTCGCGTTTTGTTCTATGGAAATGGTTGATCTCTGAAGCCCGTATAACATGCCATTGTCAACGTTTTCTCTTTGTCTATGCAAAACTTCGGTTTTTTAGTACAAAGGTAGGCAAAATGAAGGCGGGATCCGTCCAGCGGTTCCGTAGAATGAAACCAACAAAGGTAACTTCTTTAATATTATCAACTGACAACCTATCGATATCAGATTGATGATCACAAGTTATGAAACAAGAGGTCCAAATAAAACTGCATTGAAATCACTTAAATTACCAAAGAACATTTACCTTTATTTTAAATATATTTTAGGTACCTACATACTCATCGCAATAAAAAGTTAAAATTCAAACTCCAAACTAGCAAACACAAATTAGCAAACACTGGAATAAATTCCAGTGTTTGCTAATAATTGATTTTTTGTCAGTTTGAACAACATTTCGACACAGAAACAATTTACGAGTATTAGACGAAAGCGTCATGTGCTTTTCTATAAACATAGTTTATCGAACCTTTCTTTTCTGGTGTGCCTCGATGGACGTCTCCGACAGAGAAATGGGGCTAACATTGTTGGGCGTAATTTCTGAAGAGGGTCATCAAGAAGATATAATGCCATTTCTGTACCCTTGATGTCTTTTTAAGTGCGGTCCCACTTAACCCTAACGCCGAGCGCAGTCCACTATTTTTCGTCTCGCCTTCAAAAAAAATGTTATGGAACTTGTAGATTGTCATGATGAATTATGATAAAGGAAGATTCAAAAACATTTACTGAATAATGAATAATATGCATGATGTATGCTATAGGTTATGTATGCTCATTAAATTAATTAATGCTATAGGTAGGTAAACAGGGTGAACAAGGAAATATAATATTCATAAAAATACTGATCATAGTGAACGGATATGTCATGAATCCATCAAAATATTTTTAACAACTTAAGTACAGTCATAGTAGATAATAAATCTATGAGTACAGCTAACTGGACTAAATAAGACTTATTCAAATGAAAAAAAAAACTGACAAACAAAATAAAATAATTCATACAATCAGTCTATTTAAAAATGAAACAAAAATAATTTTTGATAAGTAATCAGATGATTTAGCTTCATAAAAGTGTGCAAAATTCTTTCAAAAGAAGTGTCATCTAATTACTGTTGGTAGTGGTGGGCACGAAAACAACAATAGCACCTCCGCCAAGGCAAGCCAAGCGATGCTCAAGGTTACTACCTACCTTTTCATGAAACGCTTCGTATTTTTTACTTCGCATATCTTGAGCTTGTATTAAATATAGGTAGATTGTTTCAATTGCATAGCTCTCATACTTTATATTTAATTGATTTATTGGTATTTATGCTATAAATAATAGACAAACAAAACAAACAGATGGTGCCCGCCTGGTACCAACCCATTCAAAAATTCAAGTCACCACACAAAATCATTTTTTCATTAGCCGACCATCGACCATTTGAGAACTTTTTCAGGCAGATTCTCAAAACTTCTCCAGTTCACTTGGGTTGTCGCTGAACTTAACGGTGCATAGCCTGCTATCAAAACCACCCTAATGACGACTACTTTGAGCCGAACCAAGATTAGTCTTGAGTTTACCAGATAACTAAGTACTTAATTATCTTTCATTGCAGAGACTAAACGACAGAACAGAATCACACCTACCGCAGCGCTGGCAAAAATGCTCTGTTGCACACCTGCCCACGAAGCCATAATACCACCGGGAAGATCTATAATTTCACAGCCCTTTCGCTTAGTCTCTGTTACACACAGAATGTCTCAAACTCATAACGTTCATGAAAATCATGAACTCATCTTTTTTTTATGTAGGTAATGTAAGTGGTAAACAAGCATGCTAAGTGATGACTGCAGCCTATAGACACCCACACAAAGACCAAGGTCGAAATGCAGATGCGTTACCACTCCTGAGGCCAAAGGTGTTATGCCTCTGTGCCGGAAATTACAGGGCCGTACATTACCACCTGACCGGAACACGATAGTGCTGAACACTACCATTTAGCGGCAAGTATATTAGGTAATGCGGTGTTGCCTACGTCCGCGAGCTCTGTCACTAGATTTCTACAATCTTCTTACAAATACCACCTCTGACATTTCATGTGCCTATTTGGCACTCTGCACTCCTCAACCTTCCCTATCGTGTCCGACGTCGGTCTCCAACTCTCCATCGCCGTTTTGGCCGCTTTTTATACCGACGGCGACAGACAGGGCGTTATGCGTCGAGTTTATCAAACCTTAATCTCCATCTTGTCACGGAAGACACTTACTTAGTGGCGTTGATTTTTTTTATTTTCCACCGCATTACATCTTCTCAACAAGACCACACCGCGGACACTCCGCCAAAATTCCATACAAACGCTTCATTTGGTCTCTATTACACAGACATCAATGAGTGATTTATACGTGCACCTGTGTACGTAGCACGTAGAAAATACCAACCGTCGCCCATAAGACGGGAGGAGGTTGGGTGATGCGGCGAAATCGGGCGGGACGTCGAAGTGTCATTCTATACGTAGTATTATTATATATTCTCTGACAAGACTGCAAAATACCTTCTTGTAAAATCCTTGCAGATGTCGGTGATCTGACTTTTGTTTCCTCTTTTCAATTTAATAGAATTTATTTCACTTATTAGGTTCCTTTCTGTATTTCAGATATTCAAGAATACACACTATTCTTTAAATAAAGTTTATGAATTATATCAGCTAGATTAGAATTCATGGAGCAAATTATAGGCAAATTCTCCAACTTCGAAGATCATTCCAATTGGAAAAAATGTAGGTACCTACTACAGTACTACTTATTACATCATTGAGATATAGGTACCTACCTACTTTCCTGGGAATTGAACCCGGGACAAAATCTTATGTTTAGTTATAAAAAAAATGTGTAACCCTATAAAAGAAAGTTTCGCCCTCCTTTTAATTCATGACGGACTATAAATCACAGAATAGATAATAACTAGTATTAATTTATATTTCTTTCGTGACAAAAAATTGCGGATCTCCAATTTAGGCGAATTTAATTGATATTAGTTGTGCATTGTCGTGCATCTCAGCATGACAATGTATGGAATTAAGGAAAATAATGCTTAGTTTATGGCGGCAACCGGCAACACATCACAGACCAATAACACATGGTATAAATACGCGGTTTAAGTTTTAAACGTTATTGCCATATTAAAAAAGTAGGTACAGCATGCGCCGCCGCGTCGCTTTTGAATTGACAGATCGCGGATTGCGGGCTGCGGCGTCCCAATCCAACAGCTGTTCGACCATTACCTCAACCTCAAAGTGTACGATTTTTGAAACAGCAACGTTTAACACACGTGTTATACTGATTGGGAAGATTTTACATCAAGTTTTATAATATTTGTGCGTTACTCGAAAATGGAGGAAGACATTGGCAGTAAAGGTTAGTAAATAAAGGTCTAAAAGAAGAAGCATGGTTCCTGAATAACGTGATAAAAGTGTACTTTTTAGTTTCACCTCGTGTTTCATGCGCTCTAGAAAGTTACATGACTATTCTGAATTTATTGTAAGCTAGGTACAACCTCAATTTAAAGCATTTTTAACAAATTCTTGTTTTAATGGTACGAAAGTCAAAGCGTCGCTTGGGATCGCTTAACGACGCAAATACATCGAACGTTATTTTTTGTCTATAAATATAGTACGAATTAATATAATAAATTGGGTACTTTCAATGCGGCCCTCAAGTAAACGAATACTTTGTTCCAGTGTACAAAAATATATAGAAATAACTGTGTTTATCCATTCACTTACTGTGATAAAAATCTATCATAATATTGTAATTTAAGTTACATTACTTAATTTTAAAATGAAAATTTAATAACATCAGGTACTCACATGTATGTTCCAATTTCTTTTAGTTGATTTGCTATTGCACTTGATTATGCAATTTTAATTTGTGATTCCAGCACCAGTGACACGGCTTAGGCGGAGGTTGTCTGTTGAACAGTCCGATGACACTAAGTCTTTGACACCCAACACACCCACCAAAAAAAGAGGAAAACTTGCTGCTAAACCTGAGCTGAATCTTATTGATGAAAACTGTATGTAATAAACTTTAATTTAATAAAATAGTGGTTATTCCTTGGATATTAAATCTCTCTGGTCTGTTCTGGTTTGCAGGGGCTACATCACATTTAGTAGATTGCAGTTTATTTGCATCTATGCTATGGATGTTGACATTATTTGATTTTTCACGATAATCTGTACTAGATTTAAGCTCTCATTTAAAAGAGCTCTTACTGCGTTTGTTGGGTAGCGGAGTTCTTCTCAGTAGTGACTGCACTTGGAACTTTGCTAAGTGAATAACATTGATATTGACGAATACGTTTTTCTTGTTCTTAATTTATTATCATTGAAGGAATTGAAAAATTATATGATTACATATTATGTTTTAACCAAGTACTTTAAATTCTAATTTTTAATTTCCTATTAATATATGATTTTTCTTTTACTATATGTAATGGTTATTCTCTCTAGGTAGTTTATGATTTATTGACGTTTTGAAAGTATCTGTAAAGATCTATTCGAAGTAAAAATAATTTCTATTTCTATTTCTCATTATTGTTCTTAGGTTCCTTCTTAATAGTGCCCTAATAAAATATAATTCTATTATTATATTCCTAAACTTTCAATAAGTTGTCTGACCAACAAAATTCCTTCATGTTTAAAAAAAAAATTACATGAAAGTGGCAAAAGAAGCTTGCAGTTAACATTGATAGTAAGTTCTTGGGCTTTGCACTAACTACCCAACCAAAATTTGATAGTACCTAACAATACTATTTCGTAGCCAGTACCTAGATAAAATATGAATTATTTATTGTAAAATATTATTAATTACTACATCCTTTGTTTCTTTTATAATTCTCAGCTGTGGACAATACTCCAAAAAAAGCAGCAAAAACCATTCCAAAAAACATGGCTGATGCCAATGAAAAACCAGTAACCCCATCAAGGCGCAGTACCCGTATCAAGTCAAACACCAGCATAACAAGTATAGTGTCTGAAACAACTCAGGGTATTGATTCTCCACGAGCAAAAAGGGCTGCACGGAGAACATCCCAAGTTGGTATGTATATTAAGATATAACAGTGTCCCTTAGTATTTTTTAGGGTTTCGTAGGTATGTCAAAAATTGAAACCTTACAAGATCATTGAAACATCTGTCTGTCACAGCCAATTTCAAATGCACGAGAACTGTCTTCCACAGTGGCCTTTCCATGATCGCAGGAAAGGGAGAACCGAAGCGTCATAACAGAGGTCAACTGGTGAAGATTTTAATTTGCAATATGTTAGAATTACTAATGTGTATATTCGTGCCAACTTACAGCTTTCTAGTACAAAGAGTGTCTTATAAACATCACATAGCAACAGATAAATAACATCTAGAAGTCCCAGTGCAGTGCAGATGTGCTGATACTCCTGGTGTCTTTTAGTGACAATGAAAAGATGTTTTTCCTCTGTAGCTGTGATCTTACAGCTTTTACTAATTTGCTACTGTTCTTTATATTACGTAAATAAAATTTGATAGCCTTGTCATCATCATATTCATTTTATAAAAAAAAATATTATTTGGTTATTTTCAGGCAGTGATAATGAGACAGTTGTGACACCTGCTAAGCAAACTAGACGAACAAGAAAAGATTCTGCATCTAGTGTTGAGAAAGGTATGTTTGTACATATAAAACATAACTTGCTGTCCAGACAAACTTTGTATCGCCTTAAAAACAAAAAAAATCAAGGAATTGAAAAAAAAATCAGCCTTAACACTTAGGTTTAAGAAAAATAAATGTTTGTTCATTCTTACACCTACCAAATAGGCACACAAAATTCATGAGAATCGGTCCAGCTGTTTCGGAGGAGTATGATAACTAAAATTGACAAGAGAATTTTATATATGTATAGAAGAGAAGGTATATAAAATTCTTGAGTTGCAGTCTTGCAACCAAACTCCTCTGAAAACTCAGTAGGCCGAGAGTTTGGTCACAAGGTCTGCAACTTATATACATCTAAGGTGATACGAAGTTTGCAGGGTCATAAAGATGCAGGAATTGAAAACATTGCCTTCATAGATTTGCTTTAGTGTGTTAACAGTAATAATTCTTCTTGCTCGTCCTAAAAGATCTGTAAATCAAAAGTTACATTTGAATTAATTATTTAACGGACAGGTATTACAACTGACCATGTGATAATTGTTTTATATTATTTCGCATTAACATATGCTTGTGAAATATATTTTTAAAGAAAAATGAAAAGAAATTTTTTTCATTACTGCTACTGCCACCATAAGGCAATGCAATAAATATGAAGGGAAGATTTCACAAATCGGGCAGGACTTCGGTAGCTCAGTTGGAAGAGCGGCTGGACTAGATTCCCAGTGGCCGTGAGTTCGAGTCTCGCCTGAAGTCAATTTTATCTTTCCATTTTTCTTTAAAGACAATCTGATAATTAGGAATTCATCTTCAATCAGAAACTCAATTGTATATTGTTCTGTAATGCTCCAGTGTACAAGAAACATATTATGTTGCTGTATAGCCTAATTACTAATCAATTACAATTCCTGGATTATGAGATGTCTAGACCATAGCTGATTAAATCAGTTCTCTGAAACTTATCTCTACAAATTGTTTTTATATTATTTCGCATTAACACATGCTTGTGAAATATATTTTTATTTTTAAAGAAATGAAAGAAAAATCAATTGGAAGAGCGGCTGGACTAGATTCCCAGTAGGTCGCGAGTTCGAGCCTCGCCTGAAGTCAAATTTTTCTTTCATTTCTTTAAAAATAAAAATATATTTCACAAGCATGTGTTAATGCGAAATAATATAAAAACAATTATTAAGGGTAAAAGCGACTTCTTTACGATATTCAATAAACTGAAAAGTCTATTATATCGGTTGCCTAACTAGCATAGTTGGTAATAGATGGCGCTACTGGTACCATAAACCAATGCAATAGATGTGAAGGAAAAATTCGACAAATCGGGCAGGGCTTCAGTAGCTCAATTGGAAGAGCGGCTGGACTAGATTCCCAGTAGGTCGCGAGTTCGAGCCTCGCCTGAAGTCAAATTTTTCTTTCATTTCTTTAAAAATAAAAATATATTTCACAAGCATGTGTTAATGCGAAATAATATAAAAACAATTATTAAGGGTAAAAGCGACTTCTTTACGATATTCAATAAACTGAAAAGTCTATTATATCGGTTGCCTAACTAGCATAGTTGGTAATAGATGGCGCTACTGGTACCATAAACCAATGCAATAGATGTGAAGGAAAAATTCGACAAATCGGGCAGGGCTTCAGTAGCTCAATTGGAAGAGCGGCTGGACTAGATTCCCAGTAGGTCGCGAGTTCGAGCCTCGCCTGAAGTCAAATTTTTCTTTCATTTCTTTAAAAATAAAAATATATTTCACAAGCATGTGTTAATGCGAAATAATATAAAAACAATTATTAAGGGTAAAAGCGACTTCTTTACGATATTCAATAAACTGAAAAGTCTATTATATCGGTTGCCTAACTAGCATAGTTGGTAATAGATGGCGCTACTGGTACCATAAACCAATGCAATAGATGTGAAGGAAAAATTCGACAAATCGGGCAGGGCTTCAGTAGCTCAATTGGAAGAGCGGCTGGACTAGATTCCCAGTAGGTCGCGAGTTCGAGCCTCGCCTGAAGTCAAATTTTTCTTTCATTTCTTTAAAAATAAAAATATATTTCACAAGCATGTGTTAATGCGAAATAATATAAAAACAATTATTAAGGGTAAAAGCGACTTCTTTACGATATTCAATAAACTGAAAAGTCTATTATATCGGTTGCCTAACTAGCATAGTTGGTAATAGATGGCGCTACTGGTACCATAAACCAATGCAATAGATGTGAAGGAAAAATTCGACAAATCGGGCAGGGCTTCAGTAGCTCAATTGGAAGAGCGGCTGGACTAGATTCCCAGTAGGTCGCGAGTTCGAGCCTCGCCTGAAGTCAAATTTTTCTTTCATTTCTTTAAAAATAAAAATATATTATCTCTACAAAATTTCTTTCCTGGAGGATTTATAAAATTTGACTAGACTCTTATCATATTTAAGCCGCTATGTATCATGTAATGATTTGTAATTTTTCACTTTAAATAATTATATATTTATTATTACTACCAGTTAGATTGTATTGCAAGTCATTAGTAACCAAGGCAATAATCAAAACCGGTCAAGTGCATGTCGGGCCACGCCAATTGTAGGCTTCCGTAGTTACAGAGTAAGAGATGTAATGAAAAAAATAAATAAATATTTTCAATGGACTTGTTCGAAATTTTCGAGTAAAATACATTTGGTCGACTATAACTCGCAAACTTGCAAGGCCAACTTTAGTGTGATAGTTTTCCTTATAATTCGTTATATGTAGCTACTATCGCCGTAACGTTTGAATTTCTAACAGTAACCGTTTAGTCTGTAGGGGGGGGGACACATGAGTCTAACGAAAATTTGCACTTTAAAGCCTAATAATATCACGTAAGTCACAAACAGTTAACTAAATCGAAAAATTATGTTCGCACACCCATAATATTTTTAAAAGACCAATGGCAAATTTTACATGTTAGGTACATTTGTACCGAAAAATATTCTGAAAATAAGCATGGGCATATTTTATGTTTCAGAAAATGTTCCTATTACCAAACCAGTCATGCAAATCACTGAAGTTATATTAGAAGAACAAGAAACTAAATCTAGAAAATCAAAAGATAATTCACTAAGTTTAGATAAATCTGATGAACCTACACGGCGAAGCCCTCGACTGCTTGGAAAGAAAAATAATGAATCTAAAACCAATCAAGATAAACCAGAAATTACCATAACCAAAATATCCGAGATGTCTGAAATAGTTGCAGACCAAAAGGAAACTGATTTATCTTTCAATGATAATAACGAAACAGATAAAATACCTCAAAGTAAAGAAAAGGAACAGTTGTCTCTATCAAATGCAAATTTGTTGAATGATTTAGATGTGGAACCAAAAAAACGATTTACACATTTGAATAAAACAATGTCAGCTCTTCAGAACCTAAGTATTTCAGAAAGTAAAAGACAACGGACTAAATCTTGGACAACTCTATCAACATCATCTTTACATGATAATAATTTCTATAGCGACAATGAAGAAACAAAGAAAAAAAAAAACAAAATTGTACTTTCAAATACATCATCAAACATAACTGACACTGGTGATAAATCTGATATTTCATTAGAAAAAACGAAAAAAGATGCTAACGATTACTCCATCCACAAGACTACAGAAAATGAAAGAAAGAGCAGGATCTCTATTTCAAAATTAGGAAATCTGTCAGAGTCTGGAAGCCGATCACCTAAATCTCACAATGATGCATTTGACAAGGTCAAAAGTGAAGTCTCGTCACTAACAAGGAAAAAACATACAAGTGACGAATCCAATTTGGAAGATTCTAAAAGTAAAAGAAAAGGCAAGACCTCTTTCTCAGATTGTGAAAATGTATCGAAATCTGACTATGAGTCACCTAAATCCAAAAATGATTCATCAAACATTCGATCTAACTTTGTAGAAGCAAAAGATAAAGATTCGTCAGCAAAAAATAATAAAGATACACATGATAAATCCATCCACATAGAAATTGATATAAAACAGACGAGTAGAACCTCTTCCACCGATACAGATTTGTTGCCAATATCTGGAAACATATCACCAAAGGTAAAACATGATTTAACTGACACTTATGCCCAAAATAACTCTGGAGAAACGAAAGATGTAATTTCAGCTAACCCATTATTTAGCAAAGACCCTACCGACATTCATACAATGGTGTTTATTGATGATTCAGATTCTAATTCGGAAAAACCTAATAACGCACGTAAAAAGCAAGAGAATGAAGATCAATGTGTTCCAATAGTGCACCATGATTGTGATATCCAAGAAAATTCTGTACAAAAGCAATTAGATTTAGAATCTGAGATAGTCAGCAGTAGTGATCGTGATGTTTCTTCTAACTCGATCAATAAAAAAATACATAATGAAAGCTGTGAGCCAATGGATGTTGACGAGACTATACCTGATAATTATATATCTGCGACACAAAGTAAAACTGATATATCGCAACGAAAGTCGACATCCTATATATTTGATGAAAAAAATGATATTGTTGATGAGTCTAACAAATCAAAACGAAAATCGTCTATAACTAATTTCATGGCACAACATTTTGAAAGAAGTGGAAATGAAAATAAGAGTACCTTGATTTTATCTGAACTAAAAGATGTATCTACAGCATCGTCGGAAACTATAAACAGCAAGTCTCCTCAAATATTGCATAGCAAAATCTTGTCTAAATCAGTCAATATTCTAGACATTACCCAGGACAATGATGTAGATAAAAAGAATATTTCACTCAACTGCCTTACAAGTACACCCCTTTTAGAGAAAAAAGCCGCTAAGAACATTATTACCAAACCTTTTGAAAAAGAAGAAGTAAAAAATACATCACTCAAAAATAAATCCATAAAATCACAAAGTACGAAAAGCGAAGAATCATCAGAAAATGTAACAGAAGAAGATGAATCAGACGACAATGATGGTGATTTGTCACGAGATAAAAATGAATTCTTAAGTGATGAAGCAGAAGAAGCCAGTGATGATTACGAATCAGGTGATAGCCGAGATGAAGAAGAGAGAAAATATGAGAAGGAAAATGAGATCTTGGAAAAAGGCGAAACTTTAACATCTGATGACGAACTGTCCGATGATTCCGATTATGAAAAAGATTCATTTGTTGTTAGTTCTGATGAAGAAGATTACGACTTGTTGGATGGCTCTAGCGATGATTTATCTATGAGTGATAATGAACTGAAAATGACAGAAAAATCAAAGAAAAAATATGATGAGCGTAAAAGAAAAGAACAAAAAAAAGTATCCAAAGAAATGTACGAATCTCGACATAAATTAAATCTTTCCAATAAAAGTTCTGCATCTGAAACGGAAAAACCTACAAAAAAACGTAGAAATCGTCAACGATTGAATTCGTCCAATTTAAATTCTAGTGAAGATGAAGATATTGTAGTAAAACCGAAAAAAAATTATCGCATCCGATTAGACTCTACTGTTGAAACCAGTGCAATTAAATCTGACGGAGAAGAACTGTCTTCGGCGAAAAAAAAGAAAAACCGTGAATCAAAATCCTCCTTGGATAATAATAATATAGAAAAAGAAACAGAAATATCTATTACTGAAGAAATTAATACGGAGGCTAAAGATCTTTTATCAACAACACATGTAGCAAATGAATCTAATTTACATAAGAGTGTAAATACATCTATCAAATTTATTGATGCAAATGATGACAAAATGAATGTGAGAGACAATAATATTTCGCTATCTAAAACAGGAGCCACAGACCCGTTACAAGCAACAATAATTAATGGTGATGATGAATCGGACTCTCCTTTAAGTAGCGACGGCGAAAATATATTGCAGAACTATGAATCAGTTCTTAACGAAATCAACAAGAATATGAAGACTAATAAATCAAAGCAATGTAATATTTCACTAAATTTGGATAGTAAAACTAAATCTAATAATAAAGTGGCTATAGTTGATCAACTCAACCTAACCCAAACAAAAACTACCAAAAAATCAAAGAAAAAACAATCTGATGAAGTTGACAATAGTGAATTTAAAAATAAACCGAAAAAAGATACACAGGTTAACAATAAATCTGTAACAAAATATAATGATGATGGATCCTCAGACTCCATAGATCTACATTTGCTGTTTTCTGAAGACAGCAACAATAGTGATAATATAAAAAGTAAGAACAACCAAAACACTGAGGAATTTATACCACTGAAAAGAACTGAAGGCAAGACCAAGCTCAATATTGGTAAGTTGCTAATTATTTATTAGTATGGGTGTGCAGTTCAATAAGACGGTGTTGAGTAAAAGATATCTAGTTTAATATTTTTCACTGATTACCTAGGGCCGTTAAACTAACATTATATTCAGCGTTATTGTATGTTCTAAAATGGAATATATGGCCCCATAATTTCTTGCACACAGACAATAACACCTGGATTATAAGTATTTAAAATCATAATCTTACAAATTAAATTTTATACATTATATCATTCATTCGATGTGTTTTTACCAAACCGCGAACTAGACTCAATCAAAAAAAATATTTTTAAACAAGAAATATTTTAAAAGTAAGATTGTAATTAACTATAAAAAAGAATATAACTTATGAAAATATGAGGGTTTCGCAATAGACGGCCTAATCCGGACTAATATATTGCAAAAGTAACTCTGCCTATCTGTAAACGCCAGATTTTAAAAAAAGTGTGCCGTTAAGTGCAGCACATTTTGTTCGAAACTCCAGCAGTACGCACTAACCTATTATCACGTTCAGTCTCCGTTTCCACCGGAAAGTGCGTGTTTACAATAAACGTTTATATCACACACTGTGCCGCACAGTTCAGCACGTGGTTGAATTGAACCTTTAGGATTTCACGACCAAACTTCTGAGCCAATGGTGATGAAATCTATTATGGCCGTAGTTTGAATCCTGAGAAAAGACATGGGTTACTTTTATTTTTCACTCTTTAGTAATTGACAATGTTATATTGATAATTTTCAGGTGATGATAGCCCTCCCGTAGAAATATCGTACAAGAAACACAAATCTGACATGAAAGAGAAATCATTGAATGAATCTCAACTGGAATTACAAAACACAAATACAGGTATTTTACTTTTTTTTAATGTAATGAAGGTAACAAACAGTGTTGCAATTCACTTTCATTTTCATGTTAAGTGATGACTGCAGCCTATAGACACCCACACAAAGACCAGAGGTCAAAATACAGATGCGTTGCCACCCCTGAGAACTTAGTATTATGCCTCTGTGATAGGTATGTATGTATGTATCTTCACGCCAGGTAGTAGTACGGGGTAGGCAGAGTGTAGAGCGCCAGATATCCCGGTTCTGACAAACTTCTCGTGCCTCGTCTACCTTCATCATTCTCTTCATACATGCACGCCGATTCCTAAGACTTTTGACCCCACCATCAGACAGAACTCGACCTATTTGGTCATGGTAGGTCAGTCTTGGTCTTCCTGGGCCTCTGCAACCATCCACATTCGCCGAAATATACCTATTTTTCTTTTTTTACTCTAGTGATACTAAAACAGAATTTCATAGTGGGTGTTGTAACATGTTCCTTGGAAATAAATATAATGATCTAGTTTAAACTTATTTTTGTTATTTACCTACAGGCACTGATGGCGCTAAGAAGTCTAAAAGAAAATCATCTATTATCACACCGAGTGAAGAACAAATAGAAAATTACCAAAGTTAGTAGCAGGGTTATAAAACCACAGTCGAAAACTATTCTATAAAATACTTAGCAACTACCCTATTGGACAGTTACTAAGATATGACCGGGGCTCGCCGCTACTTTATTAACCCATTCGGTGCGGCAGTTCAATTCCTGAAACGGCGAGCAGTGATTGCAGTGTTATATAAATGTGTAAAAATGTTTTTTTTTTACTGGTCTTGGGCAAAATATTATTATAAGCAATTAAAAAAAAAAGGCTAATAGGCGACCGCCGCGACGAATGGGTTTAAGTTGAACCATCATCAACATTTTAGCCGAAAGACATCCACTGCTGGACAAAAGCCTTCTCCAGCGGTGTTTGCAGCTGGGTTTTGCGTTATTCATAACCGCCACGCTTGACCTGTGGATTGGCAAAGGCAGTAGCGGTAGTTTTATCGCAGGATACCCATACCACATTATTGCGTTTATTAAGCTATTGTAATGGTTTGACCGCCATTGTTCGGTTGACTAACCTGCACTGTATTTTCTTCCACTATTGGGGGGTGGGTCGTCACGTCCCGACGGCTTCGTTTAAGTTTAATTAATGTAGTAAAACTACTCGACCAACAATAGAAGCTTAACTTAGAAAAAGTATGTTAAATTTATGTTATCCTTTCAGATGAAGTGGAGAATAACAAGCAACAAAATAGTTCAAAGAAAAATAAAAAAAAATCTTTGAACATAACTACAGAAGAACAAGCTTCTATTGCAGGTATTTCTTTATCTCTATACAGTAATTTAACATATTAGAAATAAAAGAAAAATTTGATTTTGTCCAGAAATCGAATCTGCGACCTCAGGGAAATTATGTCAATAATGTGTAATTTGTGTTTTATTTTTAGATGACATTGAAAGTAGCAAACAGCAAAATAGTTCAAAGAAAAATAAAAAGAAGTCTTTGAACATATCATACCAGGAACATGCTTCTATTGGAGGTATGTATTTATATATATCTCATATAATTATAATATTTTATTAAATAAAGAAAACAACAACTTAATTCAAAGAAACATAAAAATAAATCTTTGGACATATTTTTCGAAGAACAGGCTTCTATTGCGAGTATTTACGATACAAATATTTATTTGGTTTAGTTGTTGAGATTTAAACTGACTCCCAGGGTACTATTACGGTACCCAAAAATTAAAATTCTAAATATTAAAAAAACGATTCCTATACACGTCCATGACAAGTTCATTTCAGCATTTAGTAGTGATATTGAAAGGTTTAAAGAGATAATATTTTATATTCTTATTTTAGATGAGATGGAGAGTGGAATCCAACAAAATAGTTCAAAGAAACATAAAAAGAAATCTATGTACGTATCTGGTGAAGAACAAGCTTCTTTAACAGGTATGTATCATATATTATTATTTCTACGTTTACCTTTGGTTTAATTTGTTGAAAGGAGATGTTGCGAGCTCGGCTCTGGTTCGTACACGTCCTCAAAAATAGGGTAAATTAAAGAAGAATCCGAAAAAAATAAAATTAATTCAAGAATATATTTTAGAGTTACAAGCACATTTAATTCAAACGATTTTATCATTTTCAACATGGCGGCGATACAGCTGACGATTTGGATAGTACATAAAATAAAGTAGTATATAAAATAAAACTAATTAATGCTATCTGTATCTTACTAGTGCATCACATATTTCTTTAAATTGGAAAACGAGTACTATTAAGTTCTTAGTATTAACACATGAAATCGATTTCGATAGTATTTAGAAAATATAACTTTTGTCTCCAAGTACCTTCTATATAATAAGTTGGGGGAAAAAGTCTTTTCACATAAAGTATGTATGAACTTGTAATAAAATCTCTTTGGCTGTAGTATTTGTATCTGGCTGGTTTTGGTATCATTGAAAGTTGAAATTTTAAAGAACATAATTCCAAATTCAAATTAGGCAAATGTGTGATTTTCATTTGTTTTTCGTATTGTCAAGATGAGTGAATCTAATGAAGAAATTCGATTCATTTTAAAATTTTACTACAAAAAAGGTAAAAATGCAACGCAAGCCGCGAAAAAAATTTGCGATGTTTATGGACCTAATGTAGTGTCTGTGAGAGTAGCACAAATTTGGTTTAAGCGTTTTCAATCCGGAAATTTTGATGTCAAAGATGCACCTCGCTCTGGTCGCCCTATTACGGATAAAGTGGATGCCATTTTTGAAAAAGTGGAGCAAGATCGACATATCAGTAGTTACGACGTAGCTGAAGAACTGAGAATTGATCACAAAATAGTTTTGGCGCATTTGAAAAAAGCTGGGTACAAAAAAAAGCTCGATATTTGGGTACCTCACGAGCTCACTGAAAGAAACCTAATGAACCGTGTACTCATTTGTGATTCTTTATTACGACGTAATGAAACCGAATCATTTTTGAAGTGATGAAAAGTGGATCACGTACGAAAAGAACGTGCGAAAACGGTCGTGGTCAAAGGCCGGTCAGGCTTCACAGACTGGCGAAACCCGGGTAAACTCGCAATAAGGTGATGTTGTGTGTGTGGTGGGATTGGAAGGGCATTATTCATTATGAGCTATTACCACCAGGCAGGACTATCGATTCTGAACTCTACTGCGAACAACTGATGAGATTAAAGCAAGAAGTTGAGAGAAAGCGGCCGGAATTGATCAACAGAAGGGGTGTGGTGTTTCATCATGATAACGCTAGACCTCACACATCTATAGCCACTCAGCAAAAATTAAGAGAGTTGGGCTGGAAGATGTTAATGCATCCGCCGTATAGTCCTGACCTTGCACCTTCAGATTTCCACCTGTTTCGGTCTCTTCAGAATTCTTTATGCAATGTTAGGTTAACATCACGAGAGGACTGCCAAATCCACTTGTCGCGGTATTTTGATGAGAAGTCCCAAAATTTTTATAGCAATGGGATCATGTCCCTACCTACAAGATGGCAAAAGGTTATCGAACAAAATGGTACATACATACTTTAGTTAAATTTAAATAAACAATATTAAAAAATGTTTTGAATTATCTTAAAAATAGCGAAGAAACTTTTTCCCCAACCTAATATTCAAAAAACAATTTAAAAATATGAAAATGTCAAAATGACATTGCCCGCCATATTCGTCATGTTGGTTTTGAGTTGCAATTCTAACTGCAAATAATATTTTGTAACTGCAAACAAAGCTAAATAAGTGAAAATATGCAATAAAAAACGTTTTTATATCGATTTTGCCTGTTAATGATATTGTGTACAATACATGGCCGGAGATCCATACATTTTAGCAACATCTTCTTTAAAACTGATTCAACAAAAATATTATTCATATAAATTGAAACTAGAAAGAATATTGCGAAACAAACTATTATACAAATTATTATGTACAGTCCATTTATCGAAGAACTGTTTAACAGGCATTAATTAATCATGTATAATATCCTTCTTTTAGATGAGATGGAGACTAACAATCAGCAAAATAGTTCAAAGAAACATAAAAATAAATCTTTGAATATATCTTGCGAGGAACAGGCTTCTATTGCAGGTATATAACTGATAACATTAATTCAAAGTTTTAATTTAGTTAAAATTGACTTTGTGTAATCAATGACTGTTGATGACTGCAGCCCACAGATCACCTCCAATAGATACTGCATTAGTGAATATTTGTTCGGATACTTGTTCACCGTTCTTTAAGGTGCGCGGGGGTTGCGGGAGACGTAACTAAAGCACTGTGATTGGCTGTCTGGCAGCGTCGTGATTTCTAGCATTGCATTCTATGCTAGCAAAATGCACTAATGTGTTTTGGGCGTCGGTTGCCCTGAATGCGGTATTTTTGGAGGTGATCTGTGCTGCAGCCTATTGACATCTCCACAAAAACCAGAGCCCAAACTGCAGATGTGAAGGTTCTTTCTTTCTTTCTACCATTTGGCGCCGGATAGATTTGGTAAGATTCTGAACTTCCAAAAAATTGAAAATGCCCAATAGCACCAGAGATAATGAATAATACACATTTATCTCTGATAGGACCCGACCTGAGGATCGTACCCAGCACCCCAGCGTAGCAGTAGCGGTTTGCTACCACTGGGTCACAGAGGTGCTTTAAAGCTCTATAAGATAAATATTATTATTATATATCTTAATATATATAAATCTCGTGTCACAATGTTTGTCCTCAATGGACTCCTAAACCACTTAACCGATTATAATAAAATTCGCACACCATGTGCAGTTCATTCCAACTTGAGAGATAGGATAGCTTACATTACGCTATGACTAATAGGAGCAGAGCAGCGCGAGCGAAGCCGGGGCGGGCCGCTAGTATATATATAATTGTCATCGCAATTATTTCAAATTATTTCAACACATCAATAATTATACATATAAGCAAAATTACGTTTTATATATTTAACTATTTAGAAATACTAAGAAAACAAATTATCTACTCTGAAAATAAATTTAAATAATGTAATCCAAGAGTCTGTAAAATTTACATAATACATATGAATTAAATTTACAATTTAGGTTAATAAAATGTACTTACAAAAACAGAATCCCACATTGCGCTTCCTGACACGCACTTGGCCGGTTTTTAATGTATACCGTGAACTATTTATAAAAAAAATACATCGAAAAGCACAATCAAGGATCGTCAGTTTAATATTTGCGAAATTTAATTTATTTCAGTTCGATTTCAATTTATTTAGGTATAATTATTTTTTAAAATAAATTATTCATTATTTAATCCATGTCTTTATTTCAGATGATGTAAATATTTCTAATCAACAAAATAAATCAAAGAAACGTAAAAGAAAATCTTCAACCATATCCAGTGAAGAACAAGGTCTTGTTGGAGGTGAAGGTATATCTCAAATTATCATTTAAAACTATCATAATTTCACTCTTTGTACAATGTAATAGGTCACAGTAAAAATATATGATATTTCGATACCGGGAAATTCAAAAGTTAACTTTAAGTAACGCTTTTTCAACGTTTATTAAATTTTAAAACTGATAGTCGGTACTCGGTGCCACTCATAATAATATTGACACGTTCGTTTTCTTATAATATACTTGGCACCGAGTATTCGAAATAAAGTTCAGGTTTTTCAGAACACCGTAAATGTATGTGTATGGCGGGCCGCTACTTATAAAATATACATGATTAACGAACTGATACTGAATACATTATTTATTTCAGGTAACTCAAATGTAAACACATCGTTACAAGTAAATGAATGCGTAATAAATAGTGGCGTCACAAAAAAACGTAAAATATCCACCGAAAAGGAAAATGAAACAAAAGGTATTATTTTGCTCCATCATTATGATCGATATAAGAGATCATAAATAAAAATTACTGTGGCAAATCAGTGCTTATATGCTGCCATAGTCACAGTGGTTGTACAGTACTACTTTCTTTCAGACCTTATTTAATGTATTTTATAGAAAATACATCTTACTTTCACTACTTGTACTGTATGATTTTTAACTATATTCTAATCTACGCTGCTTGTTCCAGTTGCGTTAAGTATTGATGGCAGCGACATACTCGAAACCGCGTCTAATAAAGTTGGTACTGAGATAAATAAAATAAATAGCAGTGAACATCTTCAAGAAGTGACTGGTAAACTTGGTATTAACCATAATTATAGCATAAATACATACGAGCATTTATGCAAGTTGGACAAGACAATACGACAGTATATTAAAATACAAAATATAAATATGATAAATATTCTTGTAAGCTAAGTAGCCTATTATTGCACAGAGCAGCGACGGTGCTAAACGCCGTGCATTATTCCGCCGTGACATATTCTAATGATTTCAGCTTCGTAACGGATACAGAGTATTGTATATCACTACAAATTATAATGTAAAGTCCCCCTATTTTCTCTGTCTGTATGCACTTGTCTCGGAAAGTTGTGAACGGATTTTGTTCCTGTTTGAAATGTTGGAAAGAGAGTTTTTTGAGGAAAATTTATATCTATATCAATGTCGTATTTATATTTGCCAAGATATCACAGTTTGTCAAAGAAGTCGAGCGCGTCCCAACAAATAAATCTTACCCGTGCGAAGCCGGGGCGGGTTGCTAGTGTCATAATAAACTAAAGTGTATTGTAATTGAACTATGATGCATTTTATTCAATTTGATTTTTGCAGGCACAGTTGGAATGCTGTGTTGTATACTCAGTTTTGATTATTGTCGAATTGTCTATTCCAACCTGTATATAAAAAACAGAATAAAATTAAATGTGTTCTGTCTTTTCAGGGATAACTAAGAAGAAGGCAAACAAAAAGAGGAAAGAAAGAGAGGATGATGATGGAATTACAAAGTCAAAGGTAAGAGTAATTGTTGAAGAGATTGGAATGAACAATAATCTAATTGTATAATTTTATTCATGTATATAGCCCGTTCTCACTATTAGCGCATATTATAGCTAAAATCCCACAACTCCAGTAATTTTAGTGTTGCACTTTTTTGGTAGCTTTTACTAGTCGCTAAAATATGAATCATTTATTGCATAATAACCCTATAGGATCTTTTCAGTATTTTGTAACACCTTTATAAGAATATAATGTAAAATTTATATTTTGATCTTGTAGGTTTTCAAGGGAACGGCCTTTGATCAAGTTCATATAAACCGTCTACCATCCAGTATTTTGAACCAGTTGGAAGATAAACCGAAAGTTTCTAAAGCAGACAATGACAAAAAAATTAAAGTGGTATCCACCTCTGATTTTCTAGTAGAGGAGACTAGGAAGAGGAAAAACAAACCTTCGAACTATTTGGAAGAAAGTATTTGTTTAAATGATGATGACACGCCTGGACCAAAGAAACAAAGAGATCACTTGAAAAAACCTAAAGTACTACCATTTATTCCAACAGCCTCAACATCCGACAGTGGATATACAACTAATTTTAAAATTAATGTGATTCCTCGTGAAGTCAAGTTTGTAGCACAGTCCAGTAATGTAGCCAATTTTAAGAATGATTACTTGTATAGTAAAAAAATTAAACGATTAGGGACATATGAACTGTACAAAAGAAATAGGAATATAAAAATGTCGAAGTTTTAATCTTCAATATCTCAGTAGATTATTTACTGTAATTGGAGATTATCTTCATATTCCGCCTATGTGTATGTGCATGTTTATAACATTGTGTCACTCTTGGAAGTACTATTCAGAAAGTTAATAATAGTTATGTATACCTATAACACAATATATATGCATACCAATAACTTTCATGAATTTGCAAATAAATAATCATAAGCCGGTACTGTAGGCAAACGTAAGTTACGGTAACGTCATAGACATATTATAATAAGAGAAGAAGAAATTATAAAAAACTGTGAAAACCTACCACGTATTGGACTAGTCTCCAATGAAGATGAACTAGATTTGGTAATATGTTAGGCCACGTCAAAAAGTTTTGTTGATTTTATTTGTTAATAATTGTTATGTAACCTATGTAATTTTACTTTTCTCCAAAAGAGGTACGATTGTTTATGTTTGTAATTGTATGCGTTTTGGACTTCTATTATTGTGTTGTTTGTTTTGTTCCTGTTGTACATTTTCAAATATGTTTTGTTTCCCGCTGTATGACTAAGTTCCTGATAATTAAGCCTAGATGGCACTAGTGAACAAAAGAAATGGTATCGTCCATGTGCCGTGTTTTCACTTATAACTTGATTATTTTTTAATGTTCTGTGAAGTAATTCAATAAATAAATTCTCTAAAGTTAACTCATTATTTATAAGATGCCTTATTATTGTTAAAATATACATACACGACGAAAATGCTTCCCGCCTTATCATGCCGGTGTAAACAAACCGCCATGTTGTCGAGAATCGACGAGCCACGATAGCCGGTAAGTGTTAATGTAAACGTAAGTATATAAATCAAAATGCAATATAATTATATAATAAAATTAAAATCATTATTCTTTCAATACGTATTTCAATTGTAACTAGTAGAATGGAAAAATAAAATAAAAAGTTTATCAATTGACATATGACGTCAATGCGAAGAACTGTTACGGCCAATGACAGCTGCGTATTGTTAGTCACGTGGTCACAGTCTTCCAATAGCAGATCAACCGATCTCTGTGTACTTTTTCACATAATAGTAAAACAGATTGTAGTCTATGGAGTGAGTGGTGTTATATTTTGTCAATTTCATGACACTAAAAACGTAAATGTGTGAAATTCAGGATTATTCTATTGACCATAAGGATATTTATATGAATAAATATTCGGTAAGTCCTATTTGACTTGTAAATATATGTTTTTCTGTTTGAAAACAATAATATGGACAGTGGGAAAGTCCATTCGAGTTATGTCCCGCTCTTTTTAATGTCATTCACTATTTCTTTATTACTGGGAATGCGAATACATACTTGAATGTTAAAATAATTAATGATGTACTCAGTACGTGAGCTAAGATCCATACTAAGTAACCATGTTGGCAAAGTGGCGGGAAATTGCATACATCACGAAAGTACCAGTACAAGTCCACCTAAAATTAACACCACACAATCGATCGCTATGAACGAACAAAGTGAATCTAACTAGTTACTAATTGTGTATCTAATAATTCATACTATCATTACACATTAGATTTATTTTAACTTTTAAACCCTATGTACCTATAGAATAATATAAACACGCGGCTTATAACGGACATTGTTTCGTCTTCTATCTCTTTCCTGCCTGTTCATTACCGTATGGATCGATAAGGATAGCATGAATATTATTATTATTTATTTTATTGATGTGATATTCTTAAAGGGTATCTACCTGTACATAAATAATTTTGACAGTATGTACACAGCGTAATTGTGTTTTCACTTTCGATAGATGTAAATAAAAACAGTTCTTTGACAGATTGACAGAAAAAAACGGCGCCAAATTGCCGTCAATGAATTTACAATCGTGCGAGTTGTTTGTGATTATAGGTATAGGTACATACATACCTACCCTAAATACTTATGTTATCCTTGTTTCATGTACATAATTTTGCGCGTAATACAGGTATTTACTTCACTATGACTACAGAAATAATGTATGAAATAGTCTTGCACATGCTCCTAAAGCATTAGGTAGTCGAGACAGCATGGTGTTTTATTTGACTAAACCAAAACGTTTCTCAATTGAATTCATTCAAAATACATTTTTTCCAGTACCTACTGATATATGTTTCGCATACTATAATCTTGGCAATTTATAAACAAGATGCCCGATATAACCAACCGGTAACAAAAAAAAGTCGATTAAAATAATGTCGATAAATAGTAACATTTCCGTAGTAGGTAGGTAGCTATATCTACGAGGCAATGCTGTTCCCACGGCCGGTTCCGAGCGAGAATTTCAAAACGTTTAACAATGAGTGCACTCTGTCTATGTTGTTGTGCGTGCAAGGGAATCGATCGCATGCATCTGTGTGCAAGTGCCACAGTATACGAGATGTCAGTGTGTGAATTTTAATTGATACATTTCAAATCAATCTAGTAATAATACCCGACACTTGTAAAAAACTAAGCTGCCTGTCGTTTTTTGTCAATTTTTTTTTGGTAGCCCGTCTTAATATCAAGGTTTATACAGTGGCCGACTGAATTAAAATGAGCTATCATATTTATAACATCTTAATGGGATTAGGAATTGTGAAAGACCTTAAAATATGCCTGAAAACGCTAAAAAGATATATGTATAATGCAACAAGTCCATAAATACAACATGTAACGGGAATAATGCACACTCTCAAACTCCCAGATTAGAAAATCGAGTTGTAATCATAATACATGAACTAAAAGTACATGTTTATGTATTGAATATTTTTTATTTAAGAAATAAGTTGTCCTCAATTTGTACAAACAGTATGCACACCCTATGCGTACTTACCCTACCTCTACCTACGGCCGCACATAAAACACGAAACTACTCACACACGCACACTGTTGCAATGTGACGTTACCTGCGTACCTACCCTTATTAACATTCGCTAGTAAAAATATTAATTTTCACTATTTTATTTCTTAGATTATTATTTATAGTAAAAAGCACGTCTAATAAACGCGTTCATGAGTTCTAATAAACTTGTTGAGACTAACATTTTATTTTGGATAGACGTTAATCTCGTTTTCGTTTCTATTGACTGTTCACCAAATAAAGTTCGATAGGGATGTGAAATGTTACTTTAACTTTATATAAAAACGCAACAAAAATTAACAGTTTGGACACTGATGTTCACTATACTGTGAGAAGTGCACTCTACGAAAAAGGGACGGGTGGCTGCAACCTGTCCCTGTGTGTGTGTCCTCTGTGTATGTAGTTGTAGTTTTTGTATACGTCCGCGGCCCGCGGCACACACCTGCGGTTATTCCGTCAGCCGTTTACACTCTCCCTTTACATTAACGGTAGAGTTCCGAGTAAGCTAAAATTAAAAGTAATTAATTCCCATTTCATTGAAAAATCTAAGTATAAAAGTAAAACGGCACAAACATAGGTGAGGCCCAATATTATTTTCAACTAAAAACTGGTCAAATAACACTTAGCGATGTATCTATAATCTTTTTCCACTTCTGTCTAAAGTTACCTATAACATTTTACTCTGCTGTATTCCGGACAGCTCTGGTTAGGTTAGATCAGTGATTCCCAAAGTGGTCCAAATAGACGCCCTGGGGTCCATGGGAGACACGATGGGGTCTACGTAGGCGTGAATAAAAATTGGAAATATGGGAATGTGATATAAATGTAGCAAGGATATAACTTTTATATATATATACCGAAACCAGAAAAAAATTGAAAGGGGTCTACAAGAAAAAATTGTTTAGGAACCTCTGGGTTAGATCATAGAGCAACTCGGTTCACCGGTCGAAACTCACACCTTGACCTTAACAAAATACATAAACAATTTCACGCACACATTTAAATATCTGGGCGATAGGCATAGGACCATTTGGTCTTGTACTTTGACAGACGGGGAAAGCCTGCATATGGCTAATCCCCTCCGGTTCGCCGCGGCCGTGTTGCTCTATGGGTTAGATGGTAGGTAATTGACCTGTGGTGCAGCAGTGCTTAGTCACTTATCAACTAGTCTAATGATTGCATGCCTATACTACTTCTTTAAATTAATGCTGGCCACACACCTTACATTTTACTCGCACATACCTATAAAAATTACTCTGCATTCAATGAGCGTCGGCGGAGAAGATTCTTCCCCCACTCCCTAGAAATTACTTAAATAAAGTAGCACAGTTGACAGTAAATCTTTAACATAATTGTTACGTGTACTAGGTACCTATTTATTTTTCGCAATAACAGATGCGAGTGAACTTTAGAAATAAAAGAAAAAAACCGTTCAACAACGTGTAGGGTTCCGTAGGTACAGAGTAAGAAATGTAATGAAAAAAAATATACTGGTCATTTGCATCAGCAATTTATTTCCGTGACATTTTTGTTTTGGCTATGGAAAAAAAAATTTTTTTAACAGATGTGTCTTTACTTCATGTAAGTCGGCAAGCATATTTTATATATAAATATATAATTAAGAAACTAGAATTTAAAAAATCGTCTTAAAATGTCATGAGACATGGTGTGTGAAAAACTCATTTACTGAATGTCTGTGTCCCTTTAGTACGTTTGCTGTGCAATTCACTCTTAAATAAAAATATATCAAAAATGTACACCATGTTACCAACTAGATTATTTAATTTGATAAAGATTCGATGATTACTTTTGATTTTATAACTTTGTTTCGTGATAAAAAAAACTGTCAACAACGTGGTGTCTCACAATTTCGCCTATAGTTTTGTACGGAATTGTAATAAATACACGGGCACCACTGATAGAAAAAAAGTGAGTCGACCATTTGCATTGTGACTTGACAAGAAGACAAATGCGTTCGGAAAACAAAATAAGATTTTTTAAAGTTGCTGGTATCAAAAATGTAAAGCATATCATGTCAAAGCAGTGGTCGAAAGTACTTTTTTTCTTTTAATGTTTTTACTGACAAATTTGGCATAAACTTTCCGGAAAGTGTATCATAAACTTTGAAGATAAGTTTTATTGGCACGTTTAAATAATATCACAAACGTGGCTCCATTCATTCGTCAAAAATATGAATTTTCGAGTGAAATGTACACGTTTTTGACAGGTGATCATGCTTTTGACTTTTTATTAGTTAAAGTCATTGTTTGTGTGTGTGTGTGTCGCAAAACTTGAGAATTGAGAATGGCTCAATATTATTTTTTATTTCTTGTTTTGTCAAGGCACAAGGACATATGGAAAGTTCTAATAGAAAATAAATTTGGGTGGGTGTAATAAAGGTATAGTGTGAGTTTAGGGTAGGCGTAGTTCATGTTGGGTATGAGCAGGATCTTTGTCTATTAAGCAATATTTATGAAAAAATATTGTGTTTTTTAGATAAGTAGAAGTTTTTAAGAGAATAGATAATCAATGAGGAGCAGAAAAAAAAAGCAAAAAGAGAGGCTGATAAACGAAGACGTGCTAGAATAAACTCTGACCCATTAAAAAGTGCTGGGCACACAGCTAAAGAAAAAGAAAGAAGACGAAAAAGAAAAGAAGATAATAAGACAAAGTCCATAGCTGACTAGCAGATGCAACGCAATAAATGGCGCGAAGGGCAACCAAAATGTAGACAGGTGAACAAAAATCGGGAACGATGTTTAGAGCGACTTCGAGAGGACACCCCACCGAGTGATAGTGGTGAAAGCACTTAGCCTGGGTTGCACCAGGATATTTGTTAAAGTTATTGTAACATTTCACATCCTTCTCTAACTTTAACAGATTCTTTAAGTTAGAGAAGGATGTGAAATGTTACAATAACTTAATAAATATCAAATATCTTGATGCAACCCAGGCTTAGTGACGTGATGCAAAACGATTTAGCTGAGCCGGCACCAGTAACCATAAGTGCATCATCCGATTCTTTCCATCATCTCCTTCATCTACTAGCACTTGCAATACAAGCAGACAAAAGATGGTTGGTTTAAAAATAGCTTGACAAAACAGACAGTTAAGAGATCAAATAATTAACCAACACAATCATACCATTGAACAATTGAAGATATCGAACACGTCTTATCAATGAAGAATTCCAGACTAGAAAAGAATCGAAAATTAAGAGTTCATTTTCCACCAAAACTGATAAGTTATCGCCGTAACAAATTCGATGTACAACGTTTCCTGGAACGGGATGAAAATAGTAAACTGTGTCCAGGAAAAAAAGATACAGGACCTGTTTATTATCCTTGACAGTCAAAAACGTTTGTCAAACACGTGGGTGCTTATTTTTTCAGGGGTGGTTTTTCAGCACCCTACGGCTATTTAAGCTCTGAAATCGATATTAGTTAATTTATCGGAACATAATCTTTAAAATTAGAGAGAAAACAAATCGATTTAAAGAACGCGATCGCCTTACACTAAAAATGAAAATGACCCATACCTATTTTCTATGGAGTTGTTCGAAATTTTCGAGTGAATTTGGTCGACTATTACTCGCAAACTTGTAATTTCAACATAAGTGTGATAGTTTTCTTTTTAATTTCATTATAATAATATATAGCTACTACTGCCACAACGTTTGAATTTCTAACAACAACCGTGTAGTTGGCGGGGGGGGGGATACTTGATCTAACGAAAATTTAAAAAATAGTTTAGTAATAGTTTATTAACGTAAAAGATGTTGGACACCTGATACGTGTGTGTGTGTGTGTGTGTGTGTGTGTGTGTGTGTGTGTGTGTGTGTGTGTGTGTGTGTGTGTGTGTGTGTGTGTGTGTGTGTGTGTGTGTGTGTGTGTGTGTGTGTGTGTTCCTGTTTACGTACGTGAGATAGAACGCAAGGGGTGGACATAAGAGATACCTAGAGTACATTGAACATTTACTTAAAGTACTGAAAGTTTTAGCAGATTTTCAGTATCACTATAAGATTTGGTCATGAGACATTTGTCACTTGTTTCTTACATTGAGATCTTGAAAAAGGATAAATGTTACAAAAAAATGCACTTTAAAGCTTTATAAGTCACGAACAGTTAACTAAATCGAAAAATGATGTTTGCACACCCCTAACATTTTTGAAAGACCTATCCAACGATTATAATGTAAATCGAAAATAAAAAAAATTATTCGCGCGTTACATGTAGGCGAGTTTTTTCATGTTTTTGTCGGCGTGATTAAGATGTATACTTGTGCCAAATTCCAAGTCTCTAGTACCAATATTTTTTGCGCTAAACCGCGGACGGACAGACAGACAGACCGACAGATAGACATGGCGAAACTATAAGGGTTCCTTGTTTACTACGGAACCCTAAAAAGGGAAAGAAAAGTTTGACTTCGGGCAGGAATCGAACCTACGGAAATCGGCTGGACTGGTTATCCTGAAGTCAAATTTTTCTTTCCGTTTTTATGGTACCTTAAAAGGAAAAAAGGAACCCTTATAGGATCACTCGTGCGTCTGTCTGTCTGTCTGTCCGTCTGTCTGTCTGTCACAGCCAATTTACTCCGAAACTACTCGACCGATTGAGTTGAAATTTGATGAATATATGTTAATTGGTGACCCAAAAATGAACACGTCAAGTAAAATAATAAATTTTAAACATGGGGGCCACTTTCGGGGGTAAATCAGAAATTAAAAAAAAATATATTCGTAAACTGTATCGTGTGACATATCCAATGAAAGAGGGTGTTGACAGCATCTCAATATATTTTTTTTATAATTTTTGCATAAACAAATTTGAAGTTATTTAAGTAAAACGACGAAAATTGACCATTCCCCCTCCCCCCCTTTCCCCTATCACCGAAACTAATGAACTTAAAATTTTGAAAAAAATGTGCAAAATAGTTCTTTGCCTATAGATTACTGGAAAACCTGTAAGAAGTTTGAGTATTCAAATTAAATCGAAAATTCTTAATAATATAACCCCCCCTGCCGGTACCACCGTAACCCCTATGTCCCTGCATTTTAAATCTGTAATATTTTCGAAAATATTTATTTAAATTACGGAACCCTCACCACGCGAGTCGAACTCGCACTTGTTCGGTTTTTTCTTAGTTTATAATTGTTACGTGCCAAAAGTAGGTACCAGTCTGTCCTCTATATCGTCGGCTGTCGGATGGCGATGCCTTTGACGTAAATTCCAGCTCTCCAAATAATCTACCTACTAGATATCTTAATAAATATAATAAGTACCTACATGCTTACAACTCAACAATCGTAGGTGCCTCAATATAAGAATTTATGAATATTTCCAGGAAAAACTACCTAAGAACCTACTAAATAAATAACCACCTACTTAAAACCATAATTTAAAAAATAACAGATTGTAATAGTGTCTATTGTACAAGCTTAAAAAAGATATTAATATGCTAATACGTGTGAGGCAGTCAATGGGACTATGGCCATGTGATAATAGCATTATAGTAATGACGTCATTGGACTACACGTGTACCTACAACATAGTGAGACGGGATGATTATCTAGTACTATTCAAGCTAAAATCTGCAATATTATAAACTTTCTGTGCTTAGTATTTTGCTTGAAATAAGCTACCCACACTGGGATAAAACGGGGTTATTCTGGTCAATCTGGTCCATATCTCCTTAATCTATTTACGAGAGATGGACAAAATACGAACTTTAGCTGAATGTTCGATTCGACCGAATTCACATTGTAATTCGATAGTTAGGTAGGTAGGTACCTATTTCATGATATTTTTAATTCGAGTAAAGGCATTTATGTTTTCTTTTTTCGTCAATACTTGCTACTTGGAGAGTAGATATTACCTACTTACCATACTGTATAGTCATTTTTATTATCGCTGCACTTTATTGTTTAGACCGTCTGTCGCTGTCTCCGGCTGAAACTTAGGATTCAAACTAGGTAGGTATCTCCATACCAAATTTTGTCTAAATCGATTCATTCATGTGTCTATTGAAAACAGTATTTTGTATCAATACATGGGTAGGTATAATAATGTTACGAGTAGCTGTTACCCGCGGCTTCTAATAAACTGCCTTCCTGAATCCTGCGAAATTTCGCTTTTGAACGTCGAGCAGTTTTCGATATTTCGTGATAATTAATAATAATTATGATCTTTCGCTTTTATAATAGAACTAACGACCCGCCCCGTAACGACCTCTCCTATTCATCTTAGCATGTTATACCTATAGCCTTCCTCGATAAATGGACTATCTTACACTAAAATAAATTTTCAAGGCGGTCCAGTAGTTCCTGAGATTAACGCGTTCAAACAAACAAACTCTTCAGCTTTATAGGTAGGTATTATTATCTATTAGTAATATTAGTATAGATGAACGTGGAAGTTTGTCTGTTATGCTTACACAGCTAAACCATTGTTGGATGGAATAGTAGTTTGATTGAAGACCCAGGGATAGAGGAAGGTAGGCTATTTAAAAAAAAAACCCTTTAATTGTTGAAATAGGGGATGAAAGTTAGTTTATTTTATCGAATTTAATGAAAAAATTTTACGAAATATCTACCTAGGTAACTAGTCCCAATCTCTTGATCAAACATTTACAGCTATTATTTTCAAAATCAACGCTGAAATAGGTAGCTATGCAAGGAGCTGAAATAGCATAATTTCATGTGGAAGTACCTACCTAGTACCTAGTAGCGGGCAATACCTAGCTAGTTTATAATAATTTTCTTTAAATAGGTATAATAAAAAGCGAATATTATTTTTTGGGGAACAAGTTCTTTAGAAAATGTAGGTACCTACCTAATAGGTTAAGAAACAAGAAAATAATGCATTTGCCTATATTATTTAATAGGTACAAAAACTACCTATTAAATTTATAAAAATCGAATATTCCAATACATATAACTAGCTGGTGAAGTGGTTTTCTATCCGCGATTCGTACAAAAATTTAATAATATTATTTGCGTGAAATATTAGTAAATCTTGCTCACACAAGGTTGAGTCATTAATACAACTACGAGGGCGTTGACCCGCGCGCCATCAGTCTACAAAATCGCGAGTAGTGTGAATTTGACTGGTTAGACGAATATTATTTTTATCGAGAAAATTTCATTAAGTAGGTAACTGTTGACGTCCAAACCAGTTTTTAAACGTGAATAAAATTCATATTCATTAAAAATTATTTTAAAATAAAAACAACCTTCTGAAGTTATTGAACTTTATGGAAAAACAACATCTGAAAAGTAGGTTTATTCAGGTAGTTTTTGATAAGATTGCTATATAGAAAGATCTGTGTTCACGTTGTAAGGTCCTAAATTTGAGTAGTCTGTGTAGGTAGGTACCTATTTTATAATTCCGTAGCAAATGCTAAATATGGACACCTTTTAATTTACTACTCTCTCTTTCTGAACTCTTTAGAGTACCTACCTACGTGTTCTCCGACACGCACTACGCTGAATTTTAGTTTATCGACCCAGTGTTTTTCAATTCGGCCATTAGACCGACTATTTATGTGTAACCAGTAAAACATTGTTAGATACCTATCAGTGGAAATTATTATGTAATCAAAAGATTTAAACGCGAAACATGGCCTGAACGAAGTGATAGTTGCGACACATAAAAGTTTGCTAGTAATATTTCAGTTTCGCTCCCTACGTTCGAGAGGGAAGCAGAGAGGCTAGGCGTAGGGAGTGACTGCGCCGCGCCGTACTTGTTTCAATCGATACGGAACCCCACCTACTGTATGCGCGCGCATGACGAAAATTCATCGAGCAGTTTTCGCGCCAATAAACTTCCACATACTTTTCCACGATTTTCATATTATGCAGAAATAGATAATCGTGTCTTTACAATTTCCTATAAATGTGCAATGTAATTAGGTACCTACATGTAGACATGCGAGCCGGGGGCGATATAGTCGGCGGCGGCTCGTTTTTATTTTCTACCCTAATCTAACTTTTAGGCTGAAATCAAGCAATACCAACTGTTTACAAAATAAAATTACTAAGGTAAAGGAAATAAGAATGATTATTGTTCCATCAACAAAATAAATGTTGTTTTGTTGATGTCCGATCGGGATACCATCGCGATATTTATGATTTTACTTAACCGCACAGAGTAGATAATCCTTGGAGTACAGGAACTCGTACCTTCACGCAAGCTACCTAACCGCTTAAAACGGGGTAGGAAATCATGATCTACTTTACGCAACCACCAAGGAATGCTCGTTCGTAAACTAAACAAATAATTACAATTAAAGATCCTAGAACCGGACTGACTCGACACTACACCAAAGATATCCCGGCCGTCATTCTAGACGAGATTAGTACGGCTCTCACTCAACAGCTCAAAAACAACAGGACGCCGGTTGATGATGGAATCGCTACTGAACTCCTGACAGCAGGCGGAAGGCCAGTATTAGAAGAAGCTCTTCAGATGATGTTCAATTCCGTCATATTCGAGGGCAAAGCGCCTATGGCGCGGCACAAAAGTGTGGTGGTACTGTTCTTTAAGGAAGGTGACAATACCCTTCTTAAGAACTGTAGCCCCTATATTCTACTATATTCTTTTTTTTTTTACCATTATTTTTATTTTAAACTTCCTAACAGTGTCGCATAAGGGAAAGAATGATGTGCACCGTATCGACCGCCCGAGGGGCAAAGTTGCAGGTGCATCAGACCATCTGCTGGTCATCTTGCTGGTCCGGAGACGGAAGGGCCCCCGATCCCCCTCGTGCACAGCCGCCGGGCCCACTCCGGTCCCTTACTCCGGCACGACCACTGCACACGGGACTTAACACCGGTTGGCGGGACAGCCTCCCAGGCCAGAGTTTAAAAGAGAGGCCTGAGTTCGGGTCCCCTACTGACCGGCGAGCGGCAGCGGACCGTTACCGTTTCATCGGCTCTCCCTGGCCCCCGGGTCAACATGTTGCGCCCTTGAGCGCAAGACGTCCTCACACATACCGGCCCTGGGGGCGGACAATACGGTGCACTTCAAGAATAGGAACGAGGAAGAGGATAGGGGGTGGGGGGGGACTGGCTCTCAGGCTCGGAAGCCGGAACACGCCCGAAGGCGTTTGGCGGCAGATTACGACCTGAGGGTGGTAGATAGCCAGGCAGGACCCAAGGGACCTTACCACCAAGCAGGACACTAGGAGGGATTACGCTGGTAGTGCCGACCCAGCAACCATGTGGAACCAGTCGCCAGAGCCTTGCTTGCTGGTCGGCAGGGTGCACCACGTGCAGGTAAGGTTGGCTGCGGCATCAGGATGGTAAGGCGCCACTTACACCCCAAATTGCTTGCCAGCTTGTATGAAAACGCCACTATGTCGGTCCGGCTTCAGGATCAGAACTCGAAACCTATCCAACTGCAGTGAGATGTGAGACAGGGAGATGTTATATCTCCGAAATAGTTCACCGCTGCATTGGAAAATGTCTTCAAGCTTTTGAACTGTAAAGGACTGCGCATCAGTATTAACGGCAAATACATCTCCGGCGGCGGCGGCGGCGGCGGCGCGCCACCTCTTCATGGCGGCGGCTAGCCGGCGCGGCTCGCATGTCTACCTAAATGTTTGAAAGTACAATCAAAGGCCTACTTAAAAGTAGATGTAAAAGTAGCAACTTAGATACCTACCTACCTACTAATTCATATTTAATTTGGAGTTTATAATAAATTATAATTTATTATGTAGAAATACCTACTTTTCAAAATATTAGTAGGCACTGAAAGCACCTGTTACAAAAATTGTAATGTACCTATAATTTATTTGTTATTACTTTATAATAGGTACCTAGAGGTAGGTAGGTATAGGTGATTGATATCTATAAAGATATTAACATATGGTATTTATTTCTAAAATACACGAATTATTTTCTTGATGTCGCCCCATGAACAAAAGAGCGCTAATAAACGTTTTCCGAATGGCATTTTTGCGCGACGTTGCTCAGACCAGACGTCGACCATCGGCGTAGAGACGTAAGGTAATTTGTACAAGAGCCGACCACGACGAGTTCAAGGCGATCGCGCGCGGTCAGGTTCGAGGACAGCGGGCGGGCCCCTTGCGGCGCCTCCGTGGCCCCTATCCCCCCCCACACACACTACTGAAACTATCGCACACACGCTCATTTCTCTCATCCTCTCACATCTTCAGATGTTTCAGTATTATCTTCGTTACTGAAGTGCACGCGGAAATAAATGACATTCGTTATCATTTTTACAGATAGATAATTTCACGCTTGAATGATTAATTTAACATTCTGTTGTGCGACATTCAAAGGATAGGTGCCGAAATACATTTTACGTAGGACGTTTCTTACCTGAGTTGAAAATCGAGCAAAAAATGATTCTCGACATACCATTTAAGTATTTATGGATGTGATATTTTTCGTATCGTACTTATATACATAAGTACATAATAATATATTTGAATTCGGATCTTGCCATTTATTGCCAAGTAGGTACCTAATTATTATTAGGATTTTACTAGCAGGTGTAAATAACTGAGCAGGTAATGGACAAAGTGGAATACAAACGAATGATTAGTTAACATACCTACACGTGTCACTTAAAAACTTTTTTCGAATTTCTATGTTTATAATCGTATACAAACAGGCAGCGGCCATGTTCTTTGTCAATATACCTATTGTCTTAGAGAAGCAATTGAAAGAAATGGGAATATACCTATTTATGGGTTCTTATTTCGTGTAGTTATTAAGCAATATGAGTGGGGTATTTTTATTTAAATATCTCAGAATAATGCCTGTTTTTCGTGTGTTAAACAGTGACAAACACATATAATAAATAAGAAACATCGTAAATCATAGGAAAAAAATCTGTGTACATTTTCTGGGTATGTATGCTTAAAGAAAAGTATACAATTTATGTGTTATTTTAAGCTTAGAAAAATAAACATGCCTTGTAAAGGGTTCTATCAAAATAGTAACCCGGATATGTCCGAGATATCAAAGTGTAACTTTCTGCAACATCTCATAATGGCTTCCGGTTCCACATTAAATTTGTAGAGTTATACGCCGATGGAAGACCGCTTGAATTCTAAAATATGAACTCTGAAGTAATAAAGACAAGAGTTCACGGCCCTCTATGGCATAGCTCTATCGACGTCGTTTAATCTTACACGTTCAATGTGTACAGATTATTTCAAAATATGAATAAGGTAGGTATTTAATAAAATCCTGAGCGTAAAACGCTAAAAGCACCTAATTATTTTAAAAATTGCAACAAGCTCTTTAAAAACTACGTAGATAATAAAAAATGTAGAGTCATTTATATTTACTTATATTATCTATTATTGAATAACAATTTAAGACTTTGTCTTTATGTACTCAATGATTACATTAAAATTAAATTATTAGCGAATTTCAATCGAGGACCTCCAATAGTACTGTAGGCCAATCTTTGCAAACGTTTCATACAAACTCCAAAGGGCGCGGTATGATGCCTGCAATGTCATTAGGGGTCGATTCACCCTCTTTCGATCATCTATGTCTATCCCTTTTCGCCACCCCAGTCCTTATACGTCTCTTTCGTTCGTGTAGACGGGTACTGAATACATTTGCGCTTGATTTTGCGCGAACATAATTTTTATGCTGTTATTATTATTTGGTAACGTAAGTAGTTAAAAAAAATAGTTATTCAGTATTGTTCAGTATCTACACGGACAAATCCGCGGGCACAGCTACGATAATATAATTCTAAAATAAAAGTAGCGTTAGTTACTCCTTATTGCACCTCCAGCTCCAGCTTCCAGTTATCTGCCAGTGTAAGCTCTGTAAGTCTCTTCAAAATCGGTCCAGCCGTTCCAGAGATTAATCGGAACAAACGGACATACAGACAAAAGTAATTTTGATATATGTACCTCATACATATAGGTTTATACATTTGACAAGCGGTTATTTTTTATATTACAGACACTCCAATTTATTGTAAGATAGTACACAATAGTGGTTTTACCCATTCATGAAAGTAAGTCTATTTTGATCCCGTATATTACTGGTATGACGAATTTTAGTATCATTAGCGTAGACAAAACAACGCGCATGTGCAATGAAGCTTTAGAATTAGTATTAAAAGACATCATAGAGGTAACAAAATATGCCTGTTTTTATACCACTCATATAAAAGTTCTAAAGTGATGAAAAGGCATAAAAGGAGAATTCGATATTAATACCTATTCGATTACGTATGGTGATTAGTGGAATGTACATTTGTACTACTCTATCTGGCATTAAATAAAAAATGTAAATATTGTTAAAGATAAGGTGTACGGTACGTATGGTCCCTCTTATCTGTCAGTGCACCCAATTCATATTCGGCGCCAAAACATTTTGCTTTATATCTTATAGGTACTAATATATCTACCCGTTGAACTATTTCTGTCGTTTTACCATTTATAGTACCTACTTTGATGTCAACTTTAATAACCTAATTATAGTAATAACAAAATAACATTATGAGTGTTATAATTTTACTCTACCTAATTATTTACCTATGCAGTCAGGACACTCTCCGCGTACCTACTACCGCATTATTGGCCGAATACTCAAACGTCACTCAATTTTAAGCAACCCTCAAATGTGCGCTATCTCTATCGTTTGAACGTGTTTTATAAAGACAGAAGACTTTTAAGTCCCACTTAGATTTGAGTGACGTTTGAGTATTTGCCCGTATAAGATGCCCGTGCGTGTGGTCAAGCGGCCAGTTCCATAATAGTACCTACATCGCGCAGAAAACTTGGAAGAGTAGAGGAGTAGACTAAAGGAGTATCACAGAAATAGATATTATATTCAGCTACAACATCCTTGCGCTTGCTGAGATGCGTATTAATAAAAAGGTCATTTATGCAGATTGTTGACCGTTGGATATAATCAGTTTTCCGTTCATTCTTCAAACCTGCTTCAGCAAAAAAAAATTAACCAGGCTACATTAGTCAGCGTGATGGAATATAATAACCATCTCAAAATAAATAGTGAGAGGAAGCCTGAACCGGAGAGGATGTAAATAGGCTGATTAGTGCCATTCATTGGGTTTGCGCTGTATGAGGCCAGCATAATAGACACCAGTTATTGGTTACTTAAACTGGAGTAGGTACTTACCTACTCAAGATCAGTATTCCTTATCGACAATCTTTATTAGCGTCTTATGGTGAGATTCACAGACCGCACTACGACTTTACTTTGAGCAAAGTATGCTTAGAACTGTCATTGTGAGATTCACAGACCGCACTACGACTTTACTTTGAGCAAAGTATGCTTAGAACTATCAGAAATGTATGGGTTTTGACAGTTCGAAGCGTACTTTGCTCGAAAGTAAAGTCGTAGTGCAGTCTGAATCTCACCCTCAGTACAGTATGGGATTTGAAAGTAAAGTCGTAGTGCGGTCTGTGAAGCTCGCCCTTAGAGCTACGAAAAATTTTTGCGAGACATGAAACATGTCCTATACCTGCCCGCTTGTTATAGGTACCTACTATACTTAAATTTTGTTCCTCTACAGTCTAAATTATCTTATTCTTATACACACTAATATTCATTCGTCTCCCAACCTGAGTGCCCTGGAGTCTAGAGATTCAATTATCTGGTTAATGGTTAATTAGGAAGGCCCTAAGGGCTTAGGTCTCCACAGCTCTAAGAAATTCGGACACAGAGGTCTTACTTAGGCAGTTGCCTAGATATTTAGGCTGCGATTCCTGCTCGCCACTTACCAGGTGAAGCAGACCATAAGGCGGTCTCGAGATTAGCATTCAATTTATTAAAAAATCTGCCGGTATAGAGACTAACAGAGAATACCTATAAATATTAATAAAATAGTAAATGCCATAGTACCTACAACATTGACAAAACTGCTATCCATCCGTGGGCGGGCGAACCCCTTACTTACAGTTCAATAGGATACTATGAAAGCGCTCCTGACTGGTGAAATATTTTAAAAAACTTCAATAAATTATGCACTTTTATATAAATGTAACATACGGTAGAACATCTGTTTCTAAATAGAGGTGGTTCAAAATGCAATCTCAGTGTAGGTAGGTAGCACCCTAATTATTGGCACGACACAGAAAACATGACATGTATTAAATCTTAGAAGTTGTTTAGTAATTCTGTGTCTTTCGAAATAGGTAGTTACAGTATAAAATTACTCTTAAATTTATACTTGTATGTATTGAAATAAAAACATTTTTATTACAACTTATCATTGTCTAATTATAATATGAAACCCGTTATTATACAACACACAACTATCGGAAGAAGATGAAAGTAAAATACACTCATAGTAAAATGAGAAGCACACTACACCAGAACAAGTTTATTTATAGATACGGCCAGTAAAAGCGTCCACAAAAAATATCGTCCCGAATCATGGAAGCCTTTCTGATGTTACCATTCGCCGTTGAGAAGTTTTTTTATGAACGTCACTGGCCAACTTCCAAGCCAACCATCCAGTCCCTCGTGCACGAACAAGAAATTATGCGTTGATGTAGGTCTCAAGAAAAAGTTTTTCTTGTCAGGATCAAAGTGCAATACTAATGTTACTATGAAATTATAAAAAAACACAATCGAAAGTTTTACAAAACCTCAATACTAGTTTTTTTTTTAATTGGATTTGTTGGATTTATGTAGAACCAAACTTTATAAAGAACAAATCGAAATAAGATAATATTTCACAGCCTACGATGACATAACAACCGACACATTTGTATGCATTTGTAAAAGTTAATATTCAGGTCATTTCAATGAGCGTAAACGAGACGACGCTATATAAAACCTCTTTCCCCGCTAGGGTAACGCCCTGATTGGTCTGTAAGTAACGCATACCATAAAACAAAAACAGGTTTCTATACTTAATAGTGGCTTCAATGCCGCCTATCCCGTCCTGCTGTCTCGTCTCGTTAACATGAATTCTACGTATGACATGAAATTGGCGCGAAAATTAAACAAGAACAACGATTGTTGGAAACAATGCGACGAAAAAGAAAGATTTAAAAATATTTGGCACTACTTTCTTCAAGGCCTGCCCTTTATGGGAATTCCTTGATATGGCTACGTGAACTTGTACTGAATTAATTATTATATTACGAAAACTTTTGTTTCAGACGCGCTTAGACATGGATTTGTACATTACGGACTCACTCCAAGACATGCTGGACATGGATATCAAAAATGAAATAGCTACAGATCTCAGCAGCGTCACAGATTTTTCCGTTCGTAATTAAAATACAAAGTAATAAATAGCTTTTTCGTTGGTTGTAGTATGTAATTAATTTTGTTCCTTTTTTTTCACAGGATTCATTGGGGCTAAACTTTTCCGAATTACCGCCTTTATTAGATATCGATACAGATAATTCTTCAATGTGGCTCAATAACTCAACAAGTTTCGTTCACAATTTAGATTTGTATGGGTCAGAAGCAAACGCGGTAATGGTCAATCCAAATTCCGTAATGCCATCCACATTCGCCGAAACACCAATAAAAACTATCGTAAAAGAAGAAGCCTCAAACTTGTTGCTTACTTCTGCAGCTAGTTCAGATTCGAATAATAGTTCGTCACTATCCAGTCCAAAAGAAGAAAAAAGTCATTTAACATTCTCACCGAACGCAATTAAAGTGCCAAAAGTCAAACAAGAACCGGAAGAACCTGCACCTAAAAAACCTTTAGAAGAAGCTACCCAAATGGTCATATACATCCGGAAACAAGACAAAAATGTTGTTAAAGATTTATTAAAAGATTTAGATAACAAAACAAAAATTACAACTACACAAACAACGCCAACGGTGCGAATAAAAACTACCCAACCAGAAATCCTGAAAGTTAACAATAAGAGTTGTTCAATATTAAACACTAGCCAAAAATTAACGCATCAAATAGGCACAAAAACAATTATTTCGGGTAATATACACATATTAGATGCTCAGCAATCTAGAACAATTTTAGCGAATGGCAACAAAAGCCAAGCGACAATCCTAATTGACAATACGTCTCTAAATAATAGGCAATTAATTAAAACCGCAGTGAGTGGTGCATTTACGGTGGACACAAGCCAAGCTAAATATGTAAATACTAGTTCTAATAGTAAAAATACCGTGGGAGAGTTTCCCAAGCCTGCTTATTCCTATTCATGTTTAATAGCAATGGCACTGAAGAATTCTAGAACAGGAAGTCTACCTGTTTCAGAGATTTACAACTTCATGTGGTAAGTTTCTTAATTATGCTTTGGTTGCATTGTGATATTATATACCATTTAAAAAGTTATTGAGATAATAACATATGTATACTTAATTTTTCAGCCAACATTTTCCGTATTTCAAGACTGCGCCAAACGGCTGGAAGAATTCCGTTCGGCATAATCTTAGCTTAAACAAATGTTTTGAGAAAATAGAAAAACCGTCAACAAATGGAAGTCAAAGAAAAGGTATAAATTGATTACCAAAAAAATATTAATGAAATACTAAATAAAGTACGAAAGTAGAGACTCAACATTATAATGTTATTCCAGGTTGTTTATGGGCTATGAACCCGTCGAAGGTCGGGAAGATGGATGAGGAAGTTCAAAAATGGTCGAGAAAAGATCCACAGGCAATAAAAAAAGCTATGGTTTATCCAGGTGAATACGGCTAACATTACTTTGACACGTGATTTGTAATAGTAGTAAATTACTTACTTACTCGGTTAAGCGACACGGACGCGGTCGAGTGTGTGATGGGTGACCGCTAGTGGCAAAATTAAAATGCTCGTTTCCGTGCTTCGGAGAGCACCGTAGGCCGTCGGACCTTGTCGGAGGCCTTATGGGCGGTTTGAAATCATCCGACAGCAGGTTGGCCACGAACCCGCATTGGAGCAACGTGGTGGAGTAAGGCCCAGGCTTCCCCCCAAAAGGGGAGAGACTCGTGACCAGCAGTGGGACGGATTAAGGGTTGCCATTATTATTACACTTAACTGTATTTTTTATATTTTCAGAGAGTCTAGAAGCTCTTGAAAGGGGTGAAATGAAGTATAGTGGTTTTGGTAGCGATACCGACGCCGATGATGACGCAGATATCGATCCAGATGCGGAGATCGACGCTGACTTAGAAATAGACCCCGAAGTCAAGGAAGAAGTTGAAGAAGAGGAAACTATTATTGAACAAGTAAGTTTCGTAGAAACACGACCCGCGCATAACCTCTTTATTGCTGCTCAATTACGCAACTAAATTGAATCTTTAATGCTTTGTCTCGTTTCTTCATACGTGACGTCTTATAAACAAATGAAACAAAATTTTAGCGGTTTATCAATTTAAATCTTGAAGAAATGGTAAGGGTCCTGATTTTGAACGTTGATGCCTACCGTATTATTTCACACGAGACTGACTGAAACGTCTATCTACCTCTCTGCGAAATTTAATGTTCTTAGCAAATTAATAACGGTCTTTTATAGGTACACGTTGGAAGAACTTGCAAGTCCTCTTTGTTCCGAACCTAACGAAAAATTTGTTCTTGGGAATGTTAACCATTCGAATGATTATGTTTATGATTATATTTTGAATGTTATATGTTATAAATATATATAATTAAATACCTACTTTCAACAAACTTGGGCGAGCCCTTAGACCTTTAATCCGGCCCTATCGCAAAATCCGTTCTTAGCGAATGTCTACTGCCAATAAACTACCTCCTTGCCAAATTTCATCTTTGTAAGTCAAGCAATTTTCAATAGTTCGTGATAGGTGACCATTCACTTTTATATGTTAGTACATAGGTACGATACTAGTTAGTACATAGGTACTATATACTATATACTATGTTAGTACATAGGTACGATATTTCAGAATAGAAGTACTTTTTATAAAATAAATATTTAATAATTGTTGTATTAGATTATGTCCTCCTGTGCCAACATATACATACATATATTGACGACCCAGTTAGTCCAGCGTGCGGTGTGAGCTGACGGTTTAATTAAAAGGCTCGCAGATTCGATCCTCTCACCGGAACAAAAATTTGTATGGCCTACTGATATTTATTTCGGGTCTGGGTGTTCGTGTATGTGTTGTGTGTGTGTGTACAACGGTAGGTACCCACGATACAGAATTATACCTAGTGTGGGGCTGTGAATGTAAGCGTATTTATTTATCGATATTTTTATAACATCCAATAGGACTTGGGAATAATAGGTATGGTTTTGTACGCGTATGTGTCTGTAACCGCAAGTTTATCTTATGTGGTTGCCATCTTAAATCTACTATCACATCTGGCATTTTAAACTATATTTAATTTTAGTACTTTTATGGTTTACACTAGATATAGACAGACCCCCCACTTTGAAAGATATAAAAATCATAGCAATGTTCGTAAAGTAATAGCAGATTTTTAATTTGTAATTGGGATGACTATGTAATATTTTGCACAATGACGAGTAACACTTACATCGTGTTAACATGTAATTACATTATGTTAACATGTAATTTCGTTTCTTCAGGAATTATTGGAAATTACATTTTGATATGGTATAGAAATCTTAGAGGTGTCCTTCTATTATATATTTTATGTTATTCAAGCTTTCTGTCGATTCCCAGCTGTCTGCATTATACTGCCTATTATTTATTCCCTTCGAGGAAATACAGTGGTTATTCTGGAATACATATTAAATTAATGTAAGATACGTTCCCATGTTGCCAACATTGTAACATAAATAGGTAGGTAGCATATTATTGTTATGCATAAGAAAAGTTTGTTTTGTCTGAATAACAATAGAAGCGATGGCGATATTTGCTTGGGTTTAGTCGAGGACGTGACAATATGACAGTAAATTATGTGGATTTGGGGGAACTTTCTTTATATATTTTTTTTTGTTTACGTTATGCTTGTTTTCTTACACTAAAATGTTTTTAAGTCTTAAGTTTTCAACCTGCGGCTACAGATTTTGTGGAGATAGAATACGTACGCCTACGTATGTTTATGTTGTGAAACAAATTCCGCTAGGTTGGCCACTCGCATATTGTTAATCCTCGACTCTACACACACAGTGAAAATAATTATTTTTCCCGTCAGTTATATGAACCTTAAAAATAAGAGAAGATGATTCATGCAGACAAGGACTGGAATTTACTCCAAACTATTAACATTTTACAGGAAGGTTACTGGTGATAGAGTTCCAGTGACAGAGCTCGCGGGTGTACGCACCACCGCTTCCGGTCAGCTGGTAATGTACGGCCCTGTAATTTCTGGCACCGAGGTATAACAACTTAGAACGTAGGAGTGGCAACGCATCAACATACCTCTGGTTTTTATGTAGATGTTTTTAGGCTACAGTAACAAGCCAGAGGGCTTGCTTCCTGTTTTTATTTCATAAGACGTATGAACGTCTAGATTTAATCCGCGCTCGACAATATTTAGAAATTAAAAAATGTATATTGCAATTTGACCTTTTCAGAAATACTAACAATATATTTTTTTGTGTCAGGATGTATCAGACCAAGAATTAGAAGTGGAAGAGGTAGTAGAGGGCACCGGCATGGTTGGTGGCACTTATCGTCTGCTAGCCACTGGTCCGTCCTCTCTAACGTCATATATCACCGACGCCGAGTCTGGTGAAGAAGTTAGTGATATAGAAGTGAGTATATATTGTGTTATTGTTATAATTATAAAGACAAATTAACGAGAAACGATCTCAATATAAATATAAACAAGTTATTGGGTTGTTATGCTATGCTATATTGTTATGCACACCACTATGTGCTTTTTTCGATGACATTAAAAACAATATGGGTACTTTCAACTTCACAAGCAATACATGCTAAATAATATAATTATTAATAAAAAAATAAAATATATTAATATTATATTAGTTATTATTGATAATAAGTTATTTAAATATAAACACCAATAAAAAAAACATAATTATTCTTATAGCTCATTAGTAAAATTTGTGCGAATTATACAGTTATTTAATTAAGCGTGTTTTGTTTTCAGGTATTGGATCAATCTTATGAAGAAATCGACATTGATGTAACTGATGTTAAACCCGTGAAGTTGGATCTCTCCTTAACAGAAAATTATACAAGTAAATGCTTCTCTATATTACAACAAATATTTTTATATATTCACTATTGTTCAGATCAAATGGTTTATTGCATGTATTGCATAATTAATAGATGGTATTTGTACATGATACCCTGTTCTCACTGATGTTAGTATTTGTGAACAGAATTGATTATATAGCTGATCTCTTTCGTATATAAAAATAATAAATAACAGACAAATTCTAATATTCATTTTCAATTGTTTTTATATATAAATATATTTGTTTCAGTACACCCAACTAAACGCGCGAAGACGAGTTTCATATACCAACCTGTTACTACACAGGCGCACACCAGCAGGCGGAAAACGCCTCTTGTTAACAGAGTAGCACTAATTTAATATAAATATACAATAATTCGTATTATGTATAATGAAATTGTCCCGTTTTTATAGAAAAACAAAGTGTCGGCTGAATAACGCACGAGACTAAATTTATTATTGTGATTCAATGGTTGGCAACGTAGATGTAGCTAGCGGTAGCCTCTCCAGTGATTTTTCATTCGATTTACTAACGCGAAAAAGTATTTTAATATTGATAATCGTTTAGCTGTGAACTATCTTTAAATGCGACTCATGGACTGGGTAATCGCGAAGTCTGTACCAGATAAGTGTATTTACGTGTTTAAAAAATCGTGACACTTGTTACATATCGTACACTGTAAAATATTTTTAATTGTTAAAATAGATGCAGGAGTATCTCGACATTGATATGTTTGTATTATTTGATAACATTTTGTATTATGCTCGCAAAATGAAACCAATGGTGTGAAATGCAATATTTCCTTTAACAAAATAGTTCGTAAGTGGTTAATCGACCATACACTGTCAGTACAAAGACATGAATTTTGCTACTCTATTGATACGTTTTGTATTAATAATCAAAATTTACACTGAACATTATGATTTTTTATATAATGTATACCTACGAGTATTATGATCGTACATTGATAGGATAGTGATTAGTAATAATGATAAAGTGCGTAGGTTAAATGTATCACTATAGTAGCAAGAACCATAGCGGGTATATTAAATATATATATTATTAAGTTCCCACCGCTTTATGTACATATTTATCGTATTACGTGTGCTTTTTATTTGTTGACACTGGCGGTCCAGTATCTGCCCCTTCAACTTAACTCTTAGCCAATTTCATTTAAAATAAAATAATTCCTCGAACTTATCCAGTACAATTTGTTTTTTAAATTGTGTGGATAACTTTGACAATTGTTAAATTTCTATTAAAATTGACTAAGATTTAATTTGTAACCGTATATAATTAAAAATTCTGTTATTTACCTCTCGTACCAAGTAAGTAGTGTAGTGTTAGGCAATATAATACAATAATTTTACTTACTTTTAAATAAGTCCTTTCCTTACCTCCTATGTGAGGATTCTAATCATGACATGCTTTCATGTCGCGTAGAAGGTTCTTAGCCTTTAATTTTCTATGTCTCATTAATTCCATAGTTACTATAATTTCAGAATATAAATAATGTTAAACACACAATCTGTTCGTGTAATTGTTTTGGTATCATGAAATACATGATTTCGAAATATGACCATAACAGAGATATTCTTGACATTTGTTATGATCACATTTCTTTAAAATTGGATAACTACTCAAAACCAAGTTAATGTACTTGGATATCTATATGATTGTTCAAAAAAATCTAATTAACATTTGTACATAATTCAATTAAGCACGCAAACATTTATAAATGTTTGTATTGATACTTGTAACATTGGCATGTTAAGGTTTGTTGCCTTATGGGATAATTTTCATCGTTTTTTTTAAACTACAATTAAAACTTACAGACGTAGTCGCTTATTATTGAATAATTCCTGTGAAACATGTTCATTTGTAATGAAGGTGATAGTGAATGAAGCGACAAAGTTGAATGAACTTCACTTAATGATATTTTAAGAAAATATTAGATAAGAACACCATTTCATGATCCTTAATAATCTCGTAATTATAATATAACAAAATATGCACTTTAACATGCCTCGGTTACTACCACCATGTGCGACTTGGCTACGATGTTTAATTAAAAGTCAATGCGACATTTCAAAAATACACTTGTAGAAAAAAAACACATGTAACAGTCGCCAACATGGATAGCTTTACACAAAGGGTGTCTTTACCTTCTATAGCTTCCAAACGATACACGCGCAACTGAGGCTTTCATAGCATCTTTGGTAGATATTTGGTTGTGATTTGGATCTCTCCAAACCCATGGAATGTTTTAATCTGGTTTGAATTAGTCTTAAGTTTACAAAGCCTTGTCATAATTATATGCTGAACAGAGTGCCTAGTGCGAGATTTCCGATCGCGATCGCGTAAGAGTAAACGCAGATTTGTATGGAATTGAAGGAGCGTCATCTAGCGGTGAATCAATGACGCTCCTTCAATTCCATACAAATCTGCGTTTACTCGTAAATAAAATCTCGCACTAGGCACTCAGTCGTAAAATCCGTCAATAATAAATCAGTTTTCAGTTTACATCATAAATTAGTTTTACATAAAATTATTGTAGAGTTGATGATGTATTCAATTAAAATGACCACTAAAATTGTGTTTGTGAGGGTGACTGTTTACTGATGAGTGTAGCAATCTCTTCCTTCTATATTAATCAATTAGATTAGAGAAAACTGTGATATGAGATTTGCTATTAATCTGTATTACACATGATGCGAATATAGAGTCAATCTTCATAGCTATCATGATACTTAACATCGAACTACCGGACGTGTGAAAATGATTATGTAGATGTGTTCTCTTAATGTTATTGTAGACACATTGCAGACTGTCTAATGATTGTGCTTTGTCGCACTGAACTTTATTGTAATACACGCAATCGGACAAACAGTCTGAAGTGTGCGGTAGCTCTTACTGTGTATGAGTGCTCCTAGACGTTAAGTTAGGCGTATTAGGTAAGAGCCAAACAAACTATCAAGTACCGAATGTTAAATCGGTGTTACGCCGCGGCAATTACTAGTTTAGTCCAAGCTCTTATACCAATGAACCTTTATTGAAATTATTCATTCCAGGTGCATTGATATTCCATATAACATAGAGTACACGATGTTTTTGCAATAGAACACTAGGTTTTGCTGGGTGCCGTATACATCTATATACTTATCTAAGATCGATTCCTACTACCGATTTGTGAACAAGTTTCCAACGGGCTATCAGGCAACAAATCGGCTGCAGAGCCACCACCGCTTAGGGATTTTTCCGAACCGAAAAATACGCTAGTTCTACAGGCCTAAATCTCTATATAATCACTATTGCAGTATTGCCCAAGTATTGTTTTGCCATGGCCCGGTGATTAACCGGTGATTATCACACTGCCCCTTGGTAACCCGCTTAGTATATTTAAACGCGAAGTCGCGATCCGGCAAGTGGGAAACACCGCACTATTGAATCGTTTTGCTGTCTTGCTCTAACTTAAGTCGCGCACATGATAGTGAAGCGATTCAATGAGAATTATATTATGATCATTAGGCCCCTGGCTGACTGTCCGACCTGTCCGTCGCAACCCGTTCACAAATCGCTAGGGAGATACAGCTGTAACAATTTGGTAACTTGATCGCTAGTAGTGAGTTTTGGTATGTTGAAGTTAACTGTCAGTGAATAATGGAGCGAAAATAATGAAATCAGACACTATTAAATTGTTGTATTGATTGATATTACTGTAAATAGGTCTTAAAACAACCAGGGTTCGAAATCATAGTTTGGTGTCAACGAAAATCTGGACATGCCGACTATGCGTAAGCATATCTTAATTATTCTTACGCATAATATGCAGGTGAAAGCCCCAATAATCAATCAATTCGAAAAGTGGAAATCCCAAAGTTATAGACATCCTAAATTATGTTAGAACCGATAAAATTTTATCATTGTGCAATTTTTTTTGAGGTTTTGAAGATCCAAGTTCAATTTACCACAAATTACAAATAATATTAATTGTTTCTTATAATGCGCTTTCGAATTAACTGCATACATATTCATTATGATAAATTTCGAACCTTGATAATCAAACAATCAAATAAATTAGGTGCTCTACTATCAAGATGAAACTGTGCAATCTTGTATATGTTAATAGTAAAAATAGAGGGTATTATTTTGAATTAACATATTCGTCATTGTAATAAACTAAGATTTATGTTACTTTGGAAAATATGTTAACGTTCGTTCTCCACGGACTTTCTTTATTCTGGTTTATAAGAACAGAACTAAGACTTGAACAAAATCTTCCGTTAAACTTGATACAATAGCTTGTCTAGTAATAAACCTACTTAAAAACCATGATAACCAACGTAGTTGTATTGATAACTATTGAAATAAGTAATGTATTTTTCCACTGCCAGTATTTCAACATCCATGTAACATAAGCATTTAGCACGTAAAGGTAGAGGATAGTTTAGTTAAGTAGTTCTAGGTTAAGAAGCTAAGTTGGATGATTTTTAATATTTTTTTTGTAATAAAAATGAATTCAATATGTAATCTGTTTTACTTATTTACTGTATAATACATATAAAACCTGTACATCATCATTTCAACTGAAAAAAGTACACTGCTTGACAGAAATCTCCCCGAAAGATTGCCTGCAACCTTCCCCAGACCTGATTCTCGTAACACAAACTCGTTAAATCGAACTTGATTCGGTGCGCTGTCCTGCTCTAACATAGGCCATACGCATTGGTTAAAGCAAAACAGCGAATCGATTCTATTCGTTCTACAGGTTGACCTCGTGAGGGCCTGCCTACGCTTCATCTTCCAATACGCGGTCGCCATTCCTGCAGTCTTCTGCCCCAACGGCCGTCAGTTCTAGCTATGTGTGTGTGTCCGGCCGACAGTAACTTGAGGTATACGCTATTCGATGGATTATGTCTGTTACTTTGGTTCTCATGAGGACTACCTTCCAATCCTCTTTCGTTACGCAGATCGCAGTGTTGGATCATGAATTTTCAATTTATAGGTATTGTCAATACAAAGAGTACACCTAAGATTCCTGGATAAAGTGCTACCTACTTCTTAAATTATTATTTACCAAACCCATTACTTATTCATACTTGATTGAAATTAAATGGATTTATTCCCGACTTTGTAGTGTTTTATCAAGGCTGAAGAAAATTAATGTCTGACTAGCTAAAGCATTATTGATTAGGCCATTTCAAGCACTTCATCGCAATGAACGGAAGGAATTACCAGACCATAGCCGACGCCTTCAGCAAGGTAGGTCAAGCATTTGAAATCAATAGAAAGTCCACACTAGTAATGCTTAGAAATTATATATATACTCGCATAATAATAATATATTGTAATTTTTATTTCTTTATTTAACATACTATCCTAACATTCATAGAGCAACACCGGAGGGGAGTAGCCATATGCAGGCTTTCCCCTCTGTCAAAGTACAAGCCCAAATGGGCCTATACCTGTCGCCGTTGAAACTGACTGTAGACGTTTAAATGTGTGCGTGAAATTGTTTCTATTTTGTTAAAGTCAAGGTGTGAGTTTCGTAGTAATAGACGATTTTTGTAGTGTGCGTGTGTGTCGCACGCATTTCCCCCCGCAAATCGCATCGTTTTGCATCGTTAATAAACGCTATGGCTACTCCCCTCCAGTCCGCCGCGGCCGGTGGCCCTTGTTGCTCTATGCTTACATTACTCTCTTTCTGTTCTACAATACCTAAACAAGTCTATTAAATTATGTTTATTACGCGTACATTTTGCGTCCAGTTGTAACGAGCGGAGCGCCAGCGATTGCGCTCTTATGAAACGAAGTTTAGAACAATTCCTAACTCTGTGCGAAAGGGAAATATCGACACAGGCCGGTGCGTGTAACAGAACATTTTGTATGAGAAATTAGTAAATTACATTAGATCACGTGACATTGCCGAAACGCGGCGCCCGCAAGCAGAGAATATGTAATAATACTACTATAGAATGACACTTCGACGTCTCGCCGTCCCGCCCGATTTCCCCGCATCACCCAACCTCCTCTCTTATGGGCTACGGTTGGTATTTTGTACGTGCTACGCACACAGGTGTACGTGTAGATACACGTCACTGATTGATGTCTGTGTAATAGAGACCAAATTAAGCGTTTGTATGGAATTTTGGCGGAGTGTCCGCGGTGTGCCGCAAGTGCGCGGGAATAATAGGTACGCTGTGTTGCTTTTGCCGTTTTATGTATACAAACAAACGTGTCGGATTCGTCAGTTATTTTGCAGTTTTTCTTTTAAATACATATTTAAAATGAAATGAGAAAACAAGTAGGTGTGTATATTTTTGTGAACCTCCACTAAAAAACGTCAAGAGCCGCCTCTGGTAATACTATTGAACTTTGATAGTCGTAGTGCTGTCGATAGTATAAAATATTGTAATATGTGCTACTATCATAGTAGTATTACAATATTTTAGTAGTACTATGTTCTACAATAGTATCGATACTATTTATAGTACCTACATATTGAACTTTAATAGTCAATAATAATATCAATAGTCTCGCTATTGCCACACTATTGATATGCTATTGATAGTAGCTTATGCAGGGGCATCACTAGTCCACACAACGGAAGTAGTGAGAGCACAAAATAAATTAATATTTATCTAACATCATCAGACATCTATCAGAATCATTTGTTCCAGTGTAGGAGCTCGAGGGCGTAGGCATCACCGCATTAGTTGCTAGTATTCAGCACTATCGTGTTCCGGTTAGTTGGTTATGTATGGCTCCGTAATATCTATCACAGAGACATAATAATCCTCAATCTCTGGTCTTTGGGTAAGTGTCTATAGGCTGCAGTCATCACTTAACATCAATATGATTTGCATGCTTGTTTGCCACCTTCATCAGATTAAAAAAAGTAGAGAGAGTGATGTGTAGAGAGGTTTCACATTACTCTCACCGAAATCTACTTAATTGCCAAACATAACAGAAGGTAACGGACGGACGCTACATCCGTGATGACTTAAATATACTATCATGCAGTGTTGTTGCAATAGTAATAGTCTATCGATAGTATTGTGAACTATCGTGACCTCGAAAAAATAGTCGATAGCGCGATAGTACTATCGAAAATATCGCCATCCTGCAATACTATCGATAGTTTCGATAGTATCGATACTAGCTTCGATAGTATCGATACTATTGACTATTGTTTATAGCAATACTAATAGTATTGCCTATTTTTAACTATCGATAGTATCGATAGTATTGCAGCATGGCGATATTTTCGATAGTACTATCGCGCTATCGACTATTTTTCGAGGTCAACTATCGATAGTTTAGCAACACTGCTATCATGTTTTTTATAACCACACCATTCATTCCACTGCAGGTCTTACCCCATTTGAAAGTAGCTCTTAAAGAATCAAACAGCACCTTTCTTTTACTAAGACATTAATAGAAATTCTTACACAACCGCTAGTAAAGCAACACGTGAGATTAGAGATTTACAAACAGCGGTGGATTTACACTAGGGGCAGTGGCGGCAAACTTTGAAAAGGGAAAACAATAATTTCTAGTCTTATCAAAATTTCTTAGGGCGAGATTCACAGACCGCACTACGACTTTACTTTCGAGCAAAGTACGCTTCGAACTGTCAAAACCCATACATTTCTGACAGTTCTAATGGTGAGATTCATAGACCGCACTACGACTTTACTTTGAGCAAAGTACGCCTTTGAACTGTCAAAACCCATACTAAACTGACAGTTCTAAGCATACTTTGCTCAAAGTAAAGTCGTAGTGCGGTCTGTGAATCTCACCATAGTCATCACCACTCCAGCAGAAAAATGTCCACTGTAGGACAAAGCATTCCCGAAAGACGCTCACAACAGTGGTGTGCATCATTAGGGATAATATGCCATAATCTCCCACGCTTTTTCTTCTGCATATCAATGAAATGTTGGAGCAAAACTCCAATTTTCATTGCTATGCGGATGATAGCACGGGTGATGCACACTATACAAGCCGTGCAAATGCCTCTCGGACACTTATCGAAGAAAGCAGGACTAGACTTGTGTCTGAAGTCGAGCACTCTCTGGAGCGGGTCTCTGATTGGGGTCGACTCAATTTAGTGCAGTTCAACCCCTCGAAGACACAAGTCTGCGCGTTCACCGCTAAAAAAACCCCATTCATTGTAGCACCACAGTTCCAGGGCACTCCGCTTGCCATTGGTAAGAGTATCGGTATCCTGGGCGTTGACATATCGAACGAAGTGCAATTTGGGAGTCACATTGAGTGTAAGACCAAGTTGGCATCCAAAAAGTTCGGGGTGCTTAACAAAGCGAGGCAGTATTTCACATCGGGGCAGCTACTACAGCTTTATAAGGCCCAAGTGCGGCCCCATCTGGAATACTGCTCTCATTTGTGGGCGGGAGCCCCCAAGTACCAGCTTGGTCCACTTGACTCCCTACAAAAACGCGCCGTTCGTATTGTTAACGATCCGGGACTTACAGACAGGCTCGAACATCTGAGCCTGCGCAGAGATATTGGTAGTCTGTGCGTGTTATACCGTCTCTACAATGGTGAGTGCTCTGTCGAACTGTTCGACATGGTACCACCGTCTCTTTTTCTACACCGTACTACCCGCCGAAGAGAGAAGTTTCACCCTCACCGACTGGACACCTGGCAGTGCTCAACGGTGCGGTTTTCTCGTTCGTTTCTGCCCAGAACGTGTAAATTGTGGAACGAACTTCCCTCTGAGGTGTTCCCTCGGTGCTACAATATGGGGTTCTTCAAAAATGGCGTCAAAAGAGTCCTTCAGGGCTGGCAGCGCGTTGGCAACTCCCCTGGTGTTGCAAATGTCCATAGGCGACGGTGACCACTTACCATCAGGTGGCCCGTCTGCTTGTCTGTCAACTTAATGACATAAAAAAAAAAAAAAAAAAAAAAAATCGCCACGCTTGGCAGGCGGATTGGAGATCGCAGAGGCGGTAGTTTTATCGTGGCATGGTGCTACCCTGCTACCCATCTTGGGTTGTTACAATTGTCCACTGGAATGGATTGACCACCATTGTTCGGTTAACGGACTGCACTAGAAGAATAATTCTTCTTCATTGGAGCAATGGGGTAGTCACGTCCCTACGCTTTCAAATTAATTTATTGATAATGAATAATTATTTCTTTAACCGATTGAATACCACCATTGCCGATTCAGCGCTATATTGCGAGCACACAACGCTCAAGATGTGCGTTGCGTTCCATTGATAAGATTCGCAGACAACTCCAGCTGCCTTTTTAAACTAGTGGATGGAACGAACGCCAAATTTAGCGGTCGTGGTCGAAGGCGATGCGGGCGTTTGGTGAAACGTAGCCAATATTGACTTTCTTTTTTTTTTTTTTTTTATTAATAGAGTCTTTCAGTCGTATACATATTGACTTTCACATTTCTTTAAATTAATGAATATCCATATGGAAGATGACGATGATTAAATGCTTCCATGAGGAATAAGATGAGATGATGGGATGGCTCCAGTAAAGCGATGGGGACTTTACTAGGAGTTTTATGAAGTTTTGGAGGCAAAACGAAAAAACACTTTTCACTTCATAATATCAATTTCTTACACTCGTGAACATTATCGAATGCTTTATGATAAAAATCCCACCATTTTTACACATAAAAACGCGACTATACACAAATTTCGAAAATAATATCACGCAGCAACACACCTCTTTTCCGCGTTCCCGCCAAAACTATTGACTTTCAATGATTCAGTGTTGCCAACTCCTAAAGTCACTGAATACTGCACTTGACTCGACAGCGACTGCATGAGGCCGCACCTTTACTGATTGATTGATTCAGATTGATTAGATTTTGATTAATGGCTTTAATGGTCTGTGCTGTGATTAATGTCATTTTGACATTTGTCAGCTGGTTGCCTATAGGTGCGCGTGCATTTGTATTGTTCTAACTGTAAATAAAATATTAATGAAAACTTTTGAATAACGTTATCGTCCTATGCGCATTTTGGTAATTGCCATTTATGTTGCCTTTGAATATAACTTATTATTTTGATTATGTCTACACGTGAGATACTTACGCTTCAATTTGGGCACTATTCAAATTATGTAGGTGCCCATTTTTGGAATATACAAGAGTTAAGTTTTGATTACACCGGAACTGTTAAAACTGAATGTAACCATGATATATTGTACCGGGAGGGGCAAACGCCACGAGGTCAGGTTAGTTACACGCCAAGATTGCTTTTGGCCGACTTGAAAGGTTCCTTGAAAACATTACCAGAAAAGGGTGGTCTATTGGAAGAAGAATACGACGAAGATTGCCAATGGGGCGCTATAGAGAAGATAGCAGAACCAGTGGCCGAAAAGAATCAATATTTAAAAGATATTGATGGAGAGGGCTCACAGGATATAAAAGATAAGCCATATGATTTAGAAAATGATGTCAAAACATGGACTGATTTCTTATATCCCAGATTTCATCCACGGACTGTTCAAGTTGTCAAAGAGTATACACATGGGGCTGATGTAAGTAATTGCAATAAACTAAATAATATGTTGTACCGTAGTACCTTTTTATTAGCACAACTGCAAGGAATTACAATACTGTTAAAACGAAATATGCCTACACTCCCAGCCACATTATAAACCTGTCCACACCACAGGTACAAACCTGTCTTGGGTGCCATTGTACCAATACATCACAAACACCCAGATCTTATACATATGTCCATGGCCATGTACATATGTATAAGAACCTGTGGCCCCAAGTTCAAATGAATGTCACACATTACTATACCAACTAGGTTGCCTTGTTTAACTGTAGAAACTAGATAATATATCTGTGCCGCAGATGATTTTATGATTTGTCAGTTTAAAACTATATTTATACTCTTTGTATTTTATGTTTACAGGAATCATTTGATGTATCAATCACAGGACAATCAATATGGAAATCAGATTTTGGAGAAACATTTTCTGATAACATTAGAAAATATGTTGAGGAGTGCAACAGTATGCAGGGTTTTGTAATTAACTTTGACTGTACAGATGGATTTGCAGGCCTTGCACTCAGTTGTATAGAACATTTGAATGATGAATACACTAAACCATTGTTGGCTTATCCTATCATACCCTCATATTTTACAGATAATAATGCAAATTCCCAAGAAGAAAGAGACAAATCAACTCTGAAAGATTCCATCAGATTAGTAAACATAGGACTATCTATTGAAGCACTATCACAACATTCTACTATGTTTGTGCCTGTTTGCACAGGAGAAAAGGGTTGGAGAAAACCTGGGCATCCCAGATCATTCGACTTTCTTGAGTATAATCCGGAACTATACTATCATTCATCTGCAATTTTAGCTTCAGCTATGGACACTTTAAGCCAAAAATATAGACATAAAAGTAATTTTTATACTATGTCGGATATTTGTGCAGATATGACTGGCTATGGAAGAAAAATGGCAGCTGCATCTTTGGGATTACCATTTGGAATCAACGAGTCTGAATATCTTATAGATCATCTAAATACAACCACTAAACCTATCTATACTTCCATAACACCCAGTTGCAAAATAGCAACTGATAAAATTTTCCAGTTAGTGACTGTTAGAGGTGTACCAGAAAATTATTTGAAAGCTCCACTAAAAGAAGCAAAAGAACAGATGAATTTGCCAGCTTACAGATGTAATACTGTGAAAGAAATGTTCGAGTTGTATTTCCAAGCCAATAATTTCCTCTCTGCTACAAATGTTACAGTTTGTGAAAACCCATTGAAAGTGACCACACCTTATCCAAATATCTTCTCAAGAAGCCTAAATAAATATGGATTTTACAGTAATGATAATCATGATGAGAAAGTGGAAAGTTGTGCTATCATAGCTGGATACCATAATGGTAATTTTCTAACAGACATGATTGAAAAACTTCATAGGGAAGTCAGCAGGATAAAGTTTGCTAAACTACATAAGTTTAAAGTTGAAGGCTTGGAAGAAGCAGATTATAAAGAGAGCTTAGACAGGATAGCTGAATTTAAAGACAATTATGAAGACGATTTTGAACTTTAATAAGCACTGATTTTGGATATAGATAGGTATAAGAAGTTTTATACTTACACTGTAAACAAATAAAACAAACAAGCTTTAATTAAACAAATTCTTTTAATTCAAATACAAGAATTAAAATTCATATAACTTTAAGATGATTTAGATAAAATAAATCATATCCCAGCCACACATCAAATTTTACACATTTACATCAATCCTACATTCACATACAATTGAAATCATGATGAACGCTCAAGCGCCCTCTCCTTCATCCTCGTTATAAATGCTGCACCTTTGTTCTTTCTGAAGTTTTCATACGGGTCATTCAGGTTTACTCCAACACCTGAAACATTAGAATCATCAATAATCAAGTAAACAATTGATAGAGGTGTGCAATGTCTTATCAGAAACCTATCACTTGTGCGATGCATGCAATGCCTTTTCAGATTACCACCATTGAGTGTATTAATGGAAGTGGCAAACAAGCATGCAGTTCACATTGATGTTAAGTGATGACTGCAGCCTATAGACACCCACACAAAGACTAAAGTCAAAATACAAATGCGTTACCACTCCTGAGGCCTAAGGTGTTATGTCTCTGTGCCGGAAATTACAGGGCCGTACATTACCACCTGACCAGTACACCATAGTGCTGAACACAACCATTTAGCGGCAAGTATATTAGGTAATTTGGTGGTGACTACGCCCGCGAGCTCCGTCACTGGAGCTCTACCACCAGTAAAAAGCTATATAGAAGAGTGATATGGCCTATTCAATTTCTCAATGTTGAAGAGAAAAGCTGAACCTTCTGAGCTGGATTCTATAGCATCGACATTTATTATTCAATAACCATATGATTCATAATGTCGTTTACAGCTGGACAAACCTCGCTCCCAAAGAAGCCCTATAGCAACATACATAGGGGGGGGGGGATAAGCCATAATCGCCAGCCTTGACTATTAACTCACCACTAGTGAGCCGTTATTGTAGCCTGTGTTGTGTGGTTGTAGCATTATAGTGAACTATGCTGCATGGATCTAGGCGAGCGCAGAGGGTTCACAGCTTAATACAAACATTCCATATGTTTTTATGTCATATTGTCATACTTATTTTTTTTAAATTCGAATAATGCAGGTATGTCACTATGTGTTATTAGTTAATCTTAGTTACCATTTTTATACTCAATGTCTTCTTTTTTAAACTTTAATTTGGATGTATTTTTCACATTTGTTTAATTCTCTTTGCATTGATGTTTACACCTATAACTGAGGTGTCACTTAGCATGAATTGGTTTTTTTAATGTTTATCTTATTATGTACCAGTGATCGCCTTGTTGGTGTGACAAATAAATAAATAAATATTAATTTATACCTTTGTATTGGTCCTGTTTGTCCCGGACCGTTCCACCGCTGATAGGTTCTGCTATGCCCTGACCGGAAGCGCCCAGTCCGCCGGCGCTCCAACCCATCTTCTGTAGCAGCTGATGTCCCTTGTTGTTGGGATCCAGACCACTAGACGTACTCGGAGGATATGAAGCACCACTAATAACATTGACATTCAATTTAGAATATCGGTAATTTAGTTCTTTTGCATCACACAAATAAAATAGGTACCAAGTTATTGCATGTGGTTTGACTAGCTATAATTGTAATTAGAGGAGTAGATAAGATGAACTTTTATCTAGTAGATAGTATCATTATTAAATAGGTATAGCATTTGATTGAATATTAGGTGCAACATACTTTTTATGAGCATTTCAGCATTTCCAGTTCAAGACATTCTAAACTTTTTAGGATTATCTTTGTGATTCAAATAATCACTGGACCAAATATAGGAATAATTTGTAGGAACATTAGCTAACATAACTAGACATAGGTTCGGTTGCAACAAAATATTTATTTCTATGGTTTTCAACAAATTAAACAATAACAGAATCATTTACGGCGACCATGTGTATGATCACACCAAGCCCCTCACAGACAGGATAAGCTTTCTTTATTGCATTTGTCGTATTAACAAATCGTAAAGTCAGACAACCCTAGTAGAAAATGACTGAAATGGCGTTTGATGATGAACTAACAGAAAACTAGGCGGCGTGGGTGATCTGGAACGTTCGACGCGTCTCGAGCGCGGCGGGGACTCGCGGAAACGTTCGCGCTCCCGCGATTTACTCCTCGACCGCGACCTCGATCTTGAACGGGACTTTTTTCGACCTATAACAAAATAAATTAAAAGTATAGTGACTGATAAACCTTGATGGCTTCTTTTCTTGTCTAGTCTACTTCACCGGGCAATCGGTGAGTGCAGAGGGTCTTAATAATGTTAGCGCAACTACCTAAGTCAGACCCCTGTGGGTCCGATTCTCGGCTTAGGGTGTTGCGGAAGGACACATAAGACATAATTATGCGATTTGGGGCGATTTGGGGCAGTGCAACTTTCGCTCTAATCATCGGTAGGTGATAACCGGAAACACCACACATCGGCGCTGGAAGCGGGCGCGGTGCGGAACGCGGTTGCGCGTTTTTCGTATGTTTGTGGTGCTGGTGGTGTTGTAAGTGTCAACTGACAAAGACAAAGCATTCTTTAGCTAAAGTGTATAATGAATAACGTGTACTGTACCCGTCAAGAAATATTGCACATCGAGCTTAGAAAGAGACAATTGACTAGTTTCGATTTCATAGAGCGTCTCTGCTGCACACTGCCTACGTAGGCACTAGTAGTCCGGTATTGGTCAAAACTTAATCGAAATGGTCGACAAACGTCCGAAAGAGATAACAGTCTACAAAGCCGAAATCGTCCGAAGTCTCTTTCCTAGGTCGATGTGCAATATATCTTGCTGCATACCTAACGTGACCGTACATCCCGTTTTGAAAGGGACAGTCCCGGTGTCCCAGGAAAAACTTTTGGGATGCGAAAATGTCGTTATCGGTAATCTCAGCTAAAATGTATATAGAAAACTAGCGTACCCCACTGAATCTGTAGTAATCCAGTAAACGGTAATCCGAATGTTTTATATTTTTTGAATAATTTACAATAATCTGAAAAGCAATCGATAACGATACCTAAGATACTTATTTAAAGAGGAGCGTTATAGCTGGGCATTCGTAAGTAGGTAAGCTTCTTCCACCTGGTTCCATGAAGGTTATTTTGTGAATGACATAATGTATCTTAAAATATACCTATTATATTTTGAGAACGTCCCGTTTTGAGTGACGAAAAAATGGTCACGTTATGTGCATAACGTACACGGTATTAAAACAATAATTACTTTCTCTCTCGCGATCCCTTCGCCACGGTTTCCTTCTTGGTGACGGCGATCTTGATCGGGACTTTGCAGGAGACGCCTTTTCTGGTGTTTTACTTCTAGACCTGAACGGAAATAGAACTGATTTGTAAGTTGTGTTATCATTAGACGATATTTTGGTGGTTAATATAATGTGACGATGTAAAAGTGCTATCCAGGAGCCTAATCGTATGATATATATGAAAAAATTATAATGACTTGAAATTATTTCAAATTACTTAGTAGAGAAAATCGTTAAGCATACCTATATCTTCTTCCGGGCGGAGTGGGCTGTTTTTGTAAGTCTTTAGGTATGGGACTCGGCGATTTAGATTTCTCTCTTCTGCCTTGAGCGATTTCCTCCTCTTTGTGTTTGCGTGCCGCATTTTTGGCTTTATAATACTCATACAGTCCTAATTTCTCCCATCCCTCGCTACAAAAACAAATTAACATTGTTATTAACTTTTAGTCATTTGTCATCTATGAATAATAATTAAACTCATAGGTATTACACATTACAATGGCTGAATACTCAGATTTATGTGTGTTCAAATTGCCGGCAAGTATTTTTTTACTTTTTTCGTATTGACAAAAAGGTTAGTTATCATGGCACTTATGCGAATTGCGTTTCAGCGATAGTGTTTAATAAACCGAATTTATGTTCTACTACTTGTGGTAGAGCTTCAGCGACGGAGCTCGCGGATTTAGACACTATATTACGTATCTACTTGCCACTAAATAGTGTTCAGCGCTATCGTATTTGGGGCAAGTAATGTACAACACTGTTTATTCCGGCACAGAGGCATAAACATTTCGACATCAGGAGTGGAAACATTAAATGAATGGTTTATCATCAATGTGAAATGTTTGCTTGTTTGCCACTTTATGACATTAAAAAAAATACTCATTACGAAAAGCCAAAATTAGATTGAATGTAATACAGACTTATCTCTGGGCCGCTCGTGATTAGGCGATGCATAGAACGCGTCTACTGCAGCCAACAATCTTTCGTTGGGCGGCGCCGGGGGTGGGAGACGGATCATCGCAGGATCCAATGATCTGTATTTGTCTTCTTCCAACTACAACAACATATAGGTAGCATTGATGACATGCAAGTAACAGTTTTAATGTACACCAAAATATATAAGAACAAATAAGACATGTACGAAAACATACAATTTAGACTATTTTACTCTAATAGAATGTATTACAAATCAAAATTGGCATAAAACCGTTCATTGATAAACAAATACAGAGTTTGTGAAACATCAACATAGAAACATGATGACGATCAAGGCTTGGAAACTACCGTTCTTATTACCGTAATAAACCGGTTTATCTCCACGCGGCATAATTATTGTTGTTCACGACCTATGAACACAAGTTCATACTTGCAATTAACCATAAAACAGATCAAATTAGGAATTCTTATCTTAATTAACACGTTCGCGGGCGGTACTATCTACGTGATTACTGCACCTGGAACACTACTAAATTTCATACATTGCCTATAGGCGTACTGTCACATGTACTCTGTGCGTAGGGCACCGCCAGCGCACACTACTCGACTGACGTATGAAAATACGACGCCCACGGCCGTAGTGTGCGTGTGGCGGGAAGCAAGAAATTACAGATGTGTGTGTGTGGTACTTTGTATAGAAGCGACTGTAGATTACGTGGTGACAGTACGAAAGTCTAAATTAACCGTGCGGTGACACTATACTATGCTCTTCCATTGAATAGTATGAGAAATCGGACGACGCAGGGCGTACTGGTTTTATACAAGTAAAAACCGTGACGTTGAGAGGCGTTCTGTCGAATCATTTTAAATAGCATGTACGCCGGAGGGCGTACCGCTCGCGAACGTGTTAAATTAATCAAATTGGATCAGAACGTAACCGTAATAGTATCCCACCCTAGATGATGATGGTAGGATATTAATTAGTTGTTGTTACACAAATACGCATAGGTATTCAGTTTCTGAAACATAAAATTTTACAAAACTAGAAAATAGCTTAAGTTACATCTTACCTTTATGAGTGGAACCATTAAACCAGCAGGTAATTCGAAATAGGGAACAGAAGGCATTAAGTCCTCATTATTTATTTCCGGGAAGGGCGGAAAGCCTGGTGGTGGTTTACTGAGATCTGGAAGACCGTTTTGGAATGCTAACAGCGGTGGTTCCTGGGGTGCGAACCCTGGAGGCGGTTGGGAGAAGTTCACATTTGGAAGATTCGATAAGTCTGGCTCTTCTACAGTTTCTGCTTTACTCTGAGCAGTGATTTGGTCAAACGTTTGGCTGTCGTAGCTGTTTTCGTTTCCACTTAAGCTGTTGTTTGACGCGTAATTGTCACCACTTTCACTCTCATACTGGTGGCTAGAGTTAAAATTCTGATCGTAATTAATTTGAGAAAAACTCTGATCATTAAAATTGTTGTTTTGGAAGGGATTCTGAATATTTTGTTGCTGTTGATTATCTTTCATGTCCTGACTATTTTGTATCTCGAGCGCGTGCCTTTGCATTTCCATTTGTTGTATCTGTTGCAGTGTGTGAGCAACAAACGCCTGGTGTTGTGACTGATAGCTGAAAAAATGTAATGTGTCAATATTACAGATAATATGATTTTTTCTTTTAATACTACACTTATACTCACTTTTCGAACGTTGCTTTTGTTTGCTGTGTTAAATGCGCAATAGCATTAGAATGCTGCGCAATCAAGTTGTTCTGATATTCTTGGTAGGAGCTGGTGGGACTCTTCATTTTCTCAATGACGGCAGTCTCGAAATAATTTGATTTGGATTCCCAGAGGCGTAGCAGCTTGTTCAATTTAGCTTCCTGCTCTTCTGTGACAGCTGAAACAGCCAATGGATTAAATTGTTGTCGTACAAACCCATACACTCAAGCAAGTTACCTGACTGGCAAACCACAGGTGATGATGTTCTAGATACTTTAAAATTGATGGTGAAAAATGCACAATCGGACAAAAGAGACCTACATCTTGAGGACATTATTATAAATATGTTACCTATACTGGCATTGCAAAACATTGGAACCACCACATTTTCCAAATTTTTCTTGAGATCTTCAGCGTTTTTGCGTGCACTGTAATTAGGAATAACAGTATCATAGACACCGAAAAAATTACAGCTCAGATTACGACATAGAGACAAGTGTAAATAATGGGAGAATTTATTTTATAAGACAGTCCAATCTTTAATAAGCACAATTTTCTTTTAAACAAACATAACACATTAATTTTATAATGAGTTATAACTTTTATAAAAATCTTACATAGATTGTCTTGTTTTTTTTTTACTTGATAAAAATTATTTTATTAGACAAGTATACAAACAAAATCAATTGTTCTTGTTATGTACAATATAAGAATCAATAATATCTTTCATTCGTAAAATACTAATTTGTGAAAATGTTTTATGTAATATCACATAGAAGCATGAATATTGATTCTCATTGTAACTTATTACCTTACATAACATGAATACCAGGATTATTGTTGCATTTTATATAAATTACTTGGAGACAAATATTTTAATACTTGCATGCATTTCATGTTGAATAAAATAATATCAATTTATACTTATGTCTATAATCAAAATAGGTACATAATAGATTCCAATATTACATTAAAGTTTTGAGGTTTCTAAACTCATCTGTTACAGTTTTTGCTTCCCGTGTTCAGAATAATAATGTAAAATAAAATAATGTTTGAACTTTTTAAAACATAACAATATTAATTGTTTGAAACATTACAATGAATTTTGTTGATATTTTTCTTAAGAGAGATTATATTGAATTTATCCACAACCATCAACAATTATCACAGTGATGTGCGAACAATAAAACCAATAAGTGAATGAAAAACGTGAAGAGAGTTAATTCATAAATTTTAAGATTAGTAAAGTTGTACACACAGAAAATGTTAATACCAAATAATATGCAACGGTAAAGGGTACTAACCAGTGGTGCAGGACATCATTCACAAGGTAAATGATGTGAAGTTTCTGCGTAAAAGCTGCTCCTTGCTGCGTCACTTTCCGGAGCAGATGCTGCGATATGACTTTCCCAGCATCATGTGATGTTGCATGTTGTAATATCCATCCCTTGCCTGATGACAAACATTATAACAACTTTGAATCATGGAGATAGTCATGTGACTTTTTGGAATCTTATATAATTATAAAATATATTTTTCACTCAATTGAATAATCATTAACTACATTAGTGATTATTAAATTTTTAATTATTTTTTTTCGATAAAGTATGATTGGATAGTTGAATTGCTTAACTTATATCTAGTATAGTTAAATAATGTTCCACATATTTTCATTTAATATTGGTAAGTACCTGAAGATATACTATCTTTAGTGCATGTATCAATAATAGGCTGCAATATGGCATCTAGTTCAGTGAGGCTTATGTTATTTTCTTCAGCCATTATTTGAATGGTTTCTACTTGAGCCTTGCTCACCAGTTCATTGATTTTGACCTGCTGCTGTTGTATGAGTACCTAAAAATTTTAAATATGTATGAATATAACATAGCAATGTTTATAATTTGGTATTTTAAATTTAATCTCAAGATTATGTCGGGTGCAGATATGACACCTGTAAATAAAATATAAACAATAGTTTTAATGATTAATGTAGCATCCAAGAGAAAAATTAACATGCACATTTGTATAAATTTCGACTTAATAACTTTAAATAGAAAACATAAATATGATGCTTATTTTCAATCAATATGCTCCTCTGGTAAAGGTCAATTACATACAATCTGGTAAAGGTCTGAATATGGTAAATTGTAAGTTTTCCCAATAAGGCCTGAGACTTCAAAAGTACTAACAATCAAAAACATTCTTTAAAAAATGTCAATTTGTGGGCAAATAGACAAGAAATCAAGCTTAAATTAAGTTATTATTGTACATCAAAAGAAGAGTAACATAAAAATCCACTGGTGGTTACTGGTTACATTAAAAAGCAGACAGACATACCTTTACAGAAAAATATAGGTATGTATATGGTATTACTAATTTAATACTTTCATTTAGAAAGCTCATTTACAAGAAACTTTTTTAAATGACACAAATAACTAAATAATTACACAAAATCATTACAAAATTCCACCGTATTATAATAATTAAAATTGCCTATAGGCAGAAAACACATATAAATTTATTTTAGGTTGTGTGTAAATGTGCAAAATATATAATTTTGCACATTTACATAAATTGTTCATGATTGTTGCAAAAGTCTATTCTCAGCAACTAAATTGATAGTTTTGCATGCTGTTTTAGAAGCAGTTTTGGTTATATAAAGTTGGGGAAAAAGTTTCTTTGCATTTTTTAAGATAATTCAAAACATTTTTTAATATAGTCTATTTAAATTTAACTAAAGTATGTATGTACCATTTTGTTCGATAACCTTTTGCCATCTTGTAGGCAGGTACATGATCCCATTGCTATAAAAATTTTGGGAATTCTCATTAAAATACCGCGACAAGCGGATTTGGCAGTCCTCTCGTGATGTTAACCTAACATTGCATAAAGAATTCTGGAGAGACCGAAACAGTTGGAAATCTGAAGGTGCAAGGTCAGGACTATACGGCGGATGAATTAACACCTCCCAGCCAAACTCTGTTAATTTTTGCTGAGTGGCTATAGATGTGTGAGGTCTAGCGTTATCATGATGAAACACCACACCCCTTCTGTTGATCAATTGCGGCCGCTTTCTCTCAACTTCTTGCTTTAATCTCATCAGTTATTCGCAGTAGAGTTCAGAATCGATAATCCTGCCTGATGGTAATAGCTCATAATGAATAATGCCCTTCCAATCCCACCACACACACAACATCATCTTATTGCGAGTTAACCTGGGTTTCGCCAGTCTGCGATGCCTGACCGGCCTTTGACCATGACCTTTTTCACACGTTCTTGTCGTACGTGATCAACTTTTCTTCACCAGTTATCAGCTTCTTCAAAAATGATTCGGTTTCATTACGTCGTAATAAAGAATCACAAATGAGTACACAGTTCATTAGGTTTCTTTCAGTGAGCTCATGAGGTACCCAAATATTGAGCTTTTTTTGTACCCAGCTTTTTTCAAATGCACCAAAACTGTTTTGTGATCAATTCTCAGTTCTTCAGCTACGTCGTAACTACTGATATGTCGATCTTGCTCCACTTTTTCAAAAATGGTATCCATTTTATCCGTAATAGGGAGACCAGAACGAGGTGCATCTTTTCCAGAGCAAAATATAAAGTAAATAGTATATTTTTTTTTTTTTTTTTTTTAATGTAATGGAAGTGGTAAACAAGCTTGCAGTTCACGTTGATGTTAAGTGATACACTGCAGCCTATAGACACCCACACAAAGACTAAGGTCAAAATGCAGATGCGTTACCACTCCTGAGGCCTAAGGTGTTACGCCTCTGTGCCGGAAATTACAGGGCCGTACATTACCACCTGACCGGAACACGATAGTGCTGAACACTACCATTTAGCGGCAAGTATATTAGGTAATGCGGTGGTGCCTACGCCCGCGAGTTCCGTCACTGGAGCTCTACCACCAGTGAAAATAATACAAAATAATAGCAAAATTTCCAGATTGAAAATGCTTAAACCAAATTTGTGCTACTCTCACAGACACTGCACTAGGTCCATAAACATCGCAATTTTTTTTCGCTGCTTGCGTTGCATTTTTACCTCTTTTGTAGTAAAATTTTAAAATGTATCGAATTTCTTCATTAGATTCACTCATCTTGACAGTACAAAAAACAAATGAAAATCACACATTTGCCTAGTTTGAATTTGGAATTATGTTCTTTAAAATTTTAACTTTCAATGATACCAAAACCAGCCAGATACAAATACTACAGCCAAAGGATTTTATTACAAGTTCATACATACTATAATGCGAAAAGACTTTTTCCCCAACCTGTTAGCTTGAATTATCCAAAACACTCTCTTATTGCTCACCTACCTAGACCACCTGATTAGGTAACTTACAGATCAGAGCCAGGGTGGGGCAAGTGCCCCACTATGGCTATGCCCTTGGCCTAGGAGACATTTTATTTAGTATACTTTCAACAAAGAAATAGAGCAATCATATAAATAATAAATGTTTTCAACAAATTTAACTGAACTGATATTCATTCACCACATTGAATATTAATTAGATTTTAAATGTATTGTACTATCAGCTTACATTATAGTCATTCACAAATATAATTCAATATAAACATACAATTGGAGCATACATAAATTAGTTACAAAATTAAATGGACTCACCGTATGTTGAGCATTGAGATTGTTCTCAGACTGAGTAATTTGTTCCTTTAGCATATTGATCTGAGCCGTGACGTTGTCAACTTCATGGGAGTGTGAAGTGGCAGGTGGGCCCGAGTTGGCCGCCAGCCACTGCTGCAGCGCCGGCGCCGCCGCCATCGACGCCGCCAGTCCCAGCTGAGCTGGCGTCGCGCCGCCCTGTTGGGGCATTACATATTGCCTGTTCTGTGCCATATAAGCCCCAGCAGGCGCGGGAGCCTGCCCCTGGCCACCGGCCGATTGCTTTAGAACTATAAACAGCAGAGTTCACTTGAAACGGTTATAACAACGAGCAACCAGCGATCGAGCGCGACCGCCACTATCTATATCTGTCAGCGGCACTTGTATGCTTACTTGCTTGCTCAGTCGTCACTTTGTACTGGTAGTAGTTGAAGTACTCGCCGCCGTACAAGAAGCTGAACTTGGGATTGTTTTTTTGTTTGTTCTTTGTCATCTTCTCGAATTCCGGTCCATTTCGTGCGACAAACTGCGCCAGTTTGTCTATAATGTTGCGTAGATCTTGGTCTGCAAAATATTCATCTATATTGTCAATGTTTCCGATAAAACAGGTATTTTACCAAACGAAAGTCAATATTTTGGGTGGCTCACCTTGTGGTGGCTGCGGAAGCTCCATTTTTTTAAAGTAATCTTTTAGGTTAATAGTGAATTTTATCGGAACATTAGACTGTTAAGTTTTTTGGACATTATAACAAATGCTCAATCAAGGTATGCTTTGAAATAAATGTGATTTTCTAACAAAAAATCACTAATCGTAAGATATTTAACGCAATCTTTTACAATTTCTCCGATGGCACAAGCAAACTTTCGGCCATTAATTTTGGGGTTGCTAGTGTTGCTACTCTAAGTAGCTACCAACTACCAACCAACAGTGACAATTTTATTTTATACCTGTCCAAATCTCCCAATTATATGGCCCTCGCGTCTTTTTAAAAGTATTATTTCGTTTTTAATGTTTATTACAGACAGATTACCAAAGGAAATGTTTATTATACATTAATTTAGGAATACTGATTACCTACGTAAACAACAATATTTTTATAACTGGCAGCCCTATAGCTAATATAGCCACAGATTAATGCAATGCATCAAAATCAGAGCTAGCATCCATTTTATTAGCCTTGCCTAACCGTAAAGTTAAGTTGAGTGAAAGTATTTTTTACCGACTTCTCGGGCAGTAAATGCTAAAATATAAAAAATAACACTATTATTTAAAAAAAATAGTCACTTAACAACCCTGCCTATTGCTTGAATGGAGTATAGGTAAATATTTTATCAAATAGGCTTAGTTTCCATACTGCACATATTACTATATATGTGTACTGTGTTAAGGCTACTTCCCTTCCCTCCAATCCCTCCGATTCAGTATTAGTGTATAATCTATGCCTCCGATACTCCGCGGCTGGTGGCCCTTGTTGCTCTATGCTGCTGGCTGCATCTGCATTTCTGATATTTTGTAATGGTAATACCACAGTTAAAGTATTGATCGTGTCTCCAAGTTTTCAGAGAAACACTTTCATTGCAGTATTTTTGCAGTGAAATAATTCGCTTATTCACTTCACTACTCAAATGGGTAGAGAATAAAGAAGCGAATCTGCAGAGTGATGACGGTGGGTTGATGTCACTTCAATCAACGTGAATCATTATTGTCAAACAGAAATAGAAATAAATAATTTAATTTTGAATATTTTTTACGAAAAATGTCCGCAATGGTGAGTCTATTTAAATTATTTGTATCAATACTTGCCTATTTTTTTATAAATTTATGTAAATTAAAATCAATTTACGGCATTCCCTGTCGTTTTTTTTCTCTAATAAACATGTTGAAGGAACAATAGAAAGAAAACAGGTTAATTTGTTGTTTCATTAATAAATACAGTTGGTAATAAAGTTACTAAGTCAATATATGGACTAAAGTAAGCAATAAATTAGTACAATTTTTCGTTATCTCCAATTTTTACTAAATGAATGTGCCCTGGTGGTCTGAGTTGATATCAGTGATTTATCTTCGCTGAACTTACACTGCTGAATCTATTTAGATAACATTTACACTATTTATTCCTCAAAGTTATTATTTATACATCAAAGATTGCTCCTAGAGATGGTTTACCAAAATTCCACATCAAAAAGACCCAGTAGAGTTTGAAAGTTAGTATAAAAATAAATTGAATCCGACTCATAAAATACTTTATCCAGGATTTATATCAGAATTTTCGAGAATTCCTTACCAGGGTGTCCACATTCTGGAGAGTCAGGGAAAGGTCAGGGAAGCTCAAGGTGGTCAGGGAAAGTCAGTGAAATCGAAGAGCTAACTGGAAAGTCAGGGAAAATTGAGATTTATTAATTATGATTAATTTTATGCTCTGGTCTAGTCTAATGCTTAATCCAGACCATAGTAGCTTTTTTTTTGGTTTAGAGTAATCTTTGTTACGATTTTTTTGTCATAATTAGATAACTCTTTTACAGTTTGAAATAAATAAATATTTATCACAATGAATAAAGATTTATTTCATAGAGTGAATTATTGTTACTATGTAACTGGATTAATTAGACATGTTCCTTTTTTTTAAGATTGGGAGTGAACTATGTTATGATTTTTTTTGTCATAACTATGTTACCCCATTTTAATTTTAATTTTCTAACAAACCTTTCCTGTTCCTAACGTGAGAATAAAATATACCTTTACAGTATTAAAATGAGTGCTTAACAGTGTATAGGTATTTAATAAAATGTTACTAGATCCCAAAATTAGTTTAGAATTTTATCAATGGCTAAGTGATAACGCAGATGATCCAGGGTTAGCATATTGTAATGTATACTGCGAGTCCTTCAAACTCAGTACATCTCATTTTTTCAATGTTTAAAAAGCAATTTTTTTAAGTAAGACAGAGGGGCTCTTAACGTTTTTTAGTGGAGGTTAAAAAAAAATACATATTCTAATCCTAATCTCATTTCATTTTGAATATTTATTTAAAAGAAAATCGGCAATGTCACGTGATCACGTGTGAGCGGCGCTCCGCATTAGGCTAATTTCTCATACAAGATGTTCTGTGCCACCAGCCTGTGTCGATGTTTCCCTTTCGCACTCATTGAATACAGAGCTAGGAATTGTACTACGCTTTGTTTCCTAAAAACTCGAGATCACACTTGAGCTCGATTACCACCACCGCATTATAATAAAAAAAAAAAAATGCTTACACTCACAGCCCCACAGTAGGTATAAACCTGTGTCGTGGGTGCCGTTGTACACATACAACACATACACAAATACCCAGACCCGAAACAAATACCTGTAGGTCATACAAATATTTGTCCCGGTGTGGGGATCGAACCCTTCAAATCAAACGGTCATCTCACACCACTGGACTAACCGGGTCGTCAGTGTTATACATAATGTGTATACTTGCTGCTAAGTGATAGTGGTAATGTACTGTGATAGAGCTTCAATGATAGAGCTCGAAGGCACGCAAATATTATTCTAATAATATGGCTACCCATATTATTAGAATAATATTTGCGTGCATGTCAGATAGCTTAAATGATGGGTGTAAATTTTGTGGTTTCTTGGGCTGCTGATTAAGAAAATGGCATCCGTTTTCAGTTCCAAGATGGCGGACAGACTTTTTTTCATAATATCATATGGGTATCGATTATGGCTACCCATATTATTAGAATAATATTTGCGTGCATGTCAGATAGCTTAAATGATGGGTGTAAATTTTGTGGTTTCTTGGGCTGCTGATTAAGAAAATGGCATCCGTTTTCAGTTCCAAGATGGCGGACAGACTTTTTTTCATAATATCATATGGGTATCGATTTTGAGATTTTTTGGGGTGCTGATTACGAAAATGACATCTTTTTTGAGATTCAAGATGGCGGACAGACTTTTTTTTCATAATATCGATTTTGAAATTTCTAGGGGTGCTGATTACGAAAATGACATCTCTTTTTGAGATCCAAGATGGCGGACATAATTATTTTTCCAAATTATGATATGGGAATCACTTTTGAGATTTCTTGGGGTGCTGATTACGAAAATGACATCTTTTTTGAGATCCAAGATGGCGGACATAATTATTTTTCCAAATCGTGATATGGGTGTCAATTTCGAAGTTTCTTGGGGTGCTGATTACGTAAATTACATTCGTTTTCATATTCAAGATGGCAAAAATACTTTTTCATCCAAAATATCATATGGGTATCCATTTCGAGGTTTCCTGGGGTGCTGCTGATTACGAAAATGTTATAATTTTTCAGATCGGATGCCATTTTCGTAATCAGCACCCCAAGAAACCTCAAAATTTCTACACATCATATTTTATTAAAAATCTATTCGCCATCTTGGAACTGAAAACGGATGCCATTTTCTTAATCAGCACCCCAAGTAACCTCGAAATTGATACACATAATCATATTTTATTAAAAAAACTGTTTGCCATCTTGGATTTTTTGGAAAATTTTGCACCTCAAGAAACAGAAAATTGAAATCCTTAAGAATCATATTTCTGGAAAATCATTGTCTGCCATCTTTGACTAAAAAGGAGGTACCATTTTTGTAATAATAATTATCACCTCATCGTTGCGGTGATAATTATTTTTATCCTGACATTGACACCCACACTGCTTACATAGTATCTAGTACTTATCGTTAGGTACCATTAAGGGAAATATAAATTGGGAAATGCGATTGTGCTCGTACGCCTTGGAGCTCCATCACTGAAGCTCTACTACAGTTTAAATAACCCACCCAGAACTTGATAAAGGTTTACATTGGAGAAAACCGATAACCAGTTACTGGCAGGTCAAGTAGATAACATGTAGGTATTCACGCTTTCGAGCTCGTTCATTGGATCTCTATCACCGTATATTACTATCGAACACAAAAGCGTTACAACCACATTTTTTTTGTAATTAAATAATATATTGAATTTAAAATGTATCAAAACTAGGCCGCTCGCAACCTCGCTGTAGAATACCAACCGTCACCCATAACATGAGAGGTGGTTGGGTGAGGCGGAGAAAATGGGTGGGACGTCGGAGTGTCCATTCTATTACGTAGTATTATTACATATTCTCTGCCGACGGCTTAACGTACCCTCCGAAGCACGGAAAACGCGCATTTTCATTTGTCACCCATCACACACCCGACCGCGCCCGTATCGCTTAACCGAGTAGATCGCTTACGATCTACACCATCTGCGGAGCCATGCGCGATTAGAATTAAACATACTTGCCTACTAAATAAATAAATTTGGTCAGGGAAAATTGAAAAAATGTCTGGGAAAGTCAGGGAAAAGTCAGGGATTTTTTTTAACATCAGCTGTGGACACCCTTCTTACTCAAAAGCACAATGGGGTTTGTATTACCCAACTGAAGTGTGGAGGCTACAATAGTTAAAGAAATTTAGTGGAGAGAGTTTTAATTTTTTAGCTATCTATTGATATTATAATGCTTTTCGTACTTGTTGATACTACAATGATTATTATACAATCTATTACATTATATCTCAAATATGCTATGTTTTTCAGCGTATGAAAGCAGCAAAGTGTCCCTCGGACGAGCTGGCAATCACTAACTGCGCCCTGATTAATCAAGATGACTTCCCCAGTGATGTGAAGTGAGTCTATATTTTTGAAAAATTTTATCATCAAATTATCTTTATAATACAGATAATTTAGTATTAAGAACCAAAATAATGAAATTGTTTTGTTGGTTTTTTCCTTATGAAATGGGCTATGTTAAAGTTTTCACCCATATTTCTGTTCACTAAAATAGTAGGTACATCCCTACTTCCCTACTATATATTATATATTAATATTATAAATGCGAAAGTAACTCTGTCTGTCTGTCTGTCTGTTACCTTTTCACGTCCAAACAACTGAACCGATTTTAATTAAATTTGGTACAGAGATAGAGCTGACTTTGAGAAGGAACATAGGCTACTTAGTTATTTAACTAAATGATACTCGACGAACGACATCCACGCGGGCGAAGCCGCGGGAAACAGCTAGTTTGAAATATTTTCTGTATGCCTATTAAGGATGTGCACATCAAAGACTTTCATTTTCAAACTTTGCTTTCTATTTATTTTTACACTGGCTGCTCTATTTGTCAAACCGATTACTCTTAGTACAAGAGCACAATGTGAAAATTAAAACAATTCCACATTCACATAACATTTTAAATTATCATATGCTTAGATTTCTTTCTATTCATTGAGATTAATTCTAAGGAGCTTCTAGATTTTTCACCTCGGATACAGTTTGATGTTCATTTTGGAAGATTTGTCCAGTCTCTTGCACTTAAATTATTATCTTCATTTTTATTCACTACAATCTTCATGGTATCAGTCAAGAAATTAAAGAAAAAATGGAAAGAAAAATTCTTCAAGCGGGTATTGAACCTGCAACCTCAGTCCAGCTGCTTTACCAGTAAGCTACCTAAGTCCTTAACCTGAATGTCGAATTTTTCTTTCCCTTTCTGAATTTAACCAATTTAGGATTCTATTTCTAAATTCACTTGCATGTGTTATTGTGGTAAAATTAAAAATATTACGGGTATCAATCTATTTATTTATTTTTTGGCAATTGGTGATTTTTAGAAATTGATCTCTGAACACTCATATTGTGTTATTTTAATTAAGTTTTTTATGTAATGAAAGTGGCAAACAAGCTTGCAGTTCACATTGATGTTAAGCGATGACTGCAGCCTATTGACACCCACTCTAAGAGCAGAGGTCAAAATGTATATGCGTTGCCACCCCTGAGACCTTAGTTGTTATGTCTCTGTAATAGTTACGGGGCCATACATTACCATCTAACTGGAACATGATAGTGCTGAAAACTACCATTTAGCGGCAGATAAATTCGAGCTCCTACACTGGAACTTTACCACCCGAAAAATAGCCAGTGAAGAGACAAAAAAGTAATTTTTAAAACTTAAATTTTAAAAACTTAAATTTTAAAAACTATGAATTTTAAAAATTCGGCGAACAAAATAACTGTTGTTTGGATTGATGTACTCGTAGAGAGGCTGCCTGCAAGAGGTGATGGGCTAATTTAAATTAGCCCTGTATATTACGTGCTACTACGGAACCCTTCATGGACGAGTCCGCTTTTTTTTCAGTCTAGTTTTCATAATATTATTTCCTTCATATTAATAATGGCAACCCTTGAAACATCCCACTGCTGGGCACGAGTCTTTCCCCTTTTTGGGGGGGGAGGCCTGGAGCTTACTCCACCGCGCTGCACCAATACGGGTTGATGGAGATAGTGGCCGTTCAAGTATTACGTAAGCAGATTTATTACAATTATTTACCCCCCCATCCCCCTTGTCAGCAAAAGTAAGCAAAGCTCAAACCCTCTCCTCCCATGCTTACGTAAATATTTTTCTATTTATGTATTGTTTTTTTTTATATTATTATTATAATGTTATATTTATAATTTTAAAAATAAGAAAATAGATTTAGGATAGAGATTAGATTTTACTGATGTAATAAGTAAATAACTACCGATGACGTAATCAACATCTAGACTCCCCTACCCCCCATATCATCCAAAATAAGCAGAGCAAAGACCCCCCCGCCTCCCCATAGTGGTCACGTAATACTTGAATGGCCCCATACGGGTTAGTGGTCAACCCGATGTCGGATGTTTTTAAACTGCCCATAAGGCCTCCGACAAGGTTTAACGACTGCTATCTATCGATAGCAACCGGGACCGACGGCTTAATGTGCCCTCCGAAGCACGAAAACGCGCTATTTAATTTGCCACTAGCGGTCCTCCATCTCATACCCGACCGCGCCCGTATCGCACAACCGATTAGATCGCTTGCGATCTACACCAGCCGCGGGGCCATGCGCGCTTCCTTCAGAATCAGAATCAGAAACTCATTTATTCATTTATTGTGACAGGCACCTCTTATGACACGTCAAAAAAACAAACAAAATTAATTAATACGCAATACAATAAATTTGAAGGAAAGATTTGACAAATCGGGCAGGACTTCAGTAGCTCAATTGGAAGAGCGGCTGGACTAGATTCCCAGTAGGCTGCGAGTTCGAATCTCGCCTAAAGTCAAATTTTTCTTTCCATTTTTCTTTAAAAAATTTTTTCACAAGCATCTGTAATGCGAAATAATATAAAACAATTATTAAGGGTAAACGCGACTTCTTTACGATATTCAATAAACTGCAAAGTCTATTATATCGGTTGCCTAACTAGCATAGTTGGCAATAGATGGCGCTACTGCTAACTTAAAGCAATGCAATAAATGTGAAGGAAAGATTTGACAAATCGGGCAGGACTTCAGTAGCTCAATTGGAAGAGCGGCTGGACTAGATTCCCAGTAGGCCGCGAGTTCGAGTCTCGCCTGAAGTCAAATTTTTCTTTCCATTTTTCTTTAAAAAATATTTCACAAGCATGTGTTAATGCGAAATAATATAAAACAATTATTAAGGGTAAAAGCGACTTCTTTACGATATTCAATAAACTGCAAAGTCTATTAAATCGGTTGCCTAACTAGCATAGTTGGCAATAGATGGCGCTACTGCTACCATAAAGCAATGCAATAAATGTGAAGGAAAGATTTGACAAATCGGGCAGGACTTCAGTAGCTCAATTGGAAGAGCGGCTGGACTAGATTCCCAGTAGGCCGCGAGTTCGAGTCTCGCCTGAAGTCAAATTTTTCTTTCCATTTTTCTTTAAAAAATATTTCACAAGCATGTGTTAATGCGAAATAATATAAAACAATTATTAAGGGTAAAAGCGACTTCTTTACGATATTCAATAAACTGCAAAGTCTATTATATCGGTTGCCTAACTAGCATAGTTGGCAATAGATGGCGCTACTGCTACCATAAAGCAATGCACTAAATGTGAAGGAAAGATTTGACAAATCGGGCAGGACTTCAGTAGCTCAATTGGAAGAGCGGCTGGACTAGATTCCCAGTAGGCCGCGAGTCCGAGTCTCGCCTGAAGTGAAATTTTTCTTTCCATTTTTCTTTAAAAAAATATTTTACAAGCATGTGTTAATGCGAAATAATATAAAACAAAAATAAATTAAAGTGAACAACAATTGATATACATGTCAAACAAGATAAAAAATATATGTAAAGTCAAGAATATCACTAAGATAAAACTAAATGTAATAAACTAATGTAAAAAGTATATCAGTAGAATGTCTCATTTCCCCTTTACAAACTTTAATTTTTTAATTTTTAATTTTAATTTTTAATTTTAATTTTAATTTTAATTTATTTTTTAATTTATTCAAGATTCACAAAGCAGATTACAATCAATATTCCATAACAATTAGATACATTTCAGAGCTTAGTCTAAATTGTTATCCTATATGTGAATACAACTACATTAAAATACAAAAAATATATTGCACGAACAACAAACAACAACAACAACTTCATAAAGTTTCGAAACTGATAACAAAGAGTAAAAAGAAAAGAAAAAGAGTCATTCTTTGTGATTCACCGGCAAAGTTCCAAAGGCCAATATGATCTGAGAAAAACTTGCCGGAAAAAACTCAGTCGGCTCTTTTAAAAATATCTCTTAGGCATATTCTTACAATTTTCCATAATTTAAACAAATTTATAATTAACAATATAATATCAACATTACACTTTAGTTATTACATTTAACATCCTTGTGGAGCTAGATCAGCATTTAGCCAAACATTTCTATCCTTGAGATAGTCCTCGAGTTTATAGTAAGCCTTTTTACATAGAGTGCGTTTAATTAATGCTTTGAATTTACTATCGGTGAGTTCAGCAATTCCGGATGGGATCTTGTTATAAAATTCTACACTATATTTTAGGAAAGATTTATTAGTTTTCGTCAGTCGAAAACTTGGCAGAGACAGCTTGTTCTTATTCCTCGTATTATAACTATGCCTATCGGAGATTTTATCAAACAGATGTAGAGTTTTCCTCGCGAAAAGTATATTTTCATAGATGTAATGGCAAGGGACTGTCATTATATTTATTTCTTTAAATAGTTCTTTCAAAGAATCACGACTACGTAAGTTATACATCGCTCTAATGGCCCTCTTTTGTAATTCAAAAATTGATTGTATGTCAGCCGCTCGACCCCACAATAAAATACCATAGGACATGACACTGTGAAAATAGCTAAAATAAACAAGTCTTGCAGTGTCTATATCAGTTAATTGCCTAATTTTTCGAACAGCTTAAGCTGCGGCACTCAGACGTTTCGCTAACTTTCAAATCTGACCGTTGGGTCGACGTCAGTTTTTTCCAAGTCGTCTTTCTTAATGATTAAGCCGCAGATCACCTCGCCAACATTTGTCCGTTTGAATCAAATATAATTATTGAATATTACACTATTAATACTAATAATAATCACTAAAACTAATTTTTATACAATAATTAAATACGAGCTACAATTTTGACACCTGACAACCAGTGTTGCCATTTTTTTATTGCACTTCATATTACCAACGCTTTATTATCTATTTCTTCATTATTAAACACTTAGCTATTTTGGTTACAGGCATATTGAAGTGTCCACGGGTCCATCACAACATTTTGTCTTCAGCATTCGGTTTTTTGCGGGAGTGGATCGGGGCACAGTTGGATTTTCTGCTCCACAGAGAAAATGGGCAACGCTCTCGATAGGACAGGTTTGTATGAACTTATGAAGTGTACCTTATCAAAAACGTAACTTCACGTCTGTAATCCCCAAAAGAGTAGGCGGAGGTAAATGCATGCATTCAAGCATACATGCAAACACCCTCGATTCGCCAGTTATGGTTTAGCCCATGTAACAGGTGGCGAGCCTGTTGACATCTCTGGGCACATTTTCACATTTCAAAGGAGATGTTGCAAAAATGTATGGACCTCCGGCCATGTATTGTACACAATATCATTAAACAGGCAAAATCAATATAAAAACGTTTTTTACTGCATATTTTCACTTATTTAGCTTTGTTTGCAGTTACAAAACATTATTTGCAGTTAGAATTGCAACTCAAAACCAACGTGGTGAATATGGCGGGCGATGTCATTTTGACATTTTCATTTTTTAAATTGTATTTTGATTATATAGTACTTGGAGAAAAAAGTAATATTTTCTTAATACTATCAAAATCGATTGATCCCAAGCGTCGGCTGTATCGCCGCCATGTTTAACATAGTTGAAAATGATAAAATCGTTTGAATTAAATGTGGTTGTAACTCTAAAATATATTCTTGAATAAATTAATTGTATTTTTTTTTCTTTAATTTACCCATTTTTTGAGGACGTGTACGAACCAGAGTCGAGCTCGCGACATCTCCTTTCCAGGAAATGGAAACTTTCCAATAGAACCAGCGATAAAGGACTTTACACCGTTATCTCTGATAGCCCCCTACCTGGGAATCGAACCCAGGACCCCAGTGTAGTAGTAGTGGCCTGCTACCACTAGGCTACTGAGGCAGTTAAACTTGTAAAACTTGTAGTCAAAAATGTTTGGCCACATACCGGTTATCCAGCAGCCCTTCACTATCAGGTATACGACCAGGTAGGCTGGATACGTGATAGTTACCGGACATCCGTTTCATCTCACTTATTATACAAAACTTATATAAACAACAACTAAACATATATTTTTTTATGTAACAGACTATTGATGTAAAACCATTCAAACCACAAAGTGCAGAATGCCTGTGCAGCGTGACCTTAGAAGCAGATTTCATGCTCAAGAAAACGTAAGTGTGAATTTAATGTAATTAGACAACACAATTGAATTACAGCATGTCTATGCCAACTTGTGGTAAATGGCAAATCTTTAAATTGAAAATATTTTTTTCTACAGAACTTCCATGGAACCTTATGACTCTGAGCAAATGGCCCGTGACTTCCTCATCCAATTTGCCAATCAGGTGTTCACTGTTGGACAGCAATTGGCATTCGCTTTCCAAGAAAAAAAAGTTTTGTCGCTTCTTGTCAAAAACTTGGAAGGTATTTTCGAAAATGTTTCCATTTTCTTCATACATTTTTAAATACATATTATGAAGAGACTAATTATATCTAAAATCTTGTTTTATTTAGCGGTGGATGTCCAAGCACTGGCATCTGGAGCAAATGTGGTTCCCCGTCGAGTTAGAATGGGGCGCCTTTTGCCCGACGCTTGTATCCAGTTTGACAAATCTGAAAATTCTTCTCTCAATCTTGTTGGTAAAGCAAAGGGGTGAGTGGATGTTGATTAATGAGACAAACTTTTTGAGGATTACGTAGATACAAGACATAGTTAAGTAAAGTGAATTTAGATGATTTCAATTGGGCTTCGACAGAAATTCGAGCTGCCAATATTGAACCGGTGAAGATTTGTACCAAAGTAAGCGTTTTCAAATTTAATGTATCTGAAAGGGAAAAATATTTAAAACTAGCTGACCCGGCAAACTTCGTATTGCCTGAAAATGAAATAATGTGTCAAAGGTTTGATATATACGGAATATTTGTATGAGAAAATGAAATTGTGGTTTTTACTATTTCCCTTCAATTTCTTCATATTTTCTTATCTTTTAAACCTTCCCTGGACTTCCAAAAATAATTCAAAACCAAAATTAGCCAAATCGGTTCTCGAGTTTTAGCATGACTAACGAACAGGAATTGATTTTGATATATATAAGATAAACGGAAAAACTAAAAGCTAAGAAAGTCCTAACAAAGTCTTATCTTTCAAGCTACAAAATTTCACTAAAACGACTTGAGAATTTACAAAGATTATCGCGTAAGAATTAAGTGATCCTAAATGATGAAAGCAAAGCTTCATAATAAACATAAAGAAGCTTCTTTATGTAACTATTTTATAAACAAGATATTTTTCAGCAAACAACCCCGACAATCCATCATCAACCCAGACTGGGATTTCGGCAAGATGGGCATTGGTGGTCTGGACAGAGAGTTCAATGCTATCTTCAGGCGAGCATTCGCCTCCCGCGTCTTCCCACCTGAAGTTGTTGAGCAATTAGGTATGTAGTTAATATTTATTACTCATGATGACTAGAACAACTCCAAACTTTTTAGACACATGTAATTTCTGAACTGGCATGTCATATTAATTAAAGAATTACTCTTTGCTGCCTTCGAAACTATACACGTTAGACAACGGGTTGAGCAACAGTTAACCGATAATTAGAACTTTGTGGGATTGGGATATAATTTTATTATTTTTATAAAGATTGATTTTTGACATAGATATGTATGTAACTTCGGTATAAATAAAAAAAACACACGAGAGTCAACTTTTTCTAAACTCGGCTACTCAATCACTTTTTTAACTTGAGTAACGTGTTTACGTAGATGATCTTGGATAGCCAAGATCATTGATCTACGTAAGATAAGGAATTTAATCCTACTTTCTTACGATTAATGTTAAAATAAAACTATTACGCTTTCATTTCGAAACCTTTGAGCTGATTGTGACAAAGTATTCTGCGGAGGATAGGACCCTGATAAAGGACATAGGCTAACTACTACTAAAATGTATCAAACGTCTTTTAGGATGCAAACACGTCAAAGGTATCTTGCTGTTTGGACCGCCCGGTACTGGCAAGACTTTGATGGCTCGGCAGATCGGCAACATGTTGAACGCTAGGGAGCCGAAAATCGTTAACGGTCCTCAGATTTTGGACAAGTATGTGGGCGAGAGTGAAGCTAACATCAGGCGACTATTTGCTGACGCCGAGGAGGAGGAAAAGAGAGTAAGTACCTACTTGTGGCTACGTGTGAGTACCTGTACCTGAGGGTACCTTAATATTTTTTGATACACTATAGGTAGCTTGTAAACCGACAATGCAAAAGTGTGCTTGTAGACCAATTTAAAATAAAATATTTGAGTTTGAGGCGTGCATTGCATATAGGGAAAAAGGAGCTTTCACCTCACCAACTGATAAAAAAAAACTTTTTATGCATTACTTTTTCATAATGTAGGCATTATTCAGTGCAATAGTAGTCGTATTTGTGGGGTCAAAATAGTCACGAGCTAAAACTAAACTAGAGTTAAAACTTAAGACTTTTTATACATTGGATATTTTAAGTTACTTATGAGTTAAATGTAAGTTTTTATATTATATTGAGTCCTGGTCACTTGAATAAATAAATGATTATTATTATTAATACACGCTACTGGTAAGTACAGTATGCAAAAAACTCAAATGCCACTGAGTGAAGTTGCAGACGTAAGTTTTGCGCCAGTCTCTTAGCTTGCGACGACCACACCGACGAGGCAGGGGACGAATTTCAGTGTTGGCCAGATGAAAGCGAACGACTGCCACATTTGCCATTGTGTATCCCTTCTACACCATAGTCGCCTTTTTCTTAGCGACCTGTGGGTAACTTCGCGGACGCATTTAAGTTTTGCTCGACCTGTGTTACATATGATAACATGTTGGCTGAATAACATAGCAAGTTACATGCATTGAATTGTACAAAAATAAAAATTGTGAATTGAAATTGGAATATTTTCTTGAGAGCCTCTATTCTTCCAACAATAAAAGCCATTTTTTATTCCTGCGAGGTGCAAAAAAAACGAGGTGCCTATTGTTCTTTATAGGTTCTGAAGACAAAATTCTAAGACTGTATTTTTTTATAAAAATCTCCGTTATCTTGAAAAGGATGAGTTTCAATAATGGTTCTAATTATATAAATTGTATCTTGCAGTGCGGCCCTAACAGTGGTCTTCACATAATCATATTTGACGAGATTGATGCTATTTGCAAAGCTAGAGGATCGGTGGGTGGCAATACGGGGGTACACGACACAGTGGTCAACCAACTTCTATCCAAGATTGATGGTAAGAAAAAAATCATTTGATCCAACCAACATCCACCGTAATATATATACTCGTATACGTATAATCCATAAACTTGTGGATTATTTTCGAATTTATTTCGTTGATTTAAAGGACTGAGTTTTAAATCTTATATTTTTTCTATTTTATATGTATATCATTCAAATGGCAAACAAGAAATACTGCAGTCTATCCATTATATATATCATCACTAGAACGAAAGTTTACAAAGCAGATTCGTTACTACTTGTAAGGCCGCAGCTGTTATGCCTGTGTGCTAGTAATTACGAGCTCTAACCACTGACGCCTGTTGGTGCCAAAAGATGTTCGAACCGCTTACTAAAAAACAAAGCGGAGGTAGGTGGTAGAAGCCTGCCACCAGAGGGACCGACGACACGGTGACGTTAACAGGCAATCGCTCTACCTGGGCCGCCCAGGGCCGTTCGTTGTGACCATCTTTAGAGCAGACTTTTGTCCAGCTGTGGACGTCTTGGAGGCCCTATATTCATTATCTTTCCACGTTACCAGGTGTGGACCAACTTAACAATATCTTGGTGATCGGTATGACTAACAGACGGGACATGATTGACGAGGCTCTGCTTCGACCTGGACGGTTGGAAGTGCAGATGGAAATTGGACTGCCAGACGAAAAGGGGCGCGTTCAAATTTTAAATATTCACACAAAACGTATGCGTGAGTACAAGAAAATTGCCGAGGATGTTGATGCCAAGGTAAGAAAAGGATGCTTTGGAATTAGTTGACGATTACATTTTTATTAAAATGGTAATAGAATAGCCAAAGCACAAAAAGGACAAAAATAATGTTACCTTACTCTAACCCCCTTATTCATAAACGTACATCAGATACGTTTTAGCTATAGAATGCTTTGTCTTTGTCAGTTGCATTGTCAAATGTGCAGGATGGAAAAAGACAAAGGAGAGATTAGCAGTACTTTAGCTAAAACACGTTCATGAATAAGAGGGTAAGTCTTAAAAGTGGTTATTACTTAAAAAACTCTACCTCTCCCTTGTTTTGATCACTAGGAACTGGCAGCTCTGACGAAGAATTTCTCTGGTGCCGAACTGGAAGGTTTGGTGCGAGCCGCCCAATCCACGGCCATGAACCGCCTCATCAAGGCCTCAAGCAAAGTGGAAGTAGACCCGGAAGCTATGGAGAAACTTATGGTGGAACGTGGTGACTTCTTGCACGCACTCGAAAATGATATCAAACCGGTAAATACATTAAATAATCTAATATATAAACATCGAACTCTTCTGAAACGATTAGACCGATTTTTTTGTGTGTATTTGGTAGGTCTGAAGAGTAAGTCAAAGACTATTTTTATATCGTTTAGGTGATATAAAAAATAGTCGAGAAGTTCGTCGAGACTTTATGAAGTCTAGTCTATGTTTAGTCTCGAGGGACGTAACACCGTTTCTCGTTATACTATTTCGTACTACCATCTCTTATTACAATTTTACTTTGTTTCGTATGACGTCATTATTCATCAAGCGAAAGTAATATTAATTCCTTATCTTAAGCGCTGCTTAAACTGAGAATTAACTTGTTTACATAAATGTGTAAGTTTGCGGGCGGGTCCGCAAACTCTTACACATTTATGTAAACAAGTTAATCCACAGTTTTAAAATAAGCCTATGAGAGGTGAATGAGGTGATAGTATTGTTGCACACAAGAAATCCTTAACCTATTTAATATTTACAAGTCTTTTTAAAAGGTGTGTTGGCTCAGGGACAGGTATTTTTCATATAAAGTTGTGCAAAATAGGCAATTAAGTAAATCAAGTCGGAAAAAATGTTTTTTGGGGTCGAGAGATAAGCAAGGGAGAAAAAATCAATGGGATCATGAACCAAGGAAAAGATGTTGAAAAGTTTTATTCACCCTTGCTTGGTGAGCTATATTAAGTAAATAATACAGTAAAAGATTGTTTCCCTTAAATCTTGGTTTTACGAAATAGATGACAATTGTAATTGAGTTTTTGTTAAGACATGATAATGGTTAAATTCAAATTGCTCTCTTCCAAAGCACTCTAGACCAAATTCAAATAAAATCTGTTATTTAGGCATTCGGTACGGCCGCCGAAGCATTGGAGCACTTCCTCTCTCGCGGTATCACCAACTGGGGCACGCCGGTCTCTTCTCTGCTGGAAGATGGCCAGTTGTACATTCAACAGGCTCGGGCTACTGAAGCTAGCGGTAATATAAATACCTACTTATTCAATGCGTTTATACGAGTAGCTACGTATTCAATGTGTTTATCTGTTTTTTTGAAGCGGGTCGTTTGGTTGTTATTGGTGGTAGACAAAAGAGCCAACAAGAGAATGCCGCAGCCTATACAGACAGACATGTATCTGGAGTTAATGAGTTTAATGGAGATGTGGCTTTATATTTGCCGTGTAGTCTTACTGTTTCGTTGCATTAGTTACTACTATTTATAAGATCCACCATCTGACTCAAACGAATAGTTATTAATATAGTAGTATAAATAGTTCATATTACTTGATATCTTGTTCTCATTTGCTGCAATATTTATCTGCATACATAACTCATTTTGGTCTATTCCTAAAACGCCGTTTCGACCTGTGATTTGGCCGAATATTCTATTTTATTTGGCTAAATCACTGTTAGCATCTCTAAGTTTTATGTTTATATTCTAGGCCTAGTGTCAGTGTTACTAGAAGGACCACCGAACAGCGGTAAAACTGCACTCGCGGCCGAGTTGGCAAAACTCTCCGACTTCCCCTTCGTGAAGGTCTGCTCGCCGGAAGATATGGTCGGTTTTACCGAAACCGCAAAGTGTCTGCAAATCCGAAAGGTTTGGTTATAACATTTTCGTAGATTTTTGTATGTTAGTACTATCGACGAAATGTCCGGTCGGTGCCTTATAAGAGAAGGGAAAATAAAAAATAAAGTCTATTATGCAACATTTTAAAGGAGTAGGTTAATAAGCGCGCAGTTCATATTGATGGTAAGTGAAGACTGCAAGTCTATACGTGTCTACATAAGTAAAGATCTGAATCTTTTGCATTTTGACAAATGCCTAGCTCTGCTACCACATCAAGGTTTGTAGATTCAGACCTCCCCCCGCTTATATGGGGCTTTGGGGGATTGAGCCACGCGGCTAAAACCTCAGATAACAGCTAGAACTTTATACACTTAGTAAGATTTTAACTTACATCAAATTGACTAAATTACGACCTTGATCCACTCTAGAAATTAAAGAAAAGTTGAAAAAAAAGAAAAATTTGACTTCGGGCAGGGATTGAAACTGGACCTCAGGATAACCAGTCCAGCCGCTTTACCACTAAGCTACCGAAGTACTTGATTCACTGTTTATTTCACAGTACTTCGACGATGCGTATCGTTCAAGCCTGTCGTGCATTTTGGTTGACAACATCGAACGTCTACTTGACTACGGCCCGATCGGTCCTCGCTACTCGAACTTGACGCTGCAAGCTTTGCTCGTGCTGTTGAAGAAACAGCCGCCGAAGGGCAGGAAGTTGCTCATCTTGTGCACAAGTAGTCGCAGGTGAGATTATTTTTAATCTTGTAATTTGTTCTTTTTTTTTCTTCATAGGCGAATATGCGCCGGAACCCATTGCAATTTCACTTTTATATTTCGCGACTCAAATTGTAGGATCTGTGCAAGTACATCGAAGGCTGTCGGTACGCCTCTGTGTCCACAGGCGCATCGAGACAAATTTTGTATTACACTTTTACTATCAGAAAGTTGATGTTTATATTTATTTCAAATTACTATTTTAAATCTTAATTAATGTTAAATTTATAGATTGTTTGAAAGAGTTTAAATTTACTCTGTAGACATTTCAAATTTATGGACTGAAAGCTGAAAGTGATCAAGAAAGTTAAGAAACCCATCCATCATCCTGGAAAAAATTAAACAGAAATAAAACATATTGTCTTAAATATCAATTAAATATCTTGTGTTCATATCGAGAACAATAATCAAGATTCCCTTTTCAGACAAGTACTGGAAGACATGGAAGTGTTGTCGGCGTTCACGGGCGTGTTGCATGTACCCAACTTGTCGCAGCCTGAACACGTCATGGCGGTGCTTGAAGAGAGCGATGCTTTCTCTAAGCGAGATCTAGCCAAGATTCAGCACGACTTACGAGGCGCTAAGTGAGTGAAATACGACGTAAACGTAACTTCACGCCTGTAATCCCCGAAGGGGTAGGCAGAGGTAAATGCATGCATTCATGCATACATGCATACACCCACGATTCGCCGGTTACGTTTTTTTTGGCCCATGTAACAGGTGGCGAGCCTGTTGACATCTCCGGGCACATTACCAAACTTCGAGGTACTGGGAAATTTCCAGAAAATTGAAAAAATCCCAATAGAACCAGAGATAAATACTTTACACCATTATCTCTGATAACCCACTACCCGGGAATCGAACCCAGGACCTCAGCGTAGTAGTATTGGCCTGCTACCACTAGGCTACCGAGGCAGTGAAATATTCAATACAATTTTAAAAGGGCGCGGGCGGAGGCACCACCGGTCACTGTCGAGTTCCGCATAGGATGGTAATGTTTGGTCCCGTAATTTTTATCACTGAGGCTAAATAATTTAAGTCTCAGGGACTATTTCACTGGTGGTAGAGCTCCAGTGACGGAGCTCGCGGGCGTAAGCACCACCGCATACCTAATATACTTGCCGCTAAATGGTAGTGTTCAGCACTATCGTGTTCCGGTCAGGTGGTAATGTACGGCTCCGTAATTTCCGGCACAGAGGCACAACACCTTAGGCCTCAGGAGTGGCAACGCATCTGCATTTTGACCTCTGGTCATTGTGTAAGTGTCTATAGGCTGCAGTCATCACTTAACATCAATGTGAACTGCATGATTGTTTGCCACTTTTATTACATAAAAAAAAAATTCAAAAATCAAGTGTGCAGTTCACTTGAATAGTAAGTGAATGCTGCATTCCTATATGCATCTACACAGATGTCAAAATGAATGTAGATGTATGTATTGTCACTAATGGGACCTAAGATCTATTAACATGCGTTACCGTTTTCTGGTTAGGCGGTGTAGTAATAAACCGACTTTTAAAAAAGGAGGAGGTTCTCAATTCGTCCGAATCTTATATAGCAAATTCAAGAGTGTAGCGATCTTTAACTATAAGTGATACTTAATTTAACATTCCTTGCGGCAAAATTTTCGTATTCCTAAGCTAAATAATAACTTATTTGATCAGGATCTTCATCGGCATCAAGAAGCTGTTAGCTCTAGTCGATATGGTGAAGCAGACTGACGAAGAGTACCGGGTGTTCAAGTTCCTCACCAAGATGCAAGAGGAGGGAGGACTCGATCTCGGCACAACGATACAATAAGAATTGTTACAACCTTAGGGATTACATCCGCATACCACACGCACGCCCTCACCAGATCATTCCACACACACATCATTAAAAACCCACGCCAAAGTCACTGAATCTTCACCTTGCGCTTCAGACTTACGAAGCTATGAAATCGACTATGACGACGTCAGCGAATGCGCGGAATCCATAGCGGAGTGCCATCACAAAAAAGGTAGAACTGCGAAGGGCAACGAAATGTCGCCGGCTAAAATGCCGCTAATGAGGATTCGCAGTGTCGAAATAGTCTTCGAAGACGAAATGTCCACTTGTACCGACACGGGCCTACTCGATCGCAGCATCGAACTGATCGTGTCGGACAGCGATGACTCCACTAAATGCGTTGACGATTTGGATCATCTGCAAGCCGAAAAAGACGACGACGATTCGGTAACGCTTAACGCAGAGGCCGATCTATCGGACGACAACTCAATATCATCCAAGAACGAGGCCGCGCCTAAAATCGACACTCCCCAGGTGATCGTTCAAAGTTCAGACGACAGTACGCGATTGCAAGTCGAAAGTTTGACCTTAGTCGATGACAACACGTTGTCTTTGAACGTATCAGAGCTAGGCGATTCCGGTCGTTTCACGGAAGAAGCTTGTTCGTCTCAGGTGCCTATTTTGACGTACGACGACGCTTTGCTTTCCAATTCATGCGACGCTGTTAACATAGACGAGACGTCCACGGTGTTGAGCATGGAACTGTCCGAGGTGTGTAGTGCTAACGACAAGTCCAGGTTGTACGAGTATATCGATAGCAACAGCGAAAGTTCTGACAACACGGCGGTGTGCGAGGACGCAGAAATGCAACCTAAACCTCTGCAAGACGTACCGGTATCCGATGATCAAGTCGTGTGCGACAGTAACGATCTCCAATACGATTCGTTTATTGATATGGGAAAGTTTTGACTCGTTACAAAATATTCGCACTAAATATACCTATTTTAAACCTAACAAAATAACACATTCGATTTGTTGTATTTAAAGTTTATGTTAAGATGTACTCGCACTGAGTACATGCCTTCTCCAAATATTTAATTGCACTCAATTTTTGCGTATCGGTGTGATTACTCTAGACTGAGCTGTTTTACGCCCTACAAACCTTCTTACACAGCTTATGCACAGAGGGCTCGGTGGTATGCGACTCTCGTAACCATGACATGTTTTTTTTTTTGTAATCTACTGGTCCTTTCATAGTTACTTCCATTTTTTATGTAAATATAACTGTCCTTTTCGTACTAGATCTATGTAGAAATAGTTTGTTTAATGAACATGACATGGTTACAGAAATCCCGGGGTTGTAAGACTAGGCAATAGCTCAATAAATTAGCTATATATTGTATTATACTTTACAAGAGCAATATTTATTTAATTTCAATTTGTTGTTGAAATGTGATACAGCTTGATGCTGTTTTATTAAGTTAATAAAATAGGATCATTGTAATACGTATATCAATAGATATTATAAGAGAATGTATGTCAATCTAAAGTATTTAATAATCGTAGTATTATGGACGACGAATGTCTCGTTGTTACACTGTAGAGGTAGAACCTTTACGAAGCGTCTATGGCTTGGATCATAAGGCTTAGCAGAGTACAAATAAAAATAAAAGCTTTAGGTGTTGTACTTACAAATCCCCATAAACCTGAGACTATAGTCACATTAAATAACTATTCATTTCGCTCAAAATTGCCAAATTCATAAACAATTGAAGATCCAATATATTTTTGAATAAAAACAAGTTAAATAACATACATCATCAAGATTAAAACTCGCTTGCTTACCACCTAAATATCTAAAAAACTATTAAAAATAAAGATAAGAAAATTTTATTCAAAATAAGACGTGTTAATTAATATTTCTAGAATATATTTAACAAACCTATTGTTGCTATATACATTTGTTTATTGTTACTCTAGTTGATTTGCATTGTTAAAGTGTTCTCGACGGATAGTGTTATATACATTCCATTTTTGCACTCATTCAAATAATCTCATCAGAATGTAATGTGACACATATTATAACCAAATTAATATACGAGTTTAATGAAATTAATAATTATGCTTTTAGGTTACTAGTCCATTAAAGTAGTGCTTGCATGTTTTAAACTACAAGTGTAGGTGAAGCATTTTTGTCTGTGAATTTCTAAAATATTATGATAGAATAATTATTGTGGCTTTATTGGGAAAGAATGAAAAGGACATTTTGTATGTTATGGCTATTGGTGAACAATCTAATTTCAACTGTGTATTAAGGAAATTTGTTATTTTCTCATATTGTTGTTTTTATTACATTTATCATATGCAAGGGAAAATTATAATCAAATATTATAGATAGCAGTTTGTTCACTACTAATCAAATCAATATTTTGTGGAATTGATATTATATACAGTATGTACTATTCGTAGTGATGTTATTCCTTAGAGTTGGCATGGATACAGAATCAGATTTTGATTTAATCCATCAGGGGCAAGACTTGTTATATAATGATTTTTATTGTAGAGTTGGGCTGGTGCGGCATAGGAGGAATAACAAATCAGGTCACAGATATTTCATAATGTCTCATGCAATAATGAAACTAATTTGTACAAATTAGTAGCAAAATAGTAAAGGTTTAAATTAAAAAAAAACGGATAAATCTTTAAGTTAAATATTTTTTACTGAAAATATGGCTTTTAAAAAAAAAATTATTGAAGTAGTTTTGAAAAATTCCTAACTGTTGATTGTAATATTTTTTTAAATTATGTTTTTTTATTTATGTTTTAAAATATTGATGTATAACTGATCTGATGTGTATATCACTATAACAGATCTATGAAGATTATCTGATAATATATAACACTACTTATAGGCAAATATGTAGGAAATGTTTCCTAGAACAAGTTAGCTGATATGCACATTTGTCTTGTCCCAGATGCACCAACACAAATACTAGATACTGTAAATCGGTATATTGCTGACCAAGTCTTGCTGTTCGAAATAAAAAATAGACAATTATGTGATGACATTAATTTTGTTTTTATTTCTATATCCCTTTTCCACATATATAAACCTTCTAACATCTAAACACTGCTATTTTAGAAACAAGATATACTATGGTTATATAGCATATAAATGACACTAAACTTAAAATAATTAGAATGATCAATAATAAATAAGAAAAAATAGAAACATTGTTTATTGACTCTTGTCAGTGCCGATAATTATTGGGACCAAATAACAAAGGTAAAGGTGAAACCAGTTGCGAAATTCAGAAAATATTAGATTAAAGTTCCCTTTAATCTAATATTTTCTAAGTATAAATGGCGAGCGATCGGAGGTCGGGAAAGTAGGAGAGCGGGGAGGGGATTAGAAGGGTTGAAAACGCTTATCTTCTCTTACTATTTCCGGCAAAACTATGAGTCCTATCGCAAAACGTTAAATAGGAAAATTATCGGTAGTAAAAAAGATTTTAAACTTTTGTGTTCGCCCTTTTTTACATAGCTTCGAAATTCAAAAACAGTCTTATTGTATTGACTTCATTGTCTTTAGATTTTTTGATTTATATTGCGCGCAATTTTTTTATATCAGTTTTGAAACGTATGTACTTATATTATTTTATACTGTCTAAAGTAGATAGTCCAACGACAAAAACCCGCACAGATTTAAAAAAAAAAAACATTTTGACATGAAAAAATTTTGATTGAAAATTGTTTTTTTTACTATGTAAATTAAAATAAAAGTATAATAAAGGCAACCCTTTATACGTCCCACTGCTGGGCACGAGTCTCCCCTTTTTGGGGGGGAAGCCTGGAGCTTACTCCACCACACTGCTCCAATGCGGGTTGGTGAAGATACGGGTTAGTGGCTTTCAACCGGGACCGACGGCTTTACGTGATCTCCAAAGCACGGAAACGCGCATTTTAATTTGCCACTAGCGGTCACCCATCACACACCCGACCGCGCCCGTATCGCTTTACCGAGTGGATCGCTTACGATCTACAACAGCCTAGGGCCCATGCGCGCTTCTAAATTAAAAATAAGGGTATATGTAATGAATATTTTGAATTAACTATTTGTAGTTTATACAAGAGGAAAATAATCCCAGATACAAGTTGAGGTACTGTCTGTTGTCCCTCAAGTTTTTTTTCATTTGTATCAATATCAAGAGAAAAAAAAATAATTTGATTTCAAGAGATTCATTTGTTTTGTGTAAAATAATTGTAGTAAATGACTCAATTCAGATATAGGCTCTTTGGTAGTATACTAAATCCGACCGACCGAATGACCGACTGCTGCAATCATCGTCCAACCATGTATCTATTTGTTTACATTAAAACAGTTGAAAATAAGAATAGTTGATAGAGGTAACTATTTTTTTTTATCATTAGAAGTCATCAGTTAGGTAATAATTTATAGTGTTAAGTGTTATAATTTTTCGATATATTCAATACTCAGTGATTTATTTATATTTATAGCAAGTATCAGAATAATACATAAGATAATATAGTATTACATTGAATACAAAATATACTTAAATAAACTTAACTAATTAGCACTTTCACATGCATCCACCCAGTCATTATATACATCAATAGGTTCAGATAAAACATTTGTTGTGGTTTGAAAGTCTTCTAAACAGACTCGACATTGTATTCGTGCAGTATTCCGAGCTCGATCCCTGTAAAAAAATAAGTTTATCAAGAATGGTAGACTTGGCATGATGAGAAATAAAACAGATGTGCAAATCAGAAAACATTGTGAAGGTTCATGGCAAGATTTGTACAGACAAAATTAAAAAAGGTACAGAATGATAATAAAGAGAATAAATAGAACAGAATTCTCTTTTACAGCCAGGTTATCTATAAATGTATGAATATGTAACTTTACTTAGAATTATCCAGATTAGTGATGTATTCATTTGTGAAATTCATACAAAATTACAGATATTTTTATAACTTCTCATCATTCTAAATAAACTGTATGTGGGCTAAGATGTACACAAATAAAAACAAAACACGGCCGCGCAGTTTAAATAAAAATATTCGTGTTGTTCGAGACTTCATACATTTTAACTTCACAAGATTTTTCGTGGTTGCAAAACGGACAGTTGAATTGCTGATCCAGTGGTTCTATGGCTTTTCGTTTTGGCGGAGGCTTTCTTTTCGATTTGCGGCGGCCCATACCTGCTCCAAACAGAAAAAGTGATAATTACTTCAGCCGCCGTGGATAGAAATATAAACGATTATTATAAATAGATTTTACTTACTGGACCCGGAGTTACCGTTTTGTTTTTATTTAGATTAAACAGTAAACACACGAATAACTCGACAAACAGAAACACGATTCATCAAAAAACGAAAAAACTACCGCTTTTTGACAACGTTGACATTTATCTGACATAACTGACATTAATTGACAGATTTGTAGATTTGACTACAGACTAATAACCCACAGTCAATTCAGTGGTAATCAGGTACGTTCCATTAATCGACAATGAATGAATCGACCGCAACGATCGCGAACACGACCGCTGAAATTGGCGTTCCACTAACGTAAAAAGGCCGCGAATATTGTTGGCAAATCTTAAACGTGGAACAGTGGAACGCACATCTTGAGCGCTGTGTCCTCCAAAGAGTACTAACTCATACCAACATGAAGCTACATATATAATATTTACATCGTTTCTATGTTGTCAGCATTGTCAAAACTACTCATAGAATCGATATAGGGATGTACGGCCGAGTCATAAAATAAATATCGATATCGATAATATTCGGTAATGGAAAATAAAATTGTTTCGACTACAATCATACTTTTTCGTGTGTTTTTGGTGTACTCGGCTCGCTATATAATATGGCAGCATATTGAAATATTGGTCCATTTGCGTCAAATTGGCAAGGTAAAAAAGCTTGACAAATGGGTACCCACGAACTTAATCATCGCCAATGCGAAATACGTGTCTGTCGAGACGTGCCTTGCACAGCTCAACAGGCATACAAATGAAGGCATTCTGAACCGCATTGTTACTTGTGACGAGAAATGGATCCTGTTTGACAATCGTAAGCGCTCAGCAAGTGGGTTGGACCCTGATTCTCAAACAATGTCCTAAACGAAAACTTACAATCAGAAAAGTGATGGTCACTGTTTGCACTAACGCGGGTGTAATTCATTACAGCTTCTTATCAAACGGTACAAGTATTACTGATATATGCAGATATGTATGTATTGTCAAGGTCTTCGTCATCAGCCGTACTCACCAGATCGCCTACCAACTTCTACTTTTTCCAGAATTTGAATAACAATGGCGGGAAAAAAAAATACCTGAACGAAACGCAGTACAAAATACTTTTGAAGAAGTTGTTGTCCTCCCGACTCCCGATTTTACAAGAAGGGCAATAATTTGCTAAACTACCAATGCGTTGACATAGATGCATTGATTGCATGGTGATTCATTGAATATATATGAAAAATGGCAATTTCATTGGTAAAAACCAATATTATTACAGTAGAAGCATTTAAATAATAATGTGTTCTTTAAAATGTGGCACTATTACTGAAAAAACTCACTCACTTGCTATCCCTTTCTTATACTTTCCTCTCTTTCACACGTGCTGATTCGCTCGTTTCTTAACTAGGTACCTGCTACTGCTAATATTAAAATATGCTTCTTATTAAACCGAATTTAGATTATTATTAATTAAAACCAATTTTATTTCAGCACAATTCTGACTCGATTCGAAAACTCGGACACTGCTCGGAGCAAATATTTTGTCATAATTTTTTTACAGTTTGACAGTTCCGTTTCGTCACTTCACTAAACTTCACTTTCAGCATTTTTTTTGCTTGGCTCGCTCGCCTCGGTAGGCTTTGTTTCGAATCTTGTACATAATTTTTACTGTTTTATTGATGTAATAGTCAATTATTGTAATGATTATAAGTTAAAATGGGCATTAAATTACACATATTGTTATGTGTTTCGATACTATTATTATATAAAGGTAAGATATTTCAATTAAATTTAGTAACGTACCGGAGTGGTAACGCCCAACCGCATAAACGATTGTTATTATTCGATATAATTCCGTTTGATTTCAGCGACGTTCATTTGGGGAGAATGTACGATTCCGATAGTATTAAGAAATACATGGTTTTCTTTCGAGAATGGCAAACAAACTATCACAGACATCAACGCTAACGAGATGACTAGCAGGTAAATAATTCGTTTCTTGTTCTGGACTTGAGGTTAAAATCTCATCATAAATTACCATTTTATATTGACCCTCTACAGGGTTCTCGTAGATATTTAAAATTGACCGAAAATTTAGACATTCTTTTATTACACAAGAATATAGAAATTATTAAGCCTTATACTTAGTTAACAGTCTGTATTTTAATTTCCAGGGGAGTATGTGTAAATATAAAGGCAGATTTTCATGTGAACTACACTATGGTGTTCCGATACACAAATTGTTATTACTGTGTGAAGTTGATTGTGCGAACCGTGAATGTGTTAGAGAAGATTGAGACACCATGTGTAGATTTGGGTCCAGATGAGGAACCTACAGTGGAAAGAGTTTGCCGAGGGTTGAATCCTGATCAGTATTTGACCACATTGTTTTCAGAGAATTCTGTACCTGTGAGTTTCATAGTTTTTTATCTAGTCTCATCAAATTTAATATTATCATTAACTTATCTCATTTTTTGTCTTCAAACGAAGACTTAGCAAATGATTTTGATTTTTACGCTTCCTCCTTTTTTGTTTTATCATATTAAGATAAGTTTGATAGTTATTTGATGTGTATTTGTTGTAACAGGTAAATTGTAGATCTTCTCTGGAAGGTGTGTGGCAGTTTGCATACCAAAATCGCTTTAGGTTTACTGGTGAATGTAATCACCCAGATGCTCAGATCAAATCGTGCCAAACGGCAGGCACACAATTTCTTATTACAAATCAGAAGTTTAATATTACATATAGAAGATGTCAGGGAATGTCTGGCACATTTGATGGTGTTGTTGAGTACAGCTGTTTAGGTAAGATTTTATCTTTTTCTTATTTTAACTGGCTTTCACTAATGTTGATTCTGCCAAAGTCTAATGATAGGAGAGACATGGTAGGTTAAGAATGTCTGGTTGATGAAGCATTTATTTTAGTGTGGATCCTAATACACTTAAAAATATACAACACAGACTAAGTGTAATACTGAACAATTAAAACAGACAAAAAAAACCATGGCTAAGAATGTTACAGGAAACATAAAAATTAAGAAATAACACAATTGAAAAACAAATACCATCATAACAGTTCAAGAGAAACACATGTCCACCAGTCACATTAAACAATGTGGTGATACCTGAAACAGATCATGTACGATATCTGGGCATTCATCTGGATAAAAAACTGACTTGGAGGAAACATATTTTTACAAAACGTAAACAACTTGGTATCCAACTCCGAAAGCTCTATTGGCTCATTGGAAAAAATCGCAATTGTCACTAGCCAATAAACTGATTCTTTATAAAGCCATCCTCATACCAATATGGACCTACGGCATCCCAACTGTGGGGTACAGCTTCCCATTCGAACATCGAGATAATCCAAAGATACCAAAACAAAATTCTCAGGATCATAACAAATGCCCCATGGTTTGTTACAAACGAACAATTGCACAATTACCTATGAATCGCTACAGTTAGAGAAGAGATAGTCCGCCGCACCAAGTCTTACAGGGACTGAATTTTAAACCACCCTAACATCCTTGCGCAGAGGTTGATGAATAGTATATACATTAGTCGCAGTCTCAAACGTAAAGTACCCCAAGATGTGCTTCAGTAAAGGATCATACATGTGAAATTCAGGATGTGACAAAGGTCGCTGAGCATGCCCAACTTACAAGATCGCCACAACTACCGCTCAATGTCCCTCATGGTGGCAGATTGCAGTATAAAAAAAAAAAAAAAATTGCGCTTACACTCACAGCCTCACAGTAGGTTAAACCTGTGTCGTGGGTGCCGTTGTACATATACAACACATACACAAACACCCAGACCCGAAACAAATATCTGTAGGCCATACAAATATTTGTTCCGGTGCGGAGATCGAACCCGCAACCCTTCGAATCAAACGGTGGTTTCGCACCGCTGGACTAACCGGGGAAAAAAAAAAAAACAGTTCAGCATGATGTCAGGTTTCACATGCCTGATGTTGGTTTCAACTGGCACCACCATGACGCATTAAAAACATTGATATGTACAGTAGAATCTCTTTATTCGCGCTTCCTTCATTCGCGTTTTCACTATTCGCGGATTGAAAAAATGCGACTAGTCCTATATTCGCTGCATAAGATTTCTTTATTCGCGGATTGAATCGGTACTTCGGTACATGTCCCTAAATAAAAAGCATTCGGTACACGTTGTCAACGCATCAAGAGATAAATATAATAGACCTTATTACAACTGTGCCTAGATTGTGTTTTCAAAAGATAATGGCGTTGTTTGTTTCGTTCGACGGTTCTTTTGAGGTAAAGTCGTCTTCGCCGCGGTCGGTGTTCTTAAGTATGTAAAAACAATTAAGATAAAACAAACTTGTTACCTACTCAAAACATAAAGTATATTATTGAATACTGCTTAAACTGATTTTTTATGTTTGTTTATCCCCTATAATTCTATACAAATTGCCATTCCATATTCACGATTTCTGTATTCGCGGCATATTTACGGAACGTATAAAGAGCTTCGACTGTACATACATTTTAAAGTAAAATAAGGAGTAAATAATAAATTAATAATAATGAGTTCTGTTATAATTTCTTTGTGATAATTGATTGATTTGCTGTGCTGAGGCATGCTGTCCCCGCATCATGACGTGCCACACCATATATAACTTGGTAGCCAACAATTTAGTAAATCACAATCCAGTACATTGCTGCTTTGTCATGATAATTATTAGTATCAATTTAACACAACACTACTCATCAAGAATGATTATGATGATATCACTTTTGATTCAAATGCCTCCAGAGGGTGAAGTTGATGGATGTGGGAGTGCGTATGGGTGACTTAGTGGTGAACTGTCTGCTTTACGCAGATGATGCGGTAATTGTTAGCTCTACACCATCTGGGCTACAAGCACTAGTCACAGTCATGAAAGAGGATTGTATGGAGAAAGGCTTACAATTGAATGTGGATAAAACTAAAGTATTAGTATTTGAAAGAGATGAACAGAGAACAAATGCAAGGGTAGTAGTAGATGATGCAGTGTTAGAACAGGTTGATGAAATTGTATATCTTGGATGTGCTTTTAGCAAGGATGGTAGGTACACCACTGACATAGAAAGAAGAGTGCTTGCTGGGAATTGCGTGAATGGAGCGTTGGGTAAGCTGCTAGAATCTAAACATCTCAGCCAGCGGGCTCGACTAGCCGTACATAATGCTGTACTTACTCCAACGCTTTTATATGGAAGCGAGAGCTGGGTATGCAGGAAAGAGCATGAAAGTAAGTTGAACGCGGTCGAGATGAGATCTTTGCGCAAGATCTGCGGTGTATCACTCACCGATCGCGTTCGTAATGAAGATGTAAGAAAGAGACTTTGTGTGAATGATAGTATCGGTGTAAAAATGAAAAAAGGCATGCTCCGATGGTTCGGGCATATAGAAAGAATGTCGAATGAGCGAATGACTAAACAGATATACAATGCGAATGTGGATGGTTGCAGAGGCCCGGGAAGACCAAGGCTGACCTACCATGACCAAATAGGTCGAGTTCTGTCTGATGGTGGGGTCAAAAGTCTTAGGAATCGGCGTGCATGTATGAAGAGAATGATGAAGGTAGACGAGGCACGAGAGGTTTGTCAGAACCGGGATGTCTGGCGCTCTACACTCTCTGCCTACCCCGTTAGGGACCTGGCGTGAAGATACATACATACATACACTTTTCATTTACAAAATTGTCAGATTAAAACACAAATGCAATAAACACGTTTTGTAAGGCAGTGTGTATTTTCAGGTCATTGGTTTGTGGATAAAAATCACTTCTTTGCTGTTGCTAATACAAAGGAGTCTCGTAAGGACGAGAAGTACCGTTGTTTCCTCAAGAACAGAGATGATGACCTGTACATTGGTGCCTCTATCACACCTCAGTGCAACACACTGAAGACTGTTGAAAAATCTCCAGAGAGATATCGAGTTACTCCAGTCAAGGTATATGATCCATACATATATTAAAAAAAGGAATGTATGTTTGTCTGTTACGCTTTCACAACTAAACCTCTGAGCTGATTGTGATGTTTTACATGGAAATTATTTCAATCCTGAGCAAGTCACTACCCTCTTCAGGATCACGACTGCATCACAGGATTTATTATTATTTTCTACATTATTTATCACTTTTTTATGTAATGAAGGTGGCAAACAAGCATGCAGTTCACATCGATGTTAAGTGATGACTACAGCCTATAGTAAACACCCACACAAAGACCAGAGGTTAAAATGTAGATGCGTTGCCACCCTACGCGTGCCCACGCCCTGGAGCTCCTACACTGGAACTCTACCATCACTACTTGTTTCCCGCGTCTTCGTCGGTGTGCTATTAGGTTTTGGTACAAAAAATAGACTATGTCGAACCTTAGGGTTCACAGTATGTGCATGTTAAATTTCATCGGCCCAGCCATTTGGTTGTGGAAGTGTAACAGGCAGACATAGTTACCTTCACATTTATATTATTAAAATATTTCCTGGGTTTTCCAGGCTGAAGTAATAGAACCAGGGTGTCGTCTACCACAAAATTTCTCTGGAGATTGGATCAACACTGCCAACATAGATGCCGACGTGTTCATAAACGAGACCCATATCATTGAAACGTATTACCCAGACGAAGGGAGATATCGACGCACAATTTTCGTATGTAGGTAGGTAAATAATTTACTATTCAAGGTACAATACAATACCTATGCTTACACTCACAGCTCCACACTAGGTAAACCTGTGTCGTGGGTCATGACACAGGGTACACACAACACACAAACACCCAGACCCGAAACAAATAATTATTTGTCTGTAGGCCATACAAATATTTGTCCCGATGCGGGGATCGGAGGTTCACAAATAGTGTGACAGAACGTGACTATAGGGGGGGACAATACGTCACGCTATAAAAGCTTAGGAACCGAACTTATCGGCCAGCGCCAATAGCTCTCGACCTGAGTCTGACTACTGGTTGTAGTATTTGACTCCAAACTTCTGTACGATACGTAGTCTCCGTATTTGTCTATATCACCATGGTAGTTGTAGTGTATAATAATGGTAGTAGTAGTACTGAGTTTACATACATTTTTTTTTGCAGAGAGCAGCGTGACAGCAGAGTTATGATGGCTCGACTTACTGTAGATGGTTGTCAAAAAGATTATGTTTGCTTCGATTTTGTACCTCAACATCACAATATTATCAGGTATGCATTGCTACTTTGCACCATCAGATAGTATTATTATGATCTATTCTTGTATGGGAGAAATAAAATTGTTCACAAAAGTGAAAAAAAAAAGGTTTTAGTTAGGCGTTTCAGTGTACTTTTCGTATTACACTCCTAATGATCTGATTTTGTTGCTTCTGCGTATGTGTTCACATATTCCTATATGTATATATGTATCTTCACGCCAAGTCCCTTACGGAGTAGGCACAAGAACGGGAGGTGTATCAGGACCGGGATATCTGGAGCTCCACACTCTGCCCATCTCCTGTATAACCTATACAGGGTTACTGGTAACTAGCGCATCTATATATAAAAATCAATTGTTGTTCGTTAGTCTCGCTAAAACTCGCGACCGATTTGGCTAATTTTGGTTATGAATGATTTTTGGAAGTCCAGGGAAGGTTAGAAAGTAAGAAAATATGAAGAAAATGAAGGGAAATACATCGTAAAAACCACAATTTCATTTTTCCATACAAGTGCGCGGGGGGTGGGCGAGGCGGTGACTGCTGCCGGCTTCCCGACTTTCGTCTTTGGCTAGACATAATGACGGAATCGGTAGCTAATTGGACAAGACGCATGCGGACGTCGCTCGTGACGTGCTTCTCGTGTGACGCGATCGAATAAATAAGTATGCCTTACATACCAATTTAGTAACATTGAATAATAAAAGCGATGGTGTAGTTAAAAAAGTGGTGCATTAGGAAGCTGTGAAACACTAGTGTCAAAAACTGTACTGTGTAAGTACTACCCCGAGTTCAAGAACAACTGTATTTTAGATGTAGTGTGTGAGTTGTGCCGGTGATTATTTTAAACGGCTTGTACGTGGTAGTCATCGTCATCCCCGGCCCCGGGACCTCAATTTGAGAGGAGATGATTTGTAAAAAGGTTTGTGATTTTCTTTAAATAAATGTACCTAAATACCCAAATTGTTACATATTTTTAAGAAACATTTACATTAAAAACACATATCTTGGTTTATCTAATGGTAAGTGTTGTTATCTCTTTGTTGTACTGTCATAATACCTACCTGCTTAGTTTAGACGGGGCGCTTGACCGCGCATTGCGTGTGCCCCCTTCCCGCTCCGGCCGTTACGTAAACAGCTGCCGATCTATGCTACAGCGGAATTAATGAAACGTAGCGCCCACAATTGATAGAAGTCCCATTTCAAATGATTTTATTTCTTATCGTGTGATGTACTGCGTTTTGGCAAAAGTCATAGAACAAAAGTTGTTAGTGTTAACGTACCTAACATACCTTTGACGATTTATGCGTTAGTTATCCGTAACCCTGTATATACTCGTACTTCCCTAAAATATCGTGTCGTCACGTATGTAAGCAAGATCGCTCGTTCAAACCGGAATAGTGTTTGAGGAGAACTTTATGGTGCTAGGACTTATTTTTCTTAATTTTATTTGATAAATACTCGAATCGAAATTTATGCAGCTTTTTGTAAATAAACTTAAGTCTTATTTTCGTTTGTATTGACTGTTCAGGGAATGAGAGACTTAATTAAGTAAATTCTCAACTGTAAAGTAATTAATTTTGGGATAAAATATTACCTTTATTAAAATCGAAAAATATATTAAAACCTGATTCAGTTATCACTTCTGAACAAACAACTTTCAGGTTCTACATTCAATCCTGTTACACGTTGTATAATACACTTGAAGGTTAATTTCCAATAAAAATCAATTCCTTGTATTATTAAGAACATCTCTTATTTATTTTCTTTAAAATTATTATCTGTATATACAACATGTAACGGGAATAATGCACACTCTCTAACACCCCGATTCGAAAATCAAGTTATAATCATAATACATGAACTGAAATAACATGTTTATGTATTTAATATTTTATATTTAAGAAATAAGTTGTCCTCAATTTGTACTCATAGTATGCACACCCTATGCATACTTACCCTATCTCTACATACGGTCGCACATAAAACACGAACCTACTCACACACGCACACTGTTGCAATGTGATGTAGCGTAACTTGCGTAGCCTTATTCAACACTCGCTAGTAATAAGAATAATTTCGACTAATTTATTTCTTAAATTATTATTTATAGTAAATAGTACGTCTCAACGAGTTATAACAATCTTGTTGAGACTAGCATTTCATTTTGGATAGACGTTAGTCTCATTTTCGTTTGTATTGACTTTTCACCAAATGGGTGACCATAATTTCTTTAATTGTAATTATTTTGGGGCAAAATATTACCTGTATCAAAAATGCCTGAAATCAATTCGGTTATCGATTCTGAACAAAATAGTTTTGGGTTGTACATTCAATCCTGTTACACGTTGTATATATAAATCAATTGCTGTTCGTTAGTCTTGCTAAAACTCGAGAACGGCTGGAACGATTTGGCTAATTTTGGTTTTGAAAGATTTTTGGAAGTTCAGGGAAGGTTTAAAAGGTAAGAAAATATGAAGAAATTGAAGGGAAACAGTAAAAAAACACAATTTCATTTTCCATACACATAGTTCGTATCTGATAAATTAATAAAACTCTTTGTACTTTGGTTAATCATCTTTGGAAAATAACAATAAAAATTAGGAAACTTAAGCATTAAAAAAAAAACATATAGTAATTTACTAAAGTTGTCATTTATTCGTTTTGCCCTGGGATGTGTGGGGCAAAACGAATAAGCCTTAAGCGCGAAAAGGATATGCTAATAAAATGTACATTAATCTTGGCATTAATTGCAAAAGTAGCTCCCAGTTTCTTCATTTGTCCAACTTTTGCACTGATTACATTGAATCCAATCTTCTGTAGTAGGTTCAGTTTACCTCTCAGTGCACACCAAACAGTAGAAATCGGAGAAATAAGGTTACGGGCTCTTACTTTGCGGTCGATAAGGCATCTTTTCTTCTTTGTCTTGCTGGGGCCAGCTAATTCAGAGATTTTCGTCTTTTTATTTATTATTTATATTTTGTAATATAGCTTGCGAATATCTTAACCGTTTTGCCCAAGGTTCCAATATCTACAAAAAGTTATGACTTAAACGTTTTCACGTATTTAGGTAAAAAAAAAACAATAATCGTAAAGGCATTAAAGTTAAAGGTAATAAAATATTTGTAACGTCAAAATTATATTATCTTGAAATAAAAATTAACTACTTATAATCGCAAATTATACTCTTATATACGAGTAATAGAATAAAACAATATTATTTGTAAATAGCTGATTGATAATATATAAACATCGTGTATAAACCTTTGCAAAAATAGTAAGAAAACCACACACACTATTTTTTTTTCATCTCCAAGACAAAATCCAGCGCTTATTGTTTTGGTCAAACTGTCATGGCGTTGCTGGTAGCACGCGCCACGCCGATGCATATGCTTGTAATGCTATCTAGTATACTTTTTTGGAAAAACCCGTTATTCTTTTTACCCGCATTGGTCTTCCCCTAAGATTTTTGGGTACATTATTTATTAAAAATACCTCTTTTTTTTCAGGTATCGTAAAGGTCTCGCTATGATACAAAGTAACTTCCACACAGTGTGCTCCTGGGTACAGTTTCAAAATAAACAACAATGGAGATATGATATATTCCTCAAAAAAGATCCGTCGCCGATCCGTTGCCCTGTAGCAGGCAAGTTCAACTTCACACAAAGGGGTGATGTGAAGTTTGAAACCAGGATTCTCGGCGGTGTCACCTTAAGTCCTCGGCCTAATTTGTATTGCAAGATTAACATTAGCGATTTCTCTGTGTGTGACGTGGATCAAAAAACGATCCAGATAAAGGAAAATTATTGCTTATCTGTGGATTACTTGGGAAGACCAGTCGATATATACAGTGATCCTGACTACAGGATGAAATGCATAGGATATTGGAAGGAGAATTTGAAATCTTATCTCATTACTTACGATGAATTGGATCCATTTTCCAAATATAGATGTTGGGTTTACCAGAGAGCAGACCTTAACAGGTAATATTTTGTGTAGTGCAGAACGTTTACGTAAACGTATACTTTTTGTTTTCCAAAATATATAAAAAGAATAAAATAGCTACGAACAAAGTTTTTATTATGTTTGTGTAGTTAATCCAACACATTTATTTGTTCACAACATATTTTTATGAACCTCTAAAATATAAAATAGGTTTCTAATAATTGTTTACTAAACTACAAAATAATAAAATATTCCCCCCAGTAATCTGTGTTTCTAACCAAGGGGGTTAGAAACACTGGTGGTAGAGCTCCAGTGTCGGAGCTCGCGGGCGTAGGCACCACCGCATTACCTAATATACTTGCCGCTAAATGGTAGTGTTCAACACTATCGTGTTCCGGTCAGGTGGTAATGTACGGCCCTGTAATTTCCGGCACAGAGGCATAAGACCTTAGTCCTCAGGAGTGGTAACGCATCTGCATTTTGACCTTGGTCTTTGTGTGGGTGTCTATAGGCTGCAGTCATCACTTAACATCAATGTGAACTGCATGCTTGTTTACCACTTCCATAACATAAAAAAAAAAATAAAAAAAAAAAAACAGATTACTGGGGGCAAAGTATTATAACCTTGAAAAATAACAAGTTTTACAATTTACTTTCAGAGTTCTCATGTCACAAGCATTGGGACCTTACTGTGATTTGAAACAAGATGTTACATCATGGAACTATACAGAGGGCGCTGCGGTCGCCGTCGAAATGGAAGAATACGAACGTGAGAGAGACCAGTGTCCTATGCACTTCGACGATGGCAGTGACCCATGGTCAACTAAAGAAAATTATATTAAAGTGTTCTCATTCAGTTATTCTTTCTGGAGGGGAAACGATGCGCCGTCTCTAGAAATGTCTGTATCGTTTTTAGCTATAATGACCGTCCATTTATTCTATTAGTATGTATAATAAATACAAAGTGCACTTTTGACTTAATGATGTAGACTGATAGTGTTATTGATAACTCTTACTAAATAGTAACCCCCTTATTCATAAACGTACATGAGATACATTTTAGCTATAGAATGCTTTGTCCTTGTCAGTTGCATTGTCAAATCTGCAGGATAGAAAAAGAGAAAGGAGAGATTAGCAACACTTTAGCTAAAATACGTTTATCAATAAGAGGGTTAATATTTTAGAGTGCATCACTATTTACTCAGCTTGAGTTGTCGGGTCGTATCTCACAGAAGTTAGTTAGGACTCATTTTCACATGAAAACGAGATTGGCGAGCGAAAGGCCCTCAGCCTAAATAAGCCTACCTATGCCTAAATGAGACCCCTGCGGGCCTCTTCGGCTTGGGCATTGTGGGACACACACACAATAAGACATGAGAATAGGGGCAGTGCAACTTTGGCCCTAGATATCGGTTGGTGGTAATCGGAATAACGATCACTATACCAGTTTTTTACGTACCATATTTACTTATTTAGGTAAAACAATTATACTTTTCTTCAAGATATGAAGAAGAAAATCATACATTCACTATAAATTGTGGTTGATTTTGTACATGATGGCATATTTCGAAATTCTGATACATTATTTTCATTCCATTGTATATGCACAATTATTATTTTTATAGCAGCTTTATTTCTTACTGTAATATCTATCTAATTACTATCAAATAAATATTCAAATAGATGTCATTAAATTATTATGTACTATATTATCTACACTCAATGTTTACAATTGGTACTAAATTGTTTTTAGTACCAAATGAAAACATTTCTTGATATTCTCAATTAATGATGGTAATATCAACTAATAACCATGCATTGCATTCCGTTGACTGTGTTAGATTGATAATGGGAAGATAGTAGTACGTTCAATCATTGACCAAGAGACAATTTATTGCAGCACTATAGCTAACCAGTTGAATTTACTTATAATATTATATGATATTGTTATTTTTATGATATGTATAGATAATATGGAACTATGAATGAGTGATTAGTGAGAGATAATTGCAGCTAATAAGGTTTAATGAATCTCAATGATATATTGTAACTTCGTTTTTATTGTATGTAATATGTACTAAATATTACATGTTATTGAAGTAAAGTAAGAGTCCAATTCCCTCTGACCTGATCATTCTGCGGCACCTAATGTGTCTGTCGCTTTTTATCATCCAATATGTAACTTGCGTGATTGAAAGATTGATTGTACGCTTTCATTTTGTAACTTCAATCGAATGGTCAGATGGAGATAAACTCTAAGGATCATTTACAGAGGTTAATATAGTTAATTATTATTCCGAAATTCTGATACATTATTTTCATTCCATTTTATATGCACTATTATTATTTATAGCAACTTACTTTCTTACTCTAATATCTATCTCATTACTATCAAATAATTATTCAAATAGATGACATTAAATTATTAAGTACTATTTTATCTACACTCAATGTTTACAATTGGTACTAAAAACAAATTTCTTAATATTCTCAATTTATGATGGTAATATCAACTAATATCCATGCATTGCATTCCGCTGAATGTGTTAGATTGATAATGGGAAGACTAGTAAGTTCTACCATTGACCAAGAGACAATTTATTGCAGCACTGTAGCTAACCAGTTTTATTTACCTATAATATTATATGATATTGTTATTTTTATTATATGTATAGATAATATGGAACTATGAATAAGTGATAAGTGAGAGATAATTGCAGCTAATAAGGTTTAACGAATCTCAATGTTATATTGTAACTTCGTTTTTATTGTATCCTCTGAATCCGTCCATAAAATCAAACATTTTTGTGCATCAGTTATGTATATAAATATTTTTTACTATCAATACTTTATGTTATAAAACACTAATAAATATTTTTTTTACTCAATTTGTTTTACTTGATAATTTTAATATCTGCTTTATCACACTGAGGCCTAAGGTGTTATGCCTCTGTGCCGGAAATTACAGGGCCATACATTACCATCTGACCGGAACACAATAGTGCTGAATACTACCGTTTAGCAGCAAGTGTATATTAGGTAATGCGGTGCTGCAAAGGCCCGCGAGCTCCGCTACTGGAACTCTACCACCTTATTATGTATTATACCGTTTTTAATAAGTTCATTGCCAATCACTCGACGTTGCGTGTTGCAAGTGCGCCTTCATCTGCCTCATCACGCGACGCCGCATGAAACGTTCATAGTATTTTGTGCGAAATGTATAACGTGAGCCGTTGCGTTCTCACAAATGTGTCTCTTAGCGGATATCGGGATGTGGGCGTGGCCACATCTCGATAGTTCAACAAAACTCCATATTGTTACACTCTTGAGGTAAGGACGTGTTTACAGGACAACGTCAATCTGATCTGCTAGTATATAGCCAGATTAATCATCAGAGTTAAATTGCAGGCTGCATTCCGTAGGATTCTGTGGCACGCGTCATATTCCATTAAATACCATTTTATGCAAAACATAAAAAAGTAGGAACTAACTTCTCTAAGCAACTCTTTATTGTACTCCAAAATACAAACAACAGGAACAGGACAAACGGTTAGTATTAGTACAGTAGGTATTATTTTTATGTTACTGCTACTGGCAATCTTATTGCTAAACATTTCCTAAACACAATTGATGGTAAAGTCCACTGCAATGTTTTGGACAACCAGAAGCTTCTTTGATAGTACATAATAATATGTTAAAAGAAATACAAGGCTTTCTAACAATATTTTAGGAAGGTTTCAACTTTACAAAAAAGTTTATGATTTTAAATAGTTTTATTCACCAGGATATTTAAAATGTATACAGTACTTATATAACTAAATTAATATCATAATTGAAATAAGAGTTGGATATAAAAATATACATTACTGTTATTATGTAACAATTACATTTTGAAAATAATGTTTGTACCTTGATACTGTTTCATAGAGAAGTTAGTGAAAGTCACATTTGAAACTTGCATCTTAAAATAAATCAGCACACAGAAAGAATTGTGACGTTTTAATGGGACTGTTGGATATAGGTAGTAAGATATTGTAAATAGCTTTTAATAACACCAAAAACATAATATTTATTTTGTCCAAGAAACTTTGGGAATGTCGAAATGTTCCGTTAAACTATCCAGGTGTTGGTTAAATTTTTCAACTCTTTGCTTGTGAGTCATTTCTGCCTTTTGTTGAATTCGTTGTTTTTGCTGAAAATAATAAGAATGGTAAATATGCTTGTATTAGGATAAGCAATACAAAAACAGATACATTACACTTTGTAACCCATTACATTGTCACGAGAAAAATATGACAATAGATTTTCTATTATTATGCAGATGATAACATCCGCTTGATCTTCAACTGGTCAAGATACATGATTCAATTATTTCAACGAATGTATGTAATATGCACTCGCATACTAGCTAGAAGTTTTTGAGACCGAATTTTGTACAACATACAGATGTGTTAATAGACATAAACATGCATACTCTATTTAAAATATTGTTGCTGGTCATTGAATGAAACTCATTAGCACTTTAACATAACAATTGAGTCCTATTGTTCTTATTCTACTTTTTTTTATGTAGAGCTTCTCTATTTATAGTATCTTTTTTCAATAATTGAATGAATATGTACATATTGAGATGATAAAAAAATTAGACTTGAAATAGACCCAAAATCATAACATACATACCATTTTTTCTTGCATCTTTTGGAAGGCTATTTCAGCTTTAGTGCGCTTATCGGGATTGCTTTCCTGTTTAATTTCTTGTTTTACTTCATTCTGAATCACTTTCTCAGCTTCTTTGCTAATTTTCTTCTTCTTTTTCTTTTTTATTCCAGAGTTATCTTTGATTTTAAGTTGCGATCTGTTAACACAAGAATATTCATCTTCTTCCACCATTTTAGATTAAATGAGCACTGCAACCACCAAGGTATTGAAGTAAATGCTGAAAATTAAAACTGGATGAAAGAAATAACAAAACTTCGATTTTTATGAAAACAAAGCACAGCAGTTCACAGCACAAACAACAGCAATATCTTTTTTTTTTTTTTTGTTGTTATGGCATCGCTATTACGCATATTGCCAGTGTCAAGTAAAACGATATTTCGTATTTATTTAAGCAGCGTAAAAGTTAGTATAATATAGTCATCAAGTATAATATGTAAGTATTAAGTATATAAGTTATCAAGTATAATATGTCAGTCAAGTGAGTTACAATCAAATTATTCGAGTAAAGCGATGGCTACTTTACCAGAACATTTACAATGAAGTTTTGGAGGCAACCTGAAAGGTCGTGTTTTCGCACTGTTATTCTATTTTACTATACACGGGCACTGTAATAAACTTATATCAGACAAAATGCCACCAACTTTATTCAATATAACTTAAAAATACACCAAGAAAATGAAATAAAATAAGAGCACCATGACAAAATTGACAAATGTACGTTATAACGATTGATGACTGACACTGACAGTGGCACTACGTTGACAGTACGTTCCCTAAATCGTCTCTAAAGATTGGAGCTATTTAGAGCAATTATGATTTTAAGAAAGCCTGTCAGAACGAATCTTCATCATCCCTCCCTCCGCGCGTGAAGCGCAACAGAGGGGGGTGGGGGATGCTTCGGGGATTGAAAAGAATCCTCGTACCCCGGGCCTATTTGCCCCCGAAGCGTCGGTGCGTGGTCCTAAATGGGGATTGTGGCACGCGGGGAAACGCACTGAGGGAGGCTACATAAATATATACACACTTTTTTTTGGGAGCTTTTTAGTCCATTTTTTTTTTATTTTAATGTTTTTTTTTCGGGCATATTCTTTTCACCCCCTCAGTTTTTCTCCGCGTGCCGCTTACAAGTGGTCGTGATTTATTACATTATATTTTAATTTGTTTAGGTTCTCTATTGTGGGGAGCCACACGTCCGCGCCGTCACTCGGGCCTGAGCCGGCCAGCGCAGCCGCGGATCCGATCGGCGCAGCTGCGGAACCAATCGGCGCAGCCCCAGGCCCGATCCGCGCAGCCGCGGTTCCGATCGGCGCAGCCGCGGACCCGAACGGCAACCCCGTTCAGCCAGAGCTTGAACCCGGTAAGTGGACGGGGCTCGAACCCACTCAGTAGGATGCGGGTGGGTCAGCATCGACGATAGAACCATAGCTGTGTGTCAATGCCTGTCAGCATTAATAGGCATTTTTCAAATCCAACGTGCTTAAATCTAATTTGTACGTACATTGTAATTTAAACTAATGTATAAAGACCGAATACCCCTGTAAGGTACGTAATGTACATGTAGGTGTGTTTGAGGAAAATCCGAGTGGTAGACCAATTGGCCAAGGTCAAGATATCTAAATAAGTACATAACAGGCGAAAAATATGGGCGAAATCGCATCGCATCTTTTGAATGAAGTGATGACAGCGGAGAATAATCTTGCAATTGCCTTGAATTTCGTAATTTCACAAAGGCCCCGTTAAAATACCAGCGCTACAGCACTGCTGCTGCAGCAGCAATAAGTTGAGATGGGTGCCGTTGGTTTCCCATAACCACATATTGCTTTAATTTCTGGCTCCTTCTTCATTTATTTCATGTACCTAGTGTGTTGGTTGGGCAAGTCAAAAAATCGTTAAGATGTCGCTGTTCTTTAATTTCTAAAGTTCACTCGCATGTGTTATTGCGGAAAATAAATAGTACAATTATTAAGGGAACAGCGAAATCTTAACGATATTGTATAAACTGCAAAGTCTATCCTAACGGTTGTTTAACTATATCAATGGATTTTTTTTTTTTATTTAATGGAAGTGGTAAACATGCATGCAGTTCACGTTGATGTTAAGTGATGACTGCAGACTATAGACACCCACACAAAGACTAAGGTCAAAAAGCAGATGCGTTACCACTCCTGAGGCCTAAGGTGTTACGCCTCTGTGCCGGAAATTACAGGGCCAATGGATGTCGTTCACCGACCCTAAATCGGTTAAAAATCAAAAACGGAAAGCAAAATTTGACGCATTGGTGTGCTACTTCGGTAGCTTAGTGGGAAAGCGACTGGACTGGTTATCCTGAGATCGCAGGTTCGATTCCTGCCCGAAGTCACATTTTTCTTACCGTTTTTTTTTTAATTAAAAAAAAAATAAAGTTAAGATTATTGATGTTAAGTGAATGATTACTACGTACTTTAACACTACATACATAGAGGCATTTTATTTATTTAATAACATCTACATACCTAAACACTAAACGCCTAAATGCAGAAGGTTGCCACTGCTGAGAACCAAAAATTACGGGCCATGAATTCGGTAATCGACAACTATATAAAATAAAATAATATGTATGTATCTATCACACTCAAAAATGTTGCAAATAGAACTTCGTGTATCTATTAAATACATTGCCACATTTGCCACTCCTAAGACGTAAGATGTTTTGAATTTGTGCCAGTAATTACAGAACCGTCCAGGGTTAACTGTCATTTTAATTTCTCAATTTTTCCTATGCTGTTTTTTTTTCAGACTGAGTTACTATCTACGTCTCGCCTCAGTATAAAATAGTTTTATTTCGTTACACGACTGATTATTTCCCTTGAATTTCGATTTCAGCGACATTAATTGCGGGCGCATGTACGATTCCAACAGTTTTTAGAAACGTATGGTTTTCTATGGAGAATGATACAAAAATTATCACGGCAATCATGTCTAACAAGATATCCGGCAGGTACCTAATTTAATGTTAATAATATTGCAAGTAAAGCAATATCTAGTATATTACACATACCTACGCAAACATAGATAGGTAGGTAGATATGAATGAATGTAGGTAATCTAGATCTCGGCTATTGTTTCACAAACCATAGTTATCCGATTCATAAAAAACAGACACTTCAAAACACAAAAGACCATGAGTAATAATATCAACTCCTTATTTAATAGTAGGGAAGATACACTTATAAATACCTATTTTGCAGATTTTCCTACTACTTACTATTTTATTCACAAGACTAATGTTGATACCTATTCATGACAAATTGCAGCTTTTAATTACCTGCTTTGGTAAATAAATATACCTCGTTCTAGATCTAGACGAATAACTAGAAAATGTGCATAAGAAAACATGTAGGTACGTGTATTTTACAGAAACATGTGTACTTACCTATTTCCATGGCCATCATCATCATCATCATTATCATGTCAGCCGAAAGATCATTCATTGCTTTACCGAAGCCTCCCCATAAGGGGGATATGCCATAATCGCCACGCTTGGCATGAGGATTGGCGATTATAATGGCGGTAGTTTTGGCGCAGGTCTCTGCTGCCTATCTTGCGTTAAAACTGCATTAATATATTGGATTTGTTAATAGATATCGTAATCATCGGAGCAAGCGCACTGTTTGCGTAAGAATTAAACAGAATGTTTCGTTTGTTTTCAGAGGATATTGCATCAACATAAATTCAGATTCTCACGTCAATTACACTATGGTATTCCGTGATGACTCCGCCGATTGTCATTACTGCGTGAAGCTCATTGCGCGATCTGTGAATGTATTGGACAAGATAGAAACTGCCTGTCTGGACATAAAACAAGAGGAACCAACCATAGAGAGAGTCTGTCGTGATTTAGATGTCACCCAGGAACCAATAACGATGTTTTCGGAGAATCATATTCCAGTGAGTTATTCTTTCTGTTTCTAATTTCTTTTAATTCATATTGACTGTCGTAGTCGCCAAGATGAAGCGCAAGGGCTCTACCTAACTTTTCCCCAAACGCTTCGTCGTTTTTTTGAACCCACGTATGATGTCGTATAGTTGAGGAAAAAGTTTCTTCGCATTTTTTAAGATAATTCAAATCATTTTTTAATTTTTTTTTTTATGTAATGGAAGTGGCAAGCAAGCATGCAGTTCACATTGATGTAAAGTGATGACTGTAGCCTATAGACATCCACACAAAGACCAAGGTCAAAATGCAGATGCGTTACCACTCCTGAGGCTGAAGGTGTTATGTCTCTGTGCCGGAAATTACAGGGCCGTACATTACCACCTGACCGGAACACGATAGTGCTGCACACTACCATTTAGCGGCAAGTATATTAGGTAATGCGGTGGTGCCTACGCCCGCGAGCTCCGTCACTGGAGCTCTACCACCAGTGATAGTAATAGTGATAGCAATATAGTTTATTTAAATTTAACTAAAGAATGTATGTACCATTTTGTTCGATAACCTTTTGCCATCTTGTAGGTAGGGACATGATCCCATTGCTATAAAAATTTTGGGACTTCTCATCAAAATACCGCGACAAGTGGATTTGGCAGTCCTCTCGTGATGTTAACCTAACATTGCATAAAGAATTCTGAAGAGACCGAAACAGGTGGAAATCTGAAGGTGCAAGGTCAGGACTATACGGCGGATGCATTAACACCTCCCAGCCAAACTCTCTTAATTTTTGCTGAGTGGCTATAGATGTGTGAGGTCTAGCGTTATCATGATGAGACACCACACCCCTTCTGTTGATCAATTCCGGTCGCTTTCTCTCAACTTCTTGCTTTAATCTCATCAGTTGTTCGCAGTAGAGTTCAGAATCGATAGTCCTGCCTGGTGGTAATAGCTCATAATGAATAATGCCCTTCCAATCCCACCACACACACAACATCACCTTATTGCGAGTTAACCCGGGTTTCGCCACAGTCTGTGAAGCCTGACCGGCCTTTGACCACGACCTTTTTCGCACGTTCTTGTCGTACGTGATCCACTTTTCATCACCAGTTATCAGCTTCTTCAAAAATGATTCGGTTTCATTACGTCGTAATAAAGAATCACAAATGAGTACACGGTTCATTAGGTTTCTTTCAGTGAGCTCGTGAGGTACCCAAATATCGAGCTTTTTTTTGTACCCAGCTTTTTTCAAATGCGCCAAAACTGTTTTGTGATCAATTCTCAGTTCTTCAGCTACGTCGTAACTACTGATATGTCGATCTTGCTCCACTTTTTAAAAAATGGCATCCATTTTATCCGTAATAGGGCGACCAGAGCGAGGTGCATCTTTGACATCAAAATTTCCGGATTGAAAACGCTTAAACCAAATTTGTGCTACTCTCACAGACACTGCACTAGGTCCATAAACATCGCAAATTTTTTTCGCGGCTTGCATTGCATTTTTACCTTTTTTGTAGTAAAATTTTAAAATGTATCGAATTTCTTCATTAGATTCACTCATCTTGACGGTACGAAAAACAAATAAAAATCACACATTTGCCTAATTTGAATTTGGAATTATGTTCTTTAAAATTTTAACTTTCAATGATACCAAAACCAGCCAGATACAAATACTACAGCCAAAGAGATTTTATTACAAGTTCATACATACTATAATGCGAAAAGACTTTTTCCCCAACCTATTATGATGTCCATAAAAGATTTATTACATACCTGTGTGACGGTAGCAAAACGGAATTACATCATTGTCTTCTCGTCTTCGTCAATCGTCTACAGTTTGAAACACCATAAGGAGGACATGCTTTCGCTTTCATGTAATATTAGGTAATACATAATTCACGCTTGTATTCCCCGAATGGGTGGGCAGAGGTTTTAGTGCAATTAACAGGTGGCGAGCTTATGACATCTACGAGCACATCACGAACCTCCTCAATGAGTGGGGTCAAAAGTCTTATGAATCGGAGTGCATATATGAAGAGAATGATGAAGGTAGACAAGGCACGAGAGGTATGTCAGGACCGGGATATCTGGCGCTCTACACTCTCTGCCTACCCCGTTAGGGATCTGGCGTGAAGATACATACATATACTTCTACCAGGTTACTGACGCAGTTTTAATATACAAATAAATAATATTTTCTGGTCCTTCATGAATTTGTTTGCAGGTTAACTGCAGATCATCAATTCAAGGCGTGTGGCAGTTTGCATACAAAAATAATGCGCGCTTCACTGGCGAATGTAGCCATCCAGAAGCTCAAATAGAGGCATGCCAATTAGCTCACTCAAAGTATTTCAAAGCGAACCAGAAGTTTAACATAACGTACAAAAGTTGCAAAGATATATCAGGCACTTTTGATAAGAATATAGAGTATAGTTGTTTAGGTCAGTATAAAATTGATATTATAGCATCTCTATTTTTATTTCCTTAGTAAGAGTTCATGATGTCGTCGGGACGTGACGACCCCATCGTCCTCTAGTGGAGGAGAATTCTTCCGCTAGTGCAATCAGTCAACCCAATATAGCGGTCATCATCATCATCAATCAGCCAAAAGACGTCCACTACTGTACAAAGGCCTCCCCCAAAGAATGCCACAACGAACGGTCCTGGGCCGCCCTCATCCAACGATTGCCCGCGACCTTCACCAGGTCGTCGGTCAATCTCGTGGGGGGCCTGCCTACACTTCCGTCTTCCGGTACGCGGTCGCCACTCCAGAACTCTTCTGCCCCAACGGCCGTCAGTCCTGCGAGCTCCGCAGTAGAGAAACTCCGAGCATAGCTCTCTCCATTGCTCTCAGTTACTGAGCCTTCTTATGAGGCCCATAGTGAGCGATGGCGGTCAAATCAGTCTAACAAAGCGGTCGTAAAAATAGCAACGCAGGATGGGCAGCAGCGTCGCGCGAAAAAAGCAACCGCCAGCACGATCGTTAAATCACCTTCGAAACGTGACGATTATGGAATATTCTACCGCAATAACGCACAACACTGTTTAAAGCGTCTTTGGGGAATGCTTCGTCTTTCGGCTGGAGTGATGATGAAGAATTCATGATTGTAGTGCTACTTTCTTAGTTCCAGTAGTTGTCAAATCGCGATGCTGTAACATGAGGATCGATCCCCAATCTCCAGCCCGGGAAAAGCTGTTATTGGTTTTTTGTCCAGTAATAGCCTTGAGTCTAATACTCGTGCCTCGGGGAGCACGTAAAGTCGTCAGGCCTGCGCTTGATCTATTTTCAGTCGTGTCGGATTACCGTCTCACCGGACTATGAGAATGAGGGAATAGAGAGCGCACCTAACTCAAACTCAAAAATTCATTTAATCACTTGGAAATAATAGAATTTGCTTGTGATAGGTCAAATTACAAATATAAAATTAAAGCGAATAACAACTGATACGTTGATTAATATGTCAAAGTAAATAAATTAATAATAGTCCAAAAATACTTAATAATAAAAATAGGTATCAACAGAATGTTCCATACTCTCTTTTACAAACGGCAAGATAAGACTAAACAAAAAAATATGGGACCTAATTTGGCGTATACGCTTGTGCTCTATAATCTCTTAGCTTGGCTAGTCTCCGTTGCGATTGCGAATGACCGCAGTGACCGAAATTTGGTCTGGAGGACATTATGGATATGTTGCATTCGAGACACATCCCAGATATATCTAATGCGACTATGTGAATAGAAGTTTTGGAGTGAAAATAATTGACTCATGAGACAGACACAGACTAATTGAACAGAGCAAGATAAAAGAAGTTGACTCATGATTTTGTAATATTTCTAATCGTTACGAACATTTTATATGAACTCAAATAACAACAATTTTAGGCCAATGGTATGTGGACAAAAATCTATATTTCGCTGTTGCAAATACAAATGAGCTTCAACCAGAGGATAAATACCGTTGTTTCCTTATGAACATGGACAACATCCGATACATTGGTGCGTCCGTCACACCGCACTGCAGCACACTGAAAACGGTTGAAACTTCCCCTGAGGTGTACAGAGTCACACCTGTTAAGGTAATGTGGAACGGTACAAATATTTTTGCATTTTTACTGGTGGTGGAGTCCAGGGTCAAATTGAGTTGGAGGTGCCGGGTGTCTCGATGGCTCCCCGCGATATGCCTAAACACCAATTGGCTAGTTTCTACTTCGCAGAACGTTATCTATATTGCTCACATTAGTTAGGGACTACGTATTGGTCAAAATTTAATAATTTAAAAATAACGATAAACATCACATAGGTAGATAGTGTGCGAATGAGATAACGCTCTACAGAGCCGAAAATAGCCGAAATCTCTTCTCTAAAGTCGATGTGTATTATTTGTTGCTGGGATACTTGCAGGTATACTCATTTCTGTAATAAATTCTGTTAATTTCATAAATTTGTCCTTGATTACGACTCACAATAGGCAGTTCACTTATAAATAATTATTTCCAAACAGACAGACATTTGTTAATGTACCAATTAAAATTTATTAGATGGCGATAACTAAACCCGAGTGTCGTCTACCAGAAAAGTTATCTGGAGCATGGATTAACACTGCAAATATAGATGCAGATATATTAATAAATAAAACGCATATCATCGAAACATATTCAGATGATGAGAAATCTAGACAAATTACTTACGTGTGCAGGTATGGTTTTCAATTTAAATTAGTCTGCCATGAATTTTAAATTTTGACCACAGCAAAGCATTTCTTTTTATAAATCGTTGTTTTTGAGTGCTTCAGACTCTGATAATAATTTGATTTCAGAAAACAGCTTGGTAGCAGATATATGATGGCTCGATTTACTATGGATGGTTGTCAAAAGGATTACGTCTGCTTTTATTTTGTTCCTCAACATCAAAATATTATAAGGTATCATGGCAAAGTTTTTTTTATTGTATTGTACAGCGGGTAAGCCCGAGCACGTAGGCTTGTCGCTGTGGTAAAAATACTAACTATGAAGTGGTTATTATTGAGGTTCTTATCATGACAATCATCTTATATATGTAAAAATCAATTGCTGCTCGTTAGTCTCGCTAAAACTCGAGACGGCTGGACCGATTTAGCTAATTTTGATTTTGAATGATTTTGGAAGTCCAGGGAAGGTTTAAGAGGTAAGAAAATATGAAGAAATTGAAGGGAAATAGTAAAAACCACAATTTCATTTTCCCATACAAATAGTCCGTATCTATCAAAACCTTTGACACATTATTTCATTGTGAGGCAATACAAAGTTGCCGGGTCAGCTAGTAAACAATATTTTATTTTAGGTATCGGCAGAGCCTGCCATCGTCACAGAGCAATTTCAGTACAGTATGCTCCATAGATCGATTTGAGAACAAACAAGAGCACAGCATCTATCTAAAGAAAGATCCATCACCGATCCGCTGTCCTGTAGTCGGCAGATTCCACTTTACTCAAAAAGGGGATGTTGAATTCGAGACTCAGGTTCACGGTGGTATTACCTTAGGGATTCGTCCTGGTTTGACCTGTAAAAGTAATGTAAGCGATTTCGCTGTTTGCAATGACGATCAGAAGACAATCGAGATAACAAATAATTACTGCCTAGCAGTTGATTGGTTAGGCATACTAGTACCAACCTACAACGAACCAGACTACAGAATGCAGTGTATTGGTTATTGGAAGGAGAACATGAAATCTTATCTCATTACTTATGATCATCGGGATCAATTTTCGAAGTATAAATGCTGGGTGTTTAAGAAGACAGACTCAAATAGGTGAGCATGTAAATACCTACCAAACCTTTATTTGATCTCTTTTTACAATCAATCAGATCGCTTTCGAGCTATCTATATAGGTATTATTAGGTAGGTATATAGTGATCTCCTGTTTTGTTCAATTTATCAGACAGAGATGACTTCATCTACTCCTTTTGAGAATATCAGATCTTTTGTCAAAGACTAAGCAGATATCCAATAACCGCACTATACCAGTCACGGCAGAATTGGCTTTTTACGGACTATTTGCAGTGGCTATGGGACGGTCACTAAATGGTAGTTACTTATCAGTCGTATCGTGTTCCTGTCAGATGGTTTAAGTATGGGTGCGATAATTCTGGAACACAGCTCAGGAGCGGCAAAACATCTGTATTGAAGCCTCTGATTTTTGTATTCCTAGTTGTTTATGAACTAAAATATTCATTTACCATCAGTGTCTATTGTATGCTTGTGTGTCATTTATTTATAAAACCGACCAGGTGCAATATAGGATACCATTTCTCCAAATAGCATTTTATGAGTTGGTCGATTATCTCTCGTAATCTTCTTACCCCCTTATTCATAAACGTACTTTAGATATGTTTTAGCTATAGAATGCTTTGTCTTTGTCAGTTGCATTGACAAATGTGCAGGATAGAAAAAGACAAAGGAGAGATTAGCAACACTTTAGCTAAAATACGTTTATGAATAAGGGGGTAAGTCTACTGAACTTATGCTAACCCTATACAAAGAAACGTACCGTTACGTGACGCCTGTAACCCTCGAAGCTCGAAGGGGAAGGGAAAGGTTGCATACGTTCAAGCATACATGCAAACTCTCACCATTCGCCAGATACGTTTTGTCCCATGTAATACTTTTACTGGTGGTAGAGCTGCAAACAGCACAACTTAGGTCTCAGGGGTGGCAGTGGGTCTGCATTTTAACCTCTGGTTTTTATGTAGACGTCTATAGGCTGCAGTCATCACTTAACTGTTTGCCACTTTCCATAGATAAAAAAGAGAGCTCATTGAAATCTCCGGGCTCATTACCAAACTCCAAGGGTGACACTGAGTAATTAAAAAAGTGAAACATCATAACCCCGGGTTCAAACCCAAGGCCCCAGAATAGCAATAGGTAGTGGCCTGCTACTTCTAGACTACTAAGACAGTTCAAACGCTACTGATGCTCTAAAAACATGTTTTCAGTTATATTGAAATTTCATGATAAAAGGCATTAAGTCCGCCTTTATGTATTATCTCTGTGCATTTAAAGAACTATTTAAAATGAAGTTTCTAACTTTGGCTTACAGAGTGCTTATGTCACAAGCTCTAGGGTCTTACTGTGACTCAAAACAAGATGTGACGTCATGGAACCAAACAGAGGGTGCAGCAGTTGCTATAGAAATGGAGAAGTATGAACAAAAGTGGGAGAATTGCCCGATGTACTTTGATGATGGCGATAATCCGTGGAAAGTTGAGATTGAACACTAAATTGTATTCCTACTAAATCTGTCTTATGAGAATTGTATAAAATAAATACCTACCGCGCAACCTTGTTAAGAACGATTTTGGCGGGACAATAGAAATGGCATGTTGCTAAAAACAATGATGTTATATGTAACAAAAACGACAATGAAAGCATTTAAATGTTCACTTTAAAGATATTTTTATTATCTTTGGTTCACTTTTTCATACAAGGATAAACTACGAACTCAAGTTAATAATATAATTATTATGAACACACTTTATTATTTAGAAAAATTGAACCGTAAATGCGTTCGCTTACAGACACTTAAATTAGTGTATATGATATATGACAATATTTTCCAGATTAGGTACTGAAATTGATGTTTTATACTGCAAAGATATTAACTTGTTGCTACAAGTTCAAGCGATCATGGCACTTTTTCCGTTTAAAAAATAAACTTGATAAAATTAGCCCTGATTTTTTTTTATGTATTGAAGGTGGCAAACAGTTCACATTCATGTTAAGTGACTTCAGCCTATAGACCTGAACACAAAGACCAGAGGTCAAAATGCAGATGTGTTGCCACCCCTGACCCCTTAGTTGTAATGTCTCTGTGATAGTTATTGCGAGCGAGTCTAACCGGAACACGATAGTGCTTAATATTATCGTTTGGCGGCAGATAGATTGGGGAATGTGGTGGCTTACCCTTGACCTCCCATACAACATCACAAACTCTACCTACTACACACAATCATACTTGTGGCAAAGATTGATATGACACATTTTCTACTCAAATGTGTCGTAGGCTCATTACGAAATACTCGTATAGCCTACTACTACTTCGTAAGGCAATGTTTCGTAGCGCAATCAAATCGTTCTTACTGAAGGTTTCGTAGTAGGTAAGTATATAAAGAATATAAAGCGATATTCCTCCAAAATCCTAGAATAAATACATTTTGGTTATTAAAATGGACAGAGATTTACTTTATAGACCGATAGACCGGTATATTGTCGAACACCCTGCAATAAAAAAACATTAATGGGAACCAGATCGTGTAGCAGGGGAATAAATAAGTAGATAATAAATCGATGATGCCGTCTATGTCTGCAGAATAGACCAAAAGAACCTAGCAACAAGACCTGTATTTTTTAATATCATGACTATCACGACTATCTTGTATTTGAACTCTATCCACATTACGAGTATTTTACTGTACATTTATGGTTTTGTAATCTTTTTTAAAATAATATATCAATCGCCGATACTAATTTGCTTGGGCAGTAGGTACATCGTCTCGTCCATTTTACCGCAGTGTCTCAAGATGAGGGAGGGAGGGAACTGAAACGTGGTAGCTGACTATGGACCTCATAAGCAAGCTCACGCACACGGCAATATACTGAGCTATGCTTTTACGTTTCCTTGAGAGATAAAATCGGTAATGAGTATATCAACATTATTTTTACAGAATTAAAGTTTACTTATTTTTTTACATCATCAAGTAAATGCAAAGCGGATGGAAGCAGTTCTTTAAATACCAAACTCTCTTTACAGCTATTCCAGACAACAAATCCAAGAATCAATAATCCTGTCAAGGGTGCCAGGTTGACTTGTAGCAATGGCACAATGTCATAAATAAATATGTGATTGTTTTGTGACAAAAGAGGGAATGAATGGTTTCTTGGTCTTATCAGCATAGCGCACGCGTACACCCGCCGCCGACGCGTACGGCCCCGAGATTAGTTCGATTTGCAGCCACGTGGCGCCACGTGCACTCTGCCTACCCTCTAAATAAGATTAACGGATTTGCACACTACAGATTGCACATGAATAGGCAGGAAGTGTAAAGTGAAACGCCGGTAATGAGATCGCTTTGTGGAATTGTGGATTCGTAATGAAATTTGTATTATGATAACTGTTTTGCAGTATCGTGTTCGGTTCAAATAAATCTTAACTCTTTTATAGAGATATATGCAGTGGAGCTGGTATTTTATTGTTGTAAATGGGTGGGCCAACTTGCTCTTATGTATACAATCAGGATATCTACGAGTATGTATGAACTCGTAGTTTCCGGTTTCGAGACAAAACAGTTGATCTCTCCTCCTGAGGCTTAAATTCGAGCCTCTGCATGTGTAGTAATGAATCTATATAGAAATATTAAATTTTTATCTCGATTTATACGTTGGTATATATTACAGCATTTTCTTTCTTTCTTTTTTCTATTTGATGTTACTCATAACACTAATTATTTTCCTATATTTATGTAAAGTATACATAGCCACCATTACCATTTTATCTACTGTTTTAGTGGTAAGCCTACCTTTGGGATTCGAGAAATTGTCCGGGGACAATTAGATATAATACTTAATAGGCTTGCTTTCCATTGTATGGAATTTAAAAAAAAATGGAGATTCTTGAATACCTATGGATGAACAGTAATTAATTTACATGTAATGCATATACATTTTTGCAACCTCATGAGTATGTTTCAGGGAAAATTAAATTTTTGTCTATACACTTATAACGAGAGTGGCAAATTTCAACTATTTCTAAGTAACACTAAGTAACATGTACTAAAAAAAGTAAATACTAGTGGAGTAATAGATCTCCAAATTGCCTATTTGAAACGCGGTAAGCTAAATTACGAGCTATAAAATACTGTAAGGGACGAAATGGCGACACGCGGCCGGTCCACTGATAAGGTTCCCCTGATTTACTTCGGAATTTTGTAGCAGCCCACCACTAGATCGATCAGCGACAATGGCCTTGGAGTATCCCCCGGTGGCAAGGTTATTATGCACTTAACATGACCGCGAAGATTCCGAAAATTTGAGGTTATGGTCATTGACAAACATATTTCATCCGTTTAATCTTTGTTCTGTTACATTACCATACAGTTACCTATCATATGACCGGAACATTAGTGCTGCAACCACTCGGTTGAACGATGAAAATCGCGGCAACGATGGCGGTACGGGCTCCGTGCGGACCCGCGGTTCACAGTCGGTTAACATTTAACGAAAAACATACTAGGTAATGCGGTAGTGCTTAACTAAGCTCACACCTTGCTTATGGAATCCGTCACCGCAACTCTGCAGCCAGTAACACTTTAATAAGACATAAAAAAAATATGTCCTTATTTAATGGTAGCCTTTGAAATAAGACTAAAATTTGAATGAAGGCTCCAGTCACAAAAATATAAAGCACAAAAAGCTATGGGATTTTTAAAATGATTATCACTTTAGTTCCATTACCAAGTAGGTATTTAGTCCAGTTTAAAAAAATCTCTATGAGCGTTTTTGTCCCTAAAAGTTATAGAATAGTATTGTTAATTCCTTTTACAATATCTAGTCAGGTTACTGGTGGTAGAGCTCCAGTAACGGAGCTCGCGGGCGTAGGCACCACCGCATTACCTAATATACTTGCCGCTAAATGGTAGTGTTCAGCACTATCGTGTTCCGGTCAGGTGGTAATGTACGGCCATGTAATTTCCGGCACAGAGGCACAATACCTTAGGCTTCCGAAGTGGTAACGCATCTGCATTTTGACCTCTGGTCTTTGCGTGTGTGTCTATAGGCTGCAGTCATCACTTAACATCAATGTGAACTGCAGGCTTATTTGCCACTTTCATAACATTAAAAAAAAGGTATGTATACGTCAATTAGATTCATAATAGGTACCTCAAGTATTTAAACTACGAAGTTTTGTTTCTTCTGTTTTAGTTGCTTTTGGCCTTTATCACTGCACACGTAACTACCGTAAGTTTTGCATAGCAATTAAGCAAGCGACTTACAACACGTGAATTTTAGAACCCTAGAACATATTTTGCTCTAAGCATTGACCAGAATTATTCTTAACGGTTACAGACTTCTGTATTTTCGATGTATTAGGTGGTGTTCAAAATTACATCGTGTACGCCCAAATGCGCATTAACTAGGTAGGTACATAAATAATGAAAAACGTCTTAATATTTTATTTCTGTGGCAAGTATTAAAAGTTTCAGTAACCGTTAATTCTGTTTTGATTTTTTATTATCGCTGTTTATTCGTATCAAAATAACCTCTCGACTTGGAGCGGCGGTCGTGCGAATCGTCAGGCTTAGCACGTCGCATTACCGAAATAAATCTGAATAAATCGTCGCCTTTCCATAGAGAACAATGAGCAGCTCCTAACTCCTAATAGACATTAATACAGTATTAGCTGTAAGGGCAGCGGCACACGCCAGCGACGCCTTGTTTGCTAAACTGCCCTAATCCGCTATTTGTAATGTACAGCACCCATGATTTAGCGTTTAAGTAGGATATTACTTAAAGCTTCTACCATTTTTGTTCCGTTAATATGATTATAACGATTAAATTCAACAAAATAAATACAAAAGTAGTAATACAGGTAGGTTTAATATTCAAATTGGTATAGGGGAGACCCGTGCAAAACCGGGTACCGGGGCAAAACCGGGACTATCTCGCGAAATAGTTTCCAATTTTTGTCAACACTCTGGCCTATATGGATACACTTGTCAACAGAGTTCCGTGGGTGAACGATCGCGCCGTGAAATTTTATTCGTTGTTGTTTGTTTTTTGGTGGAAGAATCTAATTTTCTAGTGTTTTCGAGTGTTTCCACAAAGCCTATATGGCTTTGTGGAAACACAGTAAGTATTTGTATTTTTTTTCTTATTATGTGTTTAACTAATAATAATTTGAATACGAGTAATTTCAATGATGACAGTTTTTATGTGTGAAGACTTTGACAAAGTATTGCAGTGAGCGTGGGGGCAAAAGCGTTCGGGGTGATATCGGGTATACCCGATTTTACCCAGGCTAGGTTTACCTACTGTAAACCTACTTCATAGACGTGTTATTCATGCTAATTTTTAATTTATTTTATTACAGAATAATTTAAATATGTGCCGCAAGCACATGAGGAAGACGACTCGGCAGACATAGTCCATCGATACGATGAAGGAGAGGAAAAACAGCATTTATCACGTCGTCATAGTTTATGCAAGAGTTAATTAATGTTCAAAATAAATAAAAGACAAGCTTAACAGGTAGTAAAACAAGAAGTCTAAGGGTAAGGGGAATTGAAAGTCAATTAAAATATCAAATAATAAACAAAATTATATATGTATCACCTTAGAAGACCAAAGAACCTTATGGTAAAACTAAGGTTAATGAGGGGTAGGCTCAATGCACAGTTTATTCTTTATGGGATCATAATGATTGTACAGGGTGGGAGAATGAATATCTCATCGAATTCCGATGTTACAAATGTTTTGCATAAAGTTGATTAGTACGCGTTTTTGCCCCAATGGCAATCCGATTTTACCCACGGGGTAAAACCGTAAAAATTAGAGGTATGTGGATTCCTTGATTAAAGTAATTACAATTGATCTTATTACTGTCATTTCGGGTAGCAACCGTAAGGTCTACGCCCTGTTAATAACAAAAATGGCAATGAAAATCGTTACTGTGCTTTTCTTTTTATAAATAAATAAATAAATAAAATAAATAAATTTAATGTCTAATGTGATAAATAAAGACTAATATCGATTATTGTGGTGTTATTTTGTACCCAAAAGTCATAGTTTTTAATCTGGCAGCCTCCAGCCTTCTAGTTCTTCAGTCCCGGTTCTACCCCAGTCTCCCCTACATACTTTACATACTTATTATGATTTTAGGTTGGTCGAGTTATTTTCATTGCCATTTTTGTTATTAACAGGGCGTAGACCTTACGGTTGCTACCCGAAACTGTGGACTATGAATATTTAGGAGAATTTCTACTTTACTAAAAGGACATTTAAAAATAATATACCTAAAGTAGTATTTTACACCAAATGTATCAATATACTAATACCAAATCACATTTAAAGGTACCATGCTTTTGACGTTCCATTATTAACGGAAGTTTTGGTAACGATATGTACTTACAAATAATATTACAGTAACATTGTCACCCTACTCAGTTGTAGAATGCCGCTTTGACTTCTGAGAGGAAATCCTTTTCCCACGAGCTTTATTCAAACATATGTAAAGCGTATGATGGATGACGCCGACGCCGCCCTTAAGCGGGGGTTAGACGTTTAAATCACAATCATGCGGACCCCAAACGTTTTTTTGCTGGTCACTGAACGACCATAGTTAAATTTATAATGTAATGTATACTGTGCTTAATTCGATGAAAGAGTTGAAACGGCACACGACGAAATGATTGCGCTTTTTATTGCTACGACGGTGTAGGGTTTCAAGTTTTCAAGTTATCGTCCTGAGAATTATAACAAAGTTGAGGCACATATAAATTTTGTTGGTAAGGTAGCTAATGAACTCGAAGGAAATTTTCCGATTCCGTTCGTCGTGACTTCCATAAATATGTTAAATGGGAATAATGGATGTATAGGACAAAAATGTGCGGCTGTTCCGGCGCCGCCGACTGGCGGAGGCTCCAAAGTTTTCCCATTAGGCAGCGCGCAGACATTAGCGGCCCTCTTGGGTTCATTAAAATTTGTCAGCTTGTCGTATAGGAACAACTTCCAAATGGATGTAGAAACTTCACTAAGTGAAACTCGGCTGACGTAAAAAGTTCGCCGGATTTTGAGCCGCCGGTTTTTTCGACGCCATCAATTTCTCAGCCCGTCAAGAAGATTTTTCGCACTCGTAATGCGGAAAAAGAGTAATTTAAGTTTTCCAGAAGAGTCGTTGCGGGGGAATTATGATCTTTGTTTCAAAGTTTGATTGATTTATGAAATTTTCGCTGTCTTGCAAAGCGATTAGGGGATCAAACAAGTTTCTCGGAAATTATATTAAGTAATATCAAGTTGAGCGAGTTATCTTGTGAAGTCTGTATTTCTTGATTGAGTCGACCTTACAAGATTATTAGTGACGAAGACATCATCTATAAAGCTTTAATAAATACAATGTTTTACTCTGGCTACTTTATTTGTTATTCAAAATGTGACGGGCCTATGTGATTAAACTTGTTACTCGACGTTAGTTGCGTAACTTCATGCCTGAAATCCCCGAAGGGTTAATTAGTTATCAATGGATGTCGTTCACCGACCCTAAATCGGTTAAAAATCAAAAAAGGGAAAACAAAAAATTTTACGCATCGGTGTGGGACTTCGGTAGCTTAGTGGTAAAGCGGCTGGACTGGTTATTCTTAGGTCGCAAGTTCGATTCCTGCCGGAAGTCAAATTTTGTCCATCCGTTTTCCTTTAATTTCTAAAGTTCAAGAAAATACCCAATAGCACCAGATATAAAGGATATATATAAAGGATATAATACTTTTACTTTAATGTCCAGGACCTAAAGCAACGTCTATTAAAAATTATTATATTATGAAACCCTATTTGAAAGTGTTAAAATGTCATTCTTTATAATAATATGCTACAAAAATAGTAAGTATTATTTACTTTATCTATCTTTAAGCAACCAATGGCGTGATTTCTTTGAAGACAAATTTGAATCATTATTTGATCCGAGAAAATGACACAAGGAACTGAAGCGACAAAATCGATGCAAGATCTCAAAAGCAGTCCCTAAAGTGTACGCCTGCGAGTTAAATAGCTGAAATCAGTGGGTTCGCGACCACCCCACGACCAGCCGACGTTATTGTTCCGTTTTATGATCGAGGGGGTTAAATGAACCCCAGAATCGGGGTGTCACACACCCCGCTGATAGTTTAGCTTTAAATAACAGATGTAATTGTGTTTGAATTGAACGACTTAACTCGAATGCGCGATGGAAAAATATTGACCTAATTAACGCGGTTGCCGTTTCAAGTGATTTATATTTGATTTTCGGTAGTGAATAAAAATTTACCATAACTTGAAAAAATATGATATATAAAGACAAGTTACTTTAAGGTGTTTAACGTATATTTTGAAATTGGGTTCACGGTGCCTACAATAATATTGTTAGGGCGTAACACATTTTTGCTAATTTTAAAATTAGGAACTTTGGCGTTTTATTTTGTTTTTATTTTGCCATATTTACTTTTCAATGAATTTATATGTGCTAACTTTTATTGATAGTCCTTAAGAATAAATCTAAAAATTGATAAATGAATATAGAATTGAAAAAGACACGTTTCATAATGGTTCCATCCCGGTTCATCCATATTATTATATTCCACGAATTTGAGATCCGACGATATTTCTTATAGCTTAATATTTATATAAATTATTATTTTTGTGAGTTAGTGATGAGATACATTAAATTAAACTAGTGGTGTATAGGGATGGAATCGAGGGTGGCGATGAAACCCGAGATGCTATAAATCAGTTTCTCTGTAGGGAAACTTCTATTTAGGTTTACGGAGCTTAGGCACCGGTTTGTTCTACTAAGGACCTACAATATTGAAATAATTTTTATCGAATATTACATTAATCACGTTTATTTGCATTTTATTTTACCTTAGGTATACCTAATAGAAAATAAATGTCGTAGAATTTGGTAAATAAATTAGGCAGTATTTTTAGTAATTTCCCGTGCATGTGAGTTTTGTAACCTTTTCATTTAAAGTTACATGAACAAGCTAATATAATATTTGCATATATAAGCGGTAAAGTACCTGTACCTAAGCTGCACATGATCGACCTAAGAATTGAACTGATTATGATTATAAACAATAGAAATAATTTAATTTCAAAAGAAAGTTCATAGGTATATTGAATGTTTATTTTTTAACAATTGAATATTTTCTGTACCTACCATCGAAGAAATGTCCAATCGGCTCAAATCGGTGCCTCATTCGTGTAGTGATAAAATCTAATTTGTCATACTTATATTTGGATGACCTGAAACTTCTTCGAAGGTACCAAGCGGAGCAAACCTTTATTGTAGACAACGCGTTACAGAGGCGTCAATGAAACAGCTACTCACGTACACAGTTCATAGAAATGTTTATTTTTGTATTGAATTGTCTTTAAGTAATTAGCCACTTATTTATAAATCCAATTAATTATTTTAAGACAAGATTAATTAATTATGCATGGTGTGCGGTCCACCTGGTTCCGACTACATAACATAATATTTTGAAATGAATTACGACGATATTTTAAGATACGCCCATTATTAAGACTGTAATAAGATAGGATGGTGTGACAGAAAAGGCCATGAGTTATTGTTCATTACAATCGTTATGCATATTCAATGAATGATGTTAATTTACACTATACTGAATATGTTAATTTTGAAAGAGATGTAAGCATCAAGTGGTTTTTCAGGTCCATAAGATTTTTGATAAAACGTAAATGGAATTCGATGGCAGGTACAGTAAACGTCCTTTACTCTATTATGATAGACTGGTTAATCGACAAGATGATGGTTGTAGAAACTGGTGTCATATCAGCTCGTAAAACATGTATCCCACACTCATTTGAATTACTTGCCTACACTTATTTATTTTTTATGGCATGAAAGTGGCAAACAAGTAACTTACAATTTATATTGATATCAGGTGATTGAGTCTATCTGTATTGTACTCATACAACATATAGCAGTCACTTCCACTATATGCGTTGCGTCTGCTTCAGGCAACATTTTTAGCCTCTGAGTCAGAAATTGTTGTTTCGGTTAGAGGTTATGGAAAATTAGTTAGCCCCAACCTCATCAAAGATGGCGCACGATTATCACTATTTAGTGGTTTAAGAAAAATAATTAATGAAATAAAATTATACCCATCGGCACTAATCTTGTCTCTAAAATAGAGGTAAAAGGCAAGAGAGGACAATTACTGCCAGTACAGATTATGAAGTTCATTGATAGTACGGCATTTTATTTCGTGGTTGTTAATTAGGATTTCACAAAATATCCTCACCTGCTTTAGACGTTTAATGGTAGCAGTCTACTACTGCTTCGCAGGGGTACAAGGTTCGATTCCCGGATCGGGGCTACCAGAGATAAAAGTAAGTATTTCAATTTATTTTTTATAAAATTGTCGAAGTGAGCTCTACCTATTTGCCAATATGCAATGCACGCAACAGCTCTCATCTCTATTGTAAAATAGAGACACGAGACAAGAGAGTATTGGTACACATTCACCACAGTATGTAGAGACAATACTGACACGCGCAAGAGCGCCTGAACAAATACCGCTAATTCGCACTTCCTGACGCACCGAGATCGATGGTCGTGGGTCCGTTAGCTGATCTACTGCATTGATAATAAGTATGACGTTTTATTTTGTAAAATGAAAAAAAAAATCGTATTCCCGGTATATTATTTAGTGATGCTACACTACAGGAAATACTCGTCTTTACGTCTACTGTGAAATGTAAAAAAAAAACGTAACTACACGCCTGTAATCCCCGAAGGGGTAGGCAGAGGTAAATGCATGCATTCAAGCATACCTACATGCAAACACCCACGACTCGCCGGTTACGTTTTTGGCCCATGTAACAGGTGGCGAACCTGTTGCTATCTCCGGGCACATTACCAAACTCCGAGGTACTGGCAAACTTCCGGAAAATGGAAAAATCTCAATTGAACCAGAGATAAAGGCTTTTAAACCGTTATCTCTGATAGTCCCCGGACCCGGTAATTGAACCCAGGACCTCCAGCGTAATAGTAGTGGCCTGCTACCACTACGCTACTGAGGCAGTTTAAATAGTTAACAAAAAACTTCTATAGTTCACCAATAATACGTGTATGGAAAATAATAGAAACACAAAAGACAAGAGAGTATTGGTGCACATTCTACACAGTTTGAAGAAACAATGGTGGCACACGCAAGAGCGTCTGAACAAATCCCGCTAATTCACACTTCCTGACGCACCGAGATCGGTTGTCGTGTGCCCGCGGCTGATCTACTGCATTGATAGTACGACATTTTATTTTGTGGGGTGAAATATAAAAAAATGCAATGTTATCTGGCATTAGGTGAGGGTGAATCTATTTTTAAGTTGTGGATTTCAATTCGATCGTGTATTATGTCGTGTATTCTCAATGGGATGCATATATTTTTTTTTTTTTTAAAAGGAACTTCACGCCTGTTATCCTTGAAGGTAGTAGGCAGAGGTCAATGCATGCATTCAATCATACATGCAAACACCCACGTTTCGCCGGTTACGTTTTGGCCCATGTAACAGGTGGTGAGCTTATTGAAATCTCCGGGCACATTACCAAACTTCGATTATTTTATTATAATAGTAAATTATGCGTTCCACTTATAAGGCTTTGTGTAATTGGCTTCTGTGGTAGAGGCCGTTAATCCGTACACCACCTAAATGCATGCTCCGATGGTTCGGGCATATAGAAAGAATGTCGAATGAGCGAATGACTAAACAGATATACAATGCGAATGTGGATGGTTGCAGAGGCCCAGGAAGACCAAGGCTGACCTACCATGACCAAATAGGTCGAGTTCTGTCTGATGGTGGGGTCAAAAGTCTTAGGAATCGGCGTGCATGTATGAATAGAATGATGAAGGTAGACGAGGCACGAGAGGTTTGTCAGAACCGGGATGTCTGGCGCTCTACACTCTCTGCCTACCCCGTTAGGGACCTGGCGTGAAGATACATACATACATACATACCACCATAATGCAGATTACTATAATTTGTTTACAAATAAATATAAACTTTGTGAGTATACTAATAACAAACAAACTACATTCTCAGAAAACAAAACTTTAATGTTATGTTAACATTTATTTTATGAACTGTCTTTACGTTTTGACCATACGGTTGCACAAAATCTAAATTTTGTGCAATTGTTAACTAATGTTGAACATCTATTACAGACGGTGTCTTGTATCGATACAATTGCTTTGTACTGGGGTGAATCAGCATGGGGTGGTTTGTGGTATGATAACATTTGTTTGGTGTGTTTATTGGCGTTGTTCACAGATTTAATTGCACTATTTAAACCCCAGCTTTGGTGAAACTGAGAAACATGTTAAACACATGTAAACTTGTGTCTAACGAGTTATTTTTGCGTTTTTATTAGGCTACGAGAGATAAATTACGTAATTATAAAATATTTGGCAAATAGTACAATATTTTTAAATGCATACTGTTTTTAGTTTACATGTAACACTGTATTTATAAATATTACTTAGCTATTATATTTCTTTGTTTTATATGTATAGAAGATAATAATACAAATATATTAGATATTTTAAAACTACGAAATATGCTTGTGCCTTTTTATCTGAAGAATTGCAACATATCATATTTATGCATTATTATTAAGTTAAATTATGCAAACTAGATTTCATCATTATCGATAAATATAGTCACGCCATTATCAAGTTAAAAATAAAAATAACATTAATTTAAAAGTTAACGTTTGTACCTACTGTTAATATAATCGTTATTATAAACTGAAGTTTAAATAAATATACTGAAATGAATCTATGAATTTGAGATAAAATAGAAAAATTAACTATTTTCTGAAAGTGTATCATTACCATCTTTCTAAAATTAATTCGATTAATCATTAATACAGTGCTGAAGGGTTTATTAATCAAAAGATAGGGCGAGGTATCTAAATGGCGATACATGGATGTACGTCGGCAAGTAATTAGGCGATGCGAGGCAGTGGGGACCGGAAGCGGAAGCGCGCCGGAGATGAAGGCGCGATACAATATCCGGTTAGACGCCATTTCCGCCGCGAGACGAACCTCGTGTGTGCATGCCTTTAGGCTATACTCAAGTTTACACTTTAATATTTTATCGCAAATATGTTAAAGGATTTATTTGTTTCAGATTTGTATTTGCCTACGAATTTTTCCGTTAGCAAAATGATGAATAGGTTCATAATTTAATAATATATTTTTTTAATTCTCTTTAATAATATTTATAATTCGCAAAATATTATAAATGTATTTTTTATTAACTTTATTTTACCTTTATTAATCATACAGTCAAAAATTAAAGAAAAATGGAAAGAAAAATTTGACTTCAGGCGAGACTCGAACTCGCGGCCTACTAGGAATCTAGTCCAGCCGCTAAAAATATATTTAAATAAAATATATTTCACAAGCATGTGTTAATGCGAAATAATATAAAACAGTCAAAAATTAGTAAGTCGAGTACCATACTAAGCAATAGGTAGGTAATAATATCAATCAGAATTCGAAACCAAATCAGTAGATATACAGAGATACAGGCTTGATCAAACTACAGACCTACTCATCGATCACGTACTTGCATTGACGCGCCTAATCTTGTATTTCTCGAAGGGGTAGATAGAGGCAAATGCGTGTAAACATGCCAAAACTACGATCCGACAGTTTTTTTTGAGGTCCTTAATTGTTATACAGGTTGCAATGTCTAGTCTATCCAAATTCATCGGGCATACTATCAAGCTCTGAGATTGATTCTAGAAACTTTCGCTTTTGATAATAAAAAAATAAATAATTACCTACTCTTAGGCACAAGAATCAAACCAAAGAGCTTAGTATATGAAAATACATTTTTGCAATGTATTTTTCGCTCCTATCGTTGGTAGGTTTATAAACTCAACTAAACTAACATTTAACATAAATGTGTAATTAATTAGTGATTATAGTATACTTAATTAACTATAAATAAAATTAATGATCTTTTTGTAAGAACATTAATTATATTCTGACAAGTAGATATTATGTCATGTTATAATATATCAAACCTATAATCTGTTCATTATGTTTGCATTAATCGACTGCACACAAATCATTTGTATCAACGACTACAATCAAAGAAAATATGTCCACATAACTCTTTCAAAATAAAGAAGAAAACTTTCGTCACTGAAACCTTAAAAACTGAATAAATAGACATACCTAATCGCAATAAATGCGAAAAAAAACGTCCTGTACACAAAAACTGCAAAAAAGCAACAAGCGGAACAACGGGTAAAAGCTAGTTTACAATACTATAGAAATCGGAGTACCTTTTGTACAGTGATGAAGACGATAAGGCATACCGGCGTCAAGTCATCACCTCTCGAGGTCTTTAGCTCGGTCACTTCAGCCTTTTGTCTATGGAGAGGGAAACAGGATTGTTCGGGGATCACCCGCTTAGCGATTTTTGTACCTGAGTGAAGAGCGGATTAAGTGACTATTGCCCGCTTCTGAGGGCCTAATGACGTAACTTCTTCGGAAGTGGCAGCGAAGGATGGTCATGTGCTGAAATCATGTTAGGATTTCGCGTATATAACAACAACAACGCGTTGATATTTATGATTCCAGAAATTGATATTTTTTTATTTTCCTATGAAATTAGATTAATAATGTAAAACATGAATAGGAATTAGGGTAATAAATTTTATTGATTTTCATGACATTATATAGATTTTGTCAAATAGAATAATAATTACTAACTTCATATCATTTTCCCGAGATAATAATTAGTAAGTAAATGAAATAAATCCAATGGTCCAATCAATGTCTTTATGCCCATTATGCCCCACTTACAAAATTAGGCTGCAGCGACATTTAGTTATCATGTATGAAGCTTCCACATGGGTCAATGGTTTTGATATTAAATAGCATCATCATATTATAGTAGATATATTAATTAAAGCTTTATCAAAATAATTATAACAGAGAAGCGACCGAAACGTCGGGTTGATTTTATTAATCATTTCATTTTAATATACGCGAGGTAAAACCTTACAAATAGGTAGTTTTATTACAATGATTGAAACTGACGTTAATTGGAAGAGTTTTTGCCCAGCCGTGAGAAACTTAACTCGATCTCATTTTTAATGGCTCAACATAGAATAGGGATGATGACTATTTTTTTAAAATTGTAATTACAAAAAGTATAGGAAAAATAAATAAATATTGTCTTTGAAACGTCTACTCAATAGCTAATAATTTTAAAGATATACCGATTCAAAACGTTGCGAGTTGTGAAACGACTCAAAACGGCTCATACAAAATGATACTCTATTCTGACGTCATGTTAGAGTTAAAACTTGTGAATTGGATGGTGAAATCAAAACATTTTAAAATATGTTCGTCAATACTGCGTTTTTGTAAAAACATTCTTAAATTATTAAAATTTTTTGGATATCGTTTATAGAATGTAAAAGTGAAATTATTTTTAATTTTAACTTAACTTTTATGTTCACGAATTTTCGACACTTTAAAGTTCTTCTATCACATACGGTTCAACTCGAATTTTCATAATTTTTGTATCATTATATCTCATTTGGAAGTCGCTTTTATGTGATATGATACAAAGTAGTTGATTCATACATAGATTTAATTTTTTTGTATAAAAATACTGTTTATTTATTTTACGTTACGCGTACCTACATATTTGGTACGCGGTGATATTTAAATGGTAAACACGCGTACCTACCATTTATATATCACCGATTTACAATGTACAAAATTACGATTCAGTCGGCCCAGTATATTTGAAGCAAATTGGATGTGAGGGAACATCCTGGGGTATGGGTAAGTGTTCCGGTTTTTTTCCTTTTGAGTTACGGAACCCTAAAAGATACAAATAATATTACCTTCCGTAAACCAATCCCCTTATTCATAAACGCTGCTAATCTCTCCTTTGTCTCTTTCTATCTTACACAATTGTCAATGCAACTGCTAAAGACAAAAATATAGCTTAAACGTATCTAATGTATGTTTATGAATTAGGTGGTTAGAGTATAATTAGCCATAAACATATTTTAGCTAAAGTGTTGCTAATCTCTCCTTTGTCCCTTTCTTACTTTACATAATTGTCAATGAAACCGACAAAGACAATCCACATTATAGCAAAAACGTATCTAATGTGTGTTTATGAACTCTTTTAGCAAAGGTTAAACATTCTGCAGAGCGTCAAAGCTAATTAAACGTTGTACACTACTCAAGGATGCAGCTGTATAATCGCCGATTTACACTAACAGGTGTCACAATTTTCTTAAAAATAAATTTATGTTAAAAAAGCGAACGCGTAATTAACGTTCCATACCAATGTCTCGAAGTTTCTCGCTACTGACGTATAAGGAAGCGAACAGTTAAATGTTTATTGTTGTTACGAAATACTCACGCTAATGTTATCGACAGCAAAATATTCACATTATCTATACAAATAAATAAAATTGGAGTGTCGGTTTGTAATATAAAAATAACCACTTTTTACTAAATGCATATGTACACACGGTACATATGCCAAAACAACATTTATTACAATTTTTGTCTGTCTGTTTGGCGGGGCTAATCTTAGGAACGGCTGGACCGATTTTGACGGGACTTTTTTCTCGCAGATTCACTGGCAGATAGCTTATGTAATAATATAGAGAGATAGATTATATAATAAGGAGTAACTTAGGCTACTTTTATACTAGCTTCGCCTACGACTTCGTCCGGGTAGATACTGAACAATAATAAATTCTCAGGCGGGCGAAGTTACGGGCACAGCTGGTATTAAAATAAATGTACGAGTACCTTTAAGTTACTAGCGGCACGCCCCGGCATCGCGCGGCCTCGTGCTACCTACAACATTACCACTACTAATACGACACTAACCTATATTACTACTGTATCGGTTTCATATACAGGGTGTAATCGTTAGGAGTGCACAGGCGATTATTCCGTAACTATAGGTAACAGATATTAAAAAACTTTAAAATGATTTTGGAAGAACTTTACCTAATGAGTAAAATGACAATAAAACTTTAAAAAAATAGAGTTACTCGTAGAAATATACAAAAAGTTACACTCCTGAGGTGAGTGACCTTTGTGCCAGAAATTAGTCTGTACTGTAGTCTGTACGGCCCTGTGGCCGTATAATCACGTGACAGGAACACTATCATTTAGCGGCAAGTAGATCAGGTAATGCGGTTGTGCCCGCAGAAGAAAACTGGTGGAGCTACAGTGACGGAGCTCTACCACCAGTTTTCTTCTCTTAACATTTCTAACAAACTATAAAATCGAGTTAAAACTACCATTTCCTCCACAAAATCTACGTAACAAAAGCCATTATGAGGACTATTGGCTTTCATCGTTCCCAAGACTTACCATAACAGTTATTGAGAAGCAATTGAATCAGTTGCTTCGATTGTAATGTGTGTGTGTGTGTATAATAATTCGGCGGTGTGTCCCGATAGTACAGATTTAGATAGGCACGGGCTGAGATAACCTCTTACATAGCTCACAGCACATAGCGCCTGCCCACCCCCAGTACCGTCAGCATCGCCAATAATTCATTCGATCGAATTTGAAAATTTTAATACGTGTTTTGCGCTGTTCTGTGTCAGAGGAATACTTATTGTAATTACTTTTTTTTACATCCAATTCAACTAGCATTTCAATTTGACCATCCTAGGGTTCCTAACTTAATATCATAATAGTGAGAGAGTGTGGATCGCCAGATCATTACGTCGTAATTGTAGAAAATACCGTAGGTATGCATGTGTCATATCTACGATTTGTAAGGTATGCTTTTTAGCTCCACTTGACGAACCTATCGGCATTAATTTCCAAAGAGTGCCAAGAGTGTCAGTTGGAAGACGCGATTCCTATAAAACCAGTATCGTTTTATAGGAATCGCGTCTTGTAACTCGGTTGACATCAATTTGAAAGCCAATTGGCTACGCCCACCCTAGGAGGCATTCTCGAGTTCCCAACCAGAGGGTTGGGAACCCCTGGTTTATAGGCTTGAATATTCTTACACAAATGTTAACCTACTATGTCACATTCACATTCTGTCGACTATCGTTCCAAGGTCCATATCGCAGCATGTATGACAACGTTTTATGTATTTATTGTAAAAATTAAAACGGGCGTGATTAATAACCCAGAGAGCCTCAACATATTAGTCTCTATTCTATGCCCCAAGAAAAGATTGTGAAACTCTGTCATAATATTGATAAACCGATAATAACTCGAGGTATTAGGTAGTGCAGATGCATGGTCCCACCTCAGGCCTAAGATATTTAAGGTCTGTAGTGGAAATTATGGTGCCATAATTATGTAATGTAATACCATGTACCTGGAACACGATACCTAATGTGGAACACTACAATATGCGGTGGCTTCGAAGTCGTCTCTTGAGTTTTACCGCCAGTGTCTTTACATTGAGTGTACAAATGTGCTTTTATTTTCTAATTTTTGGGTGTTACTTTTCAAGTATAACCAAAAAAAACTGTTAGATAGAGATTTCTGCAGAATAACTATGTTCTATTGGAATTTAAATTATATACTTAACAAAACAGGTTTACATGATTCGGCAATAAAAGAAATTAGTGAGAATTTGAATCTAATTAATTAGGCTGCACCTCATCAATGGGTATAATGCGTTCACTTTCAAATGACAACATTCACGTATTTAAATCGATGTACTTGGCTAACAATAATCATTCCCATCAGTATTGTCTAGGTGTAAAGACCCAAGAAAATTCATCATCATCGCAATGAAATTCGTAAGTAACTTTTTAAATATATTACTTTTCAACAGTCTTGATGTTTTAGTTGAAGCAGGTAATAATTCTGTGGCCAACCATTTGATAGGCTATATGCCATTTGATAGGCTATATGCCATACCCATACTTTATCCATACTTTTCCTAAAACATTGGCAGTTAGAACATTACGGCAAGCAGTAATGTATTGCATAGGGGCTTCCAAATTGATGCCAAATGGGCTACATATAATATCCTATAGTATAATGATATTGGAATTTTCCTTTCTGCGATGCGATTTAGCCTCGATTCCAAGTGGTACACTCACAGTTTGGCTCCGTTGTATGTCAATTGGCTCTTCACCTGTGACATGGGGCTAAAAAACATAACTAGCATATCGTTGATATATGTATGTATGTACGTTATTTACAACCATTATGACGTAATCAGCTATTGCACTGAAGATTTACCCCCTTATTCATAAACGTACATTAGATACGTATTAGCTATAGAATGCTTTGTCTTTGTCAGTTGCATTGTCAAATGTGCAGGATAGAAAAAGAAGTTTAGCAACACTTTAGCTAAAATACGTAAGTACGGTAAGTTATTATCGTTGTACTGATACAGCAAATGTTTTGGTAACAGTTCCTAGTGGCAGCGTGCTTGGTGGCGAGTGCGTGGTGCGCGCCTGCTGACCCGTCGCTGAGGGGGTTACCGGCACTGAGGCATGAGGAAGTTCACGACGAATACGGACAGTACGCTCTGAGATACATCACAGCTGAAAGTGAGTGGTAATTTTGTGTTATTTTCGATTTGTACGAGTGCTGCATTTACTTCATTGTTATAAACAAAAACTAAAAATTGACTGGTACATAATGCCTTGTGATTTTAAGTCCTTATGTAGTACCTACCGTTTCTCTGCTTAACTCTTTGAATCCTTCAGGAAAGTGCTGAAAAAATACCTAAGCGGTGTAAAATTTTGGTACGACACCGTCTTAATCATTTTGGCCTGTGATTTTTGTGAAGAAATGTTTACCAATCATCTACATATTATATGAACACAACAGTATAGGTACAGTATGTTAATCAACATCAATAGGTACATCTATACAAATAAATAAAATTGGAGTGTCTGCTTGTAATATAAAAATAACCGCTTTTTACTAAATGCATATGTGTGTATACAGGGTACTTATACCAAAACAATATTTTTTTAAATTGTCTGTTTGTCTAAAATTCAAAATGTCAATTCAAGTCTGTCTGTCCGTCTGTTTGTTCCCGCTAATCTCGGGAACAGCTGGACCGATTTTGACGGGACTTTCACAGGCAGATAGTTTATGTAATAAGGAGTAACTTAAGCTACTTTTATACTGCGCGTCGACACACGACGAAGTCGCGGGCACAGCAGTGCCGGATTAGCCATATAGCAGGAGGCAGCAAATACTACGGGCCCCGCGCCTGTGCCTGAAAAAAACCACAAATATGTAAAATATGTAGTACACCTTAGCTATTCTCAAAGTGAACGTTGGCCACACTGTAATTATATAGGTATATTATTATGTTGCAAGTTGGCAATACCCAATACTTACAGGGGGAATCTCCTAATATATTGTTTTCGATTCCTTTTCGTAAATGTTCTATTTCACTTATATCGGTTAAGGTGGCTTCCTATCCGACAGCGACGATATGTCAGGTTACTTTGCATGTTATTTTCCTTAATTAACGATCCTAACTCTCCCGATTACCTTAAATTAAACTTTCATATTCTGGGCGATTCTCACAACATCAATCTTCGTTCTTCTGAAAATCTCCTACTTGAAATGCCTTCCCATCGAACTGGTTTTATGTCCAAATCTTTCACTGTTTCTGCAATAAAGCTCTGGAACGCTCTCCCCGCTGATATAAGAAAGTCCTCCAGTAAGTTTAGCTTTAAGCGGAAGCTCCGAGAACATTTCTTGAACATTTAATTTTCTTGAGTTTGCCTTGAGACATTCTTTCATTTGTTTTTTTTCTTTCATTTTTTTTTATTCATCATTCTATATAATTTATGTATTATTTAAGGTTTATGATTATATATTTCGTATATTTATTTAAGTATGTATTTGTATGTATGTATATATTTATTTTTGCTATTCTCGTATGTAAGTTTATTTATAACTTGTATAATAAAATACTTGTATGAATTTATTTGAAATTTTGATGTTAGTATTTTTTTTATTTTTATTTCTCTTTGTTTTTCTTCTTGGCCTCTCACTGCACCTCAGTAAAATTCTCACCACTACCCAAAGGTTGACTGGTCGAGAATGCTTTTTAGCATTAAGTCCGCCACATGTACCAATTTGTGCAAGAAAGTTTAAATAAATAAATAAATAAAATATCCCAAAGTTAGGCAATGTAACTCTAGGGCCCCATGGTGACATTTGCTACGGGCCCCGCGCCGGCTTTATCAGGCACTGGGGCACAGCTAGTAATTATATAAAAAACGGAACCCTAGCCAACTAATTAAACAACGAATTGTATTCAACAGACACAGTAGTATCGGAGCGCGGTCGCATGGTGCCGGGTACCAACGGCGGATACGTCCTGGAGATCGAGGGTCAGTACCAGTTTGTGGGTGACGACGGCCAGATCTACGTGACCAAGTACCGCGGTGGTCCTGACGGCTTCCACGTAGATGGCAGCCATCTGCCCCAACCAGTGCCAATGCCTGTTATACCTTGAATAAATATAGTTGTTTAATGTAATCTTTTTTTTAGATCCTTAATTATAAGTGACCCTCATAATCCTGACAAATTGTCAGGTTTTATTTAGGAGTAGCGGCCTCGGCTTCGCCCGCGCTGCTCCGTTTCTATTAGTCATAGCGTGATGATATATAGCCGTCATCGATATATGGGCTATCTAACACTAAAAAACTTTTCAAATTGGACCAGTAGTTCGTGAGATTCAAACAAACTCTTCAGCTTTATAATTTTAGAATAGATTGCTTAACGGTAGATATACGTAGGTACGATACGTTGTACCCATTGGTGAAAACCGGCCATGTGCGTGTTAGGCTAAGCAAGATTTCCGTTTCTCAGTTTAATTTATACATTCATCTACTCTAGTGCCGTGATTTTTTTCTTTTTATAAATTGGTAGCAAAGCGTTTTATAGAAATTCGATTTGAAATTTTATTTTCTTATTTTTTATGTTATGCGTCTAACTTTGGAACTCAATAAAATTTCACTTCTTGTAAAACGTTTGTGTTGCGAACCGTACCAGTCGGATTTCAGAAAGGATCTAAGGAGGGTGGCGAAGCCTCGAGGATGCGCCAGGGGCGGGGAGCGCGGGCCGTGACGTCACGTCCTATCTCGGCGGCCATCTTGGATTATCTCGTCGCACCTGCGGGGTGCGAGGGACGCAATGTATCGACCGGGTCGCCCTCGACGGTGCACATTTTTCACTGAAAATCCCATAATGATTAAGATTATTAACTTGAGGAACTACATAAATGGGACCATCAACTTCTTGTACGAAAAAAAACTGACAAATTAATTAAAAACTGACAAAGTAATTTCCTATTCACCAATTGATGGCGATAATAGAGTACGAGTAAATACGCTTACACTCACAGCCCCACTCTAGGTATAAACCTGTGTCGTGGATGCCGTTGTACACATACAACACATACACAAACACCCAGACTACTACGTACTAAGTATGTACTTAATTACCAAAATATGTCATATAACATTATTTTTTACATTAACTGAAATAAGTAGGTAGGTATGTACGTATAGTAGGTAGGTATTTAATAGTCATCAACGAAATTACTTTTGCTATCCTTCATAACACCCAATTGAATATTAGGTAAGATAACTGGTGGGTGGCTACATCAAAAGTGGCATACATTCATATGTTAGAAGACTAACATTGCACCTCGTGAGTGGTACATCTGCATTCCTTTGGTTTTGATGTAGACGTCTGCAGTCTGTAAGTATTATTCAGTTATCAACAATGTGAACTGCATGTTTGCCGATTATGCAAAAAGTCATAGCAACTGGTCGATATTGAATAGTAAATAAAACGGCAATTTTAATTGAAAAAAACTACGAGTATAACTCGGTTACCTGTATCAAAAACTATACATGTACTATTTGAATTACAGTAATTGATATCACATCTCCCGCAAATAAACTATAATTGTGTATTAAAATTCGTCGCACACACGCGCGCTTATCTGTCCGCGGCAGTTTGGACGTGAGATATAATCTGTGGTCCCCCAAGCAGCCTCCCCGCGCTAGGCTTTGTCCTCGACTTCAAACGATGAGCCCTCCGCACTGTTTACAAAGACCTATCGCGAATTTTCATTTTTATTCACTCGACTTTATAAAGATTCAGAAATAGGTACCTAATGCGGGGGCGGTAATTATTTTTTTTGGTACCCCTTGATTCCATTTGGGTTATTTTAGTGGTGCTTTGGATTTTTATGTTTGTGACTAATCTTTATAGTTAACTAACAAATGTAGTAGCAAAGAAAGTCACAGTCTGCTTATAAATCTGATGATATCTTACTGGTTCACAAATTCTAGATTTAGTGCGGAATCACACTGCGGACACTCCACCAAAATTCCATACAAACGCTTATTTTGGTCTCTATTACACAGACATCAATCAGTGACGTGTATTTACATGTGCACCTGTGTGCGTAGCACGTAGAAAATACCAACCGTCGCCCATAAGAGGGGAGGAGGTTGGGTGATGCAGGGTAATCGGGCGGGACGTTGAAGTGTCTATTCTATACGTAGTATTGTTACATATTCTCTGGCGGAATGTAGAAGTGGTGGTTTTTGTCGAGTTGCTTCCTATACCTGCAACTCAATTTTAGCATTACAACCATTAAATTATCACGTATACCTCTAGAACTGTCTTTCAATCACTGACGATAAAAGGGTGATGTATGCATACGGTACGTCTGAGTGGAATTCACAAGCAAAAACACTCAATGTGGCTTAAGTATAATAGTAGAAGACCAACTGTTTAAAAACTAAATACACCATTTATCATGCCTAACTACAGCCATTAATTAGCGATTATGATCGTGTTAAATTAAGTCTATCCAGAAATAAACACAATTATTATCATGCACGACATTAAAATAGTAAACACGGTGTAGCTGTCACAAAAATGGGCAAACAACTTCACTTGCCATAAGGATACGAGTATTAAAAAAGAATACACAAGGAAATAATCAAGTGGTAATGAACGCGTTAATTCCAGATTACCGCGATGCAAACACTTGGGTGAAACAATGTCACTCGTGTCATTAAGAGCTCGTGCGCAGGCGCAGCTGCGTGTGGGCACACCTTATGGTTTGTCGTTGGCTGTTTTGTTCGGGATACGTCGAGTGGTGGAGTGGTGCGTTGGGGGTGAGAGGGTAAACTGAGGCACGTGCTGGCACCCGGTGGCCGGACCACCGCACACGTGGATCGATACTGTAATTGATTTTTAAATTAAAGGTAATGACAAATCTAACGAATAATTTCTGTAGCCAACAGGGTACAGAATGAGAGAGATCGCAAGATTAATTTTCAGTTAGTATGAAATCACTGATGTAGGTTTTTATCCAAAGGTTTCCTGGATATATTATAATATAAATAACATAGTAAGATTTATAAATACAGAATGGAAATTGATGAGAATTTGTGGGAAACCAGTTGTTTCTCATAATTTCGTCAGCGAGCTATTTAGTTTTGGCACAAAAAGTAATCACAATCGGAACAGTGCTTTTGGTCGTGATAACATGAGAGTCATACACGAGTAGGTAGACACAATTACTTTCACATTTATTTATAACATTAGTACAGAAATATGGATTTTACATTAGACTTTTTAATATTTTAACTAAAGTTAATATTCTTATTAGATTTAATTGACAGTAAGAGAGTTATTATATAATCTCATTAGAGTTTATAAGAGTGATCTAATCGGATTTAGGTACGCCAAGATAAAATTTACAACAACAACAAATAATCAATTTTAAATAATATTTTTTGAGCACAGAGTAGGGTTACGGTAGAGTTAAACTTAAAGCTCAAAATTAAAAAAAAGATAATATTTTGGAGACAAATTGCTTAAAAAGTTTCAAAACCACCACCACCGCCCAAGAAGATTTGGGAACTTACCTACACACTTTTGTGCGTTAAAAATTCTCCACTTTATATAATTGATTAATCTTAAAAAAAATATTATCATATCTACGATTTTTGGGATCCTTAAAATGTGTAACTCTTTTGGAAATACATAAAAAACCTCCGTTATGAATGAATAAAGAAAAGACCCGATTGGTATAGTGCCTGATTCTATGACGACAGTAACGACACCTGAATACGAGAGGTTGACAGTTCGATCCCTGGACCGGACAAATATCAGTAGAGCCTGACAGTGCATACAGTGGAACCTGGGGGTTCAGTTGATAAACCTCCAAATTTCATAAATGTATCGCCTATTCCTTGAATCGGAAATCGAGGCAGGGACCTTGAGACCACGTGTACAGTAGTGTAGTAGTAATAAGCGAACGGAACAGTAGGTACTGTGCAATGATGAATCTGAGATTTTTGATACTATTTGATTTTATACTATTTTGATTTTTTTATGTCTGAAGGTTGACAGACAAGCAAACGGGCCACCTGATGCAAAGTGGTTACCGTCGCCTATGAACATTTGCAACACCAGGGGAGTTGCAAACGCGCTGCCAGCCCTGAAGGGACCTTTTGACGCCATTTTTGTAGAAATCCATATTGTAGCACCTAGGGAACACCTCAAAGGAAAATTGATGCATAACTCTTACCACTTCACTTTCTTACCATTTACCATTACCATTTAAATGTGTAAATTATGCATAATCATCGCCACTTCTGTAGATATATTCATCATCTCTTCAGCCGAAAGACGTCCACTGCTGGACAAAAGATGCTCACAGTGGTGTAGTATTGTGCATCATAAGGGGATGCCATAATCGTCACGTTTGGCATGCGGATTGTCGGAATTTTTATCGCAGGACTCTGCTCGTCACCCCGCGTTATTGAATTAACTGCCGCTTATTTAGTTTACAAGTACTGGTGGTGGACTGCACTAGCAGAAGGATTCTTCTCCACTAGTGGGCGGTGGGGTCGTCACGTCCCGACGCCATTCAATATAATAATGAATACTTATTTTACAAATAAAAGTCCCTGACAGAAAATGGAATGTATTCGTATATATCCCTCGGTCGAGCTCAATAACATTTTAAAGTCAATTTAGGTTATCTTTACTGTTATGTTAAAGAGACTGGAGATGCTGCCGCTAGCATTCTTACGATAAATACAAATTGCACCTAGTATAAAGATTACGCTAAATGTCTATATGTGTTCATATTATTATGTTTATTAGAGATGATATCGGGATAGTGATACTGATTTTATCTTGTCATGTAAGCAATAAAAGTAAGTGTATATCTTAGAGCTTTACTCAAGAACATAGATCGTATTATAGACGCGTTGCCACTCCTAAACCCTAGGCTGTTATGCTTCTTAGTAGGAAAATACGGCGCCGTATTGTACATTAGCACTTCCTGCCTAAATTGAATATGATAGTTTAGAACACTAGTATTTAGTGACCTGTAATCAAGTTTAGAAACTTAGCTCTAAATTTAAATTTTCTTTTTTTTTTTATTATTCCTGACCCGAAGGTTGCCTGGAAGAAATCGCAGCTTTGCGATAAGGCCGCCTTTTGTACTAATTGCTAATTTGTATAATATCTGTTGTAAATTTTCTGGTGTACAATAAAGTGTATTCATTCATTCATTCCCTCTACATATTCTAGTAGTTACCTAGCTCTAACTTCACAATCTCAACACCTTAGTAAAATGCGTAGTTTAGTAATTTTGTGTGTGACACGGGCGTTAGGTGAATAATTCTACTGTCGTTTCAAATAATTGTATTTACAATTTATCAGAATTCTTTATCTCGTAACGTTATTGTCATTAGATTGAATTGCATCGCTGTCTCGCTTTAACCAAAGAGCGCAGTATTTGTGAAAGTTAGACAAGAGAACAAAGCGATTCAACAACGACGTACCAAATTTAGACTCCAAGCGCCTTATTATTTCATCGTTTCCAGAAATATTCCTATAAGCGTAGCTTTACAAATTCTCGGCTTACAAATGGCTCGCACGGAACACCAATTTGATGTGCGCTACGTGCTATTATTTTGTTATTGATGGACCTTAGCAGCTCCTGTTCTACTGTCTATCACCTTGAGACGGAGAGATTCACAGACCGCACTACGTCATTACCAAAATACGCTTAGAACTGACAAAACCCATACTATACTGACAGTTCTAAGCATACTTTGCTCAAAGTAAAGTCATAGTGCAGTCTGTGAATCTCACCCTCAGTGATGATATGTTTACACTCTTGAGTCCATCTCTTTCCATTTCTATCTAAATAGAACATGGCAGTGGTAAACATCACCATCCAAGGGCAAGTAAATTAATTCTGTTGTTCACGCGATAAAAACGACTCAATAATGCTGGAGATGTCACAACACTGTAGCAAAGATTAAATAAAGAATTCGACTATATTCAAAAGAATTGTTTTTACGATTTATCTGGGACCTATATTTCGTAACGTAATCACGATTGAAACGATTTGCTGTCTTTCTTTAACCAAAGTGCGCAGCCTATGTAAGAGTAAGACAACGAAGTAATCACAACGTGCCAAAAATTTGGCGCCCTATTATTATATCTTTTTCAGAAATATTCCTACAAGCGTAACTGCAAAAATTGTAACTAAAATGTGAATAATATTTTTAGTAAAAGTTTCGTCTGTAATGTAATCAATATACCTAGGTTAGCATCCCACTGCAAAATAATTTCGTTCATCCAGGTATACTACAAACCTAATTTTTATGCATATTTATAATGTAGAGAATGTAATATATATCCACTAGGTTGCCAATCAAAATTTGACCGCAAGTATTTTCTTTTAAGAAAGATTGTTTTAAACTTGTTTTTTAAATACTTTGAAAAAGCACGGCTGCCGTTTCGCACTTGGCCTCCCCTATCTATTTTCATTCCGCCCTAATAACTTTTACGTCCATAACGTACGTGTAATATTACATATCAAATTAAAGCTATTTTTTTCTCATTGTTATGATATATGGGTGCCAAATTAAATCGGCTGCAAATAAGAGTTGCTGGCTGATAAAAAAATATTAAAAAAAAAAGATCCGGACGAATTGATAACCTCCTCCTTTTTTCGAAGTCGGTTAAAAATATTTGCGGCCAAATTTTGATTGGCAACCTAGTGGATATATATTCTCTAGATTATAAATATGCATAAAAATTATGTTTGCGGCATATCTGGATGAACGAAATGATTCTGCAGTGGGATCCTAACCTAATAGGACCGCTGGGTATCGGTGGCTCGCACGTACCGACCATTTGTTGTTCGCCACGTGGTACCATTTTGTTATTGATGGTCCTTAGTAGCTCCTGTTGTACTGCCGTACTCGGTGATTTAGATCGGTAAGGTTTTCAAGGAACTGGGTTCTGGAAAGATTCCTATGAGTTGATATTAATTCTATTCAAACTTTTTTCTCCAATATTGACTGAGACAATGATAGAATATTAAAATATTCAAAATGCTCTACATTGTCAACTTTCTCTGGGTCGTTTGCAAAATAATTTCCGTCTACAGTTGGCATATTTTCGTAATCATAACTTTTCTAGTAGCTAGTTGTAGGTACTCTGATAATGTCTGTTAATAATGTGATACTGGTTGCATGTATAAATATATTTTCACATCGAATCTTTTAGAGTAGGCGGATAATTTTCTTTGCAAATCTAGCTTCTTTTATATTAATTATAGGTAGAAATATTTTTTCTATCTCTAAGAATTTCTTTATACTTAAAAAACAAATCATAGGTTTCTACAATTTTCTAGGAAATTTCAAGGAAATAGGTAAGTATCTATATTCGAGGTGGAGTTTATTTGCATGGCCACCATAATAGGTAGGTATCTGCCTTCGGGTTGGATGGAGAAAAATTGATACCTGAAAACCTGCCTGCACTCACTGCATTAAGACCTGTAACGTTACTTCACACCTATTTCCCCGAAAGGTTGGGTTACCACTTCCATATTAAATTTCATTAGAATCGGTTCAGCGATTTGACCGTGAAAGCGTTACAGACACACAAATACTTTCTTATTTATAATATTGGGTATGAAAATATGTATTATCCTGTTAAAGCATGATACGCAATATCTTAAAGCAACATTTATGGGAATTATTGAAATTCCTAATTCAATAACAAAATATTTCCATTCACGTAACGACAGTTTTATACTTATAATTCCCTAACGATGTGTGCGTTTTTATTAAAGAAATACGATACCGACCATCATATTTGCATATCAAAACCACATTGGACCATAATCTCACATTGAGAAAAAAAAACAAAAACGTTTTTTAACAACTGTAGCAACTTTGTTCGCATTCGACGTGAGAAGTTTTATATTGTGTCTATGGAACGAGATAACCTGTCAATATACATAATAAAAGTGATTTTGTCAATGGTTTGTAGGCGGATAAGGAGGTAGAGGCGTCATGTATCAAAACAACGAATTTGATATCTCAATTTGTAGTATTGTGTGTCCGTCACACAGGTTGCGGCTTTGAATCCCTTTTTGTTATGACTTGGTTCAAAAGAACCGACTGTTAACCAGTTTGAATCATGTTGTGGTGGAAAAAAAAAACGTGTTTGCATAGTTTGCAATAGCAATACTGTGATATATGGCTGGCGTCGGCATATGACGCCCTCACCGCCCACTAGACGAAATTTTTTTTCTATTGGAAGAGAAATCTTCCATTAGTGCAATCAGTCGACCGAACAATGGTGGCCAAACCTAAACTACCGCCACTGCGATCGAAAACTAACTATCACTGGTGGTAGAGCTCTAGTGACGGAGCTAGCGGGCGTAGGCACCACCGCATTACCTAATATCCTTGCCGCTAAATGGTAGTGTTCAGCACTATCGTGTTCCGGTCAGGTGGTAATGTACGGCCCTGTAATTTCCGGCACAGAGGCATAACACCTTAGGCCTCAGGAGTGGTAACGCATCTGCATTTTGACCTTGGTCTTTGTGTGGGTGTCTATAGGCTGCAGTCATCACTTAACATGTGAACTGTATGCTATGCATGCTAGTTTACCACTTCCATTAGGTACTAAAATTAGGGTTTAAAAAAATCCGCATGTCAAGCGTGGCGATTGGATTTGGTCTAGCAGTGGAAATCTTTCGGCTGATGTAATGATATTTCAAACGTATGGTAAAAATTATTAAGTGCATAGGTCCTATCAGTTTAAGCGCAGTAGTGTGTCATGTGTCCAAAAATATTTTATACCTAAGTTTTTGATTAATTATTACATACTCGTAAACTTGTAAAGTTAATTTTAAATGTACTTAGGTACTATTTATTTTTCGCAATAACACATGCGAGTGAACTTTAGAAATTAAAGAAAACACGGAAAGAAAAATTTTGACTTCGGGCAGGAAAAGAACCTGCGACCTCAGGATAACCAGTCCAGCCGCTTTACCACTAAGCTACCGAAGTAGCCTGCCCGAAGTCAAATTAATATTTCCGTTTTTTATTTTTACTACCGTGAAGTTTTTCACACATACATGAATGTAACGAAAATTGCCTCCCCCCAAAAAAAAGGGGAGAGACTCGTGCCCAGCAGTGGGACGTATAATGGGTTGCCATTATAAGCCTAATATTTTACAAATCAATCGAAAAATGACTAAGGTACCTATGTGAGGAAAAACGTTCAGATTCGCGGATAAGATATTTTTTTATGTAAGTATTCTTAATCATCCCATATTACAGCTCTCTATAAGAGCATCTGAGCTAAGCTGCGGACAGACAGACGGACAGAAATGGCGAAATTATAAGGGATCCTATGGGGAGCTAAGGAACCCTAAGAAATGTCTGTCCCTAAATTTTACAAACACTATGTTGTCTTAGTTATGTAGATTTCCACTATGCAGATATTAAAAGTTTGTTGTTTGGCTTCAATATATATTTTTTTGTTGGCAACCGCCAGGAGGCATAACTGCCAGCATCACGTTTGAATAATTGAAAATAGGTGGTACATAAATCAATTAATTAAAACAGCGTAGACATCATTTAATCTGAGAACACTTAATACGTAAGGTTAGTAGATTATTAAACGATACACATTGTTAGAAACACTCAAAGCGTTGTATAAACATTTATACATTTATTCAATATTTACAATTTTATTTCATTTTTATTTACGAAATTTACAATTTCTGAGAGGATATCAGGATTAAGGAGGGATAGGAGATTTGGCATATTTGTGGGAAAAGGAACTAATTTCTGGAGGGAACTAAAGGCGTCAATACTATTAAGTACACGTAATCAAGTCACGAGTCAGATATGACAATTGATTTTCAATTGTGTCTAGCCGCCGGTGGCTTTATATTCCATGAAGGATTAATATAAAAGTAAAAATAAAATGAATGCACCTATAATGTATAACACAGTAATGAAAAAGACATTAAAGTTAATAATGTTAATAAAAATTAATGGAGCATATTAAATATAATAATTATGTGCGTAGATTATTCTTTCATTATGTTCATCTGTTCACTTTTCTCCATAATTTTGGTATGTTTAGCAGTCGAATTATATAATACACCTACTAGCAGCCCGCCCCGGCTTCGCACGGATTCGCACGAATCCGGAAAGGGATTCAAAGCCGCAACCTGTGTGACGGACACACAATACTACAAATTGAGATATCAAATTCGTTGTTTTGATACATGACGCCTCTACCTCCTTATCCGCCTACAAACATGTTGTGTATGTTGTTGTTGTATGTTTAGCAGTCGAATTATATAATACACCTACTAGCAGCCCGCCCCGGCTTCGCACGGATTCAATGTTACCTACATGACTATTATCTTAGAATATAGAGTATAGTATTCCTGATAGTGTAGCTTTCTGAAATATTGAAATATTGAACCTATCATGAAAGAATTTTCAAGATAGGTTCAATATTTCCGAAGCCCCCCTACAAACAAACAAACAATTAAAGTTACAAACTTTACCTCTTTATAATATTAGTATAGATTCTACCCATACATAAATAGAGTACCTATTATGTTGATGACAAGCAGTAAACTCATTCGAGTAAAAACCTATGAGCGTCACACTTTTGTAATTTTAAAAGCTACAATAATTTGTGCGAATAAAACATTATGTTGATACCTATTTTATTTCTTAGCTTCTTTTGGACGATTATTTATTTAATTTTTAAGATTTAATTTGTCATGTCAATCAATAGGTATATCAGACGTTATTGCTAAGTGATTAAATATTTTTTTTTAATTTTGAATCCTTAGCAAGTTAGCTCGAGAAACAAAAACCATACCTTGTATTTTGATATGTCACACAATATATTACTCAGAAAAAAATTACTAACTATTTTCTTTCTACAAAATTAATAAGTATTTAAATTAGCAGCAGCTCATACCTAAAAGTAGCAGCACATTTGCTTCAATATTTTTTTGTAGATATTCATCCTATCCTTTGCATACCACTTAACTGGAAACCGCTTGTCTTCATGTTACTTAATTCACATAAAAACGGGCAATCGAATTCCTCCTTACAATCAAAAGCTTCTTCATAAAGAATGTTATCTTCGAGTTCCTGGAAACACATCCGAATAGGACCACTTCCATCGAAATCAGTGAGCTCGAATGATTGAAGGATATCACATGAACATCGGGTACACGCGTCGAAAAAATAAATCAAACATTCTCTTAACGACGCCCACCATTAATAAAACTCTTTAAAATATATTTAATAATGTCCACAAAGGTAGAGGACACAATGCTCTATCCATAAAGGGGAAGCATTTATTATGCCGACAATATATCGAATACAAAAAGATAGTGTGACAAAGAAGCGTACTTTTTAATAATATTGTCATTTCTCAGCAGCAGTGGACTCTTTCAAAAAGCCATAATGTAATAATTTATCTCTTTATAAGAGTTTTTTTCTTTGTGGGAGAGTAGAACCCAGGTGAGTACCTACGGGTTAGCCATAGAAGCCTTCACACTCCCATATATGAGAATAGATATGATTCAGTTACATTTGATACAACTGTTGTGAGAATTGTTGTTTTTTGTTGTTCAAAAACATATTCGTTGAAACGTTATTTTAGGACAGTACATTTTTTAAATTGTTTCTTTTTTTTATTTTATGAAAGTGGCAAACTAAGGCATGCATTTTGCGTGGATGGTAAGTAACTCCTGCAGCCTACAGACAAACTACCTACACAAGGACAAGGAGTCACTCCTGAGGTCTTAGTTGTTTTTCCTCTGTGATAATAATTATTTATTTGTGTATTACGTATGTAGAGAAATAATTTAAATATTAATTTTGGTTTGGTTAATATATTTATTTTTGTATTTAATTGTACTATTTCAACTGAATAACTCGATTTAATCGTTTATTTTTTGTAAGCACCGCCAACCAATTTTTTGTTCTACCAATGGTTGACTGGCAGAGAGCGCTTTAAACGTTTAGTCAATAAAGAACAAATAAATAAATAAAATAGTTACTTCAGGACCACACGTTACTTTCAAACCCGAACAGGGTAGTGATGAACACTATCGTCTGTTGACAGATATCATTACAACTGAAATACGTCCACTGCTGAATAAAGCCTTCCTCAAACACGTTGCGCGTCATTAAGGGAGACTGTGCCATAATCGCCACGCTTGCTGGTGGATTGGCGATCCCAGTAGCGGTAGTATTATTGCGGGATGCTGCTGCCCATCCCGCGTTAACATTTTATCTACCGTCTTATTGAAATGGTTAAACCGTCATTTCTCGGATGGAGAGGGCAATGGGATCGAAAAATTTATGCAAATAAGTAGCTCGCATAAAACTTTGCCCAAAAGTTTCTCTAAGCTTAATTCGTTATGTAAGAAAATACAACGCGACAAAAAAAAAGCAGATATTTACGAGTAAGACTAAATCAGCGTGAAACAATATTTGTGCAAAAAAAAAGGACAATAGTGCTACGGGCTACAGGTGTCGTCGAGACGAGATTGACATTGGAGCCACAATAAAATCTGTGAAATATATTTAAGGGGCAGTCATTAAATCATAGAGGCGTATACGAAGGACTTATTGTGATAATGTTTGCACAGGTAGTCAGTTAGTCACCTTAATGTTTGCGTGGCGCTTCGATTATGGATTCTTTTTTATTTTTTTTAACCACCTTTGTTGAGTAGGCTGACTGACTTTTTTTAGTTGCGGTCAAGTGAAAGTATACCCAATAGATTGTCCTTGTTTATTGGAAGGAGAAATGTGTTTCAAGATAACTTAACATAGTTTTAAAATTATGACAATTCATTTAAAGTAGGTAAGTACCTACGCTACGTTAGGTATTATTTTTCGCAATTATGCCTGTGAGTGCATAATAAAAGAATAAAAATTATTAATGTACCGCTTCGATAGCTTAGTGGTAAAGCGGCTAGACTGGTTATCCTGAAGTCGCAGGTTCAATCCCTGCCCAAAGTCCATTTTTTTCTTCCAATTTTTTATTTAATTTCTAGGTTATTTTTGTCAATAAAAAAACGTAAAAAAATGCAATTGAGGATTACTCACCTTAAGTGATCAGTCACGTAAGGGGAGTAATTCTCAGTTGAGTATGTCATTTCAAAAATCGTTTATTGACTTGAATAGAGGCAAGTTGTTTACATGTAGGTATGTATGTTTGTATAAATGAAACTCTGCCTGAAAGGGTTTTCAGGGCGTCAAATTATATTACCCACCTAAGGTCCTTAGGTTAGGCCTCTATTCAGGGACCTGCTGCCATTAGACTGAAGTGACAGTAGTAAGGTAGGATTTATAATGGAAAATAAGTCATTTCTTTCTTGCAACCTTAATAAAAAACTGTCCCACTTAACACGATTAACCAAATGATGATAAAAAAACGATACGACGAAGATATCGTATCAAACTTAAAAATGCTACATTCCTGATTCAAATCTGACCGGACGAAAGTCAATAAGCGATTTTTAAAATGAAATGAAAAAAGAATGACACTTGAAACAAATATTTTATGCCTTTAGCAATATGAAGGTAGATTGTTTGATACGTAAGCCTGCGAGTAAGTGTACTATCATCTCATCTTGAGGTCAATAACCTAATACGTGCGGTACGTGCTTAATTACAGGCAATATCGATGAAGTGCTATGTACTATCTTAGTGCGAAATGTTAATTCAGGACTATATTGGAACTGGCTTCATCAATCTCTATATCAATTCATCTTTCAAATCATTATTCTTTTTTAGGGTTCCGTAGTTAACAAGGAACCCTTATAGTTTCGCCTTGTCCGTCCGTCTGTCCGTTCGCGGTTTAGCGCAAAAACTATTGGTACTACAGACTTGAAATTTGGCACAAGTAGGTATAAAACCTGAAATAAAAACATAAAAATAAAAATTATTTACTGTATCTCCTCTACATGTAACCTAACGGATAATTTTTGTATTTTTCGTTTTCTATATAGTGTGGGATATAGTTGGATAGGGATCTTTCAAAAATGTTAGATGTGCTAATATCATTTTTCGATTTACCAACGATTCGATTACCGACCAATGCCTCCCCATAAGGGGGATATGCCATAATCGCCACGCTTGGCATGTGGATTGGCGATCGCAGTGGTGGTAATCTTACGTTATTGTACTTCCTACCCTATTGGAATGGTTTGACCGTCATTGTTCGATCGACTGACTGCACTAATGGAAGAATTATCATCCAGTAAAAGTAAATTCTTCCGCTACTGGGCGGGGGGTTGTCACGTCCCTTCGCCTATCATAATCCGATTTGATTGTTATTATGAAATTGTAAGTTTATGGAAAGCTTAAAATCCATAGCTTTAACTGCAGGCCACTACTGCTTCGCTGGTGTCCTGGGTTCGATTCCCGGGTCAAGTTGTGAAATCTTTTATCTCTGGTTCTATTGGGATTTTTCTTCTTCTGGATATATTCTTATACCAATTGGCTCGGCGTTTGGTAATGTGCCCGGAGATGTCAACAGGCTCGCTACCTGTTATATGGGCCAAAACCGTAACCGGCGAATCGAGGCTGATTGCATACATGTATTTACCTCTGCCTATCCCTTCGGGTATTACAGGCGTGAAGTTACGTAACGTAAATTTTTTATGTCGTAAGTAGGCATAGTTAATTTCGCACATTTTGTACCTACGCAATGATGGCGGCAGCGGCAACCAAGCATACAGTTTACATGGTAGGAAGGACAAATCTACACAAAAACCAACGATCAAATAAACGACGAAGATATCGTATATATGTTACTACTCCAGACGCTTAAGTTGTTTTGCCTCAGTAATAGTTGTTACGCGGCCATTTTTTTATGTAATGGAAGTGGCAAACAAGCATGCAGTTCAAATTGATGTTAAGTAATGACTGCAGCCTATAGACATCCACACGAAGACCAAGATCAAAATGCAGATGCGTTACCTTAGGTGTTATGCCTCTGTGCCGAAAATTACAGGGCCGTACATTACCACCTGACCGGAACACGATAGTGTTGAACACTACCATTTAGAGGCAAGTAAATTAGGTAATGCGGTGGTGCCTACGCGAGCACCGTCACTGGAGTTCTACCACCAGTAAAAATCATCAAGTACTTCCACATACCAAGTCCGCGGGAGGCAATGTGACAAGTGCAATATATAACGTCTAGTAGCACAGGTAGGGTGTGCTGTGGTCTCCAAGACACAGAGTTCCGGGAAGCATGAAGTCGTCACAAGGACTCCCCGTGGGGACGGTAGCGCGCGGGCGGTCCGTCCGTGTTTAATTAATTTTGATGCATTTACCTGGTTTTCGTAGTGTCAGGTTGGTTGGATTATTTTATTTGTATTCTATTTTAAGGGAAGCGAAAGTGATGTTTCAAATGACTTGTTTCTTGGCCCTGTAATTTGCGGCACAGAGGCATAACACCTAGAGTCTCAGAAGTGGTAACGCATCTGCATTTTGACCTTGGTCTTTGTGTGGGTGTCCATAGGCTGCAGTCATCACTTAACATCAATGTGAACTGCACTTAACATCAATGTGAACTGCATGCATGTTTGCCACTTCCATCACATAAAAAAATAAAGAAGCGAAAGTTGAAGCGCGCATGGCCCGGCGGCTGGTGTTGATCATAAGCGGTCTACTCGGTTAAACAATACGGGCGCGGTCGGGTAGAGTGATGGATGACCGCTAGTGGCAAATTAAATGAGCGTTTCCGTGCTTCGGAGGGCACGTTCAGCCGTCGGTCCCGGTTGCTATCGATAGATAGCAGTCGTTAAACCTTGTCGGAGGCCTTATGGGCGAAAACATCCGACAGCGGGTTGGCCACTAACCCACCCACCTCCACCAATCCGCATTCAAGCAGCGTGGTGGAGTAAGCTCCAGGCATTCCCCAAAAAGGGGAGAGACTCGTGCCCAGCAGTGGTATAATGGGTTGCAATTATTATTGTGACTTATTAAGCTTTAAAGTGCCAATTTTCGTTAGAGTCAAGTGTGCCCCCGTACCACCTAAACGGTTGTTGTAAGAAATTCAAACGTTATGCCAATAGTAGCTATATATAATGAAATTAAAAGGAAAACTGTCACACTTAAGTTGGCTTTACAAGTTTGCGAGTAATAGTCGACCAAATGTATTTTACTCGAAAATTAATAACTCCTACTAATATTTATTCATTTTTCTCATTTTATCTTTTACTCTGTAACTACGGAACCCTACACTGCGCGTGGCCCGACACGTACTTGACCGGTTTTTTTTAGATTACCTACCGTTGGCTGAAAACCCTATAAATTAACTTACGGTTATCTTAGTTACTAGGTAGGTATTGTATTTAGTTTATTTAATTAACATAAATATTATTTGTTTTCCTGCAAAACTTGTCTAGTTTCAAGATACTTAAGATTCCGAAATCTAGTGCAATAAGGTTGTTGGAAAGTAAAGCAACAAGGATTATTAAATGCTAATGAATAAACACACCGAACGGAAACATCTGCGATAATGCGATCATTACTGTTCAACTATTCGAGATACGAACACTATTGCAGATGATAAAAGACCGCCACCTGTTTTGTGAAGAAGTTACCTATCAAACAACTATAGCATCCACAATATCAACTTGTGTGGCAAAATTATCTATACAAAATCAAAATCGGTAGCTCTTGATAAGTGAGTAACAACCAAATTTAGATTAAAATTACGAAGATAAAACACCATGATATGTTTAAGATAAATATTAATATGATCGCGTCGGCAACATCTGTTATTCTTTTAAAATAAAACAACAGTATAATTTTATAACTGGTTACAATACATTGTCGAATACCTAAATTCATAATGAGGATTTTATGAGCATCTAAACTGTGTTAGTTATATTAACAAAATTAATAATATTTTATAACGAGATTCACGTTAACATTGTGCCGAGCTTGAATAAAAAAACCATTTGATCATTTCTATTAATAGTTTTACATTTACGACGCCTCATATGATTGCATTTTAGCTGTATTTGATGAACAACGCGCAATAGTCCTTGAATAATTGACACAAAACAGAAAACAATCTATTTCTGGGGTAGCTTTGCAGAGGTATTTGTGACTATTGAGCCTTAGACTGGGAGTTTTAAAATAGTTGAAATAAGTGCAAAATTATCAGTATCATTAAATCAAAGTATAGCAGCTAAAACATAGTTTGGAAGTGGCAGACTGAATACGTATTACGAGTACAAGGCGAAGCGACGGCAGTGCGTCGTTGGAATTTTCTTGAAAAGGACAGTGCAAGACGTGAGTTGTGTTCCGACAACTAAAGGGTTGACTTTATTAACGCGACAATGGAGTAAAAAGAAAACGTTGCAGCATATCGCAGTGTGACACGAATTTATGGGTATGGCTATATATACGACATAACTAAATAGGCTATCATTGTGGTAAATCCCCGCATCTTCGGAACACATATCTGCATTTTTAACTCTGATTTTCGTGTAGATTTGCCTATTGGCTGTAATATTCACCTATAATTCACGTGAACTGCATGCTTGTTGTCATTATTACTTATTATATAATTTATTTATTTTACACTAAATGTATGTTAGATGCGCCTCTCCCCGTCTGGACTCTCTGTCTCCCCTAGTACGATCCGCGAGTTGTTATTCCAGTTATCGACAACCGATGACTCCAACCACAGTTGCGGGTGGCGGTGCTTATTGTATAATGTCTTAGCTTCCTCAGTAACGCTCTAAGATTCGGACTTAAAGGGGCCTCCTTTAATCAGTTGCTGAAATATTTAGGCCGAACTATTCTGCACTCGTCAATTTCCCTGTGAAGTAGAATACTCTAAACTAAAAGACCGTTAGGTGACGTTTAACATGAAATTAACAACGCGAATTTTCGTACTGTGTGTGTTAAAAGCGCGCGTTTGTCTCTAACTGCCAGTTTAATTATTTTTTTTTATCGACTGTAATGCTGGAGATCTTAATACTCTGGACCCCGGTAACTACACCCTTTTCAAATGTTTAATACTCCTATTCAACTTATATATCCAATTCTATAATTGGATATATAAGTATATCCAATTATAGAATATATATATCGTACCTATTATGTAGGCGATCCGCCTACATAATAGGTACGAGCAATTAAAAAAGCTTAACTTCAATCGCATAGGCGTGAGTGGTGTGACCAAAGCTTAAAGTTAGTGCATGGCAGGCGTCTCGCTGTATTGATTCAATGCTTTGCCTAATACATTTTTAAACACCTCTAGATATTTACGTTACATTTTATGTAGGTAAATAATTTTATATGAGTACAAGATTAATGAACCCTGTAAATGCATGTTCAAACACTCACGATAAGCCATTTACGTTCCATCTTACATTACCTACCTAACGACAGAGACATAGAGCGACACTGGGAAACTTTCAAAAAATCCCAATAGCACATCCGGGGATCGATCTCAGGACTGCAGTAGTGGCTTGCTACCACTAAACTATGGTGGCAGTAAATTAATATAGAACAAAATTAGGTATCTATAGGGTACATATAAACTAAGCTTCGGGCAGCAAAAGGTTAGCTCTGTCCGTCTTCAATTCTTCAAGTAGGTCAAACATAAATTGATCGGGTCATATGTGGTTAACTTACCTAGCGATGTTATAATCGTTTTCACCCCTGAACCTCAAACAAAGACCTCTATTAATATTGTCCAATTTGAATCGGTGGGGCCACTAATTGATAAAGCTTAAGCGACCCTACTCACAGACCATGCTAAATTACTAATGATCCATCGCTAATTCACCCATGGGATCTGAATATGACTTCTATTGCATGTTTAGCAACCGGCAGTCCGTATTAAAATGATTTGTGTGAATACATTATATTTTCAGTTACTGTCTTGGGGGTTATTTTACGTAAAGTTCCTCTCAGCAGGAGTTATAACAACGCTTTAACTACTTTTATTATTTTTATCTTAAAAATTGTTCAATTTCGTATGAGTTAGTTCGTGGTTACTACAGTATACTGCAAAACTGCAGCATGTCCTACGCGAAACGGATAGGAACCAATATTCCTTTATATATTAACATTTGGCAATTAATTACTTATAACGTTTGAATACAACGAAAATGGAATATGAAAAAATGGAAGTAACAATCCCATTTTCTCTTTTTTTTGTCATGGCATTGGCAAACAAGCGTGCAGTTCACATTGATGTTAAGTGATAACTGCAGCCTATAGACACTTACACAAAGACCAAAGTCACAATGCAGATGCGTTGCCACTCCTGTGGCCTAAGGTGTTATGCTTCTGTGCCGGAAATTACAGGGTCGTACATTACCACCTGACCGGAACACGATAGTGCTTAACACTACCATTTAGTGGCAAGTATCTTAGCTAATGCGGTGGTGCCTACGCCCGCGAGCTCTGTCACTGAAGCTCTACCACCAGTAAACCTCTCTTTCTTATTGTCAGCTTTTTGTTTAACAGACTTATCTAATAGATATGAATAAAATTGTTTTCTGTCATTAAATTTACCTACGCGTTTATTCTTATTAATTGTAAGCATATAGGTATACATCTTTTTTGAACGACAATGTCGTTAATCTCCAAGTAATGTATTTTACTTCATAACATGTGAACTCTAAATGCGCGAATAATTGATCGGATTTTAATAGATATTAAAACTTTCCTTCATTAGCTTCACTGCAAAATAATTACTAGGAGCACGAGCATCGACCATTCCACTCGGCAATTCAGCCGATCATAAAATTGTGACATCACGCCTCAACGATTACAAGGCACGTAATCTTTGTCAGCGTGTTAAACTTTGACCGAATTATCGTATCGGGGGATGCGTTCACATCGTTAAATTATCTCGTATTACAATAAATATGTCGGTGTATGGTGCTTTACCGATATGTTTGGCGACAAGGCGGGCCGTGCCGAATGGTAATAGACCGTGCAATTGTAGGGTAGGCATCCAACGCTCCGCTTGTTGTGTGGCTCTCTCCATCATTTTTCGGCATAAACTTTGCTCATTGTCTGTTGACCGCTCTTTATTGATTTATTGGTTGACGTTGTTCATGTTAACGAATGTTATAAGTGGTATGAAATATGGTTTTGAAATAAAAAAAACTGTTTGTTAAATATTGCTTGGTATTTGTTTACGATCAGTATTGTAAATATTAGTAGTCAATGACAAACGGCGTATGCGTAGCATTTAATTAGGTATTTGACACCAAATATTTGTGATACTTACTAGGAGGTATTGTGATCATACATTAGGTATGACTTTGTAATTTTAGGCGACGCAAAACGTCGGATGAGTGGCAACACGTTTGTGATAAGGCATTCTGTTTTTTTCACATGTCTAGACTATCTAAGTATAAATTGCAGTAGGCACCAACCTATTCACTTACCATCAATGGGACGAACTTTAAGTTTATTTTCTTATAAAAATGTGTTCATGTGGGGGCTGTTTAGCTCTTTACTAATTTGTAAGTTGAGCCGGTTAAAACAAGTTCTTATGTATTTAAAAAGTATAAACATATTTATTTTAAGAATGCCCATATATATTTGCCATATTTTACACGTAGTAGCTACCATGCGTAATGTTTGGTACGATTAATGTTTTTTTTAATGAATACATAATTATATGTAAATTATAACAACCGGATGAACAGTTTGTAGGCAAAACCTGTTTCAAATATATTACCTTCGTAATTTAAAAATAAAATATATCTACCGATTGTATGATAAAAGCTGCTGTTACATGTTTAAACATCATCCAATTATAATAAAATCAGCGTGTAATTGTCACGTTACATGGATTTTGATCATATTGCGCAAAAGTTGAGACCACACGAAATAGTGGTTGCAGCCTATAGGCATCTACTTATACAATAACCAGAAATCATACAGACGCGGTGCCAACCCTGAGACCTTAGTTGTTAAATCCAGTGGCGTAGCTATAGGCATCGGGTGCCACCCGCTTGGGGGTGACACCCTCTCTTAAATATCCAAAATTTGAGCTGTTGTGTGAGGGACGTGAAAGAACAACAAAAACTCACTTTCATATTTATTATACCAGGGGCCGCCGGAGACAGAGACTTTGCTCAAATAGGGAGCACAACGGTGGAGAATGGAGAATTAAGATAAAAAAGAATATTTGTGAATATTTCCTTTTTTTGGCACATGCGCCCCGGGTGCCACCCATTTTAGCTACGCCACTGGTAAAATCTCTATGAAAGTTATTACGGTGCCATATATAATATTATCATTTAACTCCCATTTAGCGGCAAGTACATTAGGTAATGCAATGGTGCATACGCCCGCGAGCTCCGTCACTGGAGCTCTACCACCAGTAAAATGTAATTAAATAAATATAAAATCAGCGTGCAATGGTCATTTTACATAGGTAGATTTTGAATATATTGCGCAAAAGTCGAGAACACGCGAATAAGTGGTGAATGCACAAAAAGTAAATTTCTTTTCTTTGTTCCTTAGAGTGTTATACGGAACACAATCCTGTGTCTGTTCAAGACAAAGGCATCAAGCTAAGCGCCAGATAAAAGGCATTTGTTTGTTTTTTGTCAAGCAACTAGCAAAGGAAACTATCTTTGTTTACAAATGCCAGTGAAGCGAAAGCCTTTACGTAAATAAAAGTAGAAGTAGTTTTGTTTAGTTTACATTACACTACTGTTGTATTGTATTTTGGTGTGTATTATAATAATAATAATAATGGCAACCCATTATACGTCCCACTGCTGGGCACGAGTCTCTCCCCTTTTTGGGGGGAGGCCTGGAGCTTACTCCACCACGCTGCTCCAATGCGGATTGGTGGAGGTGGGTGGGTTAGTGGCCAACCTACTGTCGGATGTTTTCAAACCGCCCATAAGGCCTCCGACAAGGTTTAACGACTGCTATCCATCGATAGCAACCGGGATCGACGGCTTAACGTGCCCTCCGAAGCACGGAAACGCGCATTTAATTTGCCACTAGCGGTCACCCATCACACTACCCGACCGCGCCCGTAGTGCTTAACCGAGCAGATCGCTTACGATCTACACCAGCCGCTGGGCCATGCGCGCTTCCATGGTGTGTATTATTAGTAGCCAAATCGATATTTATTGGGCATGCATCGAATTCTTCACAAATTTTCTGTGAGGTTTTGGAATTCACGAAGAAAAATATGAAATAAGTAAACTGAGATGACTTATAATAAACTTGGCTCAATAAAGGGGTTAAGTGTTTTATGAAATGTGATATTTATTAAAAAGTAGCTGTACCGCCGATCTTCTAAATAATATAATATTTTTTTTATATTTTCTCTTGACAATTACAAACACATGAAAGAAAGATTTATCCAATTTGGTGCAGTCATTTGAAAGTTATGCTCGTTCAAACTTTTCGGAGATTCATTTTTATTTATACAGATTAGCACACGTTTTATTATAATTCTTACCTAAGTAGCCTCGGTAGCCTAGTGGTAGCAGGCCACTACTACTACGCTGAGGTCCTGGGTTCGATTCCCGGGTAGGGGGTTATCAGAGATAATGGTGAAAAAAAAGCCTTTATCTCTGGTTCTATTGGTATTTTTCCATTTTCTGGAAATTTCCCAGTACCTCAAAGTTTGGTAATGTGCCCGGAGATGTCAACAGGCTCGCCACCTGTTACATGGGCCAAAACGTAACCGGCGAATCGTGGGTGTTTGCATGTATGCTTGAATGCATGCATTTACCTCTGCCTACCCCTTCGGGGATTACAGGCGTGAAGTTACGTACGAAGTTACGCTTACCTAAGTAAATATTTGACACAAAAATGGTGAGGTGTTATATTCCTCAAATTCCCCTGAACGGACCAAGAGAAAAGGACCAAGAATCTGTTTGTTATATGCAATGGATCCAACGTTCTAGACGTCTGGAGTGTTAAGTCAAGAAAATATATTTATCCACGAAATGTTTCTAAAGTAGTTTAATAAATCTATGGTTTCTATCATAGATTTATTATACTACTTTCTTTATGCTTATTTTAAAAAATTTAAACTATACACGATTAACATCCCTGATAAAAACAACGGTGTTAGCTTTTTATTCTGAAGTGGCAATGGAATCTATTTGTAGTGCCATTGAAAACACAAAGCATCGACAACAATGTATTGCTGACTGAACAAATAAATAAATAATCATCCTCGGCAAAATAAATAAATAATGCCTACTGTGGCCAGTTATTGGTCACTGTTGCTACAGTAGCGCTAACAAAAGAGACCAATAAATCCTAATACAGTACCATGTCACCGCATTTGTTACGCAATTAATGGAAAACTGGACATTGGATATTATAAATAACCGTGAGCATGTGGATATTGACAATGATATTCATTTTATAGGAGACCAGTGAGAAATGTTGCTGTGAAGTCACTTGGTTAAATGCTGGTAGGTATAATATATGAAGTTTGGTTGTATGGTAAACTTAAAGAAACATAAAATTATTGTTTATTCTAGGATGTAGATAGTATGGGTAAAATTGCCAGTTTGGGCTATGATTAATGTAATTACCTACATTTGTTGATTTCACATTGTAATTCAATAAAGTATGAACTTTGGTCATCCTATTCCTTATGAATCCAACTTAAAAACTAATAAAAGTAGGAAGTATCTATTATTAATGAAAAAACTAACGTATTATTATTATCAATGAAAAATATAAATAGGTATTTTACCTATTTTACTATTCCACGGGTTCAAAATTAGCTTAGATGAAAGTAAGAATGTGTTATAAAAACAATAAAATGCAGAAATGTCCAAGTCACGAATATCACGTACGCTTTTAAGTAAGTATTAAAGGATCATTAGCTTGTCATTCGACAGTACCTGCCTATTCATTATCTTGTCAAAATATTTCGTTGAACCATATTTTTTTCTAGAATAGTTTCGTGAATTTGTTCGATTGTTGGCGTACAATAGTGACGTCTCTATATTCGCAACAAAGAGATACATTTGTCATTGTCCATTAGGCGATATTGTTGGGAAACATGTAAAATATTTAAGGCATACTTGTTTTCACTATGATTCCAATTATATGACAGTTGTTAATAATCTGTGGGGAGATTTTCATAGTTTTTCAGTCCTTCTGGTAGCTTATCTTATTCTGATAGCTTGGTTAAGAAAGAAAGGACATTTTAAAAGATTAGATATCTAACTATAGTAACTATAGAAGAGAAATAATTATGAAGTACTTAAGTATTGTTTTACATAATAATAATAACTGACACAGACAGGAGACGAATTTGGGATAGGGATTACATAGCTCGCATTCGTTAATGCACAATGCAGGTATCTGAATAGGTACCCTAGTTAACTACCGATCAACTTAAAATGTAGTGATAACACCTTCCTAGTTCATATCTGGATCATATAAGAGAAAATACCTAGCTCAGGTTGAAATAGTGCATACCTAAAAGATAAGAACATGCAAATATTTAGAAATTGATAAGATAGTTTACATTCGTAGAGGAAAAAAATGAACACATTTTTTTCTTAAACCAATTTTAAGTAGGTGGGTATGTCATTTTCCTGATAAATTGTTGTCTACTCGTAGATAACGGCCCTGTAATTTCTGGCACAGAGGCATAACACCTTAGGCCTCAAGAGTGGTAACGCATCTGCATTTTGACCTTGGTCTTCGTGTGGGTGTCTATAGGCTGCAATCATCACTTAACATCGATGTGAGCTGCATTGTTTGCCACTTCCATTACATAAAAAAGTGCTTATACCTACAATTTAAGCTGCTAAGTAACTGGAAATCTCAATTTTGTTACACAGTTTTTACTATCTCAAAGAACATATATAACACAATCTTGAAAAAATCCTGTCTGCTAACAAATAATATACTTTCACTTCTCACGAATTCGTATCACCTATGTTATCTATAGGTGCGAATGTAGGTAACGTTAGGCAACACCGCCCAAGAGTACAACACTGAATACAGCATGAAATAAAAATCGCATTGTAATCCGGTATTGGCTGTAGATAAGGAGGGTTTGTGACAAGGCAAGAATTATGTGCTCCAGAGGGCAATTTTTCTTTCCCGGGATTTATTCTCGTAATTTATAGAGGATCTGCCTGTATCTGGACTAACCCGGTTGGCTCTGGCGACGCTTGCAATTGCGGGAATTACACCTTATGTCCTAATTAATAGGCGTACCTAACAATATTCTGGAATTGTGACTGAATTTTGCTGAACGCGGATTTTGCGTGTATGGATTTAATTAATAAGTATTAGGTACCTACCCTAATTTAATTCTGTATTTATTATTGGTATAAAAGTAACGAATGGGATTTTTCAGATAGGTGATCCCTTAGTATCATTTTTTTTTCATGTAATATGTACCTATATCAATTAGCGAATAAATACATAACTATTAAGTAGTCTTTGTACGTTTTATTAAACTTATTTAAATAAATTATGCATTATTCAATTACATTATACGCATATGTCAATTACATTTTAATAAAATATTATATGTGTGGTTACTACTGTAAATATAGGCATATTTGAAATACTGAAAAATAACTTTTATGTTTAAAGTACTTATTTGTAAACATAAGTTATACTAAGCTTACTTTCCAGTATATTGTAATAAAACGTGAACCAGCATAATCCACACAATCCTGACACAACACAAAACGTATTCGAATTGGTTAAATATTGACACGAATGCGTAATCTATGCGTGTAATCATAGTACTGGCATACAAATGCGTCTCACGTAGAAATTTGACACGTAAAATTTTTGGCAAACGTGCCCCGCAATGAATTGTCGGTGCCAAAAATGTCTCCGGGAGAAGCGTCGAGAGTCGGCTTAATACCGGTCCCCACCCCTCGGCCGCAGTCGTAAATTTAGGGTTTCATAAAACCAGATCCGAGATAAGACACAGTGTGGAGAGAGCGTCCCGGATCAAGCGAACCTTCGAACCCGCACCACATAGACAATAAAAATAACGCCAGCGCATCTGCGGATACCATTTTACATCGGTGTCTCGAAATTTGTCGTGTTTACATAAAATACGCCCCGACGATAGCGATCGAGGATTCACCAGAATTCGTGACGAAAAAAGAAATATGTCATTTGCGAACGCTAGCCGCAATACGAAACCGCGCCGAAGCCTAGCAGAAAAAAGAAACAACTGTCAAGAGGCTCACAAAAGCGCATTATAATTTTAACAAGTTACCGAATTGTTCTGCTATTATGAGGCGTGTATTATGCTTTTCATCCATAGTGAGGGTATTTGGGCGCCTTTGTGGCTCGGTATTGACAAATAACTGAGATTTACGTTCAAACCAAAAATAATGCAGGATTAGTACGCTGAAGTAAAACTTTTTTTGGAGCTGCTTTGTAGCATGGCGCCACTAGTCTGATATTGCACTAATCCTCGCTAGGTCGGCCCGCATCCCGAGCGGTGTCGGTGGAAGTATTGAAAATAGCTCAAGTGGAAGTTTCAATACAGTTGCGAAGTAGGGAAAGCAGTTTGCGTAACTATCCACTAGACTAAGCATATTGATACCACGAGAACAAAGGCGGCTTCTTCTTGCGTAATTAAAACTTGAATAGTTGTTTGTCCGACGAGCGTTTGCACCCCGAAGATGTTATCTGATTAGACGTGTTCAAGTGGTCGATTCTGTTACCTCTGACTTATAAAATTTACATCGAAACGTCGTATTGCTGGGAACGGGTTGTAGGCACAGCGACGTGTCGGGGACATATATTTAAAGCTTCAGTAGATAGGGGTGCAATAATTTTGACAATGACTAGCAGCCTTACCCGGGCGAGGCGTAGGCGCGGGGCGGACGCGGGGCGCGGGGGGCAATCTGCGCACTAAATCACGCTACGAATAAAATTTATGGCGCCGAGATAAAAACTCGCAGCTTTTCTCTTTTACGTTCCTTCCCCCGTCCACCCCGCCCGCTCTCGGCTCCCGCGCGGAAAATCCATAGGGATTTTTCCAAGTGTTCCGGCGACGGCGTGTGTGGGGTCGAAACGATTTTGTTTTATGCTTATTGCTCGCTGCGATGTTTTGTTTGCTAAGTTGCACAGATAAGGGATAGGTACGGAGATTGTCTTCGGCTGGACGTATACGATATTGGCCTGGAGTGACATCGTCATCGCTGTTTAGGGTGTTTGGTATCATGACTTCGCTTATTAAGAGCTTTAAACATATTTGGTCTGTGAGAATCCCTTTCTTCTTATTAGATAGTAAATACATTTAAAAAATAGATTGTAACTTAAATAAGTAACATACTATGTTTAAATTAAACAATTTTTGTAAAGATTTAGGTATTATTGTATATAGTATTAGGTAGTATATAAAATTTAAAATAATAATGGTTTAATGTACGCTAAATGAATCCGTCAATTTCACTGATATTCGCAAAAAAATATTAGAATAATATTTTTCCATATCAAATAATAAGCCCAAGGTCTAGGATATCATTTATATAGGTTGGACCTATGAGATTTTCAACCCTCTGCTTCTGAATTTGCACTTAAGTTCGCATAAACGTACTTACCTACTAGTATGATTGTGATATGAAACTTTATGCTTGTTTCCCATCATACTGCGATCATTTGGTAGTCATCGTTCGTACGTCTTACGTGTTCGGAACGTTACCTTTACGTACGTACGTACCTACGCTACGTAGCAGTCTGTATTTACAGAAGGGGTGGGCAAAGTCCAACATCCAAGATCCCCAATTACGTTTTATGTCATGTGATTGACATCTCGGGGTGAATTAAACGCCGAGGACGACTAGAAAACTCTGAAAAAACAAAGCAAAATTATTAGTATTTTCCCCGCAACCCGATCTGGAGATATCGACAGTTACCCACTTGCGCTCACTTACCCACTGCGTTCAGTTACCCCAAGTGACTCTATTTGAAATCCTTACAATAAAGACAAATAAGTCACATACAAAATATAGTTTGTTTTTGTTCCCATTCCTCAATGTAATCTCCAATATAGCCCCTATATATAAAATCCACTTATTTTCTTTACACTTTTATGTCTGCGTTCTTGACACACATGTAAATGTGTGTACGTGTTGTGACAGACAGATAGTCATATAGACACACGAATGATCTATCTTTTTTATTTGAATTACGCAACCCTAAAAGTATTATTAAAAATATTTTTGTCTTATACGGGACCTTTCACATCGAGATCGACTCGTACGTACTTTGTTGATGATTTATACCTACTTACGGTATGCTATTCTTCCCCGTCGTGGTAGCCATTGTTAGTTGTTGCAAGCTACCTACTTACCTAAATTAAAGAGGCTCTAAAAAGGCAATTAGGTGTAATATAAACAAATTGTTTGAAAGTGAATTGCGTTCACACTTTAATATTATTAATACATAATTACAACACAAACAATAACCCATTAAAAGTTTCATGTATATTTTTCGCCAGAAAAAAAACTCATAAAGACTACATTTGTGTCAAGCTACGAATATAGAAGTGCTCATCAAGAAAGGAGATTGACCAATTTTGTATGAGAGTTCGCCCTTCTTGCGTCTCGACGGGATTACTCGCACGCCCCCCTCCCGAAGCAAACATTCTGGTGTAACTATCTAGTGGTAAATTTACACGCGAGTTCCGCTACTAGAGCTCTATCGCTAGAAAAAAAATCATAACTAAATACCAAACAAAAAAAATGAGTCTATGTTTAATGAATTTGGCTGGATTTGAAACCTTTAGTTACTACTGACTTACAGTCAACAGACAACAGACAAATTAAGAATACCTGATTATATTCTGCTAGATTTTTTGTTAAAAAATGTTGTAATTGGTAACCAAACTTTTACACGTGCTCGGTAAACGGGTTTATGTAGGTAATGCCGTGAGAAAGGGTCAGTATGTGCGAAGCACTAACGAGATACTAGCTAAATGCTTAATACGTACGCATGTAAAAATACATTTACTATCCGCTATTCAATTTTTATATGTAAATTACCATTTTATGATAGCTCGTGAGAAATTACAAACAATTAAAACTATAATAGCTTTCGTGGACGTTATATTTTATAATCATAACATAAAATATATTCTTCCTGACGAGAGCTTATCAAAATTAATCAAGCGTATTTTAATTTTAACTCAGTACACGCAATATGTAAAGTTAGATGATTATAACTAAATGTTATCTGTCTGATATCTAGTAGATTTATAAACATGGGTTCGGTTGAAAATGTTTCAGAAACGGTGTTTTTGTTAATAATTCTGAACAAAATCGTGTCGTGCTTGTGTTAGTGACATGATGGCTTAATTGAATAAATTTATTGATCCCCGTTTAATTTAATTAAGACGGGAAAAGTAATTTAATTTGCTTCTTTTCATCTTTAAATGCTATGCAGTTCAATTCGTTTTCTGTCAATGTTGATCCGAGCTAGGTTTTGTTTGAGGAAAAGTAGGTATATTGACATTCGCAAAAACAACATTGACACTGGTTATCCCGAGCGAACTTTGTCTCTATATCAAATGTAATTTACTCAGACGTACCGAAAAATAACATAAAATTCGGTCAAGCTGATTCGGAAGACTTTGGTCACAAGTCAAAAACTTTTTACCGATGTGGAAATTGAACCGAATAGTAGTAACACACGTCCGGATTTGGTACGGAGTGGACAGCGGATTCGGTACGCTCCCAACCAAATCTGGGCGTGTGTAGAGGAGTCCTGCGGACATAATAATTATTAATCAAGATGTGATGCGGTCTGCTTGCGCGGATTTGGTCGGCGGACCGAATCCGCACGACCAGCGGTCGTTTGTTACTAAGATTTTTAGATTGATGTCAAACTATGACATAATGTTTATGCACCGTAGAACTTAATAAAGGCACTAATGGGTGACTATAACCAAGCTAATTTTATGTGTTTCGCTTCTCCGGACACGGTAGATATTGTAGGTCCATTCCAGTATGCACTTTTTTGCGGTTTATAACTTATTTAAATCAAGTTAAGAACTACATAACATTACGTAAATTTGCCCTATATATACCTACAGTACCTAGCTAGTTTACAAAATTGTAACTAACATAGGTAAACAGCTGCAATGATTCTATTCAAATTTACTAATACGTGAATTTGTTCTACGAAGAGATTTACATTCATGTCACTTCGATTGTCTTACTTATCTACCCTGAATCTGTGTTTATATTATTAGAACGGCGTGATCCACGTCAAAATAATGTCCTTATTAGACTACAAAGCGAGCTTTCAAAGAATCCACGACAAAAAAATGACAAAAATATCTACGCCGAACCGAGATTACACGAGGAGAGCAAGGCCATCTGTGGATATTGAGACCATCTCACACGAGATAGCTTATCGGTCGATCTCGCCTCAGATTTTGTGAAGAAAAAGCGAAAGAAAAGGCCTCTATTTATAGACGGAGAGCCATAGAGTACGGAGCACGCCACAATCGCATTAGCTCGGCGGCTGTCCAATGCAACGATGATTCGAGTTTCCTTTGTTTATGGTGGCAGACATGTGTCAAAGTTCGATTGGAATTTAAATTCGGCTCCTTTGTTAGAAAGTTTTTTTTGTTGAGTTGTAAACACGGCACGGTGATGTTCCAATTTGGTTACTGTCGCTGATGGAAGGTTGGATCTATGACTTCTCTCGTAGCTCACTTGATGTTTTTGACGTCGGTATGCCGTATGAATAATTACGAATCATGTTCCGAACGGGCCGCTATTACATGTTGTGTTAAACGGGACTATATTTACACGGTGAAATTTTAATCATTTTAGACTTTAGACTCGAAAATCTAGAACTCGGTATCAATAACATAACATTGTACAAATCTTTTTGTTATTGTTATATTTTTATTTTTTCGCAATATCGTTAGTAAATTTAGAAATTGAAAAAAAAATGAAGCGTATGTGGGCTTTAGTAGTGGTAGCGTGCCGGCAAGGTTCAATTCCTGTCCAAAGTCAAATTTTTCTTTGCATTTTTTTCATAATTTTTTTTTGTATTCTTTTTGAATGTCAACTTTTTTAACTTAATTAATATTCATTATGAAATAAAGGAAAGCCTTGTCTTACTTTTTTCATCATCGAATTGGATTGTATCAATCGTTTCCTTGATTGATACAGAGTTCAGGATTTCCAGGTCTATAACGTTTTTGATTCTCCGTGTAAAATTAAGTCTATAGGTGTCTATATAATTATTTGCTAAAGTCGGTACTCCAAAGCCAGCGTAGCATCTGCTAAATTACCAAACTCAAAGCAGTGGGGACAGGCACAAAGCGACTACCATTTTGTTCCGACACTTTTCAAAATTGGAACGTGACGGTTGCAAGCGCTGCCAGCCAGAGACAATGATATGAAAAGGAAAAATGTAAACGGACCTATTTTAAACAGAGGCATTGCGACGACTAATATTTTATATCGCATATTTTGCGCATGCGATTATTACTAGTTTTAATATTGGGTGGTTAGGTGTTAGGGTTGAGAATGGCCTGGCGCTGCAGATTTGTTTACGTCGTTGCAGAACTCCGGCCCGTTAATTTAAAAGTGCGTTCTCTTGAACCCTTTCAGAGGTATTGTATCTTTGTGCGCTTTGTACGAGAGATGGTTTATCTGAGTCGCGGGGTACATAAGTGCTGTTTTTTCATTCCGTAATGCTTTTACATTTCAAAGGGGTTAAATGTTATTCAGACTGGCTGCCCGCTTAGAAAACGTGTGGGTATCATGGGGGCCGAGTAATACCTACTTATTCGGTTTTCAAATGGTAATCGCTATAATTATTCTTAGTTGTATGTTTATAAGCAACGATGTTGAGTTATGTTACACCTATGAGTGTATGCGTCATGGATTGGATTTAGATCAGTACAGTTCAACACAATGCTTTATAAACTGGACATCTTTTACTTCCTCAATTGTATTTTAACTTCTCGTTTACCTTACATTTTTCTTATTTCTGTTATATTTAAATAAGGATTCAAAACCACTTTAGTCCAGATTGGTGAACTTACTTTGCCGCTTACCACTTCAATTTTACTTACCCAAGTTAAAAACTAACCAGAATAATTTTTCACATGTAATAATGAAGATGGCTTCATTAATTGATCATTCAACCCTTATTTGTTGTTAAGATTTCACATATCTACCAGGGTAACGTAGTGGTAACAAAGTGGTAGCAAACTATTGAACTTGTATGGGAGAAAGACACTGCAGTATCGTACAAGTTAATTGGATATGAATAATAATATAAAGTTGCTGCACCTGTAATTAGGTTGGTGGATACCTACTTTGCTGCAATCATGTAGTAACGCATCGACAAAAGTTTTTACTGGTGGTAGAGTTCCAGTGTACGAGCTACAGGGCGTAGGCACCACCGCATTACCTAATATACTTGCCGCTGTAGCGTTCACTACATTAAGGCGCCAACTAGTGGAATACAATGAAACCTTACAGTACTTGTCTAGTACGACAGATGGCGTGCAGTCAAATTACATCGCACATACGAAGATTTCTCAAGAGTTGGCATATATACAACTTCCCAACGTCTACCGTTGGGCCGCGGCCCGCCAGGCGCTACCACCTCGCCTGATTGGAGGATCCTCCCTTTTCGTCGGAGGAACATTTCCACCCGTTCCTCCACACCGCTAAATGGTAGTGTTCAACACTATCATGTTCCGGTCAGGTGGTAATGTACGGCCCTGTAATTTCCGGCACAGAGGCATAACACCCTAGGCTTCAGGAGTGGCAACGGATCTGCATTTTGACCTTGGGCTTTGTGTTAACATCAATGTAAACTACATGCTTGTTTGCCACTTCCATTACTTAAAAAAAAGTTAGCTGATAGTACGAGTAGGTACCTTATACTGCCGTCAAGAGTCTTTATAGGTTAGTAGCTAAATCGTAACGTTATCATCAGGATTTTATAAATAGTGTTTATGACCACTTTCCATCAGATGGCCTTTCTATCATCTAACTGATTTAAAAAAATGCACATAGTTATATTTTTTCACAATTTTTCTACAACATTTACAAATAGGCAGTGCCGGATAAAGCCGGTGCGGGGCCCGTAGCAAATTTGACCACGGGGCCCTAGAGTTACATTGCCTACTGAAATTTAGGATGTAAATAAAACAACATTTACGAAAAGGAATCGAAAACAAATTTAGGGGACTCCCCCTGTAAGTATTGTGGTATTGCCAACTTGCAACATAATAATATAGGTAATATAATTAGTGGTCAACGCACCCTTTGAGAATAGCTAAGGTGTATTACATATTTGGGCACAGGCACGGGAACCCCAATGGCGCGGGGCCCGTAGCATTTGCTACTCCTGCTATATGGCTAATCCGGCACTGCAAATAGGTATAGGATTCAATGAAGAAAAAATAAAGTGATGCACCTAATTGTTTAGACAGATTATTACATGTAAGATCTCTGTCTACCAACAAAGTATATATACTACTTTGTACTAGGTATTACTGGTATTACTGGTGGTAGAGCTCCAGTGACGGAGCTCGGGGCGGGCGTAGGCACCACCGCATTACCTAATATACTTGCCGCTAAATGGTAGTGTTCAGCACTATCGTGTTCCGGTCAGGTGGTAATGTACGGCCCTGTAATTTCCGGCACAGTGGCATAACACCTTAGGCCACAGGAGTGGCAACGCATCTGCATTTTGACCTTGGTCTTTGTGTAGGTGTCTATAGGCTGCAGTCATCACTTAACATCAATGTGAACTGCATGCTTGTATGCCACTTCCATAACATTAAAAAAAAAAGGTACATTAACAAACACTAGTAATATGTTAGGAGTATGTGAGGTAGTTTGTGATTAGCCATTAATGCTTAACACTTGCTAGATAGTGTTCGCCCGATTTATGGGTGTCGGGTTTGCTGTGTAAATCACCGAGGGCGCGGCTAAGTTTGTCTTGCGATGTGCTGGAGTGCTAGACCTAGATTTTAATACATGTTAGGACATACACGATAGTATTTTACATATTATTCATGAATTCGCTGCCTAACTTCAAATTCGTTTTTAAAGGCTTTCAGTGGGGTTCAATACAAAAAGAGGGGTACAAAAAATTCGATGGTAAGGGGCAGTAACCAATTTTAACTTTTCATTTCAGATTCTAGGGAAGGAATAGGGAAGGCGGGTGGGGTGTTATGACACTGAACACCAATTCAACTGAAATACAGGGTCATAATACCTCACTCTTACGCGTAGGTATTCTACCCTGAAAATGAACATGTGTTCATACTGCACCTATGCATATACCCCCTGTTTACCTATATTCGTTGTGCCCCAGATGGCGAGCTTTAGGCCAGGCATCAGATATACCTACCTATCTGTGTAGATGTATATTTCGACGGTTCCTTTGACAATATGCATCTAGGATTTAAATAACAATCTTAAAATATTTCAATCTATAATATAAAAATAAGTCGGGTTTTCCTTCCTGACGCTATAACTCCAGAACGCACGAACCGATTTCTACGGTTTTGCTTTCGTTGGAAAGGTCTCGGGCTCCGTGAGGTTTATAGGCTTATAAAGAAAATTCAGGAAAAATATTTATAAAACGACACCCACGCAGGCGAAGCCGCGGGCAACAGCTAGTATTTTTATAAATAACATTTTATACTACTGACGAATAGGGAGTTGATCGCTGACGGTTCTGTACAATTTAGCATAAACAACTATTTTCATGATATTATTTTTTCATAGTTTTAGGCCCAGCAGTTTTCAACTTACAGATTTACTTGTGATTTAGGTAATAAGGATTCAGTTTTTCCAGGAAGCCTAAAAACATATCTATCTGCACGCCTGCATTTTCCGTAGGGGTAGGCTGAGATGATATATGTGCATATTGGCAGACTTTAAAGGGTGACATGACATGACTGAGCATGACAGTGGGAAATTACAAATATAAAATTAAAGCGAATAACAACTGATACGTTGATTAATATGTCAAAGTAAACAAAAATAAAATCAATAAATGTCCAAAAATACTTTATAATTAAAATAGATATTAACAGCATCTTCCATACCTACTCTCGCTTACAAACGGCAAGATACGAGAAAAAAAGAAAAAAACCTGGAAACTATACACTACACAACCACACACTCATATTTAAAATAGCGAACGGGAGTGGTTATTTATTCGTTATTTATTTAAAAAATATAATGGCCACTACTACTACCCTGAGGTCCTGGGTTCGATTCCCGGGTAGGGGGTTATCAGAGATAATGGTGAAAAAGCCTTTATCTCTGGTTCTATTGGGATTTTTCCATTTTCTGGAAATTTCCCAGTACCTCAAAGTTTGGTAATGTGCCCGGAGATGTCAACAGGCTCGCCACCTGTTACATGGACCAAAAACGTAACCGGCGAATCGTGGGTGTTTGCATGTATGCTTGAATGCACGCATTTACCTCTGCCTACCCCTTCGGGGATTACAGGCGTGAAGTTACGTATTTAAAAAATATTATAAAATAGAGACAGACACAACATAGAGTTACTATTAAGATACCTAGTTATGGAAAAAATGTTGCACCTATAACACTTTACACAACGATGACGAATGACTTTTGATTATATCATCAATGTGTAAAATTATTGCAGCATACGGTTACCTATTCATTCTGGGTAAAAGAAAGGTAGCGCGCATGGCCCAGCGGCTGGTGTAGATCGTAAGCGATCTGCTCGGTTAAGCACTAAGGGCGCGGTCGGGTAGTGTGATGGGTGACCGCTAGTGGCAAATTAAATGCGCGTTTCCGTGCTTCGGAGGGCACGTTAAGCCGTCGGTCCCGGTTGCTATCGATGGATAGCAGTCGTTAAACCTTGTCGGAGGCCTTATGGGCGGTTTGAAAACATCCGACAGCGGGTTGGCCACTAACCCACCCACCTCCACCAATCCGCATTGGAGCAGCGTGGTGGAGTAAGCTCCAGGCCTCCCCCCAAAAAGGGGAGAGACTCGTGCCCAGCAGTGGGACGTATAATGGGTTGCCATTATTATTTATTATTAAAAGGAAGGTTACGAAATGTATATCTACAGGATTATGTACCTATAAGATAATATGATACCTGAAGCTTTAATAAGTTTCTAATAGGTATTTTATGACGTCGCTTATATGACCTTAAAAAATTGTAAAAAAAACCATATTCATTTTTTTGTAAATAAGTTATAGGTAATTGAATACAGGCAACTTGTTACCAATTGACATTTTAAGTGAGTAATTGCTTTCGAATAACAATTATTACTTAAACACGACGATAAGCGATTAGGACCGTAAAATATTCTACAAATATTCTACAAATTTCTGTCAATAAATGTAGGTACAGCAATCTTCTGAGATATAACTTAACACTATAAAATAAACAGTTTGAAAATAGTTTATTTTAATTTCGGGGAGCACTTCCGTGTTAATAGTAGGTAATTATAAATAGTACAGTAGAAAGGTACCTATAGCTGACTTTTTAAGCTAACCTAAAAGATCTAACATGGCTTAACGGATAGGTCTGCATTTTGAGCGATAGGTAAACGTCAAACGGTTTCACGTGTCTCCTAAAACAAACGCCCAAGAATTTGTTTCTTTTTAATGTCAAGTGGCAAACGAGCACACAGTTTATACAGATCGTAAGTTTTTTTTTTGTCATGGAAGTGGCAAACAAGCATGCAGTTCACATTGATGTTAAGTGATGACTGCAGCCTATAGACACCCACACAAAGACCAAGGTCTAATAATATTCTTTACTAGGTACTTAGGTGTACCTTGATGTTAAGTAGAGCTTACAAGCATATTCATAACAAACTGTTGTGGAATCGTAATCAACGTTATCGAGAAATTATTGAACTAAACCAGTTTTATTACATTACATTAGGATTGACGTGGCTCTTAATAATTATTTTAAAAACCCATGTAATTCACTCTACATATAGGTACAAATCTCCACTGTTATTTTAGTCGCGTGGTACTCTATATTTACTGTAGCAGGGAATTATGGGCAATTAATCTCGATGTACTGCAATATGAAACCGAGCATCACCGGGCATCCATAACAAAATACAAAAATGCCTCCATTGTGAGCGTCTCCCGCCATCCATCAAGAACGGCGCGAGCGCGTCGACTGACGCACACCACCGTACTCGCCCGCCCAAAAAGAGAAAAAGAAAATTTAAAAAGAGAACACTCCCATTGTAGGCTCCGGGTCCGCCTTCGTCGGCCGCCCGTCGGCCGTTCTGGCCAATGGGAGGGCTCGGATCGTCGAGCGGCGGCCGGCGGCGCCGAGCGCGCCCGAGGGCGGCCGACCGCGCGTTCACAACAAAAAGTGAGCCGACAGGTTTAGTGTCGGGTAGCGTCCCAACGACGCCGCTTCACGTGCCGCGGTCTGGCCTCACGTCGCCGCGCCGCGCTTGCGCACTACATCAACTATATTTTCATTCAAAACATCGTTATCCCGATCTGATTCGTTTCAAAACTCCTCGTACTATTATCGATTGATCGTACCACTTGTGAGCTGTGATACACGAGAATTTTATGCGATAATACAATGAAAATGAACCTGCGGACGGCATGGAGCATATGATTACAGTGTGTTTTTACATCGGCCCAGCGTTAACAGTGATAATTAGTGATAGTGATCGACATTTATGTGATACGCTACTGATAAGGACAATTAAGGTATTTTTTTCAATTTAACTTATCTGCACACGCTTAAAAATATTGGGTAGAGTCATATGAGGAAGACAAATAGATCATAAAGAAGGTGTGTTTCTAAAATCCCCAATTTAATAAATTCTAAAGATATTCTGTATTTTAAAGAGATACTAAATATACATACAGTACAGAACGATTTAAATTTATTAAAAAAATAAATTTTTAATACAGATATACCTACATAGTAGTCATAGTCACAATAATTGTACCTAAAGAGATTCTATCTTTATACAACAGTGTAATTATACACACACATTGACATATATTTAATTTTTTCATCCATTCCACCGTACAAAATGTATCCTGTTAATTAAACGATATAAAAGAATAGGTAAGATGTTATAGAAAGTGGCTCTACATTTACAAAGCCGACGGTAAACATTTATTATTAAATGCGGTGTCTTATAAAACATCAACTAACTAGATACTGCATTTATTAAATTACAACAGTATTAAAATTATATTTATAAACCACCTTCAAAGAACTCTACATTTTCGTAAAACAGTGTTATAAAATAACCAATGAAAAATTTTATTCACGAATTTATTTGCAAAAATTTAGAATACAAAAATTTATGTGTTTAATGAATGTATTTTATCGGAATACCATTTTGATCCGATTCTGTTTATTTATAAAAATAGATTTTACCGTAAATTACTGGCTACGACAATTACTTACCTATATTAGACACTTTTTGTTTCACTAATTTAATTGTTAACTAGTGAAAGTATGTACCTACCTACCTAAATAATTACAATATACCTACCTATCTAAATTATGACAAAAAAAAAATCAACTCTGCCTTTTTCTATACAAAAGACATAGACGTGTGCGTCAGCAAAAAAATAATTATAGGTACACCTATGCTGTAACCTAAAAAGTTAGTATTTTTCTTTTAGTGGGCAATACAAACGGTTTACCTATAGCCTAATATTAAATAACCTTGGCAACCAAATATGATACCCCCATTTTGTAAAGTCCTATGTTCAAATTCAATTTTAATGGAATATAACTCTTATTAGATAATAGGTAGGTATTTATAGGTATCTCTTGCCTACTTTACGATTATGGTTCCATAAATTTTTATTACAAACTTTGAAATAGGTATGACTATAATAGGTTGTATTATGCACCTATAAGGTATGGTATATTTATAATACTTTGATTTGGAGACAAGGCTTTGGATGAAATTTCACGCCATTAACTGGATTAGATATGTACGGCCCTGTATCTTTCGGCACAGAGGCATAACACCTTAGGCCTCAGGAAAGGTAACGCATCTGCATTTTTACCTTGGTCTTTGTATGGGTGTCTATAGGCTGCAGTCATCACTTGACATCAATGTGAACTGCATGATTGTTTGCCACATCCATGACATTAAAAAAATAAGTAAACGTGTGTTACATTTTTTATTGTTATGAAGTGGCAAACAAGCGTATATATCACATTGAAGGTAAGTGAATACTAAAGCCTATAAACATCTTACTTAGAAATAAAATCAATGTTATGTAGTTAATGCATTGATTCTCGTTAGGCCTAAGTTGTTATGCTTCTGTGCCGGAAATTACGGGGACGTTTATACCTACTTATTAAAGATTTTTATCTTAGTCAACATGTGGCATATGCATTATGTAGTGGTTGGTAACTATCAATGCAGGATTATGGTAGATATTATAGCAAACATTGACTCTACCATTATCACTGTCCCTATAATCATGTGATCATGAACAGTGCATCTGGGTTTTTTAATGTTATAAAAGCAGCAAACAAGCATGCAGTTCACATTGATGTTAAGTGATGACTGCAGCTTATAGTCACCCACACAATGACCAGAGGTGAAAATGCAGATGCGTTACCACTCCTGAGGGTAAAGGTGTTATGCCTCTGTGCCGGAAATTACAGGGCCGTATATTACCACTTGAATGAAACACGATAGTGCTGAACACTAACATTTAGCGGCAAGTATATTAGGTAATGCGGTGCCTAGGTACGCCCGCGAACTTTTGATCTACTGCCTTGTGTTGTGAGGTCATTCATTTCTATTTTGTTTTTAAGTTAGGTCCTAAAATTTTCAAGTCTATCATACAATAATAATAGATAAGTAGTATTTGTTTGTTTGGGCATTTTCTTGCATTAGTGGTTCCCTTTTTTTGGAGGAATGTTTGACTTTTTTGCAATGGGTAGCTACCTAACAAGTTTTCAATTAAAACTTATTTTACTTATTGAAGTGACAACGTCTTAAATTAGGTTGCGGCTCGGAGTCACTCATGAAAAAGTGTAACGTCCGGTAACGTAACGATGAGTCACAGAACGAGAGAGAGGCCTGCCGGACCGGCGAATGCCTTTCTACCGAGAAAAAGACGTTGTCACGTAAAATCTTCGCCCGTAAAACCGACTTTACAGGCAACCAGTTTTTTTTTTAAGATACTTATTTGGGTACCTATGATACCTATATATATTTTCGATAGTATATTTTCTAATTTCATGTTTTTTTAATTTCAAAATAACTTTTTGTTTGCAATTATATTCAAGCTGAATGAATTTTGTGAAACTAAGACTGGGTTGCACCTCGATATTCTTTAAAATTAAAGATAATGTAACATTTCACATCCTTCTCTAACTTTAACAGATTTCTCTAAGTTAGAGAAGGATGTGAAATGTTACAATAACATTAACAAATGTCGTGGTACAACCCAGGCTAAAAATTTAAAATCTTATTTCTTGTTTAGGCCTTAGTTAGATTATTTTATCAATTTTAATTAGCGGCTCATCCATATGAAAATAATTGTACCTAATAACTAGATACACAGTTTTGTTTGTGTATCGAAGTTGGCAAACAAGTCTGCAATTCACATGGATGTTAAGTGATGACTGCAGCCTATAGATATCTACAGAAAAACCAGAGGTCAAAATGCAGATGTGTTGCCATCCCTGAGACCTTAATTGTTGTGTCTATGTAATAATTATGATGGGGCCATATATTACCATGTAACTGGATCACCATAGTGCTGAACACTAGCATGCAGTTCACATTGATGTTAAGTGATGACTGCAGCCTATAGACACCTACACAAAGACCAAGGTCAAAATGCAGATGCGTTACCACTCCTGAGGTCTAATGTGTTATGCCTCTGTGCCGGAAATTACAGGGCCGTACGTTACCACCTGACCAGAACGCGATAGTGCTGAACACTATCTTTAGCGGCAGATAAATTAGGTAATACGGTGGTGTCTACGTGCCCACGACTCCCTACACTGGAATTCTCCCACCAGTAAAGGTTTTCGTGTTCAGCACTATAGTGATCCAGTCAGGCTGAGAACGGCTCTGTAATTTCCGACACTGATGTTCCTTAGGCCTCAGGACTCGCATCTACATTGAAATCTCTGATTTCATGAAGATGTTGATATTGATAAGCTACAGTATTACCTACTTGCCATCAATTTAACCTTCATGTTTGCCACTGCATGATAAAAAAGGGTATCTAACACGATTTTAATGAATGGTGCATATGTGGATGAATAATTCTTGTGAAATTAATTTTGGATTGATATTCCATATCAAGAAATCGAATAACAGAACCTGTTTACTTTAAATCTCTTGTCGGTAGGTATATCAAATGTTTTGATAGACTTGAAACCTTTTACAAATTCGTTTTCAAGACTTGTTTTGAGTTATTTTATGATCCGTCGCAAATAGGCTATTTAAATTGGATTAGAATTTTAAATTGATAATCACACTAATCTTCGATAGGTAATAGGTAGGATATTGAATACCTGCCTATGTATGCTGACTGGAGCACCGGTGTTAATAAGTAGGTACCTACATTAAGAAAAATATTTACTTTGTATACAATGAAAATGTTATTACAATCAAGAATATGAATAGGTTATCAGTCAATTATCATAGAGAGCATATACCTATAGGTTGCTAACTTGCTATTTTAACAAAAAATGTTGTGTGATTCATAATAGGTAGGTATGCAAGTAGGTAGAGGTTTTTCTAAACTGCCATACATAACCGTACCTACTCATTTGAACTTTGGAACATTTACTTACTGACTTTTTATGTCTTAGTAGACTACTTATAATATTCTGTAATCTATTTTAGGATACCAATTTATAATGTTAACTGTCTACCTATATGGAATGACGGTTCTTTGTAGATGGTTGGGTAATTTCCAGATTCCGTATTAAAATAGGTACCTATTGTCAATTGCTGAGGCATATTTGCCTTTGAAGGCTGAGGCAATTTATTGTTAATGCAAAATAATATAAAACTGGCGGTTACCCGCGACTTCATTTGCGGCTGTTTTTGGCACAAAAAGTAAAAGAAAAATAAAAGTAGAAAAGGTATGTCGTTTGTCCGGATTTGAACTTAATCTACGATATATATCATCACTATCGACTCTGCGATTTAGGTAAAAAAGCGTGTCAGAGAGTTACTTTACTGGTGGTAGAGCTCCAGTGACAGAGCTCGCGGGCGTAGGCACCACCGCATTACCTAATATATTTGCCGCTAAATGGTAGTGTTCAGCACTATCGTGTTCCGGTCAGGTGGTAATGTACGGCCCTGTTATTTCCGGCAAAGAGACATAAAACCTTATGCCTCAGGAGTGGCAGCGCATCTGCATTTTGATCTCTGGTCATTGTGTGGGTGTCTATAGGTTGCAGTCATCACTTAACATCAATGTGTACTGAATGCTTGTTTGCCACTTTCATTACATAAAAATGAAATTTGTTGGCTATACCTACTGTACTGTTATAGTAATAAATGATCGTATAGCAAGAAATCAACGTCAGTGTCAGATCACTGTTTTCGGACGTTACGATTGGCCGCCATGACAGTTGGCGTTCGAAATTTGAATGCGACCCAAGATGCGCAAACGCTGCCATCGATTACCCGTCGATAAGCTTGCGTATGTGTGTTGTGTATATGTACATGTTTCCGCCGGAGATATAGGTATATGTAGTCTTGTATCCTGTCTGTATGTCTGCTTTGATAATCAATACTGGATTAACGTTACAAAGCCATAAATTCCATATTATTAATGCTCGACACCGGCTGTTGCTTTGTGAATTAAACAACAACATTGTAGGTATATTGACTTACATCAAATTTGGCCTCGTACCTATAATTTATACACATTTCAATTTACCTAAATATGATTTAAAAAATGCATAATAAAATAAAGCAGCATAACTACTTACGGTAGTTTAGGTAGAAGAATTGTGAAAATGATTGAGTTTAAAATTTAATTTAAGTTTAAATTTTAGAAGCCTTCTTTAAGCCCTTACGTGCAATTAAAGTCTGCAATAGTTACATGTGCCTAATACGTGCTAGTAGGTATTAAAGTAAACAGGTTTTTAGCGTCTAAATTATAAGTAGATATAATTACCTACAAAAAGTTATTGATAAAATAGTAAATATATCAAAATGTCTAAACTTAGAAAGTCCTAAATCCATTATGCGTAATATTTTCATGATGGACAATGTATAATATACATATACAAAATGTACCTACCTTCTTAAAAGGATTAAAATAAAATGAATATAAAAAACATCCTAGGTTAACAAAAAACCACCTCTGATTTGTAGAAAATCAAGTGATCGTCATAAATAGAGGATAAAGTCATAGGAAAAACGAATATAAGTAATATATTTCGATACGCCTATTTATGTATGTATTGTAAATTAAAACGGCGATCAATATAATTAACCACGTCCACGTCTTATGGGACTTGTATGGGCACCATAAAACCATTCAATGTAAAATCAATAAAGCAAACCAATTTGAGATAAAGGGATCATTTGTTTATATTGTTACACAAATTGTTATTATCTTTCTAATGAATATTTAAACGGTCAGATAAACGCCAATCGACGCCGTAAACTTATCTTGGTGAAAAAAAATGGAGTCTCTTTAAATTATTCAAGTTGATGTTCGATTTAAAAGGCATCGATCAAACTATATCACGGAGAAATAAAGTAAAACGAAGTATTGACCACTAAGTCAAGTTTTTAGATTGGGTGTGTTCAGTTTTTAATAAACATTGTAATTGAAATTTTAATAAAAGGTTTAAGGTTAGATTAAAGATTTCCCTCGGTTGCTTAATAGTACCCAGTAGGCTACTACTACTTGTCCATAGGCTATGGGTTCTATTTCAGAGTAGGTAAGGTATTATTGATTTATTTCTAATTTTTATGGTATCCCCGGTCTTCAGATTGCCATACTATTTACATGTGACCAAAATAAACTTAGGTTAGTTGATTTAGGTATTAAATTAGATATAGATTAGGTATCGCTTCAAGTCTGTGCTGCTTTTAGACATCTTAGAGATTATATATTAAACATACAAATTTAAAACACACCTACTATAGGAACAGATTTATGTTTGTACGTAAACAGCTTTACGAATTTTGTTATTCATTAACTTCATGTCTGGTATTCCAAACTGACTCCTTCTCTTTTTCTTTTTTTTCACGAGTTCTATTTAGGTAGAATCTATATGTTGTGTCTCGGCTCCCGGTACGATATATTTTTCATCTCCCAAAAACTTGCTGTGGATGTCCGCGTATAGCAGGGGTTCTCAAACGTTTTTTATTTTCCAGTCTTTTGCTTGGCGCGTACCACTATTTTTTGGTAGTAATATTTATTATTATACCTATGTTGATTGAATAAATAGAAGACGGTAGTTAGTAATATATAATTTCTTTTTAACTAGACACAAAGAAAAGTACTTATCTACATAGTTACAGTGTTTAAATCTAGTGTCTCCACCTGAACTGATAGTTATGAAAGCAATAACAATAGTCAGAAAATCGTTATGGCTGTCATATATGGCACCAAATGAAAACATAAATAGATAGAGCAAGTGTCTAAGCAATCAAGTTATTCGAAAACCGCTGACACTGGCTAAATACGTTTTCTTTGGTGTGATTGAAACTAAAACATGACAAGTTCTTAGTTTGTTATATTTCTCTCGTAATTTTGTTATTCTTGAATCTTTCCGCGTGCATTCAGTGACCACCAGTGGGTCAGCGACCATAGGTTGGGAACCACTAGCGTATAGTGACGCCCCGCTGTTTCACGATATCACATTTATTAATTGACCATCGATTTGAAGCATGTAAGAACCTAGCTTCCGAATATTTTGAATTAATTAGCTAAGTACAGTACACATAACATTTTTTTGACTAACACGTGTAAAAGTTCACTATCGTCATCTAATTAGCTAATTTAAATAAATAAAACACACGCAAAAACCGTTTCTTTGTTAATTGTTAAATTTTTTGTCGGACATGACATGAGAAAAAAAATGAATATTAAAAGTTGCTGCAAAAAATACTAGTTTAATAGTAGACTCATATGACATTAGCTTCTCATTGAAATTAATTGACCATTAAATAAAGGATAGTTCATGAATACCTTATCACGAAAAATGTACTTAAATTGAATATATATGTAAATAAAAAATAATTATCTATTGTTTCTATAATTAAATAAAAGTTTCTCGAAAGTGAGTATGGCAGGACTCTTAACACACTAATTTTAAATAATAAAATGTTGATAACAAAAATAAAATAAAAACAATTAAATATTATAATAACAGTTGTAACCTAAATATTTTACTATTAAAATGCCTTTCAAGATTCTTGTTAGATACCGTTAAAGTAAAGTGTTAAGTATTATAACATACTATTACGCGTTTATATAGTCGCATATCAAATATAGGTACCATGCCTCTAACCTAACTGTAATGTGTGGGTTTGACTTAACAAACAAAATAAAATTTATATCCATCTATCGTCACATCTCGATGAGCCCGAAAGATTATAGCCGACACATTTTTTTAGACTTGGGCCTAAACGTTTCGTGACCCGGGGGTCTGAGAGAAATCAATTATCTTAATTGGAAGTTAGCCTAATCTTAATAAGCGCGCGCACTGATAACCGTCTTGTGTTAGCTAACTTGTTTATATTACACATCGATTATTATAGCCTGCGTACACAATATTCATCTAAGTGTTGGCGTTACGTTAATTATAATTTGATTATTATTCTTATAAATCAACTAAACAAAGATAAAAATATTTGCCGTTGTTTTTTGGTTATCTTCATCTTCAGTTTGAATTTTCATAGCTTGTTTTTATTATATACTTAGTACAATTGTTTCCGACATGTGTTTTGTTACATAACAGATTTATTTGGCTATATATCACTTTTTTGGAAGTTATACGAGTACTTATAAGAATAGCGTATCGTTATCATCAACATAACTTCAAGATCCCGCCGATTTTAAATGTTCTCACTATTAAAATTAAATGTGATAACCATCACGCATGTTAATAATTTAGCTTTTATATTATTTTTATTTTTTTAAACATGTGCGCTGCCTAGAAAATGATATATTTAATTTTTTTTTATTTTTTAGAACATAATAATGTGGTACATTGTTCAATATTTTCACAGCGATATTAGCACGCCCAATAAAACTTTAAATGGTCATAACCGAATGAATGGTAAAACCAATTTAAATGTATAATCGTATCCATGAAAATAATAAATAACAACGTGGCAGTGGGTGTAATATCACAGGGCTTATCACTGATAGCGAGTTATAGGCAATCAGCAGTGATTTATAATGTGAAATGTGCTACTGCGTACAGTGGTCATGATCGTACCGATTCAAATACAGATTATATATTATGTACGTTATTATCGGACGCGTGCGCATCGATCAACCGATGTATCTTGTCATTTGAACCTGTTATGAGTTGAACCAAGTTGAACGTGAGCCTGTGTGACTTTCTGAATTAAAGAATGCTCGATTGGTCATTTATATCATTATATTAAATAACAATTTTAACCGATTGTGAAACGGTGCAGTTTTTCAGGGCAAGATCGAATCTTTTTTTTGGATTGTAAATATAAAGATCGAAATACATGATTATATTGATCAGCATTGATACGTTATTTATAATCAAAGTACTTAGACTTAGTCTCGCCTGAAGTCAAATTTTTCTTTCCATTTTTCTTAAAAAAAATATATTTTACAAGCATGTGTTAATGCGTAATAATATAAAACAAAGTACTTAGAATTAAATTAGTCTTAGATAATTTGACATCTACAAAAACCGGTGTCGTTATGTATGTAAATTATTACAAATAAAAAAAATATTTAAGGAAATGACTCAAGTTTCTACAGATCTATCCAGCTTTTAGTTGTTTACTGCTGAATATTATTTGTAGTGTTTCCTAAGTCTAAAATATATATCAGTCAGTGAAGCGGGTATAGAGATTCAGGGATATAACGTCATCTTAAGTAACCTTTTTACAGTTGACTGGATTTTATAGTGTATTTGAATTGATACAGTGGTTGTTAAATGCATTTTAGGAGGACTGGGATATCAATATACACAAATCCATTGAAACATTTAAGAAGAAAGTAAGAATTTCATCATTCATCGTTTTACTTAAAATTAATGAAGAAGATATTGCATAATCGACCGAGTTCTTAATGTTCTCATAGGTACCTATAGCAACTACTGCAGCATTAATAGAGAAGGCTAAAATTCATACCTTAATGGATAAAAGATATGAATGCCATTCGATTTATAACAAGCTTATTAAACAAGCATGTTTAATAAGTTACCAATCAACATCAAAGTATACACATGTACAAATCTTACAGCACAGAATAGAGAATAATATTTCATATCTACAGTTTTAGTTAAATGTTTATTGATTTTTTTTATTGTTATTATTTTGTTAATGCACGGGTAGCAATAAAAATATATTGTTTAGTTATTTTTGTGAATTCGTTACGATTAGATTGGTTTGATAGTTGATTATTTCAGTGGCAATGCAAACAAATGTGTTGATTCCTACGAAGGTAGGTATTCAATCTCTGAAGCGCTACCACCATTCTTTATTATTGTATTTTTTTCATATGTATCAATATCTTAATATTTTTTAATTTGGAGATAAGGATTATTTTACCTTTATGGATTAATTATAAAAATGACATTTTGAAATTTCTTGTTTTCCACTTTGATCTGCGTTTTGCTGGGAAACGTCAGGAATGCCTGTTAAAATGAATAGACCACGAATTACTTACGACGCTGCTATACTAGTTTCATTTAGTATATTGCACGGCTAGCTGGAGTTGTGTTAGCGACATGTTTGTGTTAGTTTTCTAAATATGGCGCCAGCTAAGTGACACTCAATTAACGTTAGCCATAAACCATTCGAAACTTAACTCTGTGCTGAAATTGGATGGTTTACTTGGTATTTATTAAACGATTATTTTTGGTTGTAAATTTATAGCGCACGGATATACCTACACCACCTACTTATTTTATTTTCTACGAATTTTACTTTTTGAAACCGGTAAAATTTAAATTTTACTGTTTCTGTACTTGTAGTGTAGGGTAGTTGTTGTGGCTGCGATGTTGGAAGATAGTAGGTACTTGAGAGAATTTATTATAACATGTTTATTTAACGGATTAATTACAAAATGAGTGAATATATTTAATACGAAATTAATAAGCAAAGTGCATTAAATATAACTTTACTACTAGATTGAATAATCTCAATCTCTACATGTTATGTACTTGAGTTAACACGGGACTGACGGGAAAGCAAACGAATTAACCTGATATGTTCATAATGTAACCACAGTCTAAAGAATGTATCTATCAATTTGTGATATTACCTTAGTTCTCAAGAGCAAATTTAGAGTACGGATTTATATGCGTTTATAAGTACTATTTTTAAAATTAAGGCGAACAGTACCTATGTTAGTACCCACTGCAGAATCATTTCGTTCATCCAGATATGCTGCAAAACAAATTTTTACGCATATTTATAATCTAGAGATACCTATATATCCATTAGGTTGCCTATAAAAAAATATATATAATATAATTTTTGTGAAATATTTTTTTTACTTGTTTTTTAATAAATATTAATAATATATTCTTTATTGTACACCAACTTATGATAAGAGACAGAGAAATAAGAGACACAATATACAAGAGGCGGTCTTATCACTAAGCAGTGATCTCTTCCAGACAACCTTTGGGTTTAGGAAACAGTGCAGATACTAAACAATGGGGGTGTACCCTGCTATATGAAACTTATAAATATAATGTTAAGTTATAATAACAGTAGACAAGAAACTACTGATCAGGTATCAGCTGGATAAAGAAAAGGACTGGGAAACATTGTAATCATAGGTTCTTTTTTTAAACACCTCTACAGACTTAGCTTGTCGGATATCCACCGGAAGGGAATTCCAGAGTCGGATAGCCTCCACCGGGAATGAACTAGAATAAAAAGTGGAAGAGTGAGAAGGAGTCATTAAAGACAAGGAATATGTAGAACAAAGAAAATGGAAACGCTCTTTCAGGTAGGTAGGTAGGTGCGGATTGAACAATAAACAATACAGAAAAGAGAGAATGTGTGTATTCCTGCGAAGATGAATGGGTAACCACTTGAGCTGTTTGCGAAAATCAGAAACATGATCATATTTGCGTAGTCCAAATATGAATCGTATACATAAATTTTGAAGCCGCTCAAGTTTATTTAATTGCTCCTGTGTTAGGTCTGGATAACATATGTCGGCATAATCTAGTATTGGAAAAAGAAGTGATCGAGCCAGCGTAATTTTAGTGGAAGTAGGCCAGAAATTATGGAGTCTTCTGAGGGAGCCAACAGCAGCAAACATTTTCCGGCTTACCTCAGCGATTTGTGGCTTCCAAGTTAAACTGTTGTCAATGATTAACCCTAAGTTTTTAACTTTGTCGCAATAAGTAATACACGTGTCATTGAGTACAACTGATGGAACGTCTGACACATCTAATTTAGAGACCTCACGAGAGCTGCCAATAATGATCGCTTGGCTTTTGGAAGCATTAACCTGCAACCCAAATGCATCACACCAGAGAGAAACACGTTTAAGATCATCATTGACAGTCCGTATGGCCTCCGGCAGATAAACGAGATTAGCCTGACAATAGATTTGAAGATCATCTGCATAAAGGTGGTAGAGAGAAGATAGATTCTGAGTTATTAAATTAATGAATTCTTACTTAATTCCCTAACTCTGTAAGCTAAATGCATAACTTACTTATACTTTAAGATATAATTTAATGATTCTCTGTAAGTGAATTAGATGTAATTCACTTACAGAGAAATATTTCTTTAAACTGATATATTCTCTAGATTAATATTATGCGTAAAAATTATGTTTGCAGCATATCTAAATGAACAAAATGATTCTGCAGTGGTATCCTAAACTAATAGTACTGCTTTTAAAATTAAGGCGAACGTTACTTTTGAAATTCGCTGTCCCGGACGGCCTGAAGTGACATTTATCTGACAGTAGTTAAAAAATATAGAGACGGGAAATAGGTATTAGTGTTATGTAATATAATTAATTATAATTAAGCATTGCCTTCAAGAATCAGAACTGATAGGGCCTTGAAAGTTATGAATTAACTAAATCACTTATTCTTTGCGGCCACTTATCTAACCTTATCTCGCGGCTTACGAGGAAATCACACGAAATGGACGCAATTTGCGATAAATATGTGATTTCTTTTTATTATCAGCAAATCCTTCTTTTTCAGTCGATGGTCAGATAGCGACATCGCCGGTTGTGATCTTATAGACCAATATATAACCGTTATTCACAAGTTATCTTCATTGGTGCAGATTTCATCTTATCAGCACTGCTACTGGTGAGATTTCCTTAAAGATGTTGTGTTTTTGTGTTGTAAAACATTATTGTCTTTAACAAGTCTCGTGTTTCTTTTTTAATTTGATATCGAAGTTTTTATGCTCTTTTCTCTGTACACGTGGATTTTTATCAAGATATTAACAATCCGTTCTATGTTCGTTGGGATTTTTCCATTTTCTGGAAATTTCCCAGTACCTCGAAGTTTGGTAATGTGCCCGGAGATGTCAACAGGCTCGCCACCTGTTACATGGGTCAAAACGCAATCGTGGGTGTTTGCATGTATGCTTATATGCATGCATTTACCTCTGCCTACCCCTTCGGGATTACAGACGTGAAGTCACATTTTTTTACGTTACGTTCTATGTCATGATCTACTAATGAACTAGTTTAGATTCAAATCCAGCCTAAAAAGGGTAATTATCTACAGACTACTGAATTCTATAATTATCACGCAAACAAACATACTTTTTTATGTATGTAAAAGCTAAATTTATATTTTATAATATATAGGTACCTAAGTTCGTAAAACTTTTTTATTTTTTTTATGCAAATATTCTGTTTTATTTTTTTTTCTATCATATAGATACGGCTATGATTTATGGTAAAATAAAAAACAAAGTAGGTAGGTATATGGTAATTAGTAACTAATTAGATACATCCGCGATACTACTTATATTGGATCGTGGCGTTGCGTAGATGCGCAGACGCCTTTCGCGTGATATTTTTCAGTTATCGTAGATACTGATTTTCCATTGACGCAAGTAAGCGTCAAATACACACTTCAAAAATGATTTGTTAGTATCACTGTGTTTTCGAATGTCTTTGGCACATGTATGTCATGTTTTTATCATTAATGTTAAGCTTGCTTTTAGTGTAATATAAAGTTGTAAGTATTAGGAACGTTAGGTATTTCGGTAAGAATTTAATCATTGTTTTTATTTATTTTTTTTAGATTTCCTGTTGAGGAAGTCATTTTCTTCGATGCTATCAATTATAACAAATAATTTTGTTCCAGTGAAGACAAATGAATTTTTGCAACTAAATTATTTGCACCCCATTCCCTACAAAGGGAATAGGGTGCAGATAATTTTGTTCTGAATATGTATACAAGTATATCAATTTAAATGAATATGATTGTATGACTGCAATAGGTGTCAACTTCTGTTAAAGGCACCATTGCTTATTTGCTAGAAACAGTATTATGTATTATTTGATTGTAGACATACAAATAAAAAAATAGTAGTTGTTGTGTCGGGAGACATAGGTACAAATTGTAAAATATTTCTTTAGGTATAGGTAATTTATAGGTTGGTACTTAGGTAGGTTGGTGTTTGGTGTATACATTTACCATATCCTTAATTTGTTATTCAGTTGTTATAGTTACCTGAAATGTAATAGTAACTTAACTAACTTAAGGTAACTATAATAAATCCATAATAAATCCTTAGAACGATGGGTTATTTTGATTTTTTATTCAGTTAAGTTTAAAATGAAGTACTGAAATATTTGAAAAAAAAATCTGTATCGGTAGGTACTTGTTAAATATCAAATTGAAAGGACTGAAGTGTAAATGAAATAATAGATTGGTTAAGAAGGAAACAGACATCTATTGTATTATACCTAATTCGAACTCATCACGTATTTTAATTATTATGTCTAATTCAAATTCATCAGTAATCATAATAATATGATCAGTCCAGAGGGATTTAGTTTTAATTCATATTGCTACAGATTTGATGTAATTTATTAATATTTGATAACACACACATCCAATAATATAATAATTTAGACATTGGAGGCGATAACGTCTATTATAACGATATTATCGCCTTCAGATTTCTGACGTATCTTATCTTAAGACAAATTAATGGCGGCAAATGTAAACGGTAATGGGACTTATTTTTGTCGGATAAACTATATTATTATAGATATATTTTTTCCTTGTGTGCAGTTCATGTAATTTTCATTGTTAACAATGATTTGAATATGGGCAATGTTTAATTTATTACGTTTTTATCTTTGCACCTGTTTCCATTTAATATAGATATGATATTTATCGAATTATAGCAATATAGTGGCGTGGCAAACAAGCACACGGTTCACGTTGATGGTATGTGAGCCTTTTAACATCTACATCTTTATATACGGCCCAATAATTTCCGGCACAGAGGCATAACACCTTAGGCTTCAGGAGTGGTAACGCATCTGCATTTTGACCTTGGTCTTTGTGTGGGTGTCTATAGGCTGCAGTCTCCACTTAACATCAATGTAAACTGCTTGTTTGCCACTTCCATTACATTAAAAAAAACATAAAATGTAGAGATTTCAATGTAGATGCGCTATACTATGCGATACTCCTTCTAAATCAGTTAACCTATAAGTAAGTTAAGTTTGCATATGTCTCCAAAATACATCTTCTTCATTATTTTTATTTTTAAAGAAATGAAAGAAAAATTTTTGACTTCAGGCGAGGCTCGAACTCGCGACCTACTGGGAATCTAGTCCAGCCGCTCTTCCAATTGAGCTACTGAAGCCCTGCCCGATTTGTCGAATTTTTCCTTCACATCTATTGCATTGGTTTATGGTACCAGTAGCGCCATCTATTACCAACTATGCTAGTTAGGCAACCGATATAATAGACTTTTCAGTTTATTGAATATCGTAAAGAAGTCGCTTTTACCCTTAATAATTGTTTTTATATTATTTCGCATTAACACATGCTTGTGAAATATATTTTTTTATTTTTAAAGAAATGAAAGAAAAATTTGACTTCAGGCGAGGCTCGAACTCGCGACCTACTGGGAATCTAGTCCAGCCGCTCTTCCAATTGAGCTACTGAAGCCCTGCCCGATTTGTCGAATTTTTCCTTCACATCTATTGCATTGGTTTATGGTACCAGTAGCGCCATCTATTACCAACTATGCTAGTTAGGCAACCGATATAATAGACTTTTCAGTTTATTGAATATCGTAAAGAAGTCGCTTTTACCCTTAATAATTTTTTTTTTTTTTTTTTTTTTTATATTATTTCGCATTAACACATGCTTGTGAAATATATTTTTATTTTTAAAGAAATGAAAGAAAAATTTGACTTCAGGCGAGGCTCGAACTCGCGACCTACTGGGAATCTAGTCCAGCCGCTCTTCCAATTGAGCTACTGAAGCCCTGCCCGATTTGTCGAATTTTTCCTTCACATCTATTGCATTGGTTTATGGTACCAGTAGCGCCATCTATTACCAACTATGCTAGTTAGGCAACCGATATAATAGACTTTTCAGTTTATTGAATATCGTAAAGAAGTCGCTTTTACCCTTAATAATTGTTTTTATATTATTTCGCATTAACACATGCTTGTGAAATATATTTTTATTTTTAAAGAAATGAAAGAAAAATTTGACTTCAGGCGAGGCTCGAACTCGCGACCTACTGGGAATCTAGTCCAGCCGCTCTTCCAATTGAGCTACTGAAGCCCTGCCCGATTTGTCGAATTTTTCCTTCACATCTATTGCATTGGTTTATGGTACCAGTAGCGCCATCTATTACCAACTATGCTAGTTAGGCAACCGATATAATAGACTTTTCAGTTTATTGAATATCGTAAAGAAGTCGCTTTTACCCTTAATAATTGTTTTTATATTATTTCGCATTAACACATGCTTGTGAAATATATTTTTATTTTTAAAGAAATGAAAGAAAAATTTGACTTCAGGCGAGGCTCGAACTCGCGACCTACTGGGAATCTAGTCCAGCCGCTCTTCCAATTGAGCTACTGAAGCCCTGCCCGATTTGTCGAATTTTTCCTTCACATCTGCACTGGTACCATAAACCAATGCAATAGATGTGAAGGAAAAATTCGACAAATCGGGCAGGGCTTCAGTAGCTCAATTGGAAGAGCGGCTGGACTAGATTCCCAGTAGGTCGCGAGTTCGAGCCTCGCCTGAAGTCAAATTTTTCTTTCATTTCTTTAAAAATAAAAATATATTTCACAAGCATGTGTTAATGCGAAATAATATAAAAACAATTATTAAGGGTAAAAGCGACTTCTTTACGATATTCAATAAACTGAAAAGTCTATTATATCGGTTGCCTAACTAGCATAGTTGGTAATAGATGGCGCTACTGGTACCATAAACCAATGCAATAGATGTGAAGGAAAAATTCGACAAATCGGGCAGGGCTTCAGTAGCTCAATTGGAAGAGCGGCTGGACTAGATTCCCAGTAGGTCGCGAGTTCGAGCCTCGCCTGAAGTCAAATTTTTCTTTCATTTCTTTAAAAATAAAAATATATTTCACAAGCATGTGTTAATGCGAAATAATATAAAAACAATTATTAAGGGTAAAAGCGACTTCTTTACGATATTCAATAAACTGAAAAGTCTATTATATCGGTTGCCTAACTAGCATAGTTGGTAATAGATGGCGCTACTGGTACCATAAACCAATGCAATAGATGTGAAGGAAAAATTCGACAAATCGGGCAGGGCTTCAGTAGCTCAATTGGAAGAGCGGCTGGACTAGATTCCCAGTAGGTCGCGAGTTCGAGCCTCGCCTGAAGTCAAATTTTTCTTTCATTTCTTTAAAAATAAAAATATATTTCACAAGCATGTGTTAATGCGAAATAATATAAAAACAATTATTAAGGGTAAAAGCGACTTCTTTACGATATTCAATAAACTGAAAAGTCTATTATATCGGTTGCCTAACTAGCATAGTTGGTAATAGATGGCGCTACTGGTACCATAAACCAATGCAATAGATGTGAAGGAAAAATTCGACAAATCGGGCAGGGCTTCAGTAGCTCAATTGGAAGAGCGGCTGGACTAGATTCCCAGTAGGTCGCGAGTTCGAGCCTCGCCTGAAGTCAAATTTTTCTTTCATTTCTTTAAAAATAAAAATATATTTCACAAGCATGTGTTAATGCGAAATAATATAAAAACAATCTTCTTCATTATTTCATTAACTTACCTAAATAAAAACATCAAACCAACTCACAGTAAAAATAATCGAATCAACTGTATTCTTTATGTACGCTGTAAGTTAAGAAATACCTAATTATATATTCGCGGAGCGTCTTCGTGAACACCTTCAGTGTGCGAGTTATTTCGAAGAATGAAAAATAAAGCTGGCGTCGCCATTCCAGCCACACGTCAGTTACCGGGTTATTATTAAGAATTTGCATATATTTTAACGATTTAACCTATCTAAAAACGTTAAAAATATCATCGTCACGCCAATTAAATTATCCTCAAACAACTATAATCCGATGTGTTCTTGAAAAAGAAGTATAAAATATTAATGCAAACAAAAGTGTGCGGTCGTTTTAGACAAGCGTATTCGGGGGTACTAGATACAACATGCAGATATGTTTTGTGAGTTTAGTGGTAATAAAAATCACGGCTCGGTTGGCTAACAACGCTTAACGCGCGGTTACACGTTATCGCGGCGTATCGAGTGTTTGCGGTGTATCAGTTAATCAAATTGGGAGCGTATCGATATCGGACGTCTTTCGATAGCGCACTTTTTATCTTAATTGATTGTCTGCTTTTTGACATAATACCGGCTTATGTCGCTCTGATTTTTTTCCTTTGATGTTGACGACGTGCCACTAGTATCTACACCTTCCTGGGTCCGATCCTCGGTTCTCCTCGGTGAGAAGTATTATATTTGCCTATTAGAAAATGGAATACTGGTCGTAAATTTTCAAAGTTGAAGATCAAGGGCCACTGGCACCACTTCAATAGGTAATGTCGGGGAATTGGCTACTTGACCACACTTATCTTAGGTACCTTATAAGATAGCAATAAAAACGATATTTGATTGATTTTTTTTAGGTTATGGAAGTGGCAAACAAGCTTGCAGTTCACATTGATGTTAAGTGATGACTGCAGCCTATAGACAGCCACATAAAGACCAAGGTCAAAATGCAGATGCGTTACCACTCCTGAGGCCTAAGGTGTTATGCCTCTGTGCCGGAAATAAAAAGGGCCGCACATTACCACTTGACCGGAACACGATAGTGCTGAACACTACCATTTAGCGGAAAGTTAATAGGTAATGCGGTGGTGCCTACGTCCGCGAGATCCGTCACTGGAGCCCTACCACCAGTAAATTTGGATAAGCGTAGAGTTCCCTAACTGTAGGTAGGTTCCTACCAGATCTATCTACTGCTAAAAGGTAGTATTTAACACTGCCGTGTTCTGATTGGATGGTTTCTTTAATTTCTGTCACAGAAGTCTTGTGTGACTTTACATACATTATGATTTTTATGCAAGTAGAGAGACCGCACTATATCAAGTTAGCTTTCAATATTAAGTTAGTCCAATTTCGTTTTAAAGACGTGTCAATTCCTAATTCGTTTTTATTTGTCTTTACTCAAATTCAAGATGAGATTTCCATAGAGTTTGACAGGTCTGTGAAATAAAATTAGCGTTGAAAGTTTGGCTCCAAGTCAAAGTAAAATCGTAGTGCGGTCTGTGAATATCGCCCAAAGACTCAAAGTTACCTACTTACGCATATTGACGTGATCCATTTGTTCCAGGTCACGGCATGATCCGAGCGCGCGTTCGGTATTGAAGCGTTCGGACTGATTGCGATGCGGATAGGGGTGCGGACTTTAAGTGCGTGTGTATAAAAACGATGCATGGTTTGTGAGGTCGGAGCGGCGGTCATGGACATGAGTGGTGACGGGGCCGGGGCGGGTGGAGCGCTGCAGCAGCGCTGGTACGAGAGCCGCGTGAACGGCAGCCCGGCCGCCGGCGACGTCAGCTCGGACGCCAATGGAGACGGATTCTTCCATTCGCCGCTGGAAGGCGGCCATCATAGCCGCGCGCGGTACTATCATCAGCAGATGCATGCCCCCTACTCGGCAGCGGTCGGCTCGCATGGTAAGATTTTTGTTCTTTTTTCTTATATATGTGCTACGAATAAGTAATTGGGAAGAGTAACTCTCATAATCTGAAGTAGGTATCTACCTACCATATAAAAGTTGTGCCACGGATTTGATATGTCAATTATTGAAGTAAACAGACAACGCGCTGAGTAGCTTCCCTATTAGTTATTTATAGTACATTTTAATCCATTTTTAAATATTTCGAGAAATGTTTACTCCAGCGATTCGAAGATGATGGTGTTCAAAGCTCTACTAAGATCTAAATATTTTTGGAGGGTCTTACCCAAAAGTATCCTGCACTGGAAAAATATTTCTCAAGTAAATTATGGATTTGTGAATTCCGGTGATTCTCTGAATACCGGTTATACATTTTTTGGACAATCTTCATTAATATACCTACCTAGGTAATATGAGTCAAGCGTTAAAATAATATCAATCAGATTACTCGCATATTATATCAGTGTAATATAAGGTTATTCAAGCAAAACGACGAAATAGATACCTACCTAATAAAAAAGTAGATAGGTATTTTTTGAATCTGAAATATGTGGTTGTCGTTAGGTATAATTAAATTTACATGTGTTTGTTTAATAGTTATTTATCACATTCCATTATAATGTCGAATGAAACGGCAATATGAAAATTTTGAATTCATAAATCAGTTGATACTTTGAACTTGCCGGAGAAAAACTAAGCAGAAATGCAACTCATTATAATTAAATATGTTCAGTTCCACAGTCAGTCCATAGCAAATCGCCACGGCCGGTAGGCAGCCGGCTCGCCGAACCTTATCGGCCATCACACGATATCTCTCCAAAACTCCACAATTAATTCAGGGGACCCGACCAGTCAAAATCGCCATTCTGTAAGGTGACAGCTTAGGTAAACACGATCTAAAATGGGCCTCGACCGTAAAAGAAAAAAAAAGAACGATTCCATACTTTTGTTTTTTCATTTGAGGTTTAAATTTTATGGCCGCTATAAAGTTTTTCGTGGGGACAGGTGGCTTTCCCTTATAATTTAACTACTCATTCGGACGCGTCCGAGAGTTCGTCTAAAGAGGTCCTTAAAGGCTAGATTGGCATGCCTACTCTTAATTTATTTAGCGGTGTGCCGCTGGTAGTGATGCGACACTTAAGAAACTGTGTCATTTCTCGGAATCGGAACGGGGAATCGATTTCGTTGCGTTCACAGCAGTTATGTGTCGTAGTTTATGTGCGTCCCGCTCGGATCAGATTTTTAGCCTGTTTGTAAACTCACTCTCTTATCGCGTTATGTCGAGAGCCACGACGCGGCTTCTTGTCGCTTTGATTACATCTAAATTTGGTAAATACGTTTGTCGACAGACAGCAGCGGCGTTTCAATTAGGTACTATAAAATTATATGAAACATTGATTCTTGTTTCTTTCGTTTTTGCTTATTTATACGGAATAATTCACAAAGTTAATAAACGTACATAAAGTAGGTACCTTTATCGACTCTATGGAAAGTCACTTAATTTCAGTCAAGTTTATTGACCCTTTATTTAGCACGCTTTCTTTGTCCCGTCGTCCATGTGTCACCTTGAGAATGGTGCGAAAAGCAATAAAACATATTTTTAACTTCGCGAAGGTGTGTATAAAGTTGCTACGATGACATCTCGGATCGTTTTCCCTTTGGTCTCGAGCTCTTTATGACCGCAACTCAAGTCGCTCGCTCACCGCATAATTGGTATTATTTATTAACCAAAAATCATGTGCAAGAGTCATTAACCCGCCAAATTGTGTACATCACTAAGACAATAATATTCAGGGTATATTACAATAATTAATTTTGTATTGCAATGTTAACTGAGTTTTTTAACTGTATTTGCAAAATCCTTTTGATTGCAATTATAATAAAGTGAAATACGATCTTATTTTAACTTCTTGTCGAATGTAACATGCTGAAATTGTCACTAAAGATATTTAACAGTGTTTTTGTAAGCTCAAAAAAAATAGTCTATACAACTTCACAACTACCTCAAAAAAAAGTTATATATAATATTATTTTTTGAGATATTGTAGTTTAGATACCTACTAAAATAAAGTTAGTATCAGTAGCCACGTAGTAATAGTAGGTATCAGTAGCGTATTTTATTTATTTATCTACTGATTTATTTTACAATTGTAGAGTTTTTCGTTGTTTTCTTTGGTGGTCATCTTTCAGCTGATTTCAAGGTTGTTACAAATCACAATTATATGCGTCCGAGGATTACATTTTTCGTACAAACTAATTAGTACCTTGTTTCTCTTTGAATCGATGTTCTTTCTTCAGAAGGACACGAAGCTACAGTAGAGTAGGCAACTAATAGGTACGTCTATAATATTCGATTTCAAAGGTTAATTTGAATGTGATAGGTTAGTTGGTAGGCAAGCTTGGACGGAGCTATGGGTCATCCCTGTAACATGATACAAGGCAGGCCGATTTGACACTAACACACCATAATTTATGGTGCGGTGTCGCGATTGATGATATGGACGAAATTATTTATTTAACTCGCTCCGAGATTCACTGTTATCGACTTTTTTTTAATTTCTTCGAAACTCTACACTAAGTTGCCACTTATTTACATATACCTAGAAATAATATTACTTGAATCTACCATTAGAGTGGCTATTGACCTGGCGGCGTAGGTAACTTTTATACAATTCAGCTCTTTATAGTGTAAGTCGGTTTCTTAGACTTTATAACACCTATTAATTAAAACAGAAATTAATTTAAATTAAACGGTTTGTTAGGTACTAGACAATTTACATAAACTATTCATAAAGTTATAGGTGCCTATATCAACGTTACATGTGGATTTATATAGTGGGAAATATAAAAATAATGAGTTTATGATTTCGTGTAATCAGATAAAAAGCGATGTTGAGTTTGATGCGTTTTTAAATAATATTTATTTTGATTTGAATTCCGACTACGGACCGTTCTAAGCATGAGGCTGTTTTTAACTGATTATGGTTTTTGCATTTAGGTAGGTAGGTATATAAATAGTTTTGTTTTTGTTTATTGAGTTTAGTGACTGGAATCATTGATACACCGAAGTTACCTATACCTACCTACACCAATTATATTAAAACAATGTAATAGAAGTAATGGACATGCAGACATGATTTAAATAACCTCATTATTCAAAACAACAAATAGCTTACTTTATATCTAGGTATATGTAGGTCGGTACCTATTTATTAACATTTGTCGCGTTTAGATTACAGTTAGGTACCTTACCTACTACCTACCTCATAAAAATTTAAAAGAGTTATTTTAAATAGGTAATCCTTTTAGTTTAATAAAGGTACCTACGCGAGATAAATCCAAAAACTGTAAGAGTAAGTACTAGTAGTACTAGGTAAGTTATTTTCAAGTTTAGTTTCAATATAGATACCTACAACCTACTATTCTTATTATTGGTGGTCGAGTTCCAGTGTAGGAGCTCGAAGGATGTAGGTACCACCGCATTACCTAAATTCTTATCTATGAACATGAAGTAGGCATCTAGGTGACTGTAACTAGACGACACTATGCATCCATAAATAACAATAATTTAAAAATTAGGGACCTATCTAATTTTATATAATCTACCCAGTAAACGTAGGTAGGCATCTAAGTTATTTTCAAGTTTAGTTTCAATATAGATCTACAACCTACTATTCTTCCTATTGGTGGTAGAGATCCAGTGTAGGAGCTGGAGGGCGTAGGCCCTTCATGAAGTACCTAGGTGCCTGTAAGTAGACGACATTACGCATCCATAAAAACAGCAATTTAAAACGTTAACTAATTACCTAGTAGGTATGTACCTGATGATTCTGAGTTCCAAAAGCGAAATGAACTCAACTAATTGGAAATACCAAAGAAAAGCGGCGGGAAATGACAAAGGGTAAAAAAGAACTCGGTGTATTCTAACGCATTCGTAGAAAGCCCAATAAAACAAACACATTATTCAATTGAACGTCCAGTATCACCGGCTCATCGGCGATTTCACGCGTATTGAACAGTGACAATCGTAACACTCGATGCCGTTATCGATAAACCGATATCGACTCTACACCAACAATATAAAATTCATTTTATGACGACACCCGATTGGTTTATACGTCGTAACTCATTACTACACGTGATCTTATTGGTAAGTAGGGGCCGGTTTTTTGATTCGCTGCTAGAACAGCTAATAGTTTTTTGTATTGAAAATATTCGTTGCATACTATTGTTTGGTATTGTACATAATTTAGTTGAATACAATTTGGTTTGAATGAAGATGTTTTATTTCTGTCTGAATCCTTTGAATTCCTAAGTTTTTAGGGTTCCGTACCTTAAAAGGAAAAAAAGAACCCTTATAGGATTACTCGTGCGTTTGTCTGTCTGTATGTCCGTCTGTCACAGCCAATTTGCTCCGAAACTACTCGACCGATTGAGTTGAAATTTGACGAATATATGTAAATTGGTGACCCAAAGATGAACAGGTCAAGTAAAATAAATAATTTTAAACAAGGGGGCCACTTTCGGGCGGTAAATCAGAAAATTAAAAAGATATATATTCGTAAACTGTGTCGGTGACATATCAAATGAAAGAAGTTATTGTCACCATCTCAGATATATATTTTTTATAATTTTTGCATAAACAAATTTGAAGTTATTTAAGAAAAACGACGAAAATTGACCATTCCCCCCATTCAAATTAAATCGAAAAGTCTTAATAATATAACCCCCCCTGCCGGTACCACCGTAACCGCTATGTCCCTGCATTTTAAATCTGTAATATTTTCGAAAATATTTATTTAAATTACGGAACCCTCACCACGCGAGTCGAACTCGCACTTGTCCGGTTTTTTTTACATTGTAGTTTAAAGATGTGAAGTTAGGTCACTTTGTATTCCCAAGCGTGATTGTTTTTTATCTACATACCTTATAAGGTAAGTACTTATTACCTATGCAAGAATTTACTGCGAAATCTAAATTGGAATACAGCGTTCATAGGTATTTAACAAGAGAACTTTTTGTATTTAGACTGGAAAAGGTATCTATCAATATTCATCCTTGATGATTGAACTGGCACTGAGCCGTCCTTTAATTTCCTTTTGTCCAGTAAACAAGACAGATTTTTCCAATTACGTTGGTCCGGTACCTAAAGTAAATGAACATGAAAGTGTCTGGTGGAACCTACCTATTCACTACCCACACAGATTTAATTGACTAAACATTCCTTTTGCTGTAGGTGTGTTTTACACCTAATGTGTTTTACACTGCTCGTCATTCCGTCGGTCAACTTGTACCTACCTATTTATCTATTTTTGTTTAGGTGTAAGTACCTATAGGTATACGTTTTATATTACACCTATTACGAGTTTACCTGTTTTCATTTTTAACTTTTACACTTACCTATGACCCAGTGTAGGTATCTCTGCTTTTATTAGTGTAAATCGAAAGAATACTAGGTACATAAAAACCGATAAATTATTGTAAGTACAAGATATTTCTCAGTCACTTCTTTTTCTACTTGAATAACGTATCGTTATCGCAAAAAAATACGAAATTGCGTGCATTTGTCTAATGCCATGCCACAAGTGACAAACATTGCACGTGTGTTGTGGGGAGATGCGTGTGTGACTGCGTATAAATGCGAGTGTGCGTGCTGTACGTCCCGCAGATTGGCGCAATTAGCCGAGGGAGGCGGAGCCTGCGCCTGCGCACGCAGCGACATCTCCTCCCAACGCGCACGCACACCAGCGCCGTAATCATGACACAAAATAATGATGCCATGAAACATTAATTATTTCCCCCGTGCTCTGCACATTAGTGAGCCGACGGCAATTTATGCTTGCGAAAATTTAAAAGTAATTTACTTTTATTATGCAACCGGAATGACGCTGTCTTAAGTCTTCTCTTAACCACGTAGGTACCTATTTGTAAGTACCTAATTGTTAAAAATCTATTTTTATGATGTGAATTTAAACTTGTCTGCTGTGAAGTTAAAATAGGTAGGTTAATTGAAATCCATAAAATATTTCGTACATACCTTCCTACTTCCTTAAAGTCATAGTTAGGTACAACCTACCTAATTATAAGTACCTACTAATTGTAGATAAATAAATAAAAAATGAAGATACAAAATATTACTTTTCGTTTAATAGGTAAAAAGATGTAAGATAGGTACCTTCTTATGCATTCGGAAAGTGATAATGATTTCATAATTTAATAGAATACGGAACAAAATTCGATGATAAAATATAATAATATGGCTAAAGAAATATTACGGTAAAGCAATAGGCTGAAAGCCCGGCAGCGAAACGACGCGCGGAAATGTGATATTGGCAGTAAACTTTCCAGACAAGGCTCAGTCGGCCATTCCCCAATTTTATACCTACTCTACTTGTATATTCCATTATATTTCTCGTTATATCTAGATAATCACTAATTTTCACATAAAATAGCATCTAGCTATAACATCCTGGTGTTTAAGTCGGATAATAGGTGCCTAAAAACATTAAAATAAATTCTAGCAATGTCGCGGATCACGCCCACATACCTAGGTGTCTAATTAAGTTTGACTATCGATATAGCTCAGCATTCCAACTTCAACTGACATCCACAACAACAATCAACCAAGAGGTAATTTTACTTGCAAAAAATCAGTCGTAGAGATCGCTAACGTCAATGAATAACAATTATGGACCCAGAACGCTGGCTGTGTTCATCTTTGGACGGTTTAATGTACAAATGAATGTTTTCTTCTTGGTTTAGTGCTACTAGGTATCTTAATAAACTGGACACATGAACGTCTAATCGTAAAGTTATCATCATCGAGCCATTACCTCCACCACCGTACCAAGATACCGAAAATGAAGCGTAGTTACCTACTCTCTATACAATTACAAGTCACAACATTTCTTAACTTTCTATCTATGGCAGTGATAGAAAAAATAAGAAGTTGATAGATTGAGCCTATGTCAATTGTGCTATAAATAAATCTAACTAAATATTTATAAGTATACGCGTTTGTATTATACTTCCATCTCGCTAAAAGCCGCCATAAAAAGTTCAGTATGAAGTTATGAATTACAAATTGAATAGATACCGGACTATTTAAAGCCATATATGGTAAATTGGAAGCAATTTACGACGACTGAATTGGGAGTGTGTTACAAATAAAGTAATTATGTTACTATACAAAGGTAGAGGTGCTTTTGGACGCAGTGTGATATCTTGTTGCAAGTACGACTAGTTCATAAATATCTACGTTGAAAGCATGACTTGTCAATATTAAATTAAATAACACCGTGTTTTTATGAGCCGTTTATTGTTCAAATGTGGCCAGTTCGCGTGGATGAAACAATAACAATGTCACGGGAAAAAACAAAGAGAACCAGTCAAGTTTATCGTTTATAGTGGATTGGAAAAAATCCAAAGTCTATGGGCAGAAGCACTTCACGATTAATTAAGTGAAACTGGCCCGTTACTCATTAGAGCGGCCGTTTATTGGCCGTCACAATACATTTAACAAGCGGCTGCTTTGAGCAAGCGTTTAAAAAAATGACGCAATCACAAGTGCGCATATGTAAAGTAACCACACTCGGTAGAACTTAGCCCCTTCACCTTTTATTAACGAGTCATCGAAAAACAATCACACTAAAAAGCTGTTGTTTGACTCATAGAATGCCACAAAACCTTTGGAGGTAAGAGTGCAAATTTTTTGATTGCAAATTTATCCAAATAAAAGGACAACATTTTACATAATCAGAAAGAAAGGGGTTAATAATAGTTAGTAATAGGGGTTCACGCTCCACTTCATAATATAATACACACAGTAACATTTAAGTCTTATGATGTCAATTAAAGGACTTTATTAATTGCTTACTTATCTTACAGAATGTTAACAAATAAGCCGCTCGATAACATTTTCGGCTTTTATGATAAACATATAATAATAACGAATTTAAATTACGTACGCAGATCCATGTTTTGTGATATTTTTTAAACAACCATTTTATTTATAAATATACTTATATCAATAACAAAAATATAAAAACGCTAAATGTAACACGTAATGAAATCACGAGCTTTGTTTTTTGTATCACTGTAATTTTTAATAAGTAAATATTTTTATCGTTTATTAACTGTTCATTCAAGTAACATATTATTATGACACCGAAGGTCTTGACGTCAATTTATTTCATAACTAAACTGTGGCTGGTTTATGTGGTATTAAAAATATAACTTCATGCTTTTATTTTCCCTAAGGGGCAGACTGAGATAAATGCATGCATGCAAACGCAAGTTATGTCTTGTTCCTTTTTTATGTAAGGGTAATGGCAAACAAGCGTTAAATTCACATTGATGTGCCAGTGCCAGCCTATCTGCCCTAACCCTAAGTTGTTTTGTCTCTGTGAAAGTTATAGGAGGTATATTTAGGATACCGATAGTGCTGAACACTAAGTAGATAATATTTGGCGGGAAATAGATCAGATAAGACGGTGGTGCCTACGAACTCGAGTTTTGACACTGGAATTCTACCACCAGTAAAAAGTAATCCATGGGAATTTATTGATATAAGGGGGTTATGTCGCAAAAATCCCAACAGCACTTACCCTGATCCGGAGCCTCACATAGGACCTTAGCGTGGGAGGCCACTGATAACTATGACGAGTCTACTGGAGCAGTTAAGTGGTGTATTTACGATAATAGGGTTGCATGCAGACTAGTGACGTAAACCAACTTTCCATAGAAACGGTTAGTCGGTTACAATTAGAAAAATCGATTGTGGTCGACACAGCAAACAAATAGGTGGAACAGAAAACCACCCGGTTAGTTTTATTGCCACTTTGCTGTGAAAACTTAGCCCTCTCCGCGCTATCGATCGATATTGCCTGTAAACACGACTGGTTTGACCTAATTATTTCACTTTAAAAACAGTTCGAACGTTGACACATTTTGTCTGCGGTATTCTGATTTGCTTGAATTTTGTCCTCACATTTTTTTTCATGTAATGGACGTGGCAAACAAGCATGCAGTTCACATTGATGTTACGTGATGACTGCAGCCTGCAGACATCAACACAAAGACCAAGGTCAAAATGCAGATGCGTTACCGCTTCTGAGTCCTAAGGTGTTATGCCTCTGTGCCGGAAATTACAGTGCCACCTGACCGGAACACGATAGTGCTGAACACTACCATTTAGCGGCAAGTATTGTTAGGAAATGCGGTGGTGTCTACGCCCGCGAGCTCCGTCACTGGAGCTCTACCACCAGTAAAAATATAGGACAAGCGCTTAGTTTCTGATCGGAGATATAATTATTCGCGGTAGAGATCCAGGAAGAAAGCTCGGGCATAGACGAGATCATCTTAGTTACATAAAATGTTAAATGCTAAAACCTAAGCAAATCAACATCAATATATAGGTAGACAAGCTGACCCGGCCAACTTCGTATTGCCTCAGAATTAAATAATGTGTCAAAGGTTTTTTGGGATTTGTATGGGAAAATGAAATTGTGGTTTACATTTCCCTTCAATTTCTTCGTATTTTCTTACCTTTTTAACCTTCCCTGGACTTTCAAAAATCATTAAATGCCAAAATTTGCCAAATCTTTCCAGCCGTTCCCGAGTTTTAGGGAGACTAACGAATAGCAATTGATTTTTATATAAATATATATATATATATAGATATACATATTATCTTCTAAAAGATTCGGTGCTCACATATAATTGATAACACCGTACTGTACTCATCTTACTTAAGATGATTGTTTGGTATCTGTTTAATAATTCTTTAATTCATGAAAGTGATAGTTTCTTTCATCATTATTATTTTCTTAGGAGAAATAGTTTCGGAGAATTTGCTTAATACCTATATGGAGTATCCTTCCAAAAGTTCTTCCATCAAATAATATTCTTCTTATTTTGATTTTTCCATTATCATCATTTCACCATTTGTTTGACATAAACAATAGTGTGTATTGTAATGTGCATAGAATAATTTCAAATATTAAATAAATTGCATTAGGTATACCCTTAATCGTAATCCGCTATTTTAATAAGGTAATCCACTTGGGATCCTGGTTTCGATTCTCGGGTCGGGGTATGTTAGAGATAACGGGGTAAAATCCTTTATCCCTGGTTCTATTGGGATTTTTCCATTCCTAAAAGTTTCCCATTACCTTGAAGTTTGGTAATGTGCTCGGAGATGTTAATAGGCTCGCCATCTGTTACATGGGCCAAAACGTAACCGGCGAATCGTAGGTGTTTGCATGTATGATTGAATGCATGCATTTACCTCTGCCTACCCCTTCGAGGATTACAGGCGTGAAGTTACATATTTTGTTTAATCCACTTAATTACAAAATATTAATTATAAGCATGTTTCGAGTCAAATCGGTTATGTCGAATACAAATATTTCCTCAAAACATTTATTTGTATTCAAATTGGCTTCGCTTGATATTTCACTTTTCCAACACGTTTTGTTCTCATTACAAGTCGACCCTTTAGATATAGCTAATTAATGTTTAAAATCGCTTACGTCATGACAATATGCTTAGTACAATGAATACACAAGTTCCCAGTGAGCTTTTTTTTTCTAAACGGTGATTATGGAGTATAAAAAAGGTCCCCGGAGTCGCTCGGGCGCACAATCAACGTTCGGTAAAGAAATTAATGTATTCATTTTGCTTTTATATCTTTTGCGTGATTAAATTTGATTGATTGCATCCAAATATTGATGTGGTACACATGTGAGCGACGCGTTCATGGTTTTTCGAGGTCTGTGAGTGTCGATGATTGGTCGAAGCACGTATTGGAATGTATAAAATACCGTCGTACCTTACCGCAAACATCTTATGGGTGCTCAGAGTTCCTGTATCACATATAGCATATTGAGGTGCTCAAAGGTCTGCCCTCAGGTTCATTCATCTGATAAATTTTAAATTTAGAAGTTTTTTATCTAATACATGAGGCTAGATGAGGCACGAGAGGTATATCTGGCGCTCTACATTATCTGCCTGTCCCGTTAGGGACATGGCGTGAAGATACATACATACAGTCTAATACACGACATAAATTTGCAAGTATGAGTTATATCATTTTATGGATTTGAATCGGTTTGTTCATCATGGTATTCGATATTTAAATTAAAACAAAATATTTTAAGGCATACCTCCTAATCGTCGTTTAATTATGTTTTGAATTGCGATATGATTCGGAAGCCGCAGTACTCGTAAACTAGATACCTACTGGTTAAAAAAAATAGAATACAAACTCGTATATTTTTTTATGGGATTCTAAGATCCGGTTGGTTAAATATGTAATAAAATCTTTAAGGTTATAGACGTAATGATCATAATAAACAGCCTCAATTTTATTATCATGTGCATTAAAGTATACCTACTACTCGTACTTTTCTGGTGGTAAGGACTCAATGGTAGAGCTCCGGCCATTATGCAACAATTGGCATAGAAGCAGAAGTGCTTAAACCCCTGAAAGACGGCAATTATTTGACCTATTCCCTGTAGGTACCATTTTAAACACAAACCCCCTTATTCATAAACGTATATTAGATACGTTTTAGCTATAGAATGCTTTGTCTTTGTCAGTTGCATTGTCAAATATGCAGGATAGAAAAGGACAAAGTAGAGATTAGCAACACTTTAGCTAAAATACGTTTATGAATAAGAGGGAAAAGCTTTAACAAAGCAAATGCTCACATGTGATAAATGGCACTGATAACCTGTTTATTAAGAAAAAAAAATCTCTCACTCCCTCATTTACGTAATAAAACAAATAAAAATATCCCAAAAAAGAGTCCTAAATTATTTACTGTGAACGAATGGTGAAGATTGACCTGAAACCTGAAATTTTGAACATAGTTGCATTTAAATTGTATATATAATCGTATAATCATATAATCTATTTTACGTAAAATAATTACTATTTATTCAATTAAAAACTATTTTATACAATTATCATACATGGTTACAATGTAAGCGCAATAAATCTTATACATATCGTGCATTGAATGCATCAACACCCAATAGTTTTTAACCCTTTCCAGGTTCAATGATTGTTTAGTACATTTTCTCAGATAGCGTTTAAATTATATTTGCTGTTTTTTTAATAGCTTTTGAATATTAAACAATGACAGTGAATTATGTGAGTTTAAATGGACGCAGTTAACAATATGATCGACGTTAGAGATACCATAAATCGTATAAAAATCTATGTGTATATTGTGACATAAGTTTTTGCTGTAAAATTAAATGATTGATGATCGTTAAGAATTATTACATTGTGCAATGTTGAATGTAGAAGCTTGTGGCCTGTTTGCCAAAGAAAATGAATTAGGTTTACATTTGTAGCAAAAATTGCGATCTCTAGTTTAAAACTAGAGATCGCAATTTCAGACGCCTTATATCATTGGACATCAGTTTTTGTTTTTTTTTACATGACGAAGATGGCAAGCAGGCATACAACTCACATGGATGTTAAGTCATGACTCATGACTGCAGCCTATACACATCTTTAGAATAACCAGAGGTTAAAATGTAGATGCGTTGCCACCCCTGAGACCAATGTTGTTATGTCTCTGTGATAATCATTATGGGCCGTGCATTTCTATCTAACCGGAACACGATAGTGCTAAACACTACAATTTGGCGGCAGATAGATTAGGTAATGCGGTGGTGGCTCGAGCTGGAAGAGCGACACTGGAACTCTACCATCAGTATTGTGGTATATAAAAATACGTCTCTCATAAGTAGTAAGTAGTTAAACATTACATCATAAATTAACGAACTGTCTCAAATTAACACAAACCGTCTTAATTTGCTTTATTGAACACGACAAACAACTAAGGGTTACACGAGGGACGTTTGTTGAGAGATTGATAGGATTGTTTCTGCTGTACTTATTTATTTGTGGTCCCTATCCAATTTAGAGGTTGGAGTCTCTTGTTTCCGGTCAATTGCCGCGTTGAAGGTGATGCGCTCAGAGCTTGATGGATGAAGGTAGCGCAGGCATGCGGTCGCTCTACACGAATTCGTGTGTGCGCACACAAACTTATCTATGCCATTGAAAATAAACAATTAAACACTTAAGCCAAACAGACAAAGCTCATTTTCGCTAATCAACCGAATTTACCACGACAATTGTGTCACTTGAAACGTAGTGTGGATGAGTCGGTGGTTATGTCACGATTTGTCATACATCACGATGCGGTTTTGGGATGTCCCTAGAAATACTAACACGGTATAAGCAGAAGTTATGACAAAAATGCTATGGGAACGGCCGTTGAACTATGCGGTGGTCTGTTTTTAATTGATTAACCTTCGGATACCCGTTCAATGTGAACTGAGCTTGAAATAGTGGGGCACAATGAACGCACGGGCTATGATTAACGTCTTGCTTTGCTGAATACTTAATTAATTTTATTGTATGTGGATGTACTCCGGTTAACAGCGTACATTAAATTTCAATATTTAATAATATTTGTTAATGCAAAGTTTGCTAGTGTTTGAATACAAATCCAATTTATTCTCATTAATTTGTAGTTCAAATGAAATATGATATATCATGTTGTACCTACAATAATAAATTATTACTTAAGTCATTGATTTACTAGCAAACGATTAGTAATTATAACTAGTAATTGCCCAATAGAAATTCAGCCGCAATATAAGAAAGGTACAGGCAAAAAGTGTCAAGCAAGCCTGCTTTTTTTTTTACGTCATGAAGCTACAAACAAGCTTATAGATCACATCAATACTATAACTAGTATTCACTTACCATCTACTCACTCACTAGGCTAAAGCCTAGGAACACTTAATATAAAACAAAGTTAGTAGTAATGCTGTGTCACCTATTCCCGCGAGAGCTCTACCACTGAATTATATTACGAACCTCTTTTGTGAAACCATTAGGTACCCCACAACAGGCTGGTTGGTACACAGCACATACCTATAGACTGTGCAATTGATAAACTAAGTAGAAGTTAATTGAGCTTCTGTATTTTTTGCATAAAAAATTGCACAATGCACTCTTTTAAAGAGTAAAATGGTGCGAAATTTGGTAAATAGTTTAATTTTGTATTGAATTTTTTTATCAACTTTTCCATTTGTATCATCTTTATTTTAGTGTGATATGGTTTTTGACTTTAGTTATTCTTGGATTTTCCTTATGATTAATAGTAACTATAAGAACAATTTAAGTAAACTGTAATTCATACGAATTCTTACGAATTACAGTTTACTTCAGTAGTTTGAAAAAAAAAACCAACATTTTAAAAATAGACCCTTATAGCTTGAGAAGAAATCCCCAGAATTTTCAAAATGTCTCCGATTAATCTCATATAGTTCGCTTTTATAGAGCTGACAAAACTTGCAATCGTTGGAAAAAAATCCACGCATAAACATTAACACACAGTGTAAAATTAGCAATAAATAAAGTGACACCCTCAACATTTTACTAGAAAACAGTTAACGTTCAAGTTTGAATTTACGTTCCTCGTCGCAATTTGTAGTTTAAAACATTTAGGGCAGAGGGCGTTAGCGTCGCGCGACTCCGTTCCGACTGGAAGCCTATTTTCGCAGCACATTACTAAGGATGAATGATTTCCTGGTCGGCCATGATTTATGCGCGTTGTTTTGCTACCAGCCATAGCCAACGTAGACTCATTACTGCCCAACGCTAAAGAATGGTCACTCCTTTGTGTGAAGAAAGTTACGTATTTGTCTTTCTTAGTTACTTTCCTGTATGTTATACATATATGTTAAGGTTCCAACATAACAGCGTCTGGTTTATCGATCCGGCGCATGATGCGTTGCGGACCTATATGGACAATATTGATTTAGATACAAAAAGATGAATATAATCTGCAAGCACTTGATACTGATCTCAGATAACAAGATAACGCGTTACTATTTCTATTATCTGTTTATTTTATTTAAAAAAGAACGACTACCAAGTTTTATATATGTACACGATAACAAACCTCTATGACCCCAGGAAGACTGTAGACTGAGGTTGGCCATCGACAATAGTTCAGAACGATGGATAATAAGTTGATATGTATTATCTGTGGTTAGCGGAGCGCCCGCGCACTGCAATAACCGTCATCAGTCGCCAGTCGCGCTACGGGTGCATTCTTCCCTTTATCTCATACTTAACTGCTCTGCCAACCTGTATTTTATTTAGCATTGCCATAGCATTTTCATATTATTTCAAATCAGCGATGTAGTTTTTAGTTTTATGACAATCATAAAACACTTTGGAAAGCTGTGTAGTATACCTGGTGCATATCCTATTGGCATCTCTGAGCACATTACCAAACTCTGAGACCGGCAATCGGAAAATTTCGAGGAATCAAAAAATCTCAATAGTAGATACTTACTTACGCTCTGTCCCAGAATTGAACCCACTATCTACGTATCTACGGCATATCAGTATTCCTGCTACCACTACTGCTACTATTGAGGCAGTTTGGAAAGCTGATTTTATATGTTTACTTTTTTTATTAATTTAAAGATCTGGTTAAATGATAAGATTCGATTCTACGATTTAATACTAGGTCTTGTTGGTGAAGGTGCACTCGACTCTTTGATGACTGTCGACTGTTTTAAGACTACCAATGCATTTTTTTATCTCTAAAAAAAATAAATGCTGCTAAATACTGGGGTACCTGGTAACACATTTGCATTTTCACCTATGGCTTTTGTGTAGATGTCTATAAGCTGCAATCATCATTTAACATCCATGTGAAATGCATGCTTCTTTGCCACCTTCCTTAAATAAAAAAATGTTTGTTTTTAATAAATTCCATGGAATTCCACCTCGATTGTACCTACCTACCACAACAAACATGAGTATAAAGTTGAGCAAGAAAACGCATAACACGACAGACGAGGCGGCAATCCGCTATTCGCGATAATAGTAATCAGACTCAATAAATCAAGAGTAACATTATAACTTACTTAGTGTATGGATATTTTAATCAACGTTGCCACACGCCGATGACAGATCGTGGCAATCGGCGCCCGCGACTCCGATCAGTGTCACTCTGGCATATAGATCTTAGTGTCATTGTAATGGAACGTGCGACCTACATTGTTATTTTTTTTGTCAAGTAATTAGATGAATTTATTTCGTTGATTTAAAGAATGATACCTAATATATTTATGACCTTTATACGTCTACACTCACGTGAAGAAGATGAGGCAAATGTTTAAAAAAAACAACAAGCCTTCAAACACAGTACAAATATGTAATATGAGGTTGGTATTTATACACTAGGTACTATACTTTAAAATATTATAGTTCAACTAGCTTCCACGTCGAGCTTCGTATCGGCTTAGAGATATAAACACAACTAAATGTCCAAAAATCGAAAACTTGATCAAAATGTTTGACAAACGTAACGTAAGTAAGTTGCAAAAGAGATAATGCTTTACATACCCAAAATCTGCTGGAGTCTCATTCTTGTTGGATATTGCACATGTACCTATTTCAGAACTCTACATCATCCTCCTACAGTAGTAACGTGCCCAGAAGGCTGGCAACGCTAATCCTTTGCGTAAAGAATAAGCCAGCCCTCTGATCACGTGTTGTCAACCCAAACGTTTGGACATGGCTTGAGCATGGAAACTTTCGAAGATCCCATGAATCATAGAATTCAAGTTAGAATCAACCAAAATATGGACCTGGTACCAAGCACTGTTTACTCTTGAATGTTGGTATGACGTTCAGATGCAGTCTGGTGATCTGTCGATTTGAGATTACCATATCTAGAAATCAAAGTGTGCCGATTTTACTGATAAAAACATATCTTGTAAAAATATGTTTTTGTTATCTATCATGAATTGCTGGTCGATCCAATATTGACGTGCCAGATGTTTAATTTTAAATTATACTTATTTGAGTATCTAGCTTGGCATACCAGAGAGCAAATCTGAATTTTTCGCATCGTATTGTATGTGTGACCTAGAGTAAAGGTTACATAACAATTTACCTAAATGCATTGTGGACTTGGGCGAGCTATGCTTTCATTTTAGTACCTTCTTATTATTTATTTATAAACGTGAAGATCACATTTTCATTTATTGTATGTATGAGCTGTGTGGTGCGTTTTGTGTTTTGTATACCTAATAGGTATGTGTTCGTGGATAAGTAGGTACCTACCTACCTACCTAATTTAAATGCAACTTAATTTATAGTGATTTACGAAAATAAACAAGTAACTGATGAAAATGAAATTTAATATGGGTAAAAGCTTTATTCTGCTGGTGATATGGGAATGGGTATCAAACATTGCGTAGCTCGCTGTGGTTACGCAACGTCATCGCCGCGGATACGCAGCGCACTCGCTGCGTTTCGGACAGAGTATAATGTGATAATTACGTATCACAAGTGATTTACTGTAGCACGATAACATGATTACAGTGGGATATGACTCTTTTGTTATAACATATTGTTCAGTGATATGGCACAATATTATGTAAATAATTATTTAGAGGTTACTAGCGTCATAAGTTAGGATTAAGGTTATATATATTCAGGTTGTTGACGGTGAACGGCTCAGACGAACTGTGTGCAGGGCTGTATCGTAACTAATTCATATATAAAACCAATTTTATATTGTAATCTTATCGCGATAAATATAATTACATAGGTAGGTATTTATATGAAATTAACGACAATATGAATCATGAAGTTTAGGTATGTATTGTGTTGAGACTTTCAATTCTAAAATTATGTATAATATTTTTTTAAATGAGGTTAAATACAGGGAAACACACGAGGATCAAACATGCGGTTCCATTTTTAAATTGATTTGACAGATATTTAGTAAGACGTTTTCACGTCAGCTGTCAGTGTTACTGTGGAAAAGTGTGGTACTTACCGATACCGATACATCGGCAGTAAAGCTACACTACAGTGTGGAAAACCAAGGACTGTCTATGCTGTGCAGAACCTGTAACACTTTTTTTGACGCCAGTTGACTCGAAACTTTTAATAATTTGGTACTAGCTGACCTGGCAAAATTCGTATTTTTTTTATTTTTAAAGAAAAATGGAAAGAAAAATTTGACTTCAGGCGAGGCTCGAACTCGCGACCTACTGGGAATCTAGTCCAGCCGCTCTTCCAATTGAGCTACTGAAGCCCTGCCCGATTTGTCAAATCTTTCCTTCACATGCATTGCTTTATGGTAGCAGTAGCGCCACTTCGTATTGCTATTTCGTATATTGTAACTTCGTATTGCCTCAGAATTAAATAATGTATCAAAGGTTTGATATATAATATATATACGGACAATTTGTATGGGAAAATGAAATTGTAGTTTTTACTATTTCCCTTCAATTTCTTCATATTTTCTTACCTTTTAAACCTTTCCTGGACTTCCAAAAATCATTCAAACCCAAAATTAGCCAAATCGGTCCAGCTGTTCTCGAGTTTTGCGAGACTAACGAACAGCAATTGATTTTATGTATAAAAAAGAAGAAGATATTATATAGGTACATTGCACCTACCTACATTAAATTTTTTCGTGAATAAGTCACGATCATACCTGTATGCGCGGTGCATCCCCGAGTAAACAATAATGAATGAACGTCCGAAACCATCTAAAAAATATACATGAATCTAATATTTGTAATAATTATAAAATAGTGATTCTGAGAAGAGCTAATTCGTTTAACCCGTTACCCGCGTATAAAATGGTAACATGGTATTGTCATTCCGGCCCTGCGCGTCGTGTTCTCGTATTTTTCTCCCGGTACCGTAATGCGCAAGTCACGAACGGTTATGTAAGCAGGCTGCCGGCCGGCGCCGTCATTATAGGCATTATTACAGGAACACTCGGTCTCTCGCCCGGCCATTGTCAAGATTGTGGGGTCAGAGAGACCCAGGCCGATGTTAACCAACTACGTAATTTCGCAACTATTCCTATAACCCAATAAATCGTAGCTTGTAAAACAATTTGCCGGCATCCACCAGGGCTCCAGTGCTTAGATCACGTTTAATGATACACATCGTGACCGACGCACGGTTATTAATTATGGAAATGATTGGCGACTTATATTCTGCTCATGTCTTGTGTAATATAAAATAGGTATGCTCGGAGATGCTATTGTTGTGATTCAAAATGCGCTGATGTTGGTATGGCGCATGTTACTACGTCGACTGCGTACCTTTTGTGCATACCTACCTGTGTTATAAAGTAACCGATGACTGATTCCAATAAACAAGTAGTGCGTGCTATAAAGATTGATGAATAGAATGACTTATATATTTATACACTACTGGCCAAGGAAAGAGAACACAGGACATATTTGCCGCTCAATCCATTGCTTACAATGATTCCCCACCTAGAAGTAAATACGACATAACAGTAAATAACCATTGTCAGGCCTGAAGACACTTTAAAGAAGATTTTAGAAGCACCTAGATATGGGATTTAAAGACGAGCAAATGTGTCGAAATAAAAAAAAAATAGCAAATTGTTATAATCTTTGCCTAAACCTTCAGAGTGACAGACCTGAAACTATGAATATAAGATCTCGTGATTACTATACAATTGAAAAAAAAACACAGTTCTGTTGTCTGTTGAACATTTAACTGTTGAACGCGCGTGATATCACAATCACGGGCGTAATGCAAATTAAAATGAAACAAAAGTTTAATTAACTAGCTCCAAATATACTACTAGGTACCAATGCTCTGCTTTTCAAATACATATATTTATACGAATTCGTAAAAAAGTCTCAGTATACTTAAATGCTTACGCAAGATAAGTAGACTAATCAAATTAAATATCATGTAACGCGTTGACGCGAAAAGATTCTGTCTTGTAAAAGCTCATCGAACAACGTTTCGATCATAATACATTCACAAATGAATAGATCCAAACATACTAAACTTACTATGACATAGTTTTTGCGCTTGGGAAAGAAGCTATTTACAATTAAGATCACTGTAGATTATCTGATGATGTTAACTGATTTGTTTTAAGCTTTTATCTTATGACTGGTTTTAAACAGGAATTGGAAAGTTCTTCTTACTTGTTAAATTTGATGCACATCTGATATTTAGCCTAAGTTGCACAAAGATATTTGCTAAAGTTAAAGTTATTGTAATATTTCACATCCTTCTTTTACTTAAAGAAATCTTTTAAAGTAAGAGAAAGGATGTGAAATGTTAGCTACAATAACAAATTTCTTGGTGCAACGCAGTCTCAGTATCAACTTAAACTGTCATATTCAACGGACTGGTAGTTACATACGGTTGCTGGTATAGAAATCCGGCATAAGCAGGGTTGGAGAATCAAATGTAGTGGAAATTTTCAAGAGGCAAGTTGCGCATACGCCGCCGGCATAGCAAAGAGTCGGTGCGTTTGATGCGATGAATCACAGTTGTGCCATGACATACCCGATGCTGTCCTGGCCACAACCAGATTTTTTTTCCGTCTAACAACTCTTTCTTTTGTATCGGCTTTTTGTTGCGTAATGTACGGTATCAAATGATATATCAAATCTTTAGTTTCGAGGTTACCTTGTTTCTTTTTTTAGTAATGCACTGTAGTTGTTTGAAGGTTTTAGCTGCTCATAGATTTTAAAACGAAAACGTCATACAATGAGACTTCTTGTGTTTTTTTTATTTTGAGTGACATCGTAGGTCTGTATTGTATTGGTAAGTAATTGAGCAGCAGTATATTACAAACATAAATATACTAACATTCAGATATCTTCTTTTACATACATCGGTTCTGCTACGTGTGCACCTACATAATGGAAAGTAAACACAATACGTATGGGATGGCAATAGCAAAATATTTAGGAACAGATAGATTAGGTAATGCAGTGATGCCTAGGTACCTGTATCATTAAATTTGCTTATAAAAGCTCTATTAACAATATATCATTAGGTATGCGTATATTTTCAAGAGGCAAGTTGCACATACGCCGCCGGCATAGCAATACCCATAATAATCATAATATTTAGATATAGATATACATACCTCCTACTACTTTGATCTGTCAAAAAAAATCGTAGAATTTCTTAATTAATTGATAAATTCAACATTCCTTCAAACAAATAACAAGCTTAAGATGTTACTTCCTTCCTTACTCGGAAATGAACGAGAGCCATTGATAGCTTTTTGAACAATGAAAATTTATTAAAATGCAATAACAATAAAATTCGTGTCCGGACATTAGTGATGTTAAATTATTCTCGAAACGCCACTTAATGAGAAGTGATGGGTTCGTAAGAAAATAAAAATACAATGTACCCACCCCGGGTTCCAACGAGACTTGTCCATTGCGTATGCGTGGCGCATACACTTAAAATTACATGTCCTGTATGCAAACAAATTCCTTTCACGGCAATACTACAACAGAAGAAATTGGTCATCTATTTAATATTGCTGTAGGTATGTATGTGAAATTATTCGCACACAATTTTACTTTCATCGGCACTGACGCCACAGAAGATAAACGATTTTTTAAAATTCAAATCGTTTCTTGTTGACACCATAACAGATTTAAAATTACCATACTAACTATTCTCTATTATATCATATATCTGTCCACGTGAATAAACAAACGAAACCGTCGATCCATTATAAACCTGTTTATGCGCGCCAATTCATGAGACAATCGCCACTGCCCGCTGTTTAACCGTCGCTCGATTCATCTTTATTAAGCCACACGTATTTAAATATGTGGCCACGAGCCACGCTTCGGGCGGATCTACTAGTTCACTAGACAGAGTTGAGAACCCTCAAACGAAATCTGTATTGCGAACGCCGAACTCTATCTAGGTAGAGTCGTAAGATGTTGAAAATTTACAAGCAAATTGCATCTGTTTAGGTAGGTATGTAAGCTCTACGTATTATTTCATATCAGCTCAGACTTCAGACATTCGTATTTTTGCTGGCTTATCAGCAGATTTGTCGACCGATAAAACGATTAAAGTAAATTCGCTCAGCGTGTGAAACTCATGGCCCACGCATTGGTTTTATAGAAAGTTCATAAACTCTCCGATCGCCAGCTATAAATTACTTCGAGACACCCACGACGTTCCACTCAACTATTCGAGGCCTAATCCGAGGCTTAACGGCTCCTGTCGCCTCGAAAATCGACTTGACGTGCGTATTCGTGGAATGCTCGAGTCACAATTAGGTCTGGATTAGTGTTGTACACTTTATGTATGCAGGAAAAGTACACTGGTACTCAGGAGCGATATAACCATAAAAGAAAATGTCTATTTGATGTATACCTAATTTTATAATTTGAAAAATAGAGAATATTTCTTTAAGTCTTATAAAATGAAGCTCCTTCTTTAAATATTGTTATATTATTTTTTAAATTATACAACCCCGTAATTTCTGACACAGAGAAAAAAAAAACACAAGTGGTATAATGCATCTGCATAAAAAATTCGACATTTTATGTGAACTGCATAGAAATATAAATAAATCTACCTTGAATGTGTACTGCTTGTTTGCCACATTTTGGCCACATTCACAGTAGTAAAAAGTAAGACCTATCGTATTTCGATGCAATTTAAGTATACGTCGCTATACATTTAAATTATTTATCCTTATTTCGCGAAATATTAGTCAGTCATTGTGACACGGCGTGGATTTTCCACGAAAACACTTCACACTTTCAACGTCAAACCCGGATATTAAACGTGAGGTTAGCATCGATCGCGCCCGGCCGGTCCGCTGGACTCTTCCGTCGGCTCTAGTTGTTATTCCCTACGTCGGCTGTCACACGCCACTCGGTAGCACTCACCCGTAATAATAAGAATCGTAATATAAAAGTATTATAATCCAATCAGAAGGTAACGCGAGGTGTGACCGCCCGTGAGCTCGATTTACCATTCGGGACGCGATCGTGTCGCTCGTAAAACATTTTTTGATTGTACTCGTACAAGTACAACACTTATGAGAAGAAGGACACCGTATTGAAACGGCTCTTAATGGCGTTACAGACTGTTATATAAATACACAAATGTGAGACGACACCTTGTGTGGCGCAATACGATTGCGAGGAGCTTCTACGTAAGTTCTTTGTTTTACACGTAAAAAGTTACACTCGACTCTATAATTTCTAACACATGACGTTATCGGATTATAGTTAAGCGGACTATAAACGCGGCAGTTATATGAATGAGATTATAATAAATTATACTTTAACTGAATAAGTTTACAGTTGATATTTGTGTGTATGCATCGACGGTAATTATTTTGACAGATAGTTTATAAGTGCAAGTGTTGCAGTTTGAAGTATTTCATCCGATATAAGTGGGGTAATTTGCATCCTTTTTTTAATAAGGCTGCATTGCATTCCACGTACAGTAAAATCCTACTTAATTGGTGTGCGAATATTTTTAATAACCTGTACAGCTACGGTTGAAAGAATCCGACGAGATTATGCCATAAACCGATTATAATGATTCAATTAATTAATAAACTGGGCATTATAAGCTTTTTATATCTATATTTCAATTTAAGTACATGTTCATACGTTTCAATTTACAAGCTGAATTGAGATTGCCGCATTTTTTATAGTTCTTAAAGAACTGTTGATTTCATTCTATGAATCAAAGATTGATCACTAGCAACTACTGATATGTATAAATAAATAGTCGATTATGAATACAAATATATTTTGCCTAAATTGCACACTTCCCACGCTATAAATGTTTAAATTTAAATAAATTAAGTACTATATATTGATTCGGTAACAAACTACAATTTGATGTACCCAATTATGGATGCATGACAATATTCGTATGCAAATTAGTACGTACTCGTCACAAATAGAGTAGTCAACGGTTGAAAATGTGATATAACAATAAAAAGTAATTATTGTTAACGAGCTATGTTTTGGTCACTCTGTTGGACGGTTTTAAATATCGGAGAAAGGTATTACCAATGTAACGCGAGTGGAGCGTCGAGCGTTACGTCGGTAGGCACCTAAAATACTCGGTGTCGATACGACGATCAATAATTTAAAATTAATTCGGCGTGCGAACGACGAGATCCGATATACGATACTGACGCCTACATTTATCATTCGCTAACACGTCGGACATTTCACAGAGTGCGCGGGACACGCGAATGTGCGCTCTAGTAGACAGACACAAGGGATACGCGACATCCGATGATCGAGCACGTAATGATCCGCGAGGGGAACAAAGGATAACACGTCTTAAGACAAGACGGGGAAGGGATATGTTGGCATGCGGGGAGGTGTAAAGGTAGCAATACACGCGCTGGCACGCCGCTCGCATTCGGATGCGGCTGGTAAGAGCGTGTGCAAAATCGCGGTAGACTGGACGACGCTGTCCGCGTGACCTTGACGCCCACTGGGAAACTTCTCACGATGCCTCCTCCACTTTCCTGTTTGATGCTTTGTAAGTTTGTACTTACAAGTGAAATTAAGATAGTGACATGCCACGGAACTGGTCCCCATGTGAAATCCCGCATTTTAATGAAGCAAGAAAGCGGATATCACCGTGTTAAACTTAATTGCTGAAATCTTTAGCAGTTAATTTAACCACTCAAAACTAGTGTTATGATAGGCACTACGGGAGAAAAAACTTGTCTAAAATTTAGCGCCTTTATGTTTAATATAACGATAAACGTATGCATAAAATATAAGCAATTACATAATTGTAACAGCTACCGGAAGACGCCCCGCAAAGCAGAATGTACAATTGCAGGCATTTGGATGTATTACGAGGCAGTTACGGAGCAGAAAGCCGAAAGGGGCAATTTTCGCCGCAAGCCAAGAATATGAAAGGAGGGTTCCCGATTTCGATGTAACCACGCCTTAATGTTTTATATAACTTGGCAAGGGGCGGGATGCATTATTGCCGATTAAAATTATGCTGCTTAACTTCTAAATGTGTAAGTCATTACGATCAATGGAACTTTGGAAGATACTTTCAGGATAACGTAGCAATATTTTTCACATTAGGTATATGGTTTTACTGTCTGGATTTCGGCTTATCGTAGATTATATATAATAAAAAAAGATAATTAACAAGTGACAATGTAGTTTTCATCTTTATTAATACTCGTAGTAATGGCTCCTCCAATAAAAGAACTTTCATTTGCAACGTAAATTTAGATGCTGCCTTAGGCAGTCCTAAAATCTTTTTGGTAACCTGTGACGCTTGGACATTCGTAGGTGGCTCGTCTCACTAGTTTCCTTCACCGGGCAATTGGCCAGCGTATAGGGCTCTCTGTCCAAAAGCCCAGCACCCGTAATTCCAAAATCATCTGTAGGTATAGTAGGTGACTGTAATATATTATGATATGAATTTATACTATTTATGAATATAATACCATAATGTAATGTTTTAGGTAATTAGTACTATTTGAGACACATTCATTTTCCATAATATTATGTTATTACAATTCAACTTCCTTATATCGTGGCTGTAGTCACTTGGCCAGTAGCAGTCAATTGAAGTAGCATATTCGGTTTTAGTTCAAGACACCATTTCACCATTTTAAAATACAAGCGCCCCCTAAAATTACCCAAATTAGCATTGCGCATAAAAACATCGTGCGAACCCCATACAGTAAAACCGTTACAGTGAGTAAACAACGTATGTATCGTCAGTTTTAACAACACTTGCAGTGCCCTGTGGCGCGGCGTGATGATAAGATCTGACGCTGCATCTGCCGAGGGTTGGAAGGATACATGAGGCAGGGGTTCAATTCCGGTGTTTTGTTTCGGAGCCGGCTGTGAGAACGCTACTGGGAATGCCTTGATTGGTTTATGATTTGATTACTTAGCTCATTTCCCCGGCAATTAGACCCAGTATTACTCTAACGTTCGTTTCTCCTAACAAACGTAGACTCCAAGATTGTTCTCTGTAGGTCATCCGTTCATAATGTATGCATGTATTCATACAACCAGAGATAACGAACTAAATGAGATCCCTAATTCAATTTCCGTTGTATTTATTGCCTTATGTGGAGTTTTTGTTTTCTATTAACCCCGCGTCTACACGAAATCCCTATACAATCAAGGCTTAGTGGCACACAAACGACGTATCTAGCACAATGGCCGAAACTTGCAGCCCTCTAATGAATAAAAAGCGCCTGTAGTCGGCCGGTACCACGGTACGTTTGGCGAAAGTCGGGCGCGATCGTTTTTCAGTTGGCTTTATTGAATCGTAGCACCGGTGTCGCCGATTTGAGGGAGCGTGGTAGTGGGCAGGTAGGGCATGTGGCGAGATGGTGCGATAACAGGAATTATTCATACGCGCGTTATCGGTCCGCCATCGCTGGTGCTATTGTGAGCGGGCGAGGGGTGGCTGCCGGTTGTCGCGGACGCTGTCAAAACGTTGTTGTGTATACGCGGCCTAATATGACGCGGGCCCGGACTGATTATTGTTTTATTCCGTGTCGGTTGCCATAATGACCTGAATGATCGATTTTATATGTCATTATCCATCGAAACTACTTTGCTATCCCATATGATTGCGATTCGATTAATAAGTGATGGTCCGATCGAAACTGGCGTCAGACACGTCCGAAACGAATAAAATCAACTCCAATAAAACTGGTAGTAGAATTTATCCTACTGATAAATTCTACTACCAGTTTTATTAAGTACCTACAGTTTTACACTGTCGAGGATATCGAAGGCATAAGATCATTTTAGATTTTTGTATAGTTTGGATCAAATTACGTAATTTCTATGGTTAGGTTAGGCCTTCAGTATTTTAACATGGACATGATTTGTAATTTGGTGACAATCAAATTCAATAACATAACGACTTTTACAAAAATGGATGATTGATAGCGCCATAAAACAATTCTAATATCTCAAATCTGAACGTAATTCAATACCTTCTGTTGAAATCCATACTTATATACCAAATTATTTGAATATGATTATGAAAATAACTTTTGTTATGTCATGGAATTTATATATGATGCAGCGAATAGTATTAAAATATTAATGAAACAATAAAAAACGAAAGACAGAAAAAAACTTCGCAATTTAAATAATCTTATATAAATAAAAAAAAAAACATTATCGTACTTGTCTTGAAAACTGTAATTATGGGTCCTGATTTGTTCTACTTTCTGTACTTTCGGCACTGTATGCTTTTACTTCTACCTACCCCTTCCGAGATACAGGCGTGAAATTACCAATTCACTGGTCGACCTCCATCCAAACTGAAATTCTGGATACACTATTGTACAGACAATATTCTGTTAATCAGAACCATTAAAATCTGTATGCAATTAATTGAGTTTTATTCACAGTAAGTTCATTCCCCTAAAAAGTTCGTGACTAGAACGCAGTACGGGTGCCCTTGTGATAAGAATCAACTTGATAATCATCTGCGATCGACACCTGGGTCGTCAATGCGGGTCTTTCTATAGTCCGTCTATAGGTACCTTTAGCGTAGCGAATCTGGTGGTACCTGCATTTTTATATTAAGTAATTACATGTTCAATATTTGATCGATACTTAAATTAGACATATTTACTTGTTAAATTTGTTGGTTTATTTGCGCTTAAATAATAAAAAAGATATACAATACCATGACAATTGATTGAAAAAGTGTTTAAAGGGAGGTTGATCTTTTAATTAAAATGTTAAAAGACCAGCAGCAGTTTCTGCGGAGAAGGTACCACCGTTCTGGATTCCTAATAGTTCTTATTAAGTAGTAATGGCTCATTTTCTGCGGCAAAACATCTTGTGCCTCATGTGTTTACAAGTCTACATTGTAGAATAATCATCAAAATAAATGTATTTGTTCGGCAATTCTCCGACATTCTTAAATAATTATTTCCCCACTAATTCAATCGGAATAAAGAGTGGTAAGGTCAAGTACTATTTAGAAGCAAATTCTAGGTCGTATTTTTGCATGCATTTTGTATCTACGCCTAATCTTTCTGCAACATACAAAGTATAAAGACGGTCTCCAAAAAATCATATCATGAAAAGAAAAGATTAACAACTTTACATCCACCATTCCAGGTTCGCAGCAAGTTGACTGTAACCAACCATTAACTACCCGCAGAGCACTACGGGTATCACAATCGCACCCTGCCCAGGGTAGTACACGTAGGGATGCCCCCCTCAGAGAATCCGCCAATCGTCGACAACTCCAATAGATATCATTATATTATTACCATGGCCACCCTTGCAATCAAATGTACGACGTACATATGTTTGCTTTCACTTTTATAAATAATAATTGTTGAGTAGTTTGTAAAATTGAAAGGGGAGTGAGCTGTCGCCTATTCAATGAATACATATGGAAAATGTTGGTAACATCTGTCCTCATATGCTTACTTGGCTTTGGATTTAGCATTTTGTAATCCAGGTTCAGTTGGTTGGCTGTTGCTATCAAATCCTTTACGTTTTTTTCTCTATTTGTTTTTAAACTATTTGCCACTTTATGTTGGTATGTATTTGTATCACTTTTTCATAATACTATGATTTGTGGTTTGTTAAAATTCAAGTGTAGGTATTAAGATATCAGACTTTAAAAATTCGTAAAATAAATAGTCCGAACTCTTAGTGCCGATTATCTATAAAAATTGACGTAGGTATTAATAAGCGTATTGATTTATTTATGGTATTTAAATGTACCTACTTACCTGTTAGTATGTAGAGCTAAAAATAAATTAAATACATCGGGCAGCGGGTTTTTCGCATTACTACCGAATTATGAATGAAAGCATGTTAAAATATCTGCATATCCTTTGGAGAAATGTAAGTGATAAGTTATATACTCGTATATTGGAAGTGAGCTTAACAATTTGCACAATCTTACGTTAACAATGCAAAAACAGCAACAGTGTTTTGGTCCAGCTTTATCTAAAATTCGTTTAATAAAGCAAACAAATCATTGCAGTACATCATCAGAACTGACATAGCTACATGAGTATTTAATTAATGAAATTTCCAGTTGGCCCACTATTTTAATTGGCCGTTGTTGTGACATGGCTTTTGTAATATTTCGGAAAAGCCGTGCCTTTGTTCACGGACGCGGCGACTGTGAGCATTATATTGTGTGTTCAAATACGCATTAAACCTCGGTATTCATGTTTACAATTTTTGTAGATGAAGATGTCGTGTGAAAGAGCTGTTGTTATATTCAAATGATATTAATTTGGGTTGCGCGGGCGGGGTAACGGAACGCCTCCAAATTGTCAGTCCTAATGATGGCTAGTTCGGATAATGCTATCGAGAGATCTTGTCGCGCTTATGGACACTTAAGAACTGGTATGGTTTATACACTGGTAGTTAGGGATAATAGACTGATACATCAAATTCTTGTAGTGTAGTTGTACCTACTAGTAGGTAATAATTTTTGACGCGTTGGCCGATATGCTTTAGGTGAGACAATTTCTGAGAAATTTTCTCGAGTGTACTTAAACTTTTTGGAAATCATCTATATAAAACCAAAGTTTTAATGTCATATGCATTGTCACGCCTAAGATATTGAGTTGAGATCTTTACTTCTGTAGGTAGATGATTAGTTAGATTCTGAAGGTGAGTAGATGAGTTGTAAGTACCCAGAACACGACAGTGCTGAACAATAAAATTTTGCGTCAGATTAGGTGATGAAGTGCACTCTTGTACTTTCTCTGGCATTCTAACACCTTTAAAAATGTACAACTGTGTGTTGTGATTGTATACAAATCAAGGAACCGGTAGGGTGTGGGTACTATGGTTAACATGTTAGGTTAGAGGTTTAGAGTTAAATACAATTATAGGACTATATAATAATCGTAGGACTAATTATACGTAGCATTATTTATTATTAAACTTGTGCCTGAATATTTTTACTTTAATCAGCATAAATATTGCAATCTGCAAGATATAATTTCGTATACAGTAATACGAAAGGAATAAAAAATATCAGTATATTAATGGTCTCGTTAGCGCATTAATTATAAGAATGAAGTAATTACTTAGCATTTTTTAAGGTTTGTTTATGTTGAATTGTATGTAATTCGAATAAGTTTTATGAAATAAAGATTATAAAAATTACATTCATGAGATACTACCTGCGCGACTTCGCCATAGACTTCAATAATAAATAAACCACTTAAAAAATAAACCAATTATATTTTAATATTAGATATCACTTTTAGGTTATAAAGCTTAAGTGAGTTAGGTTAAGGGTTGGTATTCATTGTTCGATTTCATTTTAATGTAGGTATAGCCCCGTAAAAACTATGAAGTACCTACTAGTAATAGCGTAATGTTAATGATACGCTATCTACATATCTAAATAAATAAATATAATGTTATAATAGTCATGAACATTTTGGTGCAGGTCGGTCGCTGAGCGGGAGCAGCGGGCAGGTGTGCAGGCCGCATTTCCATACGCCGCTGCACCCGTGGCTGGACTCGAAGGCGCTGGGCGGCGGCGCGTGGGGCGGCGGCTTCCAGCAGGACACCGCGCCCGCCGATAAGCCCCTCTCGCCCGCCCAGCACCACCATCCCCACCCCCTCTTCTCCTTCCCCCCCACGCCGCCCAAGGATTCCACGCCAGACTCCGTGGCCGCGGCCGCCCTCGGCCAGCAGGACTACCAGGCCGCCGTCGCCCACGCTACCGCCATGAGCGTCGCCTTCATGCAGCAGCAGGAGTTGCCGCTCTGCGGCGACGTCAAGCCCATGATGGGCGCCCCTCCCTCCAAGCAACGCGAAGGTGCGCAGCCGGACTCATGCCCCCAGGAGAGTCAGCCCTCTGGGGAATACAACGCCCAATACAACGCCGCCGGCGGCGACTACTACAACTACCAGGGCAAGGGGTATAGTGGGCAGCAGCAGAGTAAACCACGGCCAAACAAGACGCGAACGAGCGCCGGTGAGTCCGCGGGGACCGACGCACTGCACTGCTCAGCTCGCACCGCACACGAGACATTGTTATCGCTTATCCGATCAATTCACTCATATTTTATAAGATTCTATTGAGCAATCGTGGTTAAAGCACATCTAAGTAAAGCCATTTCTAAGCCAAGGCATGTGGAAATTAATTGATAATCGGTGCATAAATCAAAAGCCTTAAATAGCTTGTGCAGATACCGAATCGACGTTACGTGCCACTGCAATTAGAATCTCGGTGCAGATCGTCTCATCGACAATGCGATTTATTAAATCGATAGCAAACCGAGTTTAATATTTCATTCGATACCAAATTGTATTGTAATAGATGTGGTCGGATAAGCGTAACCTTGCACCGGGGGTTGCTACACGTCCGATCGGCTTAAAATTCCGTCTCACTAACGCTTTCATACTAACCGCTAATTAATCGGTGAAGGTGTAACTAACAGTCAGATTTCTTACAGTTGGTGATGGTACTTGCTGATATCTATCATAGCTTCCTCAACACATAATAGTAAGAGGGTCCGTACCTATACGTCAGTGAAATACAATTACAATTAACGCATTTGTAATAAGCCGTAACGATACGATAAGAATTATTACAGATTTTATAGGTATTGTCGTAATTTGTTTACACGATCGCAGTTTTCTTAGAATCTCTTCTAGAAATTACTAAAAAAATCCTTTGACACTTTTCAATGTATTTGATTCTGTGGTCTCCTGCTTCCGTGACAGAAAATATGGAGCTGTAGGAATATTATGAAAAAAATGATGAAATTAATAACCTTATATCAGTAAGCCCCAGGAACAGAATGCTGGTGCGTTTTCTAATTAAGTTATAGACACATAATCTTAGAAACTACGGGGACCTAGTATAAAATTAGTTTGCAAGACTAAATAATTGTTATATTCTATTCAACCGTCTCTATTTAAAATTCAATGGGACGCCCGAGTTAGCCTTCGTATCGTTCACATCCGTTTGATATCAATACCGATTAAATGAGATAACAGAATTACAATTACAATAAAGTTGTGAAAGGTGTTTCGTTTTTGCTATATTCTAAACAAACATCTGATTGTTGGCACCGGTCACAAGCGTCTTACACGAAGTTTCTAATTTACCTACTCATTGAGCTTGTAAGCTGCGCATGGGCAGCTTTCATTGTTCGCCGTACTTGTACATGTGAACTGAGCCCAACTGTTTCTACTAAACGAGCGCAGTTTCTCATTACCTAATTGCGTCGCGCTATTGTTTTTACGTGGGTAATTAAATAAATGCACTTAAGTGGATTTCTATTTAATTTTCAAGACAATTTTCGAAATTTGAATATGAATCGCGTTAGCACGTAATTTTATGCTGTTGTTAAAGTGAATGTATGACCTCTTCGAGGCTTTTGATATTAAATTGCGTTTAAGGAATCATAAATCTGGATTACCTGATGCAAGACCGTTTTGAAATATTTGCATCGAGACAAAAGGTAACCTCAATACCTTATCGCTAGTCGATGCAAGTGAGAATTTTGTTATATATTTAACAGAATTTTAATAATCTGCGTCACGAATATAAGGTAATCTAAAACCTAGGTAATATATTAAAGCTACATGCCAAGTAAACGCTAAAGTTGGATATACAATTAAAACTTAGATACAGTTTATATTGTTCGACTGACCTTTAGTATAAATGTGACTATTGTTCCCTGCCGACAATTGGATGCGGAGTTTTCGCAATACCACCCGAACATACACTTTATTATGACGAATGTTGAGTGTTGTATATTACACAGAATTACTCAACATAATTGTATTACAGTGCGAAGCGGCCGCTTTATTTTATACATAAATATGTAATTATAAATCTCATAGTTGTTAAGCTTTGACAATGGACGGGAACAAAAAAGCGGTCGGCTATTGTCTCTCATTACGTGCTGAATTTGCATTATGTAGAGTCACTGTTAATGCGGACTAACATTGAATTGAGTCGCTGCAATTATGTTTATTCAATATTTTGTGAAATTTAAACTAAATTAGCATGTTTCGATCTCACGGACGCGGCTACATCTAATCTAGTTTGATTTCTCAGGGGATAAATAGAAGCGTAGTGAAAAACTGTTAAGTCGCGACGTTAATTGCTCTGTAAAAACTGTACAGAGCAATGTGAGAGGGGTTGTCAAAGCGTCTGTTAGATCGCAGATTAGAATGCTTGTGAAGGCGATAGTATTCGCATATCATACGGAAACGCAGATACCGATGCTTGGTGTGAACGCTTTTTGTTGTTTGATTGATACGTTAACGAGACAAATGAGATTACCGCTAATTAATCATTAACGCCTTGATTTAATGCTTTTTTAAATCGGAATTGATACTTTTATGAATTGACATCATTCATCGCGTTTATCGGAATAAATTTGCTCATGCACAGTTCAGATTTTATAAAAAATCCGTTAAGGCACCGTAATGCTATTTTAAAAACCGTTTTAATTGGTATTATTTATACGTCGTAAGTATTATTATTTTTATTTTTACTATTTTTTTTACGTATTCGCGAACTTTTTATGTCGAACTGTAATGATACATTACAGTTCGACATAAAAAGTTCGCGAATACGTAAAAAAATATTAAGCAATACTTTAAATTTGTAAAACTTTTCTTATGGATATATTAATTGGTACTTTTTACACATTATAAAAAGATAAATTATAAGAATTTTCCTTAAACGTTCGACTAATGAACTAACATGCAGTTAATTAATGGCAATGGATTATTGTTTTTACAACTATGCCGTAATTAATGACCAATTTATTACTTAAGATAGGAAAGTAGGCACTCGGACGATGCTCACAATTCATGGAACGTGTGGAACTTAGCGTCTGCAATAGTTATTACTTCTTCCGTACATCATTTAGAGATATAATAACTTTCGCGTACAAGTGTTTAACCGATCTCGTGACCGTAAAATTGTTCCGGATGTAAAAACATCACTGGTTGTAAGAAGTGAATTAATTTAATATCATCGTTGAATTATAGTGCTGAATTCCAGTTAGATGCTTATTTATGTCTCAGTATTTACTCATATAAAGTCATAAAATCCAAATCTCTTGTGAGTATGTGCCTTAATTTAAGGCTCCCATTATTTGTTGACCTCGTAAGACACTAGATATCTACACTTTTATCTATAAAAATTGTAACCTTATCATCAATTTAGTCATTTATCATTTGTGCATAAGTAAAAGTAATTTACAAATTTAGTTGTCAATAAAAAAAATATTTCCTAAAATTTATCATCATAAGAGCCACAAATGTGATAACGATAATAATACGTATCTTGTGGTAGTATGTTCATCATATAAAGGTGCAAGAACTCTTAATTCAGTTTGAATTCTAATGTCATTAATATTAATGTGCATATGGTAAGTAATATCGCAGTCTAAAGAACGTATCTAGGTATTAATCGTGATAATATTCTGTTTTGGTAACGAGTTATAATAATGAACGGAGTTCAAAATAAGGGAGAAGTTAATCCCAGTGCAGACTATATTTAAAACACTTTTGAAAACATTCTTACAAGTAACATAAAATGAAAAAAAAAAGCACACTCTTAATAAAACATTCCGTGTACCAATTTACACAATGTTTATGGTCCGTTAACTGGTTTTTATACTTACTTCTTGTTAATTGTTTTAAAATCACCTAATACTCCTGACATAGGCAATTGGAAATTGGCTTTTATATTGTTTATTTGATCAATTGTCGATCGAGTTAGTGTCAAACAATTAACTGAGTCATTGTTACTTTGTGAATTAATCAAAGCTTGATTAGAACACAAATTTAGTTGTAAGTACATATTAATCATGATCTCGCAGCTGTTTGAAAGTGCAAAGTTTTTTTTATGTTATGAAAGTGGCATTTAAGCAATAATTGCTTTAAATAGCTGCGAGTTCACATTGATTCAAGTAATAAATATTGCCTGTAGACAACTTCACGAAAACTGTATTTAGATACATATTTAACTCCTCGATTACTGTAGCTATCACCAAATCAACAGTAGGTACCTACGTAATGAAAACTTGAGGTGTCTCTATAATCTTTACGAGTTTTTACGGGATCACATACACACACAACTCACACACACAAACATACACACACATCCACAATACTCTAAATTATAATTTTCATTAGATTCGTAAAATAAGGTCACCAAATCATAATGTGTTAATCGAAATTCTCTTGCCCCAATAATCGAATCGAGCACTCGATATTTCGATAGATCGTTACAATTGACGTAATGCTTTGGCAAGCTGCAACAGGCCGCGTAAAAGGCAAATATTGAATTAAGTGGACATTCAAATAGGTCGCATAAATTGCTGGTATAGGCGTAAATGTTATATCGACTAGCGGCCGGCAGTTCCTTAGTGGAAGCAATATTATGATAATGCGGCCGCGGCCGGATGTGGCCCATTCCATTGTTGCCGATTTGACCTCGAGCCTCAAGCCTCAACTATAAAACAAGCGGATTTGTAAAGAAATTAAAGCTGTGATATCTATTACTTGATGCTGTTCACTTGGTTCTAGTTTCAGACCGACTCTACTAAACGCTTCATGTAGTTGTTTAATAAATTCAAAATGCTACGTTAAGTCCCTAATTAAATACTTAGATACGTCGTGAAAAAGATAATAAATTAGCGAACATTTCACATCGATGATAAAAACTGTAGCCTCATAGACATTTACAAGAAAGAGAGTTAATTTTTTTTAATTTTTGGAGAGTGTTCCATGAATATGCGCTGCCACTCCTGAAGTTAAGTTTTTTTTATGTAATGGAAGTGGTAAACAAGCATGCAGTTCACATTGATATTAAGTGATGACTGCAGCCTATAGACCCACACAAAGACCAAGGTCAAAATGCAGATGCGTTACCACTCCTGAGGGTAAAGGTGTTATGCCTCTGTGCCGGAAATTACAGGGCCGTACATTACCACCTGACCGGAACACGAAAGTGCTGAACACTACCATTTAGCGGCAAGTATATCAGGTAATGCGGTGGTGCCTACGCCCGCGAGCTCCGTCACCGGAGCTCTACCACCAGTAAAAAAAAATATTAAGACTAACAAGTTATGAGATTATCAAATTTAATGATAACCCTAACATTACCTTCTATTTAGCGGCAAGGAGATCAAATGATAAATGTCTTAAAATATCATCAGTCTTATTCATTTTAAAAATTACTCATATCATTTTTACGTTTTCTGTTAAACTTATAACGAAATGATAAACATCGTTCCACAATGCACTTTCTATTGCAGTCTATATGTACGCTTACGTTCACTTTAAATGGAATTTAATTTACTTTACAACTCCACAGTTTCGAAAATAATACGAATCCAGTTGCAAGTTTGTTGAACTGATATTATAATTCTTAGGACGACGACTAATGGATTATAATTGAATGAATCTCGTTGAATTATAATATCTGCTGAACTGTTCCTATGCAGCTCACGTAAATTGTTGCCGCAACAAAGATGTTTCGCGGAAAGTTGCGCAACCAATTAGCGGACTCATACATACCCTCAAATAGCTTATGTCTTTGTTTCCTAAAACAATCCAATCTACTCTCAACTTTATAATCGAAACAATATTAACTACAATGCCGTGAGTCAATAAAGACGAGTCGGATACGTTTTTCTAACGTCCGCGCGCCACGGACCGACGGATAGGAGGAATGAAGTCGGGACGGCTCTCTTAGTGTGTTATTATTTTTGTTGAATGCAATTCTTTTTTATGTTAGAGATGTGCTGTAATAATTCTATCTGCATACGTGCCTTCAATTCATATTATGAGACTGGTAATTGAGCGTACGATGGAAAGAGGAAAATTTTTACTTACAAACGTTAGCTTGTGTTACTGTTTCTTAGTAAACGCTTCCTCATTTTCTGATACAGTACATTCTGACAGTTAATAATGTAACCCTATTAAATAACGAACATGGATTTGAAATTAAAGGGGGAAGAACGAGAGGAACAATGAATTTACGTCTAATTTACTGTTTTGATTGTTTCTAAAGAGTACAATGAAACCCGCTACATAGACCGGTGTATTTTGAAACTAATGAATATTTTCGTGGTTAGTAAAGCTGTGGATGTATTGTAAAGTCGTCACGGTCTGCCGGTACACTGTGGGATACAATTGCAACACAAGAAATTTGCATTTGATTTCGACGGAAACCCGGCGATTAATTTAATTATAAAACTGTCATTAGAGCTGTTGTTCAGATTGGAGGTGAACGAACAACACTTTTTTTAAACAATTAAGCAAAATTTTAAACACTTGTCTTGTAGAGAAAGTTTCATAAATTTATACAATTTTGTACACAACATAATTTTAAAGATTAATAAATAATCATAATTCCTATTGAAATTGTCTCAATCCATTTCGAGTTAAATAAGTAAGTATATATTCGATGAATGTTAATTTAAAAGATTCCCCGTGAGCAGATCAATGTGGACTTATTAAAGGCCTTGTCATACGATCGGGGAATATAATTACAGCGCGTTCAGTGCAACTGTACGCTGCGTCAGCCGTCACATGTAATTATCTGGGTGTATGCTAATAACCAATGCAAATATGAGCGGCCGGCTACACCACCCGCCGGTGCAGGCGCCGTGAAAAATGGCTTCATTCCGCCATATCACTCAGCATTGTCATTCGAATTACAAGCGCCTCTACCATCACGAACAACCTCCATCGCTACCAAATCATTCTTGTAATACCTGCACAAAGAAACTACACTTGAAACTCATTGGCTTCCATTAAAAAATTCTATTTGCATATAGGCATACAATTAAAGCGTAATAACAGCCTCTGTGGCGCAACAAAGAATAAGTTTTGAGCAATAATTTAATAGTTTGTATGCAAAATAGCCTCACCGTTACGTGTTGATGGGCCGATGCGCCGAGAGAGCGCGTCACGGTACACGGGAGCGAATTAGTCCTTCATTTAAATTACATTTACCCTGCTCCGCATTAGCGTTATAGGTACGTGACGCGTCCGTGTTTTTGCGGCGCCGTTTCATTGAGGAGTAACGGGCTGTCTTCATTTATTTTGAACGCATCGATAGTTCCAGGGATATCGACGTTTCACACAATCAGCTAGTTCGGGGGAGTTCCCGCGGCTGAGATGTTTTCCCCGTGCGCGGCCCGTGTGAAAACTTTGCCCGCTCTCGACGGCCCGGAGTGCGCTCGCCTGGAGACTCTCGAAAAATAAAAACCGCCCACTCGGCTACGTAAATATGGCAGATGAAAATCTTTTATCGCGGTCACGTATAGCCGCCGCGTCACGACCGCACGTCACTCTGGGCAATAAAGAGCGAGCCGCATTCTAATTTTGAACAAATGTTGGAATTTTTCGCTCAAACTTCAAACTTATGCAGCCGTTCAGGATAGGTTTATCTCTAGCTGAACAGCACCGTTACGTGCGCACTAAATGATATCTTTATTTCGCGTCAAAATCACGTCCGGGGCTCGAGCGACGGCGGTAGATCGTTCGATAGTAATAAACATGGAAGCGAATAAAGTTATAATTCTCACAGTGTGAATGAATTAACGCGCGGTTACAATTACGATTGAATGATTATATTTAGAGGCAATTAATCAGAGATACTGTTCGATTTAATAATACGTGTGATCGTGGTAAGTATATGAGGGGCAGATGGTTGTAAATCTAGTAAAACCGAGGCGCACTGCCCGCGGCTGCGCCGACCGCCGACTTTCACAAACGTTTTATCAATAGAGATGTTACCTACTATTGAACTAAATCCGTCTCAGTGCGCGACTGGCGCTCATAAAACTACACGCTCGCCATAATATCCTGTTATTTTTTCCTAATAATCGTTATTGGTGTTTATTTATTAGAAACTTCGAAACAAATTATAGGCTTTATCGATGTTACAAAAAATAAAAACAAAAAATAAAGGGTTAGTCCAAAAAGTGAGTTGTCGGGACCGATCGCAATAAGTTTTCGATAAGGTCCGGGCGATTTAATTGCCGGTTGTGATCTGGTTTTACATAAAAAAAGATGAATGGCTGCACTGCCTAAAGCTCGAGAAGCGTTTCGACTTCGTTTAGGATATTTTTTCTATCACAAATTTGACCACTTTCACCTTCCTCGTTAGATCCTTGCGCAGGCATCATTATTTATTCAATGCGCCGTGGCGTCTACCTGGGGACTCGGATAATCAGATCTAGATCTATATGATTATGATACAGATACCTACCGATACATTCGAGCGATACCATCTGTAGGGCAATAAACTCGTTTTGGTTGAAGCGAAACGCCAACAAACATTATGTTACGTGTTAACGACTATGTTATAATTATAATACGTACATTTTATAAAAATGATCTGCGTTTTACCAACTCCTGAGTTCAATGTATTTAAAATCCAGTTTTCACGACATGTCCCTACCATAATTGCGTATATTTACATATACAGGAACAATTAATTTAGCACCCTTTAGACGTGAGATAATGTATGAGTCCACGTCGGCTGTAATGTGAAATTTCCCACCTATAATTGGATATCGTTCGATATTAAACGTTAGACAATGTATTCTTCCGTCAGGTAGCTATTCCCTTTCGATTCCTTTTCTTGTGCAAATATATATCTTTTCGATAGGTCGCAAAGAAGTCATGATGCTTGAAGAAGTTTGTGTTAAGTCAACGGATGTACCTCAAGAAACTTGAGCGTGACGCAGTAGTAGATGTTCATCGATTGCGGTACGGGGCGGAACTCGTATCAAACAATCTCGTACGTGTTACTTTATTATGCGATGCGACGTAAGATTAGATTGGAGCGGTCAATATTAACAGAAAAACACACTTTTCGATAACAACCTGAATTGTTTACAATGTTACAGTTTAATTTTAATTTAACGTAATAAAGTTATATGGCTGCCACACACAGATTACAACGGAACCGCGCGTATTCGGTGTTACATTTACTGATACAACAGTTTGATACCCCATCGTTGATATTTTAATCTCAGATACAAATGTGTAATCGTGTTTTGTGTGATGGAACCTTTAAAGAGAGGATGTGAAGTAATGAGATGAGCTCCTAAAATCGATATCAGTAAATCATCGTTCTTGTAATCGAGTTTAGAGAGAGAGAGAGAGTGGGCGGCGCGCACTTTGCCCATATGTGAACACATCCTCCCTGTAACAATTAAGGCGAAGGTGAAATTGTTCAATTGCTCATTGTCTGGATGCTATTAAAAATATGAGACTGATTTAGGCTATATTTTTATTTGATAACTAGCTGTGCCCACGACTCCGTTCGCGTGAGAATTTATGATTGTTCAGTATCTACCCGGACGAAGTCGGGGGCGCATCTAATATAAAAGTAGCTTGAGTTACTCCTTATTACATAAGCTATCTGCCAATGAAAGTCCCGTCAAAATCGGTCCAGCCGTTCCCGAGATTAGCGGGAACAAACAGACAGACAGACAGACAAAAATTGAAAAAAAAAAAATTGTTTTGGTATATGTACCGTGTATACATACATATGCATTTAGTAAAAAGAGGTTATTTTAATATTACAAACAGACACTCCAATTTTATTTATTTGTGTATAGATTTAGATATACTTAATCACCACAAAAAGTTCTTCTACGTTGTGCGACGATTAATTAATAGTTTCCAAACAAAAAATAGGCGAATTCTTCACGATTTACAAACGTTTAAACAATGCTAATATGCAAATTTCCCAGAGGGCCGCTCATCCTGGGGTTAAAATTCTAGGGAAACAATTTAAATATTTCATCGCATGTTTTAATGTTCTAAAACTAGAGCATGCAATATATTAATGTTGATTTACGTAACAATGTTTTATTTTTGTTTCGTTTATTTTACGTTTTGTTCAACTGAAGTAGATGTTGTGTAGACATATTTATCAATAGATGCAGTATTACAATAGTTTACGGATGAGATGTTGTGGCTTGCGTTGAAAAATTGTTTTAGATGTATACTAAGGTACAATTACGCATAGTGAAAATTAGCATGTAGGTTATTCTTTATGGCTCCGGTTACGCTCTGATTCCAGTGTTAGACGCTCTCAACTATTTTTGCAATGAATTCTTATAATAGCAACTCGCTTTTGTTGCTACAGTTTTGTGAATGATTTTTTTTACATACATTATGTAATATAATATTATTTATGTGGGTTTTCATTGTATGTTAACTGACCCACTGGGTGATGACGAAAATAAACGTCAAGGTGAAACATATATGCTCGAGTCATATTTATAAAATAAATTCATTATATTTAACACCTGCTATTTAAAGCTATAATATAATAACGTACGACTGAGTTATTTGAGAGTATTTTGCATGTGAAAATAATTACTTTGAGCAGTCGACGTCGACTTTCTCTTAATTTTCCTTGCGTGTAGAAAAAATCTTGATATTTTTCCTTGGAGCGTGATCCGTCGCTTTCCCTTGTTAATTAAATATTATACTGATTCGTAGTAATTGCAATTAAGTTTATTTAGAGACGCGTGTTGAGGAATATATTCGTCTGTAGTGTTGTGTGATGCAATTGTTGCTACTGATGTTGCATGCTTGTGTAATTAGTGAAATTTGATTGGTATTGGTTCTGAATGTGATTTTTCTCTCGTCTTTCCCAGCCTGCCAGGAGACAGGTAATTCATGTGTTTAATCTTATTATTATATATGCGTTAGTTTAACCGGTTTTGTGTTTTGGTTTCGCTTTTTATTGTATTTGTTTAGACCCGATCAAAAGTACTAAATATGATTCTTTTATAGAAAAAAATAATTTGATCAGGACACGATTTATAAACCTTAATAAATGAAATATGTCAAATATGGTCTTCGGTCGTCACTTAACTTAAAATTGGCTATAAATTGTCGGACTATGATACTACAGAACATTTATTAGAATCTGTGTTGGTACCTGTACATGTTGTTAACTGACGATTGAGATACTAACTCTAACACTAACTATACTATCACCTTTCCTATTTTTTATTTTGAAGTAACCCATTCCCTTTATGCTTCTTTGATGGGGAATTCCACTCTCTAAATAGTTTTGTTTCTACTACATGTCAAAATTATAACTTAAAAGAACAGTTAATCGTTATACAAGTTTATCGTAGGATTTTATCACATTATTGACGATAAAAAATTACTCATGCATGGTCCATTGCATTGAACATGCGAGTGTTTTCTATGAATGCTATAATAATTATAAACAATTTCATATGAAGTCAAATTTGCCTTTCCATTTTTCTTCCGTTTCTAATTCACTCGCATGTGTTTTTGCGAAAAATAAAAATATTACAAATATCATAGGATTAATAACAACTATACCTAAATGAGAAAAAATATTTGCAATAAGATTCATTAATATTACAATATACATGTGGAGTGGAAGCCCCAATTAAAATATCGCAAACTGCCACCCGCTTTATTCCGTTATAAGATTTCACTAGGCAATAACCTTTGACAATGTGATTGTATTACCGCAGAGGGCCGAGAGTGTGTCAACTGTGGTGCTACGAGCACCCCGCTGTGGCGGCGCGACGGTACCGGACACTACCTCTGCAACGCATGCGGACTCTACTACAAGATGAACGGACAGAACCGACCGCTAATCAAGCCAAAGCGAAGATTGGTGAGTGTAAGAATCCGACCAATTTTTACATTGAATTAGGTCCTTATTTTGAGATAACTAGTTTAGATAATTTAAACATTTAGGTTAGACTATGAGTTCCAGCCAGCGGGTTGACCACTAACCCGTATCTCCACCAATCCGCATTGGAGCAGGGTGGTGGAGTAAGCTCCAGGCCTCCCTCTAAAAAGGGGAGAGACTCGTGCCCAGCAGTGGGACTTATAATGGGTTGCCATTATTATGAGTTCCTGTCGATCGATATTCTTTTTACCGTTCACCAAAATAATAGATATCTTTGAAACTACGACATTTATTTCTCTCTAGAACGTCGTTACGGACAATAATAAAATTGTTGTTGACTTATTTAACATGTAGGAGCTACAATCTAAATTACTTCACAGGTCCTCTTTTCTCTTGATGATATGATGACAGATTTTTGTTTAGTTTTTTCTTGTTGTAGCTGACCAATTTGAGATACTTTTATAATATCTACTTAAAGGTTTCAATGTTTGCACTTACCTTTGAGATTGAAACCTTTATGACTATAGGTATAACTTTTAAAACCTCGGAATGTAGTTGAAAAAGTGATATTAATATTAATTTATAATATTAATTTTAACAATCGCATCACGATCCAGTTTTGAAAATTTGAGTACTATCTACTATATGCCTATATTTTGACACGTCACATTATCGAATTTGGTCGATCTATTTTTAATTTTAGAAATACACTGCCTTCGAGACTTGCTTGAGACCATTAATCTTGAAATCATTTTACCATAAAGATGTATCAATCCATTACGTGGAGAGGTGTAACTAGAATTCATACATAGAAACATATTTGCATCGAAACATTTTAATAAACCGTGTATTTAGTAATCACAATCAATCTGGTTCGCATGACAGTTCGCAATTCAAGTCATACAGAAATCAGATTATAATTTCTTTAAGATCGTCCAAAGATAAAGTCAGTCTCAGTTTTGTTGCGCTTATAAACTAGATGTAGCGACAAACGCTAGAATGGGTGTTGTTTACAGTTAGGGGCAGTAATAAAAAGGCGGGGCATGCATACACGACGCAGCATTAAGCGCTCCCACAAATTGGGCTCTTAAGACGACCGCTTTTCGTCGAAAGACCACCGCGTCCGGTAAACTAGTCTCTGTGACCGCCATAAATCTTCGAGTTAACATTTAATCTAAGGTCGGGTACGCATAAAGCCGAAACAATGCGACATCGCCGTCGAGACGTCACGTCGCGCGTCGGAACGAGTGGCCCGTGCTCGCAATTGTACAATTTACCTTAATACCCTTCCCGCATATACATAAACTAGATACCATTCCGCCATGTTGGTCTATGTTTGCTAAATTATCTAATGTTCGTTCATTATCATATAATCGTTTTAGTTTACGTAGTATATTTTTAATTCGAGCATTTGAGTAATTACAGAGTAATAAGCTAAGGAAATCTACTAAAGTATACCTGATACTTCATTGTGATGAAATAGCCAAAAAAATATAAGTCCCCAAAAATGATAAGTGAAAATTGCAGTGTATCTAAGTACCTACCATCTACCATACAAATACTAGAGGTCTCAATTAGATATAAATTATCACAACTGAGGCTTAAGACGTTTTTCCAAAAATATGGAGAGGTGTATTTTTTTTTATTTTACCATCTAAACGATCCGTGGACCAGAGGTGTAGCTAACATAGGTAATACCCAAGGCCGATGAGCAAATAAAGAGGAAATACCTCCTATTCTTTTGTATTTTATTTCTCCATTCTCCACCGTTGTGCCCCCCTCCCCCTATTTGAGCAAATTCTGCCTCTGGTACCTCTTGTATTACAAATACAAAAGTGGGTTTTTGTTGCGCATTCACGTCTAAACAGCCCAAATTTGGGTTATTTAAAGAGAGAGTGTCACCCCCAAATGGTGGCACCCGGTGCGGCCCTTTCTAGCTACGTCACAGCCGTGGACATTACTAATTAGTGACTAATAGATTAAGTAATGGGGTGAGGTCTCAATGAGTTTCACCACTGAAACTCTAGTAAACTATGGAGCTGTAGGTACAATTCTAGGAATACCTACTGCTGCATCGTAACCGTAGTTTCCAATTAATCGGTAAATGTCAATCGTCGTGAAGTGACAACTTTTTAAAATTCCATTTACTTACAAATAATACCTATCTATACCAGGTATATTGAATTCCATGATGGAACTAAAATAGTCCATAGGATCAATAATTAAAAAAAAATACATAAAGCTTCATGTATTTGCAGTAGAACGTTTTTAGTTTCGATATTTCTGTATCTAACTTTTACGGTCCAGTGGGATGATAAAATACCTGCCTCGTAATTAGTTTCGGGTTTTCTGTAGGTATACATTCATAATCTTTCCTTAAAAACGTCATTAATGTGAGTACTGTGTACTGTACAATGAGTTGAAAAAGAATGTGATTATCATCATTTTATTTTAGTATGATTAATGTTATACCACGTAATAATAAATGGAATATATAACTTGCACGGTAAGTACCTACATATATCTTACATTAAATATACTATTTAAACATTCAAAATTTATTAGAGCGTTGATGGCGAAGTTTTGTAAAGTCATGTTGAAGATACTATCTCTTAATGATAATTTTATCTTTTCCTTCAATAATATGGTTTATGATAGAGAAAAATTATATTTCATACTCTCTGTGGTTAAACATGGATTTTTTTTGATGCATCACAACATAGTCTATAAAAGAAAAGTACAAGTAAGACTGGTTCCGAACTAGAATAGGCTACATAAATATTGTCCTGCGCCTGCGCACTGAGCACTGATGAAACACGATAATGTTACATTTGACCACTTGTATTTTGATACAGAACTTCATTTGCATATTAAATTAGGAAGGATTTCGTAAAATAATATCATGTCGCGGTCATTTGAGTCGAGTCATGGTTTTTAAACCCGGATGTAGTTGCTAAGTTATAATATTTAAAGTCGGTGTTCTGTAAAGAAGTGCCGTTAGTGTGGAGATTGAATTCTCACTTTTATTTTCGTTGTGGGAAACGCGAGACAATGCGAATTCGAAACAAACATAAAGATTATATTATACGTTAGATTTGTGATAATTTTTGTTGCAACTTAACTTTTGCCTATTGCTTCTGCGCCGTAATTAATTGTTTATATTATTTATTTAATTATGACTTAACATTAGCTTTGAATAAATAATTAGACATCCTTAAAATTATAATATACACTCAATATTATTTCAGTTTGATAATTTTTGTAGAAAAATAAATATGCATTATAATAAATTACCTAAATAATACATCTATATAATTACATTAAGTTTGTCAGAACCGGGATATCTGGCGCTCTACACTCTCTGCCTACCCCGTCAGGGACCTAGCGTGAAGATACATTAGCTTTGAATAAATAATTAGACATCCTTAAAATTATAATATACACTCAATATTATTTCAGTTTGATAATTTTTGTAGAAAAATAAATATGCATTATAATAAATTACCTAAATCGTTTTGCGTTAGTGGAAATGACGAAATAATAGGTACAGTTATTTGCAAATTAATTCATTAGGTTAAAATGAAGTTAATTATGACGAATTATTTTATAAAATTTCTTTTATAGTCGACTTTAATTAATAATATTTCTGTAAATAAAATACGTTCAAAAAAATATTTTTTTCAGATTTATCCAGCCTGATTAAGATTTTAACACAATCTTAAATAATGTAACTTAATGTACTTGCCGCTAAATGGTAGGGTTCAGCACTATCATGTTCCTGTCAGGTGGTAATGTAAAATACGAAAATTACAGGGCCGTACCCTGTAATTTTCGGCACAGAGGCATAACGCCTCAGGAGTGGTAACGCATCTACATTTTGACCTTGGTATTTGTGCGAGTGTCTATAGGCTGCAGTCATCACTTAACATCAATGTGAATTTCATGCTTGTTTGCCACTTCCATTACATAAAAAAAAGTAAAAAAAATAGATAAAATACGTGTTTTACATAAATACGTAACCAACAGTTACTGCAAGATTTCCCATTCGACGGTGCACCAAAACAGACTAGAATGTGGCAATTAAGACAATCGTTAAGAAACAGAGACCTTGTCCAAAGTTAACTGAATAATTGAACTCACTACTTTATAACACCACAACAAAGAATTAAATCTTAATTTTCCATTCATAATAAATTAGTGCGCACTAATTACTTGAATGCACTTGACATGAATAAGTAACGGAGTGGGAATCATTTGACAATGCGGATTTAGTGATTATTTCTTTAGTAAACATAAACAATGAACACACAATTGTGCAATATGTGCAAATAAATGAGAATGTGTTAAACAACTTTAATGTGTAACCCAGTTCCGCTGGACGTAGAATACTGCTACATATATGAATATCTATTTTGAAATATATTGTATACCTAATCTTTTTTTAAATCAAGAAAAATCTGCCAAATATTATATACTTGCCTGCCTGCCTTATAATTGGCTTATTATAATATCTATTAGCACTAACTGCCTTGTATTTCGTAACTTAACTAAGGTCCCGTCGGAATACCTACCAGCGTTGGAGCACTGCTGCAGAGATAGGTGCCATTTTTTTGGCTTTCCACAACCACAAATTGTTGTGATTTGGCTCCTTGTCTTTTATTCATTTATTGTACAACTAGATGCACCCGCGACTTCGTCCACGTGAGAAAAAATATGATTGTTCAGTATCTACCCGGACGAAGTCGTGGGTGCAGCTAGTATAAAAATAGCCTAAGTTACTCCTTATTACATCAGCTATCGCCAGTGAAAGTCCCGTCAAAATCGGAGACACTCAAAATCCATTTATTTGTATGTAGGTATGTACGTAGGCATGGTTGTATGGATATAAAAGTAGCTTAAGTTACTCCTTATCACATCAGCTATCTGCCAGTGAAAGTTCCGTCAAATTCGGAGACACTCAAATTCTATTTATTTGTATGTAGGTATGTATGTATGGATGTATGGAGATAAAAGTAGCCTAAGTTACTCCTTATTACATCAGCTACCTACCCGTGGAATTCCCATCAAAGTCGGATACACTCCAATCTACTTATTTGTATGTAGGTTTGTATGTATGCATGGATGTATGGAAATAAAAGTAACCTAAGTTACTCCTTGTCACATCAGCTATCTGCCAGTGAAAGTCCCGTCAAAATCGGTCCCGCCGTTCCCAAGATTAGCCCCGCCAAACAGACAGACAGACAGACAAAAATTGTAAAAAATGTGGTTTTGGTATATGTACCGTGTATACATACACATGCATTTAGTAAAAAGCGGTTATATTAATATTACAAACAGACACTCCAATTTTATTTATTTGTATAGATTGAGTGTTGGGTAAGTCGAAGAATAAAAGTTTTTTCTATCTTTCTTTCAAATACAACGCATTCGCAGTTGGTGCTGAAATTCAAGTGCCAATTAAATAGCGTACTACTCGTAATCAATGGACTATAGTGTTTCATGCACAGAATAGATAATCTTTATTTATCTAGTCCGTGGTTTCATGCAATAAAGATTAAACATGCATAGACCGAATTTCGTTAAGATAATTAGTATTATGAAGGTAAGAAAAGTTATTTATTATTTATAAAGTAATTCTAGGAACAGTAGGAACAGCGTAGAAAGAAGGCATCATTGACTTTATTCGACGGAGTAGTCGTATTAGTATGAAGACCTTAGTCCTAATCGTTTTTGTGGCTTTACAACACATTTTAATCCAAAGAATAAAAGATTTAAGGGACAAATTTTACGGAAATATTACAACAATTTTAGAAAAAAAAAAATATTTAAATCTTAAAATCGCAAAAGCATCAATTAATTTTGACATGAGATTTAAAGACCTTCCTCCTGAAAAGTTGCCTTTTTGCAATTGCGCCTTTATTCCTAGGATACGACGATAGGTGTGCTATCGTATAAACAAATAAAACAAAATTTTAGCAATACAAATTAAGTTGACGATGAAAGTTGTCATAGCGGACGGATTGATAATAGCAGTAGATGATACAACTTACTTACAAGCTGCCAGTTCTCTAGCTTATAGCTACTCCGGTATTCATTTTGTGTAAACAACCCACGCATAGAGATGGAAGGTAGCTGTTCGGATCCAACATGATGCGTTAATGTAAATGTGATACACCATACCTAATTAATTTTATAGTAGGAGTAATTGATGCTTTAAAATTATTACTTACAGTTAAAATATTCTAAATATTTGAAACGTTGAAAAATATTAAAATATAACGTAACTTCAACGTAACTGTAATCCCCGAAGGGGTAGGCAAAGGTAAATGCATCAAGCATACATGCAAACACCCACGATTCGCCGGTTACGTTTTGGCCCATGTAACAGGTGGCGAGCCTGTTGACATCTCCGGGCACATTACCAAACTTTGAGGTACTGGGAAATTTCCAGAAAATGGAAAAATCCCAATAGAACCAGAGATAAAGGCTTTTTCACCATTATCTCTGATAATCCCCTACCCGGGAATCGAACCCAGGACCTCAGCGTAGTAGTAGTGGCCTGCTACCACTAGGCTACCGAGGCAGTTTAATTAAAATATAAATATGCATTATTACCTAATCAATAAATTGAAATACGTATTCTGAGAATAAAATTTAATGTGAGATTATTTTTATTAATATTAATTTGTAATTTGTTATTTTTTGCGGGGGTAAATTTATGTGACACACACACTCACGCAACAAAAATAGTTTATTTCTACGAAACTCACACCTTGACTTTAACAAAATACATAAACAATTTTACGCACATATTTTAACATCACGACGACAGGCATAAGATCACTCGTGCTTGTACTTTGACAGAGGGGAAAGCCTGCATATGGCTACTTTTCTCCGGTCCGTCACGGCCGGTGGCCCGTGTTGCTCTAGACATAAAAATACAATAGTTGCAACTATGCTTATTAGGGAGCAGTCAATCACTGGTCACTGACTTAAGGTGCATGCATAGCAGAAGAATACATGAGTATTTCGTATTTTTTAAATTTTACTGAAAATAATAACAAAATTATGGAATATTTAATGGAACATAAGCAAATAAAGTTTATTTCAATAAATCTATTATACATTTTCTTTTAATGAGTTACATGTTAACTTTAATGAATGAATATTTATTTTACGATTCAGCGCCGTAAAAAATATAAGTTATGCGGTTATACAGTGGCAAACATTGTATAATAACAAAAATGCGTTTTGCCGTTGATTTCTTTATGGCAAAGATGGTAGTGTGATAATTTTTATTGTTTAAGTTTTTAAATTTAATGTTATTTAATATTTTCAAATACATAAACGTCAAGCCTGCTTTAACATTTTTTGTTATAAAATATAATTATCATGACGGTGCACGTTATTTATTAATTTTTTAAAGATTTTTTTCGCAAAATCATTTGAATTAGTAGGTGTACATAATATTTGTTGAAACGAATATAATTACAAAAAAGCCTTTACTTTTTGCAAGCAATGAAAAGTCGCGAAGTAAAATGTAGGTACTTTACTTTTTTCAAAATTACCTTTGAGTGACAAGTCACTCAAAGTTTAAATACTCTTCTAATATATATATATATATATATTAACGGCATTTTCGTAAAAAAATCACAATCAATAATCTGCTTAATATTAAAATACTATTACTGTTGTTTGAAATATAGTTATGAAGTCATTTAATCCATTTATTATTGTAAGAAACGAGAATTAAATATGTTCGTATGTCGCATTGAAGGCGCAATATCCTGTGTATCTATATATTGAGAAAGTTTATAGCTTCTGTGTAGGAATATGATCAATAAATTAAATAATAAATGATATTACGTACACAAAGGAGTCCTTACCACGGCGGGACATATCCACCTGTGTGTTAAGACCACAATGAAAATAAAAAATTACGAGGTAAAGACATTGACATAACGTACCTGGTTTAGAATTGATATTAAACAAGGTAAGTAAATGTTTTTCGATTTACTTTCCCTCAGTGTGGCGTTGCTCTGTGGGTAAAGTCAGTTTTACACTGTTTATTATACAGAAATGTGTGAATTATACAGAAGAACGTTATGATGATCGTTTGGACCTATCAGTGTTGAGTTGTGACACGTTTTAAATTACTTATTAACGATAAAATTATAAGAGTGTGAGGTGCACGAAAGTTTTATAGAATAAATATGACTTTTTTAACCATATCTTTTAAATATTCACTTTTAAGAGTAGGTGTACAGTGAAATGGCGCGTTAGATAGATATTCTTTTTGTAGTGATTATTTAATGTTTAAGTTCAGGTAAAAATTGGTTTGACGCTTAAAATTGATTGAGCAAATATCACATGAATAATATTATATATTAATATTAAGCGAAAGCCTAAAGATACAAAACAAAAATCAATAATATTTACATAACAAAATTACTTTTGTAACCTTATATCCGTAGATAACAAAATTTGTGAAATTGTATGTATGTATCTTTATGCCAAGTTTCTAATAGAGACAGAGAACGTGGCGAGCCAAATATTCAAGAAAGCGCTAAAAATATGAACAAATGTCTCAAAATTTCCATCATAGCCAATCATTGCGTACTGTGTAAGTAGTATGTAATTTACCTCATAATATAGACAAAGGATAATGTAACTGCAAATGTATATTCGCGTTAAACGTTGAAGTCCACAAACGTGCAACATTATTAACGACAACTATTATAGCAACGAAACACCAAAACGGTTATAAAAAATGGCCGTACACAATAAAGGACGGGTATGACCGCGGATTTATCGTCCAAGCAATAAAATTGTGCAAAAGTGTACCCCATAAACAGGAACGTGCATTACGATGGATGCCCAGCTATATATTTTAGCTTTTGCGGCTACTTCGTGCGCGAAACTCTGGGATATGTGTGAACACTTTTGTTTTCGAGTGTCCTTTTGTATTAGAGACTACTTTGGAATAATATAAATACAGCTTTCCCTGTGTGTTACATAATAAAATATAAAATATTATCGTCGTAAAAATGTATACAACAAGAACATATAGACAACATTAAAATGAGACACAATTACATCACTAAGTAAATATTTTAATATCGGATGTGGATCGTAATCGAATACCTAATTGATAGATTTTGAACAATTCGCCAGTTAAAATCTCCAGCCTAAACAAAAATGAAATCACCAACCGATTAGGTAATATAGCGTCTGTTGCACCCTCCTAATCCTATATATCTTACCTTACCCAGCTTTTAAGATGAGTGATTACCTCATTACCATTTAGCGGTGGGTGGATAAAAAATTACCAAATTATTCACCGCCCAAAGTCTACTCCGAAACATAGTTCTCTTTGACGGTAACTTGTCATGAACATGAACTATGCTTTCCAATAATCAGATAGCTCGCTGCTCTGCATACAAACTCATTGAAAAAATGATGTACCTTATTCGTGAATGTCTACGCTTTTAACCGCCATCAGGAGAAACTTTTGTCGAGAGACATAGACAGCAATGAACACTTACCGTCAATATTGAGTTCATGCCTGTGCCTGTTCAACCCTCTCAATAAGCCAATAACGATCCCTTTCGGGATACCGAATTCTCTGAATTTAAAAGCATTTGTCTCTGTATTGCGTGCGGGTTGCGGTGCTATTTATAAGCAGAGATCTCATTCACCATTATCCCCGAGTAAAATATCTCCCACGCCTCCAGCGTACAACCGGCTAATACGCGCCATTATTAGGTACTATCCAGTTTTATCACATAAACCACACATATCACACTCTCGAAGCATGAACAATAACAACGAACCTCTGAACGCGGTCATAGAACTCGCCTATTTGGCATTCAGCGGCCAAACAAGTGCCAAATAAACTATCACAATAAGAATTCTATGGCCTTACGTTTAAGTATGAATCGGTTCCACACTGTCTGCCTTATGCGCGTCGTGACGTCACCGCGGATTGAATAAAATATCCGAAAGAAATCGAAGACTATATATTATGTAAACCAGACATTACGATTCAGCATACATTATGTACAAGTACAGATAGTTTAGAATGATTCGATTTAGGCTTTATTAGTATTTAGAAATCGTCCGCTCTTTTGCTTTTCGAGCGTTCCCACGGTAAATCGAGATTTGTTTAAACTTCGTTTACTAAAGCCGGTAATCTGATTTTCAATAAAGTTGTGTACACAAAGGAATATAAGTCTGTTATTTTATGAAAATTAACTTGTGTTTTGGACGTAAACACATATAAGTAGTAGGTATTGTTAACTCTGGTTTGTCACGCGAATGCATTGGACTATGAACGGAATAGAAAAGAACGATAGACTAACAATGACTTGTGTATTGTAATTTATGATTGGCAATTTATTATTTTTGCAAAATCATACTTAGTAGGTACGATGTTAATTAAAGTGTTCATCATTTCTTTTTGTTGATCACGATTTCGATCTCGTGAATTCCTTATTTAATATATTATGTTTGTCTTTATTTTGTTTTATAGAAGACGCGCGGTACCTACCTACCTTTGTTCTCAAATATCCATTACAGTAGAGGTTGAGAAATATTGTTTAGTTTTTTTTTACTTTATTACCTTGATTTTTTTACACATTGGTGTTAAGTGATGACTGCAGCCTATAGACACCCACACAAAGACCTAGGTCAAAACGCAGATGCGTTACCACTCCCGAGGCCTAAGGTGTTATGCCTCTGTGCCGGAAATTACAGGGCCGTACATTACCACCTGACCGGAACACGATAGTGCTGAACACTACCATTTGGCGGCAAGTATATTAGGAAATGCGGTGGTGCCTACGTCCCCGAGCTCCGTCACTGGAGCTTTGCTGGTGGTTGGACGTTTGGGTTTTTAGAGTTGTAACGACTTTCATTGGCTCCACTGTAGTGTTGGCAAATACATATACCAAAATGTGCCTGCGGTATTTTAAGGGACTTTTTATGTCATGAAACTTAAGCAAACAAGCATAGAATTAACGTTAATGATAAGTGAAGACAGTATTGTATAGACAACTACATAAAAATCTGAGATTTCACTGCTTTGTTCATTGATTCCTCAATGTTGAATCAGGTAAACATATAACTACTGCTTTGGAAAATACAAATACCTATGTATACTGATACAGTAGTATACATCAGTTAACGTGTTCTATAGGTAATATCCTAGCTCATACCTCAAAGCCAATTTATAAAGGATCTAGGTCCAGAGAGAAGCACCTTTTAACTACGCACGTGTCAAGGAGTTCTTCTGTGTACGATGTAGGTACGTGTACGCCCTTTGATCCTTACATACATACGAACCTTTTTACATGTTTATACAGGGTTTACACTGCGAATCTCTGCTTCCGATGACTTGCAACTCACAGTGTTAACACCAGTGTGTTAAAAGAAATGTTGATAACAAAATTGTGTTTTTTTATCAGTAGGTAAAGTAGCAAGGGCAATCTACGCAGAAACGTTGATGCTGATTAGATTAATAATTTTATGTCTTTATCAATAACTAGCTGACCCGGCAAACTTCGTATTGTCTCAGAATGAAATAATGTGTCAAAGGTTTGAGAGATATGGACTATTTGTATGGGAAAATGAAATTGTGGTTTTTACTATTTCCCTTCAATTTATTCATATTTTCTTACCTTTTAAACCTTCCCTGGACTTCCAAAAATCATTTAAAACTAAAATTAGTCAAATCGGTCCAGCCGTTCTCGAGTTTTAGCGAGACTAACGAACAGCAATGTTTTTTATGTATATACCTAGATAGATTAAGACTAAAGAAGCTATCCAAGAACGTAGAAGACAGAAGTAGGTATAGAACTGTCATTTGCTGATGACGTCATGACGACCTTACTCAATTTCTGCATAAATGTTACTTTTTCTTAGTTTTATACTGTTTTAGTAGTCGATGTACCTGCTCATTGTTGTTTATAAGTTCAGATTTCGTTCGCGTGTTATTTGGTTTTGGCGTGGTTTTGCTATAACAAGTAGCCTATGTCCGTTCTTAAGGTTCGAACTATCACCATATGAAATTCCATCATAATCGGCTAAGCAGTGTGGCCGTGAAGTCTAAAAGACAAACTGACAGAGTTTTCACATTATTCACATCTAGAGTATTCATATTTATAATATGAATAGTAAACAAACAAATAATCTAAGCCTTTAATTTTAAACTAGGCATCAAAAGCGAAGGTTGTGCGCGACTTAATTAAAAATGTATTTGTATGGCAGGTAAATATTTTTATTGTATTGGGAACGGTAGTGGCCGTTGTCGCGGTGGCGCGACCACTTTGCCCTCCCATCGATCACCACGCGCCGTCGAATAAATCCTGTGTCAGCTTGCGGTACAAAATATAAGCTGAGCGGATTTTTTTATTTAACTTCACGCTTGTATTTTTCTGAAAAGGGAAGGTAGAATTGTTTGACTATACCTAATGTATACGAATATGTTTCGATAGTAATGTTTTATTTTAAGTTATATTTGCCAAGTGAAGCATACCGCGATTCATCGAGTAGGCATATTACCATACCATGTTATTGGAAATCCTATCTAGTGGAAAAGTTCAAACATCACTTAAATCACGTTCCGAAGATAGAATAGGTATTCGTATTTTTTTTATAACATGAGCCAATTTTTTGTTTTTTTTTTATTTATGCACCGCTTAAGCCTAAGTTGTTAGGCCTCTGTGATAATTATTACTCGCCCATATATTACCATCTAACTGGAACACGATTTGGCTGAAGATAGATGCGGTGCTCTACCAGTAAAATGGTGATAATTGGTTGTTTTGTGATTAGCTAACTATTTAGTTGACAATACACCTACAATTACCTACCTACAATTTCTTCCTTTATCCAGACTTCGTAAATTGATATTCTATGTATGTCGTATCAAAAGCTATAATTTGAAATTAGTGTGTGAAAAAGTTTAAATACCTACTTATTCATAAAGCACTGGATGTCCAAAATGCCATTGAAAAACATAATAAATAGGATCCACCTTTCATCAACTTTGGCCGATATAACCTGATAAAACCTTTAACTTAACGACGGTTAGTTTATATTACTTTAGTTTACTAAGCAGTAGCGTTCAGCACACCGCTATAAGAGGACATTCGTTAAACTGAGTCACATCAGCGCATAATTGCACTTAGGTCGTTCACTCCAACTCAACTGCATACTAATTGCTCTTGTAATCGCAATCGTGTTCATTTCGACAACTAAATGCTATAAATTGCAACCCTGTTATGTACCTACTATGTACCTACTTTAAAAATAAAACGAACGCGATAGCGTATAGTCGTTTTGATCTAATAATGGCGATTTTAAGCTGAAAAAAAATCTTTTAAAGAATTACAATGTATAAAGGACGGGTAATTTTGGGCCCGCAAAATCGTTACTGGTTAACCCATTACACAGTACATTTTGTAATATAGTTAACAATTAACAATCTAACCCAACTTTTACTTAATTATATATACTTAAATAACTGGCAATTCAAAAAATGCCCCAATTTTAAATTATTTATTTTATAGTCATTTGAAAATGACATAATATGTAGTCAACACTGGGCCCAGAAATGTATGGAAGTAGGTGTCATTCTCCTTTGCTATGTTACGTTTTCAAGAAAATGTGTTTTCAATCGATAACTACGCAGATAGTTTATCTTGCTAATCCTTTCCATGCGATTCACAATAATTTCGAATAAGCCATAAATAGTTGTGCATTATTGGCTACTTTTAAAATACATTTCAAACTATGCTCAACAAATAAGTTACATTAAACTTGTGCCACAAAGATATTCCATACGTTGCGTATACGTTTTTTAAATTATAATAAACAAAAACATATACAAAATAACGTATTGAAATTGAAAAATTTTTCGATGGCAATATCAAATATTTCTTGAAAACATTTGTGATACACGTAAATAAGTTAAAAAGCCATTTATTGACCCACTGAACTTGACTGAACATTTTGAGAATTCAAAACACGTTGCGAATGGCTGATCAAAACCAGGAATCAACATTTAAATCACTTTTGAATGGCCAAGTGCGTCATAAAAAAGACGTAAGTAAATAGTGTCTATTAGCATGATCCACCGACACCGTCATATACATTCGAAGTCATAAACTTTAGTAGCCATGATGAAATTCTAATGAGATAATGAAATTAATGTTGGCGTATCTTAAGTCAATGTTGCTTCTTGGAATCGTAGTGTACGGTAGATGGGATGTATGCACCGTGAACAAATGTACCGTTTCGAATGGGAGATTTCGATTTTTATGTTCACATTGCTGGCTTCAAGGTACACTTTCTAACACATTGTTATAATTTGAGAGTAGGTACCTACTTAGAATTTTTCTTTAGTGAACTCTTTTTAGATTAATAGGTTCACTGCCTGAAAACCAGACACAATTGTTAAAATAAAACAGATCATTATAATATATAGGGCTGTGAACTCCTTCAAAAACAATATGATTCAGTATTGCTAAGAATATATCATATTACGTAGGTACATTTGAGAAAATTATGTAGGTACCATAAGTTTGGGTAACAAAAGACGTATCCTTATTTATAAGTTAACATTGTTAAATCTTGTTATGGGTGGTTGTCGACCCAACCACCCATTAGCCGAATAATTATCTTCTAGTGGAAGAGAGTTAGGTTTAGTCATTTGGTTTAAGCTTATTCTTGAGTGCCTATAATTTTTGACTTGTAGTAAGTAATAGTATTTTGTCCCTATCAATTATTCCTTTTAAGTTAATTATTTCTAGGTTTTGGTTTCTCTAAGATTTTTTGACCCCAGGTTTTTTTGCCGTCCCTTCAAATTGTACACGTAGTTACGTTTCTCACAGGAACGCATAATCATGGGCTACTAGTGGCTAGTTAGTTTTCTACAAATTTAGGATCCAAAATTGCTGATGATGATGATTCCTTTTTTAAACGTAACTTCAAGCCTGTAATCCCCGAAGGGGTAGGCAGAGGTAAATGCATGCATTCAAGCATACATGGAAACACCCACGATTCGCCGGTTACGTTTTGGCCCATGTAACAAGTGGCGAGCCTGTTGACATCTCCGGGCACATTACCAAACTTCGAGGTACTGGGAAATTTCCAGAAAATGGAAAAATCCCAATAGAACCAGAGATAAAGGACTTTACACCATTATCTCTGATAACCCCCAACCCGGGAATCGAACCCAGGACCTCAGCGTAGTAGTAGTGACCTGCTACCACTAGGCTACCAAGGCAGTCCTTTTTTACTAGACACTTTATTACGCTTCTGTCAAGTTCAATGAAGGCATTGCTATCGCCATACTAAAATAGTTATTTTTTCCGTATCATTAGCATTAAGTTTTTAGGTTTTGGCTCCATGAGGGTACTTGGATGCGATGAGAGCATGACTTTAGAAGTTTTCCTCTAGGCTAAAACTTACCCTTTGTTTATGTAATGGAAGTGGCAAACAATCATACATGTTAAGTGATGACTGCAGCCTATAGACACCCACACAAAGACCAAAGTCAAAATGCAGATGCGTTACCGCTCCTGAGACCTAAGGTGTTATGCCTCTGTGCCGGAAATTACAGGCCACCTGACCGGAACACGATAGTGCTGAACACTAACATTTAGCGGCAAGTATATTACGTAATGCGGTGGTGCCTTCGCCCGCGAGCTCCGTCACTGGTGCTCTACCACCAGTAAACCCTTCTTGGCTAACCGTTTGAATACAGAATTTCGTGTTGAGATAAATAGTACAAGTAGGTACGTTTATATGAGTAGTTTCTCACGGGCAGGCAACAGCAGGGGCAGGCTACTCGTGGCCAGTGAGTGACGCGCGGGACCCTGCGCCGCGGGGGTGCGCACTCACATTTTTATCATTCTCGCACTCGGTTCAACCTACCTGAATGTGGAGTTGGGTACGGTGGTGTTGAGGATATTTTGGTCGAGGTTCGATTTCTAGTTGTTAGTAGTAGTAGTTAGTTAACTAGCCTCCTTAGTGATAGGTGCTGAGACAAATTAAAGTTTGGAGGACAAATTAAAGTAAGGGACCACGGAAGCTGAAAAGCGACCGAAACGTCGGGTTGATTTTTAAAATCATTTTAGTTTAATATACGCGAGATAAATCCGTAAAAATAGTTTTATTTCAATGAGTGTAGCTCGCGAAAACCTAAGAACATATCAAATTAAAGTTTGCCAGATATCATCACTTCGTGAGTTTCTAATTATTGTAGATGAACAATTTAATTCTTAAGAAAATTGTATTAAGGATAAGGTTATAGTAATAAGTATTGGATTAGTACCTTGTTTAGATTGTGTATAATCAAAATGCATAATTTTCACATTTTCGTGCAGTGGTTGCCAATTTAGAATATCTACACCGTTGTAATATTATAGTATATGATTTATGTCAATGATTGACCTGTAGCCTACTACGAGTATAAAGGAAACAAATGGCGATAGATTTTTTTAAAGAAAAAAAAACTCTATAGCTAAGCAATATTTTACGGAAGACCAAATGTAAAGATAAAATGTAACTTTTAGGAAAAAAAGTCCGTAGGTGAAGCTATCGACGATGAGCCTGCGTCCGCGCAATGCTCGCGTCTCTTTTATTGCATTTCCATAAACACGGACCCTTTTTTCATCCCACGGCCCGAGCACGAGGAAAAAATTCCACTTTTGTCAACGCCTTGATTGATATGGTAACCTTCCCTTGTTTTAGCAATAACCCAAAGTCTTTAGTTTGTTTTTTCTCCCTCGACTCGACTCGTACATTTTTATTTGCCACGTCTAACAGGTTTGACATATCACTAAATTTTGTAAGAAAAATTACAATTCTCAGGATTTTTATACCGGTGGCCGGGTATCGGGAGGTGTTATAAATTTTAGATTTTTTATCATCCAGTCACCGCTCATTGTTGGGAATTGAACGTTTTTGTGTACGAACTTTTATAGTTTCGTTTACCTGTGCTAGGCGCCAGTGGCTGTGACATTTATGGTAGGATATTGGGACAGTATTAATGTCGATATTAATAACGAGGAAACGGCCTAGTGGGAGACCATAAATTGGTATGATGGAGTGCGAGGCTCCGTTTTTATTGTCGTGTCAAAATACGGGCTGACATTTTTTTGGTGCGTAGATATTGATTAGTTTTATTAATAGGCGTGTGTTTCGAATGAGGTAGCATCGGTTAATGAAATAAAAGGTTAGTATGGGTTTAAGGTGAGATAATCGAATGATGCCGGTTAAACGGATCGCATCGAATGAGAGCGTAGTCGATTTCACGCGCCGAGCGGAGAGAATCGATTGCTTAGCGGCTACACGTTCCCGTTTGGAAAATGTGATATAACCACAATGCTATTATAATATGTTACACGGATCAATCTCTGTACTACAATGACAAGATATTCAAAGCTGTCTTTTTTGTCATGGTTACGTCTTTTTTATAATCACCAGTTTTTGTCATGAATGTAAAAATTAGCATATTTTTTTCTTTGATAGTAAGTGAATACTGCTGCCTGTATCTATGTGAGCAGTAAAATACTCAAGCATACGTAGACTCTCCTGCGATCTAAAACTTTGGCTCTGTGTCAGGCTCAGTGTGTGTGTGTAGGTAGCGGCAGATAGATTCGATAATACGGATAGCCCTAATTTCACTCTGGAACCTGTATTTTGAATTTTAATATCAAAATGAATATTAATATTTAAAGTTAAATCACCTTACCCGCTTTGGTATATTTTTTATTCTTTTTAATTTATTTTTTATAAACAATCTTACAATTTAGGGTAGGGTACATGCAAAGACACACAATAAACCATTATAGGTTTATCTATGTGTGTGCGGTCTAACCTTCCTTATATGATAATAGTAGATACATTCTCAAGGAATTGAAAAAAAATTGTGATTATTATGTTTTAACTAAGTAGTTTGAATTCTAGTTTTTAAATTACTATTAATATATGATTTAGATTTTACTACATGTAATGGTTATTCACTCTAGGTATGTTATATATTTCTTGACGTTTTGAAAGTATCTGTAAAGATCTATTCGAAATAAAAATATTTTCTATTTCTATTACTTATTAATATAGTATATATATATATGGGTAGCTAATGAATATCACACTAGGAGTAGGTACCTACAACCGCGATTTCTATTAAAGTTTAAATGCATTGTTTAATCTGGGTCTCAGTACTAGATCTTTGTACACAATAAGGGCAATTACAAGGAATCCACTTTCTTCTAAACAAGAATAGCGAATGCCAACTATCCGAGAATCAGAGAAAATGAAAACTAATTTATTTTAATAGCCAATTCATTTTAAATGTTACGAATATTACCAAATTTACCAAAAATACCTTCAATAGTACAAATCAAAGCGGAAATTGTATTATTTATATATAAACTTAATAGACATTAAATTAACTCTGCCTACCCCGTCAGGGAACTGGCGTGAAGATACCTACATACATACATACATTAAAATAAACACTATGATTTTGAAATACACCTATTTAATTCATATTCTGCCAAACCAATAATTACCTACGATAATTGACAGAACTTGTCGTTTATGAATTGATTAGACTGCGATAACAATTGACTTATATCTATTTTCTGTTTTGCTCTAAATAAAGATTAAGAGCCTTTACAGACGTAAATGCTCTAAAAAACGACTTTTCCATAAAAATGTCAAACGTCTTTATACGAGAACATAAAATTTTGTTGTTCGTGTGTTCGTAATTCTTCTCCTGCTGTTTAGGAGAGCCGTAGGTTTGATCGGTGTTGAGGTTTTTTCTGTAGATACGTGCTAAGATTACCTCTGTTATTGTTGGGCCTGGTAGGTTAAATAAAGTTATTTCCACAATAACGTTTATAGGTATAGAGACGAACTCTGAACCTTTTTCGTAATTTTATAAAAAATCTCCTAATTAAAAACCGGAAATACGAGTATATGCAAATATTGAAATTCATTCAATTGTTCAAAGACGCGATTCGTTACTCAGAATTCACATTAGATCTCCGTACTATTGAAACATTTTATGTAAAAATGCAACCTTCTGATCCGCTGAACTTATCAATATCATGACAGTAGTACAGTAACTTGAATTTCTTCGACATCACCTTACCAAAGAAGTCGGATCATTAGAATATAACTCTAAAACAAGTCAATACAGTTGCGTTTAAAATGAAAAATGTTGGTGTTGCACTAATCGGTTTGCGCGGCTCGCCGTGCTATTATTTATCGGTAGCAGCAGAAATGTCCGAACGAGACGGCTCTCTGATTTAGAGGCTCAAATTGCATGGCTCGGGATTAAGCGGCCAATTCTTACGGGCTTCGAGTACAATCAACACTTCGCGATATATTTTAAACGAATTACTACTTTATACGCTTTAAAGAAACTAGAAAGCACTCTGATTATCGCTCAGAGCTACATATTGCGTAACAAGAAACAACTATCAATAGGTAGTGTTTCCTGGATGTAGAGTTGTTGGTAGAGTCCTAATATTGTTAGAAATATCGAGAACCAGACCAATTTAAATATTTTCTATTACATAGTAAAGAATCTCGTAGTTACTGTGATGTAGGTATCATTAGTAGACAAGACACAATGTTAAAAACGAACATTTAAATTACGATTTATAACGACTTATGATCAATATCACTTAAATAATCAGTTAATTAACAATTTTCTATTTTCTTCAAGCGTATTAAAAATATGCATTATTTGAGATAATAATTAAACGTGTAGTCACTTCCCCAGTTTTCTGGGAAAAAGCAATTCCGTATATATTATGAATTCAATTCTGTTAAGTTTAGATTACCATGAAAAATATTATTTAAATAATTAAAAAGATAATTAATTATGAATCAAACTTGCATGAAGATCATATTTTAATAAATACAATATTAAGTAACTGTAGATGATATAATTATGACGTTCTGAAACTGTAAACGTTATTTTTTGTATCTATGTTGCCAGTTTAGACTTCAAACTTTTCCCTATTGTCTTCTTTAATAGGCTTTATCGTATAATAACACGGTTACACATGTATATACCAGGAATTATTTGGACAAGTAGAAGATCTTTGAGATAAATCTTACCGAACATCACAACATCGACTTTCCTCATGCAATGTTTATGGCGGGTGAAGCAATTAAAAGCATTAGCAATCGTTTGAATGACATCAAAGACAGGCGAACTACCGTATTACGTTTTAATCTGGTTTAAGCTGCAGTTCAACTGACAGTTCGGGTAAGTGGCTCAGCTACCGAACGTAATGGGCAACACGACCAAAAGTCGACCTAATAAATAATTCGATGCGCCTATCGACTTCCTCTGGGCAATTAACATAGCAGGAAGCGCGGCCTGTCATTAGCCCGTCAACGCCAACTGTTCTGAAAAGCATTACACGAATCACGGTTACACTTGGATATAATTAGGACTCCAATACTTTCAAATATAAATAAATAAAAGGAACGCATCGAGGTGGCAGCCCACAATTTGGCGGTGCGTTCGGCAAGTACTCAAATTGTCGGGTTTGAACGCGGTGTCTCACTGACTAATGACTCCGCTCCGATAACCGTGTTGTAAGCATATTAAAATCCCACCTAAATATTTAGTATCGCCAACACATGCCTCGGGATAGCGCCCCGAACTTAGCCCTTTCTCACTTCGCGATAAGTGTGTATAAAATTCAAATTTATGCGCACACCATTTAATTTTTAAATATTTACATAACCGTAACGTTTTGTTAAAGTTGGTGCACTTATATGTTTTATTTATAGATAAATTACATAGATAAAATTCATTAATATTTCAGCTTAAATATTTTTCTGCTTTGCGAGTTCATTTATATGAGCGTTTAACTTATACAGCTTAGCTATCTGTAGATTACATTTTGATACGAAAAATCTTTTTAATTAATGTCCCACATTATAGCAATTATATTTGAGTTTGTATAATCATGGAAAGCGCGTACTGAAGTATATTTAATTTAACGGTATCGGGTAAGCATTGCATTTTGTCAATTGCGTGGTGTCTGCGTCCCACGCTCGTTTGTTACATGCGACTGGTCTGCGACAGTCCCCGTACTTACCTTAGCTTCCGCCTCGGCCACTGGTAAGATATAACCCTTGCCGGCCGATGGGACGTGATTCTTATTAGTCCTATGGATTAGCTCTAAAATCCACATAAATAGAATACAGATTCGTTCAGGATTGTGTTTGAAAATTCTAACTAAAGATATACTAAGTCGTGACATTAGATTTTTGTGTTTAAACTAAATAAAAAGGGAGCGATTTTTATTCGAGCTCGCATCTTACAGAGTAGATTTCGTTCTTGATTTAGGTGAAGGAATGAAAACTTTATTCTAATCGTGCAAGTTGGGACTCGTAGGCGTCGATTGTAGTGTTCTTTGCGATTGAACCTACGTCATACTCTCCATATAAATCAGCGATACAGTGTGTTACTATTATTTATGTACTATCACATAATTACGTATTCTGTGTCAGTAGCAATGTGCGTTGTCAACGCGATAGTGGTAGTAAAGTTGCAAATAGTTACACCAATGATATTGAAATACTAATTAGGTATAATGTACCTATACCTAGAACCAAACTGATCGTAGTTACAGAAAATTATAACTAAAATGATACTTTTATTAATCATCAATGTATAGGGAGATTACGTAGGCGCAGTTTAATTGATAAAAATTTATTTATTACATAGATTTATATTTATGCCAGAGCCGTGATAACTGTAACGGAGACAAAACAACTTAGATTTCAGGGATGCAACGCATCTGTATTTTAACCTGTGGTTTTGTGAAGATGTATTTCCTGCACTATTGACTTATCACTGAAGCCATATGAACTACTAGTTTGTTTGTTACCATCATTAGATCATTAACATATAAAAGGCTAGTTGCCTACAAACTAACAACTAGGTAGATCCACACTTCACAAAAAGGTGAAGCTGTTTTTAAGCAAAAATATTTGCTATTTATATATAATTTTCTATATCAACGCTAACGCTTTATTTCTGGGAATAATCAAAAAGCCTAGCGCTGGGCATCTTGACTTTGAAAACTGCATCAAAGAACTGAGGTCTGCCAAGATTTACAATAGAAATGAGTCGTAGTTCCTTGTTGAAATACCTCTGAGCTACCGTCGGGATATCGGGGCCGGAAAAGGTACGAATGGATAGTTTAAGCCGCTCATCAAAATGTATAGGTAATTGTTTATTGGAAGAAAGTTGGTTTGCTCTTTTTATTTTCCGTTTAGCGACAGATAGATTAGGGAACGTCGTGGGTCTTCTGCCCTCGAACTCTTTTGAGCGAAAATCGACTACGACCGATACCCATATTTTTTCTAGCTCAAATTAGCTCTGTGCATTACGCGAATTATGTGCAAAATATTTTAAATAGGTTGCCTCTCGCAATGAGTTAAGCACGAACATAGGCTCGATTTTATATGCGTTGAACTGGTCAGCGGCCAATATAAGGGTCGATGCATACAATACATCTGTATGTATCCTCCGATCGCGGCAGATCATTCGTAATTGACGCGATCCGATATTATCCGCGATGCAAGATCGCGTATCGACCCGATAGCCTTAAGAACAGCGACAATTTACGTGAAATGCTTAATGATGGTGAAATTAGCATAACTGCTTTTATTTGCTTATGGTAATCACGATACAATGTTAAGCAAAACTTGTTGAAATAAAGAAAACGGATCACTTTGATTTATATCAAAATAAATTGTCCGTACACTAACACTTTACAAAAATAAAGATCCGTAAATCCGTAAAATATGCATCAAAATCACTGAGTAACATGCATTATCGTATAGACGGCCGAGATAACTGGCTACATATGTATAGAGTGATCACATTGTTCGAGCGTGTTAAAGACCGGTTGGATGGCGAGTAACGAGCGTTTCGTATACAATAGACCTTTTAGCGTCATGTGGACGCACGTCAATCGCAAGACGAGACGAGGACACGACGGCATGCGCAGTGCCCGCTTACCTTTATTATTCTAGACCGTGATACGCTTACCCGAGGCAAAAAGTTGGAGGTAACTATGGCATAATTATTGTAATTTCGTTACTAGATGCTCGCGAAGGTACGTACTTACGATTATACATGACTAGCATTATCGTCTCTCGAACCGATATTGTTTTGCAATATGGATAAGTTTACTTTCTTCATTATCTGACAAATGTATCGATCCGATTATGACGACAATTTAATATCTCATCATGTCCATTAGACAAAAACTGACTAATAAATTAAATATGAAGGAGGTCTCATTATATAATTTATTGCGTCTAAATAATTTTAATTGAAGTTTTCTCAACATTAGCCATCAGAGCAGACACGACAAACGATTATAAAATTAATCGTATACGCGAGTCGGACAACTATGATAACAAAAAACAAGCCGAGTCAGTTCGATTCGTATGAAAATAAAACCTATATGGGAGACTGACGTGCGTCCGGCGTCACTTAGCAGCGCTGGGATGATGTGACAGGCCTTGCCGAACCGAATTCCTTTTTTATATTTAAAATTAAAAATAAAACAAGATCACGTCTAACTTTCCGAATCTGTTCCATTGTGTTTACGTTTTGGAAAATTTAAATGACCGAGGCTCGGCCGCTTTTTTGAGGTTCGGAATGTCGGGTTCGGCGTTTAAATACATACACTTTCGCGGTTTAGCGCCATGTTTTTTCCATTTTCTGCGCATTCTGGTGCGTTGAATGTGAGACCATGCGGTAGATTTTGCACGATTAAATCCCGTGGTGCGATAGAAATAAGTTGTTAGTGTTAACGATTTTAAACTGTGAACACCTTGACATTATACTTACACTTGAATGGATTTGAGGATGCTTTTGTTTTAACGAATTTTAGCTGAACATGATACAGTATGAAGCATAATAATATGAATAATTAATGTAACTGAGTACTCACGAAGTATTTGTTAAAGTTACAAGTCAAAACATAAGTTTTATTAAGCTCCCGTTTTTTTGTATTCGCAGTGTAGTGGGTTCGATTGCAGATATTTAGAGTGGCAATATGAATGTATTTATTCAGGGCCCAGGGCGGTCTCAACGTAACAATGCTACGCTTGTCGCTGCCGCCACACCGCTTCTCTAGGGCTGGCTCCACAAGTCCCTTACAATATACGGTTATTGTTTCACCCGCGTACGTGATAAACCTGTCTCAAATAGCACAGATGCCCATGAACTAGATTGTTGTCGTTCGTTGTTACTGTTCTCTTCGTTTAAATTGATCCGATTTATATGTGACATACATTGGCGTAACTGTTGGTTAAAATAATGAAAACAGTATGTTTTTGGTGTTTATGTATCTTGTTGAAGCTGTATGGTTGATATCTTGGGGTGTTGTGAAAAGATCGGTGCCTACCTTTACTTTTCCCTAACTGAGTAGTTTTGCATAAGATAGGTAGCTACTACATTTTGATGATACAAAAATAAATATTATTTTATTATTTTACACGAATATTTTAATTAAATAACTATTTTAAAGCCTGATTGAATTTGAACTTTGAACTTTATGCTATGAAACAGTGAAATGCTATATATTTAAAAAAAAATAACGTATTTTTTCGGCAACCCTATTTGTAGGGTCGTGAATCAGGGCTGACACCGCGGCCCGGTGGTCCGCACGTCAGAAAACGCGCGTGCGCGCCTCTTTCAACCCTTCCAATTTACATAGTTGCCACTGAACTTGGTTTAATATAAATCTAATTGAATAATGCACAAATAAACATTCCAGTGAAATAAAATAATTAATATGTTCAATTACAATTATCACGCACATAGGATGACGCTGCCGAAAAATATTTTAATAATCAAAATAATTTACGTCATTCCACTGAATTCTTTGTAGAAACAATAAAGATTAATCATAATAATCGGTCAAATCGTGTTCACATTTATAAAACAATGTTCGGCGTTGCTAATCACGAGAGTCGTGGCGTCATTATACTAAGTGCTTACCGTGATATGATATATTACTTACGCCCGATTTTTACTGTTCGATTTTAGATAATTTTATTGGTCGTATGGGTTTTTTGAAAACAATAGTTGGTGAGGTGGAAGTGAGTATGCGCATGGCCGGTGCGGCCGCGCGTCATCCAGTTTTGCTTATTTTGCCACTCGCTTGCCATTGTGTTTACCGCTTATGCCATTGTCCCGGCCCCATATAAATTAGATCGCGACGTTTTACACCGGTGACAGGTATATTTGAGTGGTCGATTTCGGTCGATAATTAATCCGTATTGTTAACTGTGAGCCCACCCTTGTTCAACGAGTTTGGATCCTCCATCTTTGGTCTTATTGCGAGGCATCGCCTTTTAATTTGTTGTTGCGACTGTACAGATGGATATGGAGATGTTTTTGTACTGTATTTTACGATTGAACGGTGTTCGACGTCGGTTTTCGCGTTGAAAATACGATTTAACATTAAAATAATAAAAGGTTTTGTTATTGATTACAATGTGTGTGAGACTTCGGTAGCTTAGTGGTAAAGCTGCTGGACTGGTTATCCTGTGGTCGCAGGTTCGATTCCTGTAATATTTCTTGTTGGATACTGTACGGTTTTTAACAAAGACGTTATAAAGAGGTTGTTTCACTTATTTAAAAACGACAAACACACAGGCGATGCTGCAGGTATGTAATGTTACAACTAGGTAGTTGCTGTTTAATATAATGTTGTAGCTGTTTAATATAATATTGTTAGAGTAATAGACGTTTCATTCTTTCCGTCATGTAACATTTGATACTCCGAATTAAGTTGTAATACCGCCATTCACATAAATAACCTACCTCATGTTGTTAATACGATCGCTGATTGCGCCATCTATTGGCAAACAATCCATATTTAACACTTAGTGGCACAGAAAAACGCTTAAGTTAACGAATTAATAATTTTCTTATTAAATAAACGGTCTAAAGAATTTGCAGTGCATCATTGACGTGTCTACACGTATAAAAAACAGAATGTCCATTTGAAAAAGTAAACCTTATGTCCTGATCTTAAATGTCATTTCACGGTCACTTGGGATTCGCGAAGGTTAGTCCAGTAATTAATTGGATAGTTAATATAGTTAGTGTTCGTGTTAGTTTTTTATACCGCTCTAAAATTTTAACTTGCAAGAAATAATTGAAATAATTAGCGTCGGTAGCGTTAAATTGTAACGAGTCGTGGGGATTTTATGTTTAAACAATACATATTTGTTATTTAAAAAAACTGAGTCAGGCCAGAGTAAAATACTTTTTTTGTTTCTTGTTAAGAATATAACGTGGGTGGCGTGTTATGTCTAATTTGCCTATTTTACGACAAAATTAACATGCCAAGGTTGTATTTGGAATTAAAGTATTTTATTATGAATATATTTTCATCTGATGTAAAATATAGCTACCTAATGTTATCCTAATCAGAACTATTAAATTATAAAGATATTTTTACTGGTGGTAGAGCTCCAGTGACGGATCTCGCGGGCGTAGGCACCACCGCATTACCTAATATACTTGCCGCTAAATGTTAGTGTTCAGCACTATCGTGTTCCGGTCAGGTGGTAATGTACGGCCCTGTAATTTCTGGCACATAGGCACCTACACCTTAGGCCTCAGAAGTGGTAACGTATCTGCATTTTGACCTTGATCTTTGTGTGGGTGTCTATAGGCTGCAGTCATCACTTAACATCAATGTGAACTGCATGCTTGTTTGCCACTTCCATAACATAAAAAAAAATGGAGACAGTACATTTCTATTTTTAATAAAAAAAAAAACGTTGCCACCTTGTATCGGCCGCGTCGCGTAGCACCTGCTACAATATACGCTAACTGACTTCCCCTACGATTATAACATTAGATTTAGCGATAAAAAAAACTTTACTAACTCCTGTCTTATAGCATTACCTTCAATCGTATTAAATTGTAAAACTTTCATTAAGTCGGTCATTAATTGGAATTAAATGCGAGTATCGAATTGTATTTCGCATTTTTCAAACAAAGAGGCATTTAATCAAATGTGTCTGTTTATTGACAATTATTGGCACCTACAATCAAGTTATAGCATATGAAATTGATTTATGTGTAGGGGTCGAGTCTCAGGTGCTAAGTTTTAATCAAATAGCAAAAGGTGGGGATTGTATCTAACCTCCACTGGGTCGGTGGTCTAGTGGTAGCTTACGCTGTCGTCTTCGAGTCAGCTAAGTGCTATTGGATTTTTTATATTTTTCGCAGGGTCGCTCCATTCTGTATTCAGGAATTGGCAACGCGCCCGGAGTCGAGTTTGCTATAATAAGCTGGGACAAAAGCGTAACTAGCGAATCGCGTGTCTTTGCTTGTATACTTCACTTGACGTTTCTGTATGGTGTGACGCGACATAAAAGTAATCTTTGACCATTCGATTTTATATTTACGCTCCAATATGCTACTATTCGGTTGTATGAGTAATCAGCCACCTTAAGGTGATATTATTATGCATTATTGATTCGCATTTACATGCAGACGATCTGGAACTTTGAACATTCGATTATATGACATTTATAAACTGCTATATAGACGTCTATAAGCTGTATAATTGGGTATATATTATTCATTTATCATCTATTTAAATTGTGTGCTTGTTTGCCACTTTAATAAGATAAAAAGTGGTTTTCAAACGTCGTCGGTGAAATGTAATGAATTCGTTATAAAATTGATAGCAAAACATTACTCAAACTCGGACGTGACGAAGTGTGGCATAATTTGACAGGTGCATTTGGACTTCGTATATATTAAGAATCCATAACATTAAACATACAAGACAGCTTAGTCTCTAGTTTCCAGCATTAGCATTAATATAAAGTGCACGCTGTATAACGACCGTCGATTTAAGTTCAATGTTATGTATGGATGATGCAAGTTCGAAATTATTATATTGGATATAGAATCCATTTATTTCTGACAAATAGTCAGTGGCGAGACAATTTAATTATTAGCCATTATTTAAGCTGGTGTAAGGTGGTTAACTTATGTACACTACGTTGATTTTAAAGGGAATAAAAATACGCCTGGGACATTATCAATCAGTACTATTCAGAAAATCTGTTGGATTTATTGGAATGAATTTTATTAGCAAACTTGAATATTCATTTGTTTTGAATAAATTTGAGTTCGTTACGAACAATTTATGGATGATGGATCACAGTTCGACGAAAACTACTTACGTACTTAAAATAACGAATGTTGGTCTTGGCTATGGATGTTTGAGGTGAATTAGGATATTTTTATGGCATCATTTCGAAGATATGCTCTTTTCAACGACTTTACCCCTATCCAATAGATCAAACTATGTCAAAAAGCAATCGGAGTATTTTAAAATTCATGCCTTTATACTCCGAAGGTAGGCCGAATTAAAACTAATACAAGCATACATCCAAACCTATGATTCGCCCGTTTCGTTTAGTTGCAGGTTTTTTTTTAATGTAATGGATGTGGCAAACAAGCATGCAGTTCACATTGATGTAAAGTGATGACTGCATCCTATAGACACCTACACAAATACCAAAGTCAAAATGCATATGCGTTACCTACCATTCCTGAGGCCTAAGGTGTTATGCCTTTGTGCCGGTAATTACAGGGCCGTACATTATTACCAGCTGACCGGTACACGATAATGCTGAACACTACCATTTAGCGGCAAGTAGGTATATTAGGTAATGCGGTGGTGTCTACGCCCGCGAGCTCCATCACTGGAGCTCTACCACCAGTAAGCGAGGTGGCGAGCCAATTGACATTTCAGGGGACATTGCCAAATTCCGAGAATGGAATCTGCCGAAAAATATAAAGTCCCAATAATACTACTTACCTTCTCTGCGGCCTGGGGATTGAACCCAGGACCCCAGCGTAGCAGTACCTAATGCCCTGCTACCACTAGGCTACTGAGGCAGTTAAATTATGAGAATAAAAAAAGTATTCGATAAATTTGTCGAATAAAAAAATTACCTTCATTTTGAAGTCGGTTACAGGAACAGGTGTTTTAAATTCCAAACCCTACCAGGGAACAATTTTGATATGGCATTCATTTTGGTTCGGACATTTCAAGTCAGCTACTCATTAGTTGGAATCTGTCGGCTATCGTAGAGGAATTATTAGAGTACGGGTGAACATTACGTCTGGTCAGATGAAGAGCTGTCAAGTCAACGACGCATACGTCGACTACCGTCCGACAGACGTCCACGACCACGAACAGATGTTGAAAAAGTATTTGATCTTTGAGCTCAACCTGGTCCAGACGGAGTTGCTTTTCGTGACTATCTATTATCGTAACTGTAGTATTTTATTAATATTAACACAGGTAGGTATGAACGAAATGTTTTTGTGTAGGCATGTTTGTAATACTGAATATTTAATAGCATAAAGTGCTAAAATGACAGCCGAGGATTATGTTCGCCTTACAAAAAATTAAAAACAACTGTACAAAGCGGTGTTACTGTTTTTAAAAACAGTAACTATATATGCAACAGAAAAGAACAGCACAGCAGCACTGATATAACCCCAAATTCGAGATAAGTCACTAGTGAATTATAACAATAATACACTTTTTTTTTATGTAAATGAAGTGGCAAGCTTGCATACAGTTCACATTGATTTTAAGTGATGACTGCAGCCTATAGACACCCACACATAGACCAAGGTCGAAATGCAGATGCGTTACCACTCCTGAGGCCTAAGGTGTTATGCCTCTGTGCCGGAAATTGCGGGGCCGTACATTACCACCTGACCGGAACACGATACTTCTGAACACTAGGTACCATGTAGCGGCAAGTATATTAGGTTCCTAATGCGGTGCCTACGCCCGCGAGCTCCGTCACTGGAGCTCTACCACCAGTAAGCGAGGTGGTGAGCCTATTGACATTTCAGGGGCCAACATGATGACATTTCCAAATTTCGAACGATTAAAAACTGTCGAAAAATGAAGTGCCAATAATACTACTTGCCTCTCTCTCTCCGACCTGGGGACTGAACCCACGACCGGGCATGGAAATTACAGGGCCGTAAAGTTATAATTTTACTTGTGTTTTGACCTTTTTTTCTCTACAATTATTATTTTATCTGTTGGTTTATATTCCATAAGGTACTACCTTCGTTGATCTCTTTTATACCCGTGGTTCACTTCTACCTCTAACAATTTATTAAAATTCAGACTGTATCAGATATTGTGCACCCAAGGTGAATTAACGAAAAAGTTATCTATCAGTTCGCCGACCTCTACTTAAATTATGAATATTTCAATTTACTATTATTGAAATTAAGAATGCAATTATAATCGTAATTAAAATTTTATTTAAACAGTTCTAGTCCAATTAAATATTTGCTTCTCTTCATGCATTTTCGTCACTAATAAGAGATTAGGGTTGCATACATACATCTATATCGATTGACTGCTTTAATTTTAGAATTAGAGAAGTATTGCTAACTCAGATCTCAGAAGCGATAGTGGTGGTAGAGTTCTACCAATGACGGCGCTCGCGGGCGTATACACCACCACACCTATTCTACTTGCCTATGGTTATAATAATAATCCTCCAGACCGAATTTCGGTCACGGCGGCCTATCTCAACTGAGACTAGCCAACTGCGCGGGAGATATTATAGTGTACAAGTGTATGCGCAAACATAGGTGCACTCTCTATTCCTTCATTCTCATAGCCCGATGGGACGGCAATCCGACACGACCGGTGAGAGGCCGGCGCAGGACCGACGGCTTTACGTGCTCTCCGAGGCACGACCAGACTCCGGGCTACTACTGGGTATTTCCTTAAAGAAAAACAATAACCGATTTTTCCGACCTGGGGATCGAACCCAGGAACTCAGGCTTCACCATCGCGATTGCGACCACTGAGCCAACGAGGCAGTCAATGCCTTGCCTATGGTATGGTGTGGTAGTTAAACGCATCTACATTGGAAAATGTTTAATTCATGTACCTACTACATGTTGATAGGCTACATACATACATATTACTTACAACCAATGTAAACTGTATACATGTTTGAGACTTCATGATGCAAAAATAATTTGGAATGGGTAGGACTTACCTGGACTTACAGGACCCGTTCCGCCACGAAATGCTAGTACCTGTTCAGTACTATCGTATTTCAGTTAGATGGTACTGTATGACCCCGTAATAACTATCACCGAATCAAAACTATTAAGGCCTCAAGGGTGGCAACGCAAGATTTAATTACTTTTGTAAAGTATTATGATCTTTCTCTCGTTAGGTATAAGCTTAATTACGCTTCTAATCACGTACATACATAAGATATATTTTTTGGTTTGCTGAATTTCTAAATTAGATATCTTCGCAGATCATGACTTAGGTAGGCAACAACTCAACTAGATTATATAGAGAATACTAAGATATAACATTCAGAAAATCATATTTCTTCGTGTTGACATAACACTTTCAAATGCGATGAGACTCTAGTCTTTATATTCGTTTCTTATACAAATCAGGGACATTGTCTTTAAAGATTTTCTCGCTAACAATTTAAACATGTAATTTTTTGAGATTAATTTGCACGAGCGATATATACGTGTAATGATCTCGTCTCATCCTTCATCAAACCTTATCAATTCTCGTTAAAAAAATGATCCAATTAAGGGTACCGTGGGGCTTCAATAAGTTACCGAAAGCGAGTTAAAATCTCGCGCACACCCATTGTAATAACGCATACGCTCTCAATATTAAATTTTAACAAGGTATTAATTAAAAAAACTAAAGCGAAATATCTTTAAATTTTCTCAGGGCGCGCACGGCCCCCTCGTGATGTTTTATTTTTAATTCATTTTATTCGACGCTGGTCGAGCGGCGCGGTCCGCCCACCGGTGATTTAAAATTTTGATTTATCGGCGCGGGCGCAGCGCGGTGCTAGTGCGCGTTCGCCCGCGGTAATTATAAATATGACGCGGTGCTAAACTGTGCGAACTGAGAACTGACCCCCGACCCCGTGCGAGTCTCGTTCGTACTCTGCGCACCCTACTAGCTCTAGGGTTGCTAAACCTTGGGAAATAGTTACAGACTTGGGGATTTATTAATTCTTATATTTAGCAGATGGTCTGTCTATTCAATAGTCAAACGATACTTGAATTTTCGAAGTCTGTCGAATAGAAATCTGACCATAAAAGATTAGCAAATCCAATTAAATTCGGATACCTGACAACCCTACGCGCCGACCTCTCCGCAAATGTGCACACTATCAACGTGCCTATTATAATTGCGCATCATCTTACCACATAGAAAACACGTGATCACCAAGCTTAAAGTTTTCCTTTGTCCGTAACTGTTATATCAATTCTGACAATTCCCCGAGCAATGAGTAAAGTATTTGTATACTCTTTTGAGTAAAGTAGCAAACGGCAAACCGACAACATAACCTATTTAATAGATAAAATAATAAATAGCAATTTCGATGTTATGAATCGTTGTGTATTGAAAGAAATGGAGGTGTGAGGCAGCTGCGAGGCGCGAGGCTAGGCTGTATTTACGACTTCGCCGTACGCAGCTTTCCTACGGGACCCGAGGCACTCGCTTGTGCTGTTGCACCTGTTTTATTTGATTAATCGCCTTGACCAATCGTGCTGTCATTTAATTGTATCATTATACTCACGGCTCGACGTGACTGGAGTCGTTTTGAAGGTTAGAAAAACTGTTATTGTTATGCATTACATCAACTTTACGCGTTTACAACAATAAGTAGCGTAATTTTTTCAATAGAGCTTTATAATGTTATGAATAAAGAAAATTGAGGCCGAGTATATCCGAAGTATCGATTAAATATTAATTTTGACGTGTGAATAATTTCATAATGATAGTTCACGTTTTAAGTAAGATTGGATCTGGAAGTAGAGTCAGGTATATCGTGTATTGTGTATGAGAGATGAGCAAATTCCTGTTTAATTCCTCAGCGCTACCAACACAGTGTTAGTCGTGGCCTCGCCTTGTATCCAATTTGAAAACGCCCTCAGTGTCCTTTGCCATTCAATGCAAATTCACACGTTATAAGAAGCGATCCGACGCAGAATTACCAACGTTTAGTCGCCTCGGGAACATTATTTTGAGTTAGGATGTTTGCCATTTAACGGACGGTTCGGTGCCATTGCTTTTAAAAAGTGAAGTTTATTTTAAGTAATGTCTGTTTCTTTACTATTAAAAAAAAAAACCCTTCAGGCTTATTTCGCCGCACCTGTTTCCATTGAAACAAAAAACATGATTTTATAGATTACTACATATGAAATATGATTATTGTAACACATTTTACTAACCATTGGGTAGGTTTTTATGCAAAATTGATATTTTACTTAGCTATTTACTTGAATTTAAGTTTCACAGCTAGGGGTGATTGAATTTATATCTACAGCAAGATACAAATATTTGTCCCGGGATCGAAACCTCGAGTTGAAGATGAAACGGTCGTCACACACCGCTAGACTGATTGAATCGTCAAAACTCTTCGTCTTAAATCTGCAAAATTTACTTGTTTCTATACCATTTTACCTATATTATTATATCATACAATAAATAAGTAGGTATTCAGTTTTTAAAGATTGTAAATTTAGAAATAAAACATTGTCATTGGATGACTTTAATAATATCCGAGCTATTTGTTCACCAAACAAGTACTTTAACCTGTTGGGAGTGATGACGTCACATATGCGGTCGCCTGTGCACCTCCATCGATCTACCATCTGCGCGCGCGCATACTTTTACTTGCCCATGTTTCACACCATAGATTATGACACTTAAACTAAAGACAATTGAAAGGCTAGAGATATTATATTTTGAAGGCGTTTCTTTGCAAACTTTAAGTTTGAACATTTTATTGGTCACTTTTATAGTAGAATTCCTTTTTACACGTACTAAACGTGATAAACAAATAGAGTTGTTAGTAATCTTCATTTCAATAATTTACTTACATTTTAATTAATAATATTAATATAAAAGAGATACAAGTGGGTATTAATTCTATTGCCATTATTAATAACTTACAACGTAGGTACTTATATTAAAGCTTTATTGACTCGTTACTTTCATATTACATAAATTAACCCCCTTATTCATAAACGTAATTTAGATACGTTTTAGCAATAGAATGCTTTGTCTTTGTCAGTTGCATTGTCAAATGTGCAGGATAGAAAAAGACAAAGGAGAGATTAGCAACACTTTAGCTAAAATACGTTTATGAATAAGGGGGTAAGTGTTTTAAGTCTACATAGGTATAAGTACACGTATCTTTACGTCAGATACTTACTACATTCAATTCAGAAAATGATTATAAATATCAATGAACAATACATTTATCTTCAATATCCTATTAAATTAGCAGCTCTGGCGTTAATATTCTATTGCAAGCTTGTGTTCCTATTTTTTACTTTGACTGATGATTTTAATGGCATATTCTAGTCATTCATGTTACACGGACATATCTACGAAAGTATCGTGATGAAAAAACAATTACAAAGTATACGCTTGGAAGTTCCGTGCGCAGTATCTTTGCGACGGCGTGCTTTTATTTACATTATATTGTGGCGCCATCCATCAACGTCTGACTGAACTAATTACGGTGCATTCCTATATTTTTTATTCGTCGTAACCATCGCAAAGTCGAATGATAGAAGTAATGATTATGGAAAATTATGTTGATGCTGTTTTTACTGTACTGACGCGTTTGTAACAATTTTGCTCGTAAGCAGTGAATTGGAGCGTGTTCATGGGATATCAGGTTAAACGTGGGATGAATGGATTTGTTACCTGATTATTGAAAAGTATAAAAATCTTGAAAGTACTATGTAAAAGATTTTTTATAGAAATAATGGGCAGAAAAATTTGATTTTAGGCGGGACTTGAACCCGCGACTACTCTTCTTACTAAGCTACCGAAGTCCCACCCATAACGAAATTTTCCTCTTTTCCACATTTTATTGTATCGTAACTTCATCCATAACTTGGATTAATTTATTCTCGTTATGAGTGTATATGTACAGGCGGACAAATGTACGAGATTATAAGGATTCCGTTCTTTTCCTTTTGAGGTATGGAATCCAAAAAGTAACCAATTACAGTGTGGTGCACTAGGTCATTTCACTTAACTTGCACACGGTAGCAAAACCATCATTTAGTGGCAGGTAGATTAAGTCGTGCTTACGCCTTGGAGTTCCATCACCTCACCAGTAAAATACAGAATTAATTTTAATGTAGTATTATACCGATCCGCGTGACGTCGGGCGTCGATTACGATGTACGTCGATGGCAATCGCGTACGAGACCGCTTGATGTGTCAATCCCAACCGATCGATATCGCGATAGCTATTGGGCAACCGCCACGCTTTGTTATCCTAACGTAATAAAATTCGGCCGATATCGTTCTACGGCGGCATGTCAGTTGTGCTTCGGCAATTAGACATTAGACAGCTGTAATAGTGACTATTTCACCGTGAGGACTATTAAAACTTCACCGAAGAGATATGTAAAATTGTTTAAACGTAGGTATATGGCTTACAATTTATCAGTAAAGTTCTTAGCCCAATGTAAAAGGGGGGCAAACATTTTTATATTTCTCAGGAACATTTCGAACTTCTACATTCATTAAAATAATACCTACTTGTTATCTGACGACAATTGTATACAGGAACAAGGTGAATATTTCCGATAACTGAGATACCGAAAATTTTTAATTGTGGTAGAGTTCCCCAAAACTTAAGGACGAAGACAACAACAACCACACTAATTATCGGAATTAAATGGTAATATTCAGTTCTATCTTTTGAAGACTCAAAATGTATTTGAGGTCCACTGATGGCCTAAAAAGCCAAATACCTTAAATCTGAAAAGTGACAACAGCTGCATTATATTTATATCGAGCAGATTTATTAAATATGCCTATAGACTGCATTATTAATTTACCGCCGTGACCGGCTTGCTTGTCTGCCGCTTGCACGATAGACATCCAGTTAATTATTTCAATTTTCCTATAAATAAAGTTTTGCTATTGGTTATGGCTTCATGTTCAGCGGAACGGGGTCAGGTCTACGGCGATCCGCACACAAATAAATCGTTAAGCGAATTTCCCAACATGGCTTCCGCGGGTACGGCCAATGGGGAGGTAGGGGGCGGCGCGGGAAGTCCCCGTTGCATCTTAGTGTGAACATGCCAAAAATGGGATCATTACCCTTTAATTTACCTCGATTACTTCTTAATCTTTCTTACGAAAGAATCCATTCCATTAACATTTGATAAAGAACATCTTTCGTAGCTATTGTCTTTTCAATTGTCTCCAAATCGACAATTATTTTTGTTTTATAATTTTAAATGTAAGCTTAAATGCCCTCATAAAAACAAATATTCACACTTCAACTACTTTTTGTCGACACTTGCTCTATTTCAAGAGCTCTCCGCCAGTTCCATACATACGCGTCGTACCTACACTACACTATGCGACCACTACATTGCCGCTACACAGCTGAAACTTACTTGGTGTGAGTGAAAACGATGAAAATCTTTATTTTCACGCTCTATCTCTCTTTATCTAATCGCTCCGGTCAGATAAGGACAGAGCGCCGGAAAAACTGGCGCGGGGCGAGGGGTAAAGGCTACATCGATTCCGCGCTTTCACTGCTAGGGGCCGTGTAAACCTTTAAAAACAGCGCTCTTGCCGAGCGATTGTCATCTTTAAACTAGTGCCGCAGAGAGGGAAATTCCAGTGTGGCGGGATCTCTGGTAAATGGATTGCCTCCCTCTTGGGGGTTCTCGTAGTGGGATCTAGATGGCGTAGATATGCTGATAGGCCGCTTGGTGTGCGCGGTGTGACCGTACGGTGGCCGTGTCTGTGTGTGTTAGCGAATAGGTTTGTATTTTCCGGCTACGAAGTTATATGGATATGCGGTATGGAAGCATCCCTTCCGATGGGTTAAATTTCGCTTGTGTTTGCAAATATATGAGGGGCTGTAGGTAACCATCCCTTTTTGTAATATAATTTTATGTTTGAGTGTAGATAGGTGGATAGATTAGGGAAGACGGAGGCTGTGATTTGATTTGATTAGGAGGTGTTTGCAGTAGGGTCGGGGAAGATAAGGCTGATTGGATCGCGAGGAGGCCGGGGAGGGCAGGGCTTTATGGAAATATGTTTTTAATGTGGGTGGCTTATTGAATTAGTTGACTTTGAGTGAATTGGTCTGGATTAATCTGTTTGATGTGTTCGGTGTTTATAATTAAATGAGTGTTTGTTCATTGGCTTAATAAGGTGTTTAGAACGTATTCAATGTTAATTAATTACATGCCGTTGATTTACATCATTTACTTACTTATAGATGCTGTAGGATAATCGTGTTGTTTTCTATTCATAAGAGCAATAGGTATACCTATTGAGTTTAATCTGTGATATTCGTAAGAAAACAAAGCAAACAATGTGAGTGATTCTATTGTACAAAAGAAAGCTTAAACTTATGCAAACTCACGTTAACTGTCCACTTAGAAGGATTGTATTATGCCTATTATAATCGCTAAATTCGGTCCGAAATAACAACAAAGGCGATGTTTTTGTTCCCGTCGCAACACAAAAGATGGTCTGATGTTGTCACATCGCCAGCTCCTTTGAGTTTACACTACACTGAAAATTAAAGTACTCCTATAACAATATGTACTGAATTTTGTCCTATTTGTTTGTGTATTTGAGCTTTTTATCTTTGTCGGCGCGTTTTCTGTTTCATAGTCGTTTTGGGCCTGCACGATATCGATCGGTGGAATGCGGTTGACAGTGAAATGGGTTTAACAATTAATAAAACTCTTCGAGTACGGGTTTAACAAGTGTCCGCATACTTCGCGTTTTTTATCTCGTGCACCGGAATGTGAAATGTTTACGTTTTTTCGACCGAAGCTTTCGCTAAAGCGGCGCGACTTCGATGACGAATTAACCGAATAAAAATGAATCAGCTCGTAAAATTTACGATTTTTTCCATCCATTTCAGTGTTTGAGGAGCGAAAGTAATTCGCTCGTAAAATTACGAGTAAACAGCCGTTTTTCGTCGGATATAAAAGCACCCTCGTGGACGGTTGACTTCTGTAATCGGCTTAGTTGGTACCCCTCTTATTTAGGCTGGTCTCCCCGGGGACCGCGGTCATTCCCGCGCACTGCAGCCTCACCCGTTATAGCTTGATGAGAAAATCTTATCAGCAGATTATAAAATCGGTTTCGCGTAATTGAGTCATAAAATCGGAGTTAAATTTTGCGTTCGGTTAATATAAAGGTATTGATGTGATAGGAGTGTATATCGAGTTTTTTTTCTATGTTTTTATTCACTGTGGAATGACACAAATGAAACTCGACTCGAGTCATTCTCAGTGGGAAGAAAAAGTGTCGGTTGTTGGCTTGGCTAATATGGCGAGCTCTAATCTTATTCTGGCACAAAGGAGCTGCCATGACGAGGCGAATATTGACGCAAACCATTTAATATTTTAGGTATTTCAATATGCAGCCGTACTGCCGAGCACAGTCTACTTTCACTACAATGTGGTTTTATTTTTATTTAAGATATTCCTTTTTTTAATATTAGCCTGATTTACAGACAGTTAGGTTATATTTAAAATGTTTTTGTATTTATATACAAAATTAAAGAGATATCAACTGTAATTTGATATTTATAGTCATGACCTTCCTTTTAGTGGGAGGTATTATGTTTTGTTATAAAAGCGAGAATATTTGAATAAAAATAACAAAAAAATAAATGTATACATATTTTTTTCGTTTTTTATAGGAGAGTTCATTATTTAGCAGATCTTCTTCTTTCATAAACACTATTAATTACTTCTAGGTACTACGGTAATCCCCTTTTTTACTTCTGAGCCATTAGATACTTATGTTAAAATTTATTATAGCTCTCAAATGTAGGTATTAAGTACATATATTTGCTTCTTTTTGCAGCTGTGTGCATGTCCGACAATTGCTATGGTGTTACACTAAATAAATAGATCAGTCATTATAATTGGGTTAAACATCGTTTCTCGCGAGTGTACATCTTCTGAAGCCGACGTAGTCACTTACGATATTACATCGGACAATACGCCGGTACAGTCACGATAATCTTTGGTAGTATTCGATTCTAGTTACCGAGAATCTTACTCGAGACATATCGAATAGTTCGCCGTAATATTTTACGACCTCTATACTTTTTTGTTCGATAAAATGACATGACAAATTAATGGATTTATTATGAGAAGGATTGCGCGTTTCTTTTTATTTTCGTGTCGGGTTAGGACGAATGCATTTTTAATTGAGTGAGGCACTTTTGTGGACTGTCTAAAACGGCCACCGCGTGCTTTGGATATTTTTTGTTTGATTGACGTGTAGTAATGGGCAGGTGCGTAAGAAAGACGATAGCTACTTCGCTTTTTCGAATCGATGTTCACTTTTTGTGAGCCGTTCGTTTAGCGATTGTCTTTTGTCGTATAGTGATTGTTTTACTCAAGTTAATGGCATCGTAAATTTACGTGTGACGTTAACATATGTTGTAGTCGGAATTTGCTCCAATTAATCAGTAGGTAAATATTTACTTAGTAATTTGTCGGTTGGATCGTGGAACGTTTCAAGGTTTATACTTTATTAATTAAGGTTTAACATTTTATAGTTAATAAAGACTTATTAATCATTAATTGTGCGGGATCTGTGAAAGATAAGAAAAAACTTTTTAACTATCTAGTTAAAAATAAAGTTAATCCTTTTTTCGCACCTGTATTCTTTCGAAGGGTGAAGGTACATGTTTGCAAATTTCAGTTGTTAGAGTATTAAGTAGGTACCTGCTTAATTAAATGTTTATTTGAAGTTAAGAAACAAAAGCGACCTACAGATATTCTTTACGGCGAGCACTGCCGTTATTTTTTTATGAGAATCGATGTTTAAGTTATAAAAAGGTTACTATGAGATTTTATTTTTTTGCTGTTAATCATTTAATTTGCAACTGTAGGTAGGTACCTGGTCTCTTTAGCTACAGATTTCTCAAATTACATTGGGGTTGATTATGTTGGAATATGTAAATAATATCAAGTAGTTACACAAATAGTGTCCCATCATTCACTACTTCCAAGAAAAAAAAACCGTAGGTAATAAAATATGTATGCATGCTTATTTCGAAGACTTTACTCCATTTTCGGACCTACTTTATATAATTGTCTTGAAAGGAATATGAATTGTAATAATATAATATATTATTGTCAACAGTCGTTGCAAAGCGCGGCAAGACGAGCAGGCACGTCGTGTGCCAACTGCAAAACTACCACCACCACGCTATGGCGGCGCAACCAGAACGGGGAGCCGGTGTGCAATGCATGCGGACTGTACTACAAACTACATAATGTAAGTACTTTTTATACGACGATTGACGACCCGGTTAGTCCAGCGGTGTGAGATGACCGTTTGATTCGAAGGGTCGCGGGTTCGATCCCCGCACCGGGACAAATATTTGTATGGCCTACAGATATTTGTTTCGGGTCTGGGTGTTTGTGTATGTGTTGTGTGTGTACAACGGCACCCACGACACAGGTTTATTTTATACCTACTGTGGGGCTGTGAGTGTAAGCGTTTTTTTTTATGTCCGTTAATCTATCGTCAATTTTGACACCACTGTGTTATTACAGAGAGTTATTAGGCCAAATATTCCTGAAGTTGAACAAGAGCATTTTTCACACGTATAATATTTTTCGACGACCCGGTTAGTCTAGCGGTGTGAGACGACTGTTCGATTTGAAGGGTCGCGGGTTCGATCCGCGCACCGGGACAAATATTTGTTTGGCCTACAGATATTTGTTTCAGGTCTGGGCGTATGTGTAATGTGTTGTGTGTGTACATCGGCACCCACGACACAGGTTTGTACCTAGTGTAAAGCGTGTGAGTGTAAGCGTATTTATTTTAAACGTAACTTCACGCCTGTAATCCCCGAAGGGGTAGGCAGAGGCAAATGCATGCATTCAATCATACATGCAAACACCCACGACTCGCCGGTTACGTTTTGGCCCATGTAACAGGTGGCGAACCTGTTGCCATCTCCGGGCGCATTACCAAACTCCGGGGTACTGGGAAACTTCCAGAAAATGGAAAAATCCCAATAGAAGCAGAGATAAAGGATTTTAAACCGTTATCTCTAATATCCCCCGACTCGGGAAACGAACCCAGGACCTCCAGCGTAATTAGTAGTGGCCTGCTACCACTACGCTACTGAGGCAGTTTTAAAGATTGCCAAAACAATCGATCATATAAAATTTGACATTTGTGGACCATTTTGATTAAGTTTTGACCAATACCAAACCAATCAGTGCTTACGTAGGCATTGTGCAGCAGAGATAACGCCGTACGAAGTCGAAACTAGCCAACTGTCTCTTACGTAGGTTCGATGTGCAATATTAATTGTTGAGTACTGTAGGTACATTAAATTTGACAATTGTTATTATGTACCTAACAAGTATAATATATTATTAACATTCTTAGTATTAAATAAAGCTAACCGAATATCGTTAGTCATGTCAATTTAAGTATTAAACATGAGTAATACAGTCCCGAGGCTCAGTTTAGTTCCCTAGGGACGGCACTCCCTATTGATGAGTTGATGGTATCACGTATACTGAACCCGAATACTGGGACCCTCAGCTCGACAAATGTGTCATAACACCCGGACTCCCAAATGAATTGCGATTATGAACTAAACTGTTATTTTTGATTTGATTAATCATCAATTGTAATCATCCCATCTTTTTATATAGATGTCTCTCGGCTTCTTGTTTTCAACAAAAATTACTTATGCTAGAAATTTTAGACTAAGTTGCGTCAACTTACTTCAGCAATAACACACTTGTTAAAGTACTGGTTAAGCAAAAAATTAGTTGCACGATTCGAAAATGTGTTAATGACGGCATTACTTTACTTTTAACTTTATTCGTCCAAGATGCGCTAGTTAAATTCATTGTTAATGTCAATTATCTTTCAGGTGATGTTGTTTAATTTGCTATCCTATACTCGTATTCCCTATATTATTATACCTATACCTATATGCTATATATTTCGCACCAACGAATTTTAGCATAGTTAAAGCAGCCACAGCCGAAGTCAATATTACTGTTATTTTTTATATTTGCCAAAAACTATAACTAATACTAACTTTAATCGCTAAAGTTTGCTTGTAAATCTTGCAACTATGGTGCAACCGAACATTAATGTTAAGGTTCGTTTCGGTGCTTTGTATTTAATTTATATAATTTATCTCAATCGAATATTTACATAGATAACATTGTACAGAACCAATAAGTAGTCCTAACGTAAGCATGAGTTTTGTTTCTCACGACTCTCACTGCCCCGACGTGAAAAACAATAAACAAATACCCTTACGCAATCTCCGTCAGCGATACATTCGAAAATGAACAAACGCAGACCGGGAACGGTTACAATGACAAAAATTAACAGTCAAAGGGACCCTTGGGTGCACTTGAGATTTTTTGCTGTAATATATACTTTATTGCCTTTCAAAAGTATCGGAACGACAATGTTGTTTGGTCTAATTATTCGGAAGGAGCGACAAAAGAGCGAATGGGAGTGGCAGCTACTTCAGAAGTTGAAGGTATAATGACGGGAGCACAAAACGGGATACCGCGGTAGCATTGTCGAGGCGCACCCGCCTTCTCATACATATTTATACAAGCATCACTTAGGCCTAAGACAGAATTGCAACTTTTGTTGGCGATTTTAGACGAGCTTGAAACGGTGATTGACAATATAAAAGCCATCTGTGTCTTATGTTTCCCGTAAAACATCATTGTTGGATTGATTACTGGTGCATTTACTTTTGAACCTTTGATTTTCTTAAGGCAACGATGTTATGTTATTCTCTGTTTTAGTATCAGTTGTATGAACTGAAGCTGTGTTGTTAACTAAAGGAATAAGCACTTTAGAAGTTAAAGATAATTATAATGACAGGAGCATAAAGGGGAATATCGTGTTTATACAAGAATCATTTAGGCCTATGACAAACTTTGTTGGTGATTTAGTAAGTAATCAAAATGTGCTGGTAATTGATAATATAGATAGAAGTCATCTGTGTCTATAATCTTATTGATATTATGTACTTAATAACAGCTTAGTTACTGGTTGTAAACTAACTTTAGTCGCGTTTAGGAATCTGTGATGATTTTCAACATCCTACATCCTATTTTATTTTTAAAGAAAAATGGAAAGAAAAATTTGACTTCAGGCGAGACTCGAACTCGCGACCTACTGGGAATCTAGTCCAGCCGCTCTTCCAATTGAGCTACTGAAGCCCTGCCCGATTTGTCAAATCTTTCCTTCACATCTATTGCATTGCTTTATGGTAGCAGCAGCGCCATCTATTACCAACTATGCTAGTTAGTAGTCAAATTTTTCATTCCATTTTTCTTTAAATATATTTCACAAGCATGTGTTAATGCGAAATAATATAAAACAATCCTACATCCTATTTATTTTTTGGAAAAAGGTAATGTTGTGGTGTTTTTATACCTGAACCTGATCTATAAATAAAAACCGGACAAGTGCGAGTTCGACTCGCGTGGTGAGGGTTCCGTAATTTAAATAAATATTTTCGAAAATATTACAGATTTAAAATGCAGGGACATAGCGGTTACGGTGGTACCGGCAGGGGGGGTTATATTATTAAGAATTTTCGATTTAATTTGAATACTCAAACTTCTTATTGGTTTTCCAGTAATTGATAGGCAAAGAACTATCTTCACAACTATTCCACATTTTTTTCAAAATTTTAAGTTCAGTAGTTTCGGAGATAGGGGAGGGGAATGGTCAATTTTTGTCGTTTTTCTTAAATAACTTCAATTTTGTTTATGCAAAAATTATAAAAAAAAGACATCAGAGATGCTGACAACAACTTCTTTCATTTGATTTGTCACACGACACAGTTTACGATTTTTTTTTAATTTTCTGATTTACCCCCCCGAAAGTGCCCCCGTGCTTAAAATTTAGTATTTTACTTGACGTGTTCGTCTTTGAGTCACCAATTTACATATATTCATCAAATTTCAACTCAATCGGCCGAGTAGTTTCAGAGCAAATTGGCTGTGACAGGCGGACAGACAGACAGACAGACGCACGAGTGATCCTATAAGGGTTCCTTTTTTCCTTTTAAGGTACGGAACCCTAAAAATGTGATATTAAACCTATATATTTTCAACAAGATTATTTTAATCGTGGGAAGTCAACTTCATCACAGATTCCTTGGCCTTTAATTTGTGATTTATAATGTGGACCTGATTTCAAGTTTTAATCAACATCACATGTACTCGGTAATTAGTTTTGAAAAATGCTCCGGTTACAGCGACATTTGCAATATATTTAATTATGGCAGTATTTCAAATTGTGCTCATTCACCGTTATCGAGTTAAGGTAGGTTTTTTTTTAAATAACCCAAATTTAACAATTTGTTTCTTTTGCAATCAATCAATATGTTGTTTAAAATGTAAAAATAAGTATAATATAATAGCTACAACGAGAGGCGGATACATTGTGATCGATTTCACTAAAAAAACGCAACTCATACAATAACGCACGAGCTTATTGTGGAGCTCAGATCACCCACTCGCGACCGCATTGTCTTGATACAATTTCTAAATAAAATTGGTTTACCTTTCACTGAAATACAATTTATTCCCATTATACATAATATGTATAATGTAATTTAGAACTAGTTCGTTTTGGCCTTAAAAATAATTCTAAGTGCAATGATGTGTTGTACTATAATATTTTAATGAGGCACTAAGTGAATAATCGTCGTTTAATAATTTATTGACACGCTGAATTATAACAATGAATAAGCATTACCTAAATGATAATTAAACGTTTTATTAAATTTTCTTTCATATATATATAAGAATTATTTTCAATAATGTTTTATAGCGACACCGTCAATGAAACACAACTGAGTTTCTCTGTAAATAAAGATTTATTGTGTTTTTATTTATTTTACATGCACACTAAAGATTGGTATAAAATAACTTTATTACAATAATGAAATGGCATGCTCCGATGGTTCGGGCATATAGAAAGAATGTCGAATGAGCGAATGACTAAACAGATATACAATGCGAATGTGGATGGTTGCAGAGGCCCAGGAAGACCAAGGCTGACCCACCATGACCAAATAGGTCGAGTTCTGTCTGATGGTGGTGTCAAAAGTCTTAGGAATCGGCGTGCATGTATGAAGAGAATGATGAAGGTAGACGAGACGAGGCACGAGAGGTTTGTCAGAACCGGGATGTCTGGCGCTCTACACTCTCTGCCTACCCCGTTAGGGACCTGGCGTGAAGATACATACATACATACAATAATGAAACCTTACCTGTAAATAAAGAAACGACATTTAATGTTATTTAACACGGTGTCGATTTTTATAATGCACTCTAAAATTACGAGATGCTTTTTAGGCGTAATCTTTTTAAAGAAAATTAAATTATTATTTTTTGACATGGCTCGGTGACGTTTGTCACAATTTAGAATTAAGAAATTTTATTTAAGAAAAGTATGTATAGTTTTCTTTACATATAAGTTATACTTATTTAGTGTAAAGATATATATAGATATATATTCGTAAATACATGGAACAATTATTCATCGTGAAATTCATGAAATAACGTTTGTTACTCTCACTAACACTCAAGATCGGCTGGATCAATTTGGTTAATTTAGTTTTGAAATCTTCGTAGAAGTCCAAGGAAAGTTTAAGAATTGAGAATATGAAGAAATTATAAAAACAATAATTTCAGTCTCCCATACAAAGTACCTGTCAAATCTTTCACACGTTCTTTCATTCTAAGGCGCGCGACGGTACGAAGATCGTCAGGGAGCTAGTTTTGAAATTAAATGTGCACCTCGAAGTTACGAAAACTCAATAGTAACGTGTACGGCCCTGTAATTTCTGGCACAGAGGCATAAGACCTTAGGCCTCAGGAGTGGTAACGCATCTGCATTTTGACCTTGGTCTTTGTGTGGGTGTCTATAGGCTGCAGTCATCACTTAACATCAATGTGAACTGCATGCTTGTTTACCACTTCCATTACATAAAAAAAAAAAAAAAAGTAAAGTATCAACATTTGTGCGTCGAACAACACAGTTTGAAGAGGTTCAAGTGTTTATAAAAATACAGCACTTGGCTCTACATTGTTTGCCCTAAGCCCCTTACCTCTCGAGACCTCTTACGGTACCCTAAACTGTAGCAGCAATGGATCTTGTTCTTTTGGTCCTTGTTAGTTTGCCGCTTTTGTATTATTGTTTTTATTAAAAACATTTTATTGGTACTCTGATATTCGGTATGTTTTGTGATTTGATTGATATGGGAACGTGTCGGTTTGTGTCATGTTTTCCATGTTCTTTAATATGTTAATTTCGTTTAATAAATGTAGTAGCGAAAGCTTATTAAGATGTTGACATAAATGTCGTTCTAGTTTATAGAGGAAATTTTTGGTTGATATTCTGAAAGCTTCGGGATGTGACGATCCCATGTCCCCATCGCCTTCTAGTGGCGGAGAATTCTTCCGCCAGTGCAGTCAGTCAACCGAACAAAAACAAAAGTTAACTAGTACCTTAGTAGATGCCTAGCCTCAAATAGTGTCAACCTAATAGCCCATGCATGAAAAAATTATCCAGCTATAATAATAGTACCCACCATACTCTTTTTTCTTCCTCACTTACTTATAGTTATTCTTAGTCATTTTCAGACTTCCTAAAATCTTGCAATATAGTCGTACAGTGCTAATCAGCGTTTATATAGTGGCAAACAAGTATGCAGTTCACATTGACGTTAAGTGATGATTGTAGCCTATACACACTTACACAAAGACCAAGGTCAAAATGCAGATGCGTCACCACTCCTGAGGCTTAAGGTGTTATGCCTCGGTGCCGGAAATTACAGGGCCGTACATTACCATCTGACCGGAACACGATAGTGCTCAACACTACCATTTAGCGACAAGTATATTAGGTAATGCGGTGGTGCCTACGCCCGCGAGCTGCGTCACTGGAGCTCTACTACCAGAAGAAGCCACCACCACCACTCTAAACTATAGAATCATCGTAAAAACTAGACATTTAATTGAGAGACCTAAGCTGTTATGCATCTTCCAGTAGGAACCTAGATTGGATAAAGCAGGAACTTTCGGTTATCTGACTAAAGAGCTCTACCATTAGGACAGGCGTTTTCAAGATGGATATTTTTCAAAGAGAATTTAACGACTTTTCGTAAGCATTTCGTTCTTCGTGCTTTACCACCTGAGTCGCTATAACTCATAACTCAGATAACATTTGATAAATGCAAAGCTTTTAAGATACTTTTTATTTGTATAAAAAGTATCTTAAAATTGTCAATCCTCATGAGACATGGAATTACAAAATGTCGCTAAAACATTCCATAGCCCAATGATAACGCAGTTTTGGTACAATTAACCGTCAACTTGGGAATAACTCGATTCAATAGCTATTATTGAATCCAATCGAAAATAAATTATTTATTTGGTCATCTACAATAGCCGGTTAATAGGATTATCGTAGGTGTGTGGGTTCGATGCCACGGTGGTACCTGGCGCACCGCAATATCCTATACAAAGCTTGCCGTCTGTTACACTCGTTTTTTTATATGAAATTTGTTTATTTAATTTATCACGCTCGTTTATACGGCACTTCCTTCGTGTTATACCCGATTAGCTTTTTGTGGTTTGTATTCAATTATTTTTTTCGATCAACCTTCTATTTCCCAATGATTCTTAAACTTTTTGCGGTCTTCCTTTGTTTTTTTTAGTTACCTATGATAAACAAACTTTTTGTAGGTTATGTTATGTCGCTACATTTTTTTTGTAAATAAATTCTATTTTTTACAACTACGTAGGTAAGTAGGTATGCGAGTAATGCAAGGTTTGAGTTATTTCACAATAAAGTACTCGTCAATAGTTAGTTCTGTCTACACCTGTTCATGTACGCTTACATTACATCACTTTTTAACCGAGTTCAAAAAACGAGAAGGTTCTCAATTCGGCCGGTATATATATATATTTTTTTTATAGCATACATTATATAAATGTTGCGCTAAACCAATTACTACCTGTAAAATTTATAAGTAGGCATACCCATGTTTATGACAAATTCATCCTTAACCTTTTCACATTAAAACGTCAAACAAAACGATGTTTTATAGATACATCCGACGTTTTAGAACGAGATCGGGGCGTTAAGTGCCTTCCATACAAAAGTATTGGATTACCAGGTTGTATTGAGCGCTAGAGAGCGCCCATAATAACAGCTCAAATGATACATTTCGAATACAATGGGGCGATCAATTCAATTTTTGAATTGAGAACGCTCTCCTAGTCTTCTTTTTTATTTCGTCTAAAGTGCTGTTTTGTTCAGCCAACATCCGAGGGAATCTGACAGTCACTGTTTTTTCTCCTGTTTTTCTTTTGCATTAGATTTTAATGCGGGGTTACAGATACAAAATGAATCGATGGACTTTTATACGCTTCTAACTGACACGTTTTGTTGGTTTTAAGCGTTCTATTTTGCGTTGTTTAAGTCTTTAGATACCACGTTTTAAGATATGGAAGTAGTTAAATGTCTAACATACATAAATTTACGTGGCCATGAATAACAAACATGACTGGCGACTAGCGAACCGAGCTTTGACTCGCGTGCGAGATAAAAAAAGAAAGAGCGTTTAATTTACTCATTACATTACATTACACATGCAACTGGCTAGTGGCCAAACGGTCGGTATATTTGGGCGAATGTTATAATGACATCGATTTGAATATTCAACATTGAACAGCTATCCCATTTACATAGGTTCGGCCGTTGAATTTCGCGCTAGTGCAGAATGTCGCCCGCCTCGCTAATTATTATGCTTGCCGGTTTAATTTGCAACAAAAATTCGTGTAGTTTACATATGACGGCAGTATTACTTATTAAATTAAACGCAGATATATTTTATACTATTAACGTCGTCTATTCGGTTGCTTGAACCCGTTCGTTGTGGTAAAATGTTACGAACTCAGTATCATTCGAAATAGCGACATTTCTAGTTATTCAATTTTGCCAAAACTCGATCGTTTGTATAAAATAAAAGAAATAAATGTGGGCGTCCAAGCAGTAGGCCGGAAAGATTTTATCTGTTGGCAATACAGAAAAAATGGCGCCCACCGGAAGTGTCCGAGCGCGGCGCGCGGCGCGTTACCATTTTTTTTCTTTTTTGTTTTAAATGGCTTTTTCCCGGCATCGTTCGGCCGGAAATGCGTTTGCGTAGAAACTGCCCCACAATGTCCAACGGTGATATGCCCAATAAAGTTAATAAGCAATTCTGGCCCTTGGCACTGAAAGTTAAAGTAAGAATTTGCTTAAGGTGTAGAACAAAAACGTTTCGGTGGAGCTGTGGACACGACGAGCGTAGCGCTAAATAGCATGTTTTTATTCATGAACCTCCCATTCTGTTTAGCGAGCGATTCTCAGCTGATTTATTCTCTTTGTAATAAATTTGGGAAACGTACTCTGACACTTAAGAAACTATAGTGTAATTAAAGCTTCCTAAACACAGCGGATATCGCGTCCCATAAATAAAGAGTAGGTAATGGAGTGCCATCGAGCTTGGGTCTGATTTACTTATTTGGCAATTAAAAAAAAGAAAAAACTTGAGTAGTATAATAGTGAATCTATTGCATTTTATATTCATTGTATTAAAAAAGGTACAAAAATGGCAGCTGCACGTCAATGGAGCGATGGTTGGCGCGATAAGCCACAGTGTCCTTCCACAAAACAATTATTGCGTTTAGGTTGATTCGCCTGCAAAGAGATTTGCGCAATGAACAATATCGAGCTTTGTTCGATCGCGGCGATTTGCTTGTGATATTGATATTACTGGCGCGGCCCACCGACAATATCTATGGTCTGAACGGCCGACCAATCACGACAACGGATCAGTGTAAAAAAATATGACACCAATGTTTCATGAACAATTCAAAATAGTTTTATGAAAGATTAGAACTGCCTCGGTGGCATAGAAGTCGCTAGAAGTAGCGATTTATATCGCTGAGCTACACGCTGAATTATGGATTTATTTCAATTTTTCAGATTTGCTGTATTTTACCCGTTGAATGTCTCGGCTTCTATTATTATCTACATGGAACTCAAAAAGTGTAATTATCGAATAGTGAAACATTATGTCAATGTTTTAGTAAACGTATTAAGGTTCTGCCTGCTCCTTCATCATAACATAACTTCATACCTACATTCTCCGCAGTCAGTCAAGTTTAATAAAATATTTTCATATATCTATATATTTTATCATACATCGCGCAGAGTAGAAATAGATCAATAGAATGTGTCCACGTAATTTCGAATAGCGCGTAGAGTGTAGATGCTAGTAGATGTTATCTACCATGTAAATGTTAATCTGGTAATTAGGAGATCAGACAGCGAACTGCAGATGATCGCAGATCTGGCTCGCAGCCACACTATCAGCGCCATCTAGCGTGATCTACGGGCGTTCAGAAATAATCACATTCATATTACACATTGGTAGACATTCCGAAGTGCTTTTTGGGTATGTTGTGAATGAAAAAAGTTTATTATTTATTCAAGGCGCTTTGCCTCCTAATTTAAATTATGGTAATAAATACATAGTAAACAACAGCAAAGACCTCCAATATATTAAATTGATAAATTTTAACATAAGTTATTGTAAAGAGTTTGTTACTTTAGTATTTTAGCTTAGCATTATCCGACCAGCGTACCCAACTTTGTATTCAAATTAATTGTGGCCATTACACGTGAAGGTAAAGCTATAATATTTTTCCAGAGAACCGCTAATAAATTTCGAGCGGCTATTAAAAAAACGGCGGCAGAATACAGGTAATTAACTCACAGTATATCAGGCATATTAGTATAGTGCGCTCGATTGCGTCCGCTAGAGGATTGGGCCGTTACCCCTGCGGTACATCTGTAAACATCTTAGAGATAAGCATCTGACGTTTGACACAAAGCGCGGTTGCGAGAGATAGTATCTTTAACTATCCGAATGCCCCTCACTCCGTACCCGACTTCCTCGGCCCCGTCTAATTATTTATTTATACCCGCCTATCACACCATCGATGCGCGCCACTGCAAAACAGCGCGTTTTCATGAGCACACATTTAGAATGGAGTCGGTATCCTTATCACCTGATCTCTGCGACGGTCCTCACTGAATTCGACGCCTTCACTTTCTATTTCACGATTATAGAGTTTTCAGAATTCTGTAAGATTACCGACTTCAAAGGAATGAGATTGATTCTCGCATCTCTGCAGCCGTACCACGACCTTTTATTGTCAATAAACTGAATCACTACTAGTTTTGTCACGTTTGTTCCTACGGTTCTATTTTCGTAGTATTTTCTTCAATGACACCGGTCATTGAAGAAAATTGAAACAAATGTTTTGGCATCATTAAAATTGAATCGTCAGACGACGTCATAGTACCTATTCTTCTACAAACAGACTAACGAACTCTTTTCATCCGGGTTAAGTTTGGTACAGAATAACCTCGTAGATTTCTTACGAAAGTCAACGTAATCCTTAGATTAACGGCCAAAGGTGTTCTAAAAATAGAAATTATAGTAGTTAGCCTTGATATAATTGATAAATTTCCGTTTTACACCGTTACCGCAAGCGATGGGGGGTTATAACTGTGTAAAAAAAACCTTTATGACATCTCACTCCTTCGAAGTGGTCAGGCCAAGGTGTAATTTGATTGAAAGCACCAAAAAAGTCTTATAATCATATAATAAGTGGTGGAATAATTATTGGGGTCTTAGGAGCAGGTGCGTGGGTTACGAGCGCACGCGCCGACGTCTGCCCGTTTCCGACTGACCGACGGGAGAGACATAATTATGTTAACAAATACGAAATGTCCTAGGGAAAATTATTTCACGTCCGTGCGTAAAAATGTAAATTAAATTAGACATCGTGAGTGAATGTCTGGCTAGGGATCATCTGACATCACCTGACTTAGGACTTTCAGCTGTTCGCGCTGTCTTTTTTGGTTATTTATAAAGAATATTCATGTTTTATTATCCATTGTGTTTGATTGCTTTCGGGCAATGGTATTAAAAGCCAATTTGAAATATAGGACTATTACACAATTCCATAGTATGTTGGCTTGTTGGCAGTGGCAGCCCTTAAATTAATTATACCAATCATCATGTTACGTAGTTTTTACTTTAGTTCAATTTGCGCTGTCTTATCTAATCTGTAAATGGCTATTCCGTGTATGTCTGTAATTTCGCGATGTTCTACATCGTATTTAAATTAAGCATAATTTTTGTTGTTTCACTTTGACTGACTTTAATAGCTCAAAATATCTAAAACAATTCATTTATTTAAGCCGGAATTACGTTAATTATTGTAATATAACATTTTAAGCCGAGAATTCAGTTTGTGTTATCATTTTTATTATTTTTGAAAGTGATAATAATTAAACATAAATTGCTTTATCTATTTAATCGTTAACGCTGTTAAGACACTTTACATATTTACTTATTTAATGAACTAGTTTACGTGATTCAAGGACAAGTATAGGATAGAGGAATAAATTGATTTTTAATTATTTTATGCATTCTTAAAACGTGCGAGGAAACTATATAAAAGGCTCGAATCAACGACCTGGACATATTTTTTTGATGACTGCAGTCTATAGATACCTACACAAATACCATAGGTCAAAATGTAGATGCTTAGTTGTTTTGTCTCTGTGTTAGTTATTACGGGGCCATACATTATCATCTAACCGGTACACGATAGTGCTAAACCCTTCCATTTGGCGGCAGATAGATTAGGTAGGTAATGTGGTGGAACTCTACCACTTGTTGTATTCAAATAGTTGCGTTTCTAAGCCAGTCAATTGTCCTCCGAGGTTAGGTTAATTTTCCCCTTAGTTTAGCTTAATTAACCTTTGTTCGAATTTTACATTCATTTATTTTCAACTGTCTTATAATTATGGTGATAATTTCGATTGATTAGGTTGATAAGCCCTGCACCTACTTATTGATAATCAAATGCTTCCAAAACAAAATCTACGTGTTTCTGAAACAATTAATTTTGTGTTGTTGTTGCATAATTTGAGATAGTGCTAAACACTACTTTACTGAAATCAAAATATTTATGTTCTGTAACTTTACTTATTGCTGGAATATTTATTACTAGCGGCCCGCCCCGGCTTCGCCCGCGCTGCTCCGTTCCTATTAGTCATAGCGTGATGATATATAGCCTTTCTTGATAAATGGGCTATCTAACACTGAAAAAATTTTCAAGTCGGATCAGTAGTTCCTGAGATTAGCGCGTTCAAGCAAACAAACAAACAAACTCTTCAGCTTCATAATATTAATATTATAGTATATAATGTCATAAAAAAAATATTTATACGGGTTAACCATGCAATGCCAACGCTTTAATAATAAATTAATTATAAAAAAACTTCAGGATTTAAACCTTAAATCGCCGAACCTCTGTTCGAATCCTGCTCAAAGAGATATTTTCATAATGATATTGATTATCAGAAAAATCAAATCATTTTAATGCACTGGCAAATAAAGGAATTAGTAATTATTTAACAATGTCTTTCCCGCTACCGAAGATGGTTTAAGTGAAGTAAAGAAATTGTTGGTTATGTAAAATAGTGGTGCGTTAGGGAGTTATCGATAGTCGAGAAGCTGTTAAAGTTAGTGTCGACGCGGACAGTTACGGGCTCGTTGGCGGCAGCTTATGAATTAGTGTAGCATGGTAGCCGTGGGAGATTTAGTGCGGACTTCTAATTGGACCGGGTTTGATGCCAGAGGCGCGAAACATTCAAATTTATTGCTCTCCATAATTGTTTTTGTGATGTAAGCTCTGAGAGACCCGGATCCATGCAATCTTTATTAGATGTTACTGTTTCAATGTTTACATGACCACTATTTTACTCAAATTATTTTTTCATGTACTACAAGTAGGTACAGTATAATCGTTATTTATATAAGACTGTATTTACCGTCAATGTGGTCTCTGTGTATCAATATAGATGCATTACCCCTTCCTTCTTCAATGGTCCAAGGCCTTTATCATTTCGACATTGAGATTAGTTATTAAGATTGTCATAAAATATCTTAAAGTTAATTAGATCTTAATGATACTATCTCAGTTACGCTAACAAACTATTAATTTTCTTTTATTGAGAAACGAAACATTTTCCAATAAGCTGTTTGAGTGAGCCCTAAACAAACAGAGAAGGTATCTTCATAGTCTGAAGTGTAATTAAACGATTACTTAGCAGGCTCCTAATCCTCAAACTCTCTAGTTAATATGTCAGGTATTTAAAATAAATAAATTACTCCGTTTTAATTCATTATGAATATCTGTAGGTCAAATATTTTATGTATCTATTAATAAAAAATCTAAATCAAGTTACAAAAATGATAATAAAGAAATTGAAACTAATGTAAGTATATCAGTATAATGTCTCATTTTCTCTCTTACAAACAAATAACATTGAGGTTTCACCTGTCTATTAAGTAATATAAGAACGAATCGACATTATTATTTGACATAAATTAGTGTACCCATTTCATTGACGTTTCGACCTTGCTGTATATTATTTAGTAGTTTACTCACAATTACTCCGCACATCATTAAATTACGGCAAATAATGATCCGAGCAATTCAACCATCACGTTTCCATTTGCTATACATCTTATTTCCCTTTAATCCTTCAGAGAAACATGTAAGTATTTTTGTATTAGTAACAGTGGTAAATTCATCGAGTAACGAGAAAAATGAATCGCTACTATAATAACTGGTACCTACGTAAGGCTGCGGTTGCACTATAAATCGTCGATATCGATAAATTTGGCGGGTAAATAAATCGTCTTTTCAATTATCCCCCGGAGTAGCAGCTGTCCGCGCGCTCGCTCGACTACTGCCCGGAGTATTTATTTTAATCACGCGCACACATCAAACATCCGAGACAGTGTTTCATCGACATCTCTTCAGGCACATCCTTAATTATGAAATGTTACTTTTGCTTTACGATAAAATATTATGTGTGTCTCCAAATTCACTTCACTACTTCATGTTTAATGCTAGTATAAGCTGCACATTCATAAACGCTTAGTTAGATGTATTAAATTTACTTAGGATATCTTTTATTTGAACGGAAACCTGCACCCTTGAGTCCGACTCGCACTTGACCGGTTTTTAGTGAACTTTGCTTATTGGAAGAAATGGACGAAATATAATAGGTTTACAATTAAATAGTTGAACTGTTAACTTCACCTCGATAGTTTACGACCAACAATTACTATCTACTAATTGTTAACCTGTATAAGGATATGTGCTAAACGAACTATAAATATATGTATATCTATTCCATAACAAAAAGTTAAGCTTTGCCGTGTGGAGTTTATTAAAGTTATTAAGTAGGTACACCTATAATTAACTGAAATGGTCCTGGTAATTTTAGTGTATACATACATAGTTATAGATAAATTCTTTAATACCAACATTCAATGTTTCCCAATATTGATATTAAGTGATGTCGAATAATTGCAAATTTTATTTCTTGTTAATATTAATGCATATTTCACTTATTTCATAACAGCTGTAAGGATAAGATATTAATTGCAATCAACACTTGTATCTTGTGATTATAATACTGCAGTTAAGAATTCGTGGGCAAATCTGAAATACCGCGCAAGGAACAAAAGCAATCGCTTTACGGATTACTTTGTAACGTAATAAAAATGAAATAAGACGTTAAAGCAATTGTTAAAAAAAAACGTAACTTCACGTCTATATTCTAGGAGGGAATGTAGAGAATGGGAGGCTAGAGATAAGTGCATGCACAACAATTCGCTAGTTGCGTTTTTGTGTATTATGTAATAGGTGGTTGTTGACATAACGAGCACATTATTATAAATAAAATACATAATTTGATAAATGGAAAAAAAACAATAGGTCGTACTTATTCCCCGATCTGGAGATCGAATCGAACACTCAGTAAATCAGTACATGTCAATAGTTGCTTTCTACCACAAGACTACTGAATTTATGACAAATTCACTTAGTGATATTTCAATTTTGCGCGTACAGTACCTACGCGGTATTGCACGCCTACCGACGAAATGCAGCGGGCTCGAGACTGCGCAGGCGCCACCGCGCTTGATTGCCGAGAGCGCTAACTACGCGGAACTAATTCACTGACATCTCTGAAAGAACCGCTTTTTTGTAATTGAACCGCTGAACTAAAGTGTATTTTTGAATCATTCCGACATCTGGGACAATTTAGGGTTGAGTATATTTTTAATATAGCAGTGTTAAAGTATGTCTTCCAAGTTATTTGATAACATTACATTTACGTTAAAAACTATTAGGTATATTGGAATTGATTTTATAAGAATACTAGCAGACACGGCCGACGTTGTCCTACTAGCGGATCAAATTGTGCTTTTCAAACCATCACAAACCCATAACAATATACACTCAAAATTTCAACCAGCGCCAAGCACAGAAGAATGAAATAATTACTATGACTAGATGAACTTTGTATTACCTTAACGGTATAAAAAACAGCCTACACTACGACGGATTCTCCAGTCTACCAAATTTACACAAAACAATCATGAAATAACACGAGATTTTTAAATATTTATAATATTAACATGTGCCTTACAATTTTTTATTTTATGGATGGAAGGCAACAATGTTCTATAATAAAACTAAACAACCAGAGTGATATAATAATACATGAATTATATTGCATATCTCTTACAAAAATATCACAATAGGTACATGTAAGTAACATGTACGGAACTCATCCTATGAGATATTTATTCCAGATTGGTCTGAAGAATTTCGAACCCTTTCTAGCAACACTTGGTTGATTTTCATCGAAACGTAGCGTTAAGCAAAGCGTACGTAAAATATTATGTCGCTATACTTTTTATTTATTACATTTCAAACATTAGATTTTTTTTAACTTTAGGATGTAGTCGACCGAAAAATTGCTGAACGTTTTTTAGAAGACGCTTCATTTAAAGTTGTTTGCAAAATCACAAATCGACTTGTAATTTTGAGAGTATATTTTAATGGATAAAACACGATATTTTATGAATATCATGAAAGTAATAGACAATCATACGCCTCTCATTGATTAATGAAAAATTCCAGCCTATCTATTAAATATATCTAAGTATAGATATTCATATAACAACTAGAGGTTCCAATATTGGAGGCGTTAACGCAATTGTTTTAAAGATGTAACTTCAGGCCTGTATTCTCCTAGGGCGTTGCCAGTGAATTGTACACTGGCTGGCTATGTTACACCTACAGATAATTCTAAATCGACTAGAGTTCAGTCACCATTACCACTAGTAAAAGAAGAAATTTAAATTTAAGATAGCAAAACTCAAGTCGATCAAATTACATGATATGTTCAAAATATTTTATTTTTAATGAAAAGATTTCACAAGCATGTGTTAATGCGAAATAATATAAAAACAATGTTCAAAATACTTCATTAAATCGCATTACGAATCAGTAAAAAGTGCAATTCCAGCAAGTTCGGTCGATTCCGCTTAGTATTGCGTGTGGTAGCCACCGATGTCGCGACGCGCCCAATTGAGAGCACACTCCTTTATTTGTGTACCACGCCACATTTCTCCCGTCCTCGAGACAACTTCGTCTTTTAATTGCGTCAACACTCCCCTGATTGGTTGTTATACTATTTAAACGTTTCTTTAAACTTGCATGGCTGTTGTCTGCACCTGCAAAAAGTTAAATGTCTTCCTAATACGATTGATTCTCTATATTGCTTCTCAATGCGTAGAATTCGACTATATCTCTTCATTTTACTGTGACAAAATGGCGTCAAATCGATGAAGCGAAAATTAAAAGAGAATACGAACCGTATTCTCTTGTGTTGTGCTCTTTAAAGTTAATTTCAGGTTTAGATATAATGGCATTGTACTAGTGATAGACTCCACGTTGCGTAATTCGGGAGCGTAGGCAGTATTAGCTCCGTAAATGGACGGAGTTGTAGTGAATACAGATTTATATAATCAACTGGTAGTAGAGTTCCAGTGCCGGAGCTCGATGGCGCGGCGTAGGCCCCACCATTACCTAGTCTATCTGCCGCAAATTGGTAGCGTTCAGCACTATCCTGTTCCGGTTAGAGGGTCATGTATGGCCCTGTAATAACTATCACAGAGACATAACAACTTAGGTAGGTACCAGGGGTGGCAACGCATCTGCATTTTGATCTCTGGTTTTTGTGTAGATGTCTATAGGCTGCAGTCATCACTTTACCTCCATGAGAGGTTATTTGCCACTATACATAAAAAAAAATTATTCATCACAATTTACTACAAAATTTCTATCATGATAATGATATTCTTCAAAAGTTCTCAAGTTTACTAAACTTCATGTTGTAGCGTTTTGGAAACCTCTAGCTATCATATTTATAATAGTGGAATACCGCCGAACGGTTACATAAAACAGCTTTACAGCTATCCATAACGTTAAACCATGTTCCGCTTAGATTCCATGGATTTAGTCTTTGATTCAACAAACTCTGGATATCTTCCATATAGTCAATTCGAGTTATAGTGAATATGTAAATGGTTGCGAAGTTATTTTAGTATGCATAACAGCTCTGTTTGAATTACCAGTATAGAACGTAAATGGTATAGTATATAAAGAAGAAATGACAAAGGAAAAATATTTCATCTTTTTTAGAATTTCTATTTGATGTCACACCTGTAATTTAAACTCATTGTTTGGTCAATAAACATGTTTTATCTTATTCCCAGCTAGCTGTGCCCGCGACTTCGTCCGCGTGAAAATTTATGACTGTTCAGTACCTACCCGGACGAAGTCGTGGCGCAGCTAGTATAAAAGTAGTCTAAGTTACTCCTCATTACATAAGCTATCTACCAGTGAAGGTCCTGTCAAAATCGGTCCAACCGTCGCAATAGCAACTATAGAAAAAATGAAATAATTTGCATTTTTCTCGTTCTTATTTAAATTTGATGCCCTTATACACCGTGGCAACCTCGTGTGGTCGAAGTGTGAAGGAATGCAATGTGTATTTATTGACGTGTTAATTGATTATAATAGATTCATTTAACCTTATCAGGTTATGCCGCGAAACCAAGTGAGGTGTTGCTATCAGATTGAAAGGTGCAAAAAATTCAATTAAGAGCGAGGGCCTTTGGCATACGTAATAGCAAAATGCACAATGATGTAAGTAAAAAAGAAGCATCACGAAACAGTCTGTTGTTATTTACATTAAATGGGAAAGACAAGTAAATTAAAAGTAAGAAGCGGTGTGATTGTCATAGGTACTCATTGTTCTAGAGTACCCACGGCGGTTATTTATGTATAATTGTCATTCGAGGCGATGTCATGTGGGTGTTAACAAAGGCTTTCTTATGACTCTTTTGGTTTTGATTAATGCCCAATTAATTAGAACATTTTGTACGTCATTAAGAAGCTGTATCGAGTTAAATGAAGAGTGTTTTAATATAGTTTTTTCTGGTTGTAGAAACATTGTGGATTGACTTAGCCAACTTAGCTATGAGAATTTATAGAATAATGTTACTTTTTTTTATCACTTTATTATAATAGACAGTTATATGTATCTAACAATACAATATTGTTTTTATGTCACTAAGATTGTTCTGTCCAAAGTTTATTACGAATGAAGAAAAGTTATTTCTTCAAACATTACCTTAAACTGAACAGTGATAGCTGGTATTAAATTGTGAGATAGAGATATAAGATCTTTTCAGGACTTTTGTCTAAACTTCAATAGGTACATCAAACAGATTCAATGAACTTGTAAGTTGTAGGTTCTTCAAAATTAAATAGCATTTTTTGGCAAGTATTGATAGCACCTGGCCATTAACCGTCAAATAAAAACAAAAGTCACACGTAATGGTACGATCAGTTTCATTCAATAGGTTCATTTAACGTTAGTTTTTGCCTTATAATGGTTGTATAGTATTTTTTGCAAGGTAATTGCTAATTCTAAAGTTTTGTCGTGCTGGTGTGCCAGTCTGATTTATCTGATCTTTATCGATTGATTTACAGCTTAACCGAGCCTCTTACATTTCTCTGTTTCCGCCGTTCGTGTTTATTGTGTTTTGTTCACATTGTTTTTATCAGACCTTCTAAACTACGAGCTGACACCAATTTTACGCACGGCACTCTATCGGTGGTTCCCGACTCGAGTTCTTAATAGATTTTTGAATGGAAACATAATTTGTTTTATACTTCGCGTAATAATAGGTTTGTGATTTTATTCTAATTGCGTTCACAGTTCGCACAGGTAAATATAAAGCTTTCTAGCTGTCGGAAAAATTACAGCGGCTGAGTTGCGCGCCATTTTCCATGGCATTGTGGCGCGAGCCTGTTATTTTCCCATTTGAGTGGTTTTATGGCAGTGTTTGCATTGTGGGCAGATGGGCACAGATAAACATAGCGTTCGTCGATCTAGAAACGTAGGTAACGTAATTATTCGCACGCAGACCGAAGTCACTAGACGGGTGCAAATGAATACTTCAATGCGTTAGCTACCAATTTTCGTATATTACTCATCTTTATTTCCGTGAAAGGGTAGGTTTACCGTATTTATAATATGCATTCATGCATACGTTTAATATTATTTGCTAGTTTGCTTTAATATTTAGGGGCGAGTCTATTCCAATTTATTACCATTTACCAGTTTCAGGTCAGTGATCTTTTCAAATGTTTAAATTAATCTACTATTTATTTTATTACGTCTCGCGTCAGCACGGGGTTAAATATGAACCCTCAATCTTTGGTAGCTTATCTGCACGGATTCATAGGTCCAACACGTAGAGACCCTTCCAAGAATTCTAATTTGTTATGGCGGCATTCGGCGGGCCACTCTCTGTCTGTATCAATAGTTAATACAAGTACAGAGAGGTCCGGCAGAATACATGTGCTATTGCAATAAAAATAGATTTGCCAAACTTCAGTGCCTGGGTCTCTGGAGTGAGAACCGAAACTAGGCAGATTCCGGATCATATTCAATTCGAAGTTTTCAACTCAGCCCTTCTACATTTCAACACATCGCAGCAACAATGTAGTAAAAGTACAAAAACATTTTCCACAAATAAAAAGTTTATATTAGGTTGGGGAAAAAGTTTCTTCGCATTTTTTAAGATAATTCAAAACATTTTTTAATATAGTTTATTTAAATTTAACTAAAGTATGTATGTACCATTTTGTTCGATAACCTTTTGCCATCTTGTAGGTAGGGACATGATCCCATTGCTATAAAAATTTTGGGACTTCTCATCGAAATACCGCGACAAGTGGATTTGGCAGTCCTCTCGTGATGTTAACCTAACATTGCATAAAGAATTCTGAAGAGACCGAAACAGGTGGAAATCTGAAGGTGCAAGGTCAGGACTATACGGCGGATGCATTAACACCTCCCAGCCAAAGTCTCTTAATTTTTGCTGAGTGGCTATATATGTGTGAGGAATAGCGTTATCATGATGAAACACCACACCCCTTCTGTTGATAAATTCCGGCCGCTTTCTCTCGACTTCTTGCTTTAATCTCATCAGTTGTTCGCAGTAGAGTTCAGAATCGATAGTCCTGCCTGGTGGTAATAGCTCATAATGAATAATGCCCTTCCAATCCCACCACACACACAACATCACCTTATTGCGAGTTAACCCGGGTTTCGCCACAGTCTGTGAAGCCTGACCGGCCTTTGACCACGACCTTTTTCGCACGTTCTTGTCGTACGTGATCCACTTTTCATCACCAGTTATCAGCTTCTTCAAAAATGATTCGGTTTCATTACGTCGTAATAAAGAATCACAAATGAGTACACGGTTCATTAGGTTTCTTTCAGTGAGCTCGTGAGGTACCCAGATATTGAGCTTTTTTTTGAACCCAGTTTTTTTCAAACGCGCCAAAACTGTTTTGTGATCAATTCTCAGTTCTTCAGCTACGTCGTAACTATTGATATGTCGATCTTGCTCCACTTTTTCAAAAATGGCATCCATTTTATCCGTGATAGGGCGACCAGAGCGAGGTGCATCTTTGACATCAAAATATCCGGATTGAAAACGCTTAAACCAAATTTGTGCTACTCTCACAGACACTGCACTAGGTCCATGAACATCGCAAATCTTTTTCGCGGTTTGCGTTGCATTTTTACTTTTTTTGTAGTAAAATTATAAAATGTATCGAATTTCTTCATTAGATTCACTCATCTTGACAGTACGAAAAACAAATGAAAATCACACATTTGCCTAATTTGAATTTGGAATTATGTTCTTTAAAATTGTAACTTTCAATGATACCAAAACCAGCCAGATACAAATACTACAGCCAAAGAGATTTTATTACAAGTTCATACATACTATAATGCGAAAAGACTTTTTCCCCAACCTATTACAATTTGAAAGTAAGTAGGTAAGTATTTTATTTATAAAAAATACAAGCTTTCGTATGTGTATGAGAAGCATACAGAGAATGTGTGTAGGTCACGCTATACAACCCTTTTAATGGAAGTATAAGCTGACGTTAGTTCTGTTTTCCTTGATTACATTGCATTTCGTGTTCAATGCTATAGAATTCACGATTTATCTGCAAACCAACCGCCATGGGAGCATTTGTGTAATGCAACATTCTACTTCACTCCATTTTCTAAAGATAAATAGGTATAGGTAGTCACGTAAGTAGGTACCTACCTATCTTTACCAGTAAATGTCAGAAAGTTGCAGTATCTAGAAAACAAACAGCCTTCTCTATCAAAGAAGTTCAATTTGTTAATTTAAATAAAATATTTTATACTATTTAACTTAAATCTCATACTTATATGTATTGTTTTAGTGGTGGTATTTTATTAGATAGGTAACATCGTTTATTATAAAAGAAAACAGTTTTCTTAATTTACATTTTCGCGTTTTCTATTTTCTTCGAACGACCATACCATGACTGCCTTTCATGATCTTTCTTGTCAAGTAAAATTGGATTGCAAAATATTGCGAATTTGTTTATACATCAACGTCGATGAATAAATGAGACAATAATTCCTACCAAATTGCACAGCAATTATGCATTGTATGGTAAGTACCTAATGTAAAATTAGAAGACTATAATTTGGCTGGTATACAGCACAACTTCGTAGTGTAGGAGTCGGAGTAGGACGTAAGTCACGTAGGGAATGCCTCACGAAGAGTGCGTGTGTAGGACCTAGACGTTGTAGTCGGCCGGGAAGTGGATTCATTGCCGTGTCATCACAGTATTTCTGCCGTAATTATGATTATTTCCCTTTGCGGAATTGCAATGTACAAACTTTCCGGGTGATAAAAGTGAATTAGAGACTATATGTAGGTACTTACCGGAGAAGCACTAAGCCTGGGTTGCACCAGATAATTGTTAAAGTTAAAGTTATTGTGTACATTTCACACATTTCACTTAAGAATTTCATTTAAGAAATATCAGATTGATAAAGAGTAGGATTCCAAATGTTACAATAACTTTAACTTTAACAAATATCGTGGTGCAACCCAGGCTTAGTGCTTCTCCGGTAAGTACCTTCGTATAGTCTCTAATTCACTCTTACCACCCGAAAAGTTCATATATTACAATTCCGCATATTTAACTTATTTTGCTGGACCGTTGCTAAGTCCTTTGTTCAATACCAATTTTCGTATATTACTCATCTTTATTTCCGTGAAAGGGTAGGTTTAACGTATTTATAATATGCATTCATGCATACGTTTAATATGATTTGCTAGTTTGTTTTAATATTTAGGGGCGAGTCTATTCCAATTTATTACCATTTACCAGTTTCAGATCAGTGATCTTTTCAAATATTTAAGAGCAAAGTGTAAATACTTTTTTCAATATTAGACATAGACAAAGTGGGACGCCTAATAACATTTATAAATAAAGCTCTCCTGCTAAAAAAAAGGCGCTGGTTATACATGTTGGTAGCGATCATGTAAACACATCATAGGCTTCCAGAACACACAGTACATCGGCTGAGAGTGGGAACAGCGGCAATGTAATTAACCTGACATAATGGCCAGTTATTAAGCAATTTCTGCTCTAACATGGCGGATGTCTTAAGTCATATAACTATGCTAAGTAGGTACACAGTTACGCCCGTTTTAGATACCTATAGCTGCAGACGTACAGACCTTCCGAATACTAGTTATGGTACTATTATCCTTAAAAGGCTCTTTGTTTTGCATGCAAAGTATGTACAGTGATGACCGTTGCGAACTTAAACACATTATCCTGGTTGAAATTTTAATAACATTCAGTCTGTTTGTAGGTTTGGCCATAAAAATGGATGCATGTAGAATATTGATGTGTTTAGTTAAGACGGGGATGTGCCTAATTAAACATTGTTATTTATTCAAACGATATGATTTGTTGTTCATAGCAATGAATTTAAACGTGAGATGACATACAAAATAAAACGTATCTTTACGCCTGTATTCTTCGAAGGGGTAGGTAAATAAATAGATGCACTTATGGGGGCATGCAAACACCTACGGTTTGCCTCTGAGGTTGGATGATCCTTTGTACTACGCGGCGAGCCTAATGATTCTCGGATTCGGAATCTCAGTTTAACTAAAATTGGGTAGATTTTCAGTCTTAACTGCCTCTGTAGCCTAGTGGTAGCAGGCCAATACTACTACGCTGAGGTCCTGGGTTCGATTCCCGGATAAAGGGTTATGAGAGATAATGGTGTAAAGTCCTTTATCTCTGGTTCTATTGGGATTTTTCCATTTTCTGGAAATTCCCCAGTACCTCGAAGTTTGGTAATATGCCCGGAGATGTCAACAAGCTCGCCACCTGCTACATGGGCCAAAAAGTAACCGGCGAATCGTGGGTGTTTGCATGTATGATTGAATGCATGCATTTATCTGTGGCTACTCCTTCGGGGATTACAGGCGTGAAGTTAATTTTTTTTCAGTTGCACTCAAATTCAGAGTTATTATTGGAAAATAATCTAATAAATAATCTAGGTCCTGCTTACATTAATCTGCCATATTGTAGTGTTCAGCACTATCCTGTCCCGGTAAGATGGTAATATATGGCCCAGTAATAACTATCAGATCAGCAAAACAACTTAGGATTCAGAGGTGGCAACACATTTACTGGTGGTAGAGCTCCAGTGTAGGCACCACCGCATTACCTAATATATTATACTTGCCGCTAAATGGTAATGCACTATTGTGTTCCGGTCAGGTGGTAATGGACGGCCCTGTAATTTCCGACACAGAGACATAACACCTTAGGCCTAAGGAGTGGTAACGCATCTGCTTTTCGACCTTGGTATTTGTGTAAGTGTCTATAGGCTGCGGTCATCACTCATCAATGTGAAATGCATGCTTGTTTAACACTTCCATTACATAAAAAAAATCTGACCTGATGATCAAATTCTTAGCGTAGCGGCCCAGCTGCCTCTACGTCACTGAAGCAGCAGATGAAATATATGTATAATGTAGGTATATGCTATTGATATAGCACAATTGGTAATTATCACCGACTACATAGTACCAAAACTACTGGCGATTGTAAAATGGTTTCAATTTTATTCAACAACCGTTGATTCGTTGCTATTTAGGTAATTCATTCTAGGTTATTCGGAGCTGGAGTCTAACAACGCGAAGGCTTCGCAATGACCCAATTCCGTTGCATTCGCTAAATCTGCCGGCATGTGAGCTAATGTTAATGTATTTTATATTGCTTCAATTGGTAGATGCGACGGCGCGGTATGCAGTTGTCCGCGATGTGTGGGCGATTCGCAGTAACGCATTAGCGAATACTGAACTGACACGCACTGTTTCGTATGGTACACTGATCTTTGATTGCAGTTCAGGATCTGTTAATTAATTAACTTTTTTGTATATTCTTACTGGTGGTAGAGCTCCAGTGACGAAGCTCGCGGGCGTAGGCACCACCGCATTACCTAATATGCTTGTCGCTAAATGGTAGTGTTTAGCACTATCGTGTTCCGGTCAGGTGGTAATGTACGGTACCTTAGGCCTCAGGAGTGGTAACGCATCTACATTTTGACTTTGGTCCTTGTGTGGGTGTCTATAGGCTGCAGTCATCACTTAACATCAATGTGAACTACATGCTTGTTTACCACTTCAATTAAATAAAAAAAAAAGAAATGTGACCCGGTGATGAGTTCAATGGATTTTGGGATTTTGGGGTGAAGCTTTGATTGTTACAAGCTGCCATAGACACCTTTTAAATCTGATATGAAAACAATTACAGTATTTGTATAGCTCGCGGAGACCAAAGAAAATACAGTAATTTATTCATCTTTAACTGGGGCCAGAGTTCCAGTGTCAAAGCTCTGTCTGTACCAAATGGTAGTTGAATACTATTGGACACTAATAAAGGCTACGAGGCCATTCTAAACTCTTCCTTTCCTCCTCAAAAGCGGGAACTACTATCTTTAGACACTTGTGTGTGTTCGAAATCAAAATGCAATTCTTTCGGCGTGTGTTCTAATAATTAGTCCTCTCGTTAACGATCAGCCCACCCATTACTCCAAAAACTAAGGAATGAATATCAGGTCATGCGCATGGACTGGTGGCGGTGCAAAGCAATCGTGCGTTTAGGGCCCACATGCCGCCGCCAAGTTCCCTGGAAGGCGATGAATAACTCATTGTCCGTCCGTCCGTCCGTTGTGACGCACATTTCTCGGAAAGCACCGACGCAATGCAGAAAGTGACCGAGATAGTTGACCCGAAAAATTGACGAAATTGATGAAAGCACTGAACTGAAAGACCCTTGCGGCTTGCAACATATTACACCAAGATATTTGTTAAAGTAAAAGTTATTGTAAAATTTCACATCTTTCTCTAACTTGAACAGATTTCTATAAGTTAGAGAAGGATGAGCTAAAGTTACTGTCACATTTCACATCCTTCTCTAACTTGAACAGATTTCTATAAGTTAGAGAAGGGTGTGAAATTTTACAATAACTTTGACAAATATATCTTGGTGCAACCCAGGCTTACACTTCTAAGAAATACACCAGGAAACCTCTTTCGTTAACTTGCGAAACCTCACCTCTGCTAGTGCATGACGGACAGCACTCAGATTCGAAATATCCTTGCTCTGTAAAACCAAGTGGTGAAATCATCAAGTCATTTGAATAAATCTCGTAAAAAATAACAGTTTAATTTCGAAAGCATAGTGATGAAATATAACGTTTTTATGCACTTAAAATTAACTGAAATCAACTTATAATTTGCGTGAAAGGAATAACATAATACATTTGCATAATAATAATAAGGCTTGACGAAATGCATTTTTCATGTATTCATTTAAAAACGTTGGTATTATTATAACAGACACGTATATTTTGAGTGTGAAACGTTGAAAAAGTGCAGTACCGATTCCCACCAAATGCATCCGAATGTGGTATGAGTACATCGGTTTAATAATTAAGATGCACCGTGGGTAGCTGCACGCATGTCGGCACCGGTCACCAAACAGCTAAATATTCGCACACGACTATTGTGATACCACTTTATGGTCTCGGCCTGCCTTTATACTCCTTAGTTAGCATTCCAAATTGGTATAGTGAACGTTTTTTCATATCGCTTTAATGTCATGTCATAGCAATAAACTTTGTTAGTCGGCAAATAGACCAGGCTGCCGCGATTTAAGCTTACACTCGTAGATTTTTGTTAAAAATGTGAAAGAATTTAGTAATTAATCAAAAGTTTCTTTCTTCTGTCCCATATCGTATAATTCAGGAATCGTATCGTCGTAGGTATAGATACTATATACTACCTATAACAGCCTATAATGACAACGAGTGTTTGATTAATGCAAATATAATACTTTCACGATGTAAATTCATAAATACCCGAATAAATGTGTTCGATCATAGTTTTTCTCTTATCTTACATCACCTTTCAGAGTTTTTATAGCTATCAAGGTCATTTATTCAATAAATCAGTGGATAATTATTAAAATGTTCACCGCCTAGTATGACACTGTGAATCAAGCTATTTTATTTCTTAACCTCACACGAATGTGTCATGCATATTATTAAATCCATTAGCAAGATATGATATAGCTACGGAATTAAAGTAATGTTTATGTACTTATACTTATTTTTATATCTGACATTGTGAAAAATCGTAAAAAGTTAATAAGTTAGTGGAAAACATAAAAAGAAAATGTCTTAGTTACATTAGTAATTCGTTTTTAAATTGACTCTCAGATTAAATTATTTTCAAAAAGTGACCGTCTTTTGTTATTATGCATTTTTATCAAAGTGACAACCAAGCATGTATACAGGTCTGGAAGTGGTAATTAAGCATGTAACATAAAAATTTCTGCATGGTTCCCGTAGTTTTCGCCGCCCGGTCTAAAACTGAGTCAAGCTGCTACGATTGTTAACCTCAGCGTGTCTCAATTAGCGGTGTTATTTTATGAATAAAGCAGGTGTAATATTCTAATTCCAACAAGCTCCCACATTATAGAATGTGTACATCGAATAACTCGTTCCTGACTTTCAAATTAGATTGCTATGATGTAGAAATGTATGTTAAAAGAAACTTACGGTTAACCTTTTAATTTTGAATGCCATTATTCTGTTAAATACTGTTACACACAAAAAGTCCGTTAGCTTAAAAGTCACAGTTTACCTGTTATTTTTTTTGTATGAAAGGTGTTAAATGAACATACGTTTACATACATACATAATAGGTTGGGGAAAAAGTTTCTTCACATTTTTTAAGATAATTCAAAACATTTTTTAATATAGTTTATTTAAATTTAACCAAAGTATGTATGTACCATTTTGTTCGATAACCTTTTGCCATCTTGTAGGTAGGGACATGATCCCATTGCTATAAAAATTATGGAACTTCTCATCAAAATACCGCTACAAGTGGATTTGGCAGTCCCCTCGTGATGTTAACCTAACATTGCATAAAGAATTCTGAAGAGACCGAAACAGGTGGAAATCTGAAGGTGCAAGGTCAGGACTATACGGCGGATGCATTAACACCTCCCAGCCAAACTCTCTTAATTTTTGCTGAGTGGCTATAAATGTGTGAGGTCTAGCGTTATCACGATGAAACACCACACCCCTTCTGTTGATCAATTTCGGCCGCTTTCTCTCAACTTCTTGCTTTAATCTCATTAGTTGTTCGCAGTAGAGTTCAGAATCGATAGTCCTGCCTGGTGGTAATAGCTCATAATGAATAATGAGTCCAATCCCACCACACACACAACATCACCTTATTGCGAGTTAACCCGGGTTTCGCCACAGTCTGTGAAGAATGACCGGCCTTTGACCACGACCTTTTTCGCACGTTCTTGTCGTACATGATCCACTTTTCATCACCAGTTATCAGCTTCTTCAAAAATGATTCGGTTTCATTACGTCGTAATAAAGAATCACAAATGAGTACACGGTTCATTAGGTTTCTTTCAGTGAGCTCGTGAGGTACCCAAATATCGAGCTTTTTTTTGTACTCAGCTTTTTTCAAATGCGCCAAAACTGTTTTGTGATCAATTCTCAGTTCTTCAGCTACGTCGTAACTACTGATATGTCGATTTTGCTCCACTTTTTCAAAAATGGCATCCATTTTATCCGTAATAGGGAGACCAGAGCGAGGTGCATCTTTGACATCAAATTTCCGGATTGAAAACGCTTAAACCAAATTTGTGCTACTCTCACAGACACTGCACTAGGTCCATAAACATCGCAATTTTTTTTCGCGGCTTGCGTTGCATTTTTCCTTTTTTGTAGTAAAATTTTAAAATGTATCGAGTTTCTTCATTAGATTCACTCATCTTGACAGTACGAAAAACAAATGAAAATCACACATTTGCCTAATTTGAATTTGGAATTATGTTCTTTAAAATTTTAACTTTCAATGATACCAAAACCAGCCAGATACAAATACTACAGCCAAAGAGATTTTATTACAAGTTCATACATACTATAATGCGAAAAGACTTTTTCTATTATATGACAAGTGTAGACAAATTTGTTTTGTTTTGCATTTGTTTAATATTACGAAATCATTAACTATTGTTAGTAGGTAGGTAATGTAATACGGACATAAGCCCCTGAAGCCACTGAAAATCTCTATTTTTTATGTCATGCTTAATTTTGTCAAATAAGCGTCCATGTAACTGAAATTTCTCTGATTGGGAATGTCTAACGCAGCTTTAAGTCATGGAGACTAAGGGCGAGATTCACAGACAGCACTACGACTTTACTTTGAGCAAGGTACTGCTTAGAACTGTCAAAATCCAATCTGTACTAACAGTTCTATGCATACTTTGCTCAAAGTAAAGTTGTAGTGCGGTCTGTGAATCTCGCACTTATGGTGAGATTCGACTTTACTTTCAAGCAAAGTACGCTTCGAACTGTCAAATCCCATACTGTACTGACTGTCTGTGAATCTCACCCTAAGACCTTTTGCCTCTATGCTAAAAGATACGGAGCTATATACAAAAAAGTAAATGGAAAATTAACAGTATGATCAACAAACACAGCTTTAACTTCAGCAAGCATTTGTCTAAACAATTTTTTCATTGTTACAGGTAAATCGGCCTTTGACAATGAAGAAGGAAGGTATCCAGACGCGGAACCGCAAGCTGAGCAGTAAAAGCAAGAAGAAGAAGGGTGGCATGGGTATGGGCGGAGGCGGGGCATGTGCGCTAGCTCTGGGCGGCGTCATGGGCGACATGATCAAGCCTCTTGGAGACGCCACCAAAGGCTTCGGTGGTTCTGCGTTCCCTTCTGCTATGGACTTCGGTAAGTTACAGATCAATACTAACCCTAGCTGGTAGTAGAGCTCCAGTGACGGAGCTCGCGGGCGTAGGCACCACCGCATTCCCTAATATACTTGCCGCTAAATGGTAGTGTTCAGCACTATGGTAATGTACGGCCCTGTAATTTCCGGCACAGAGGCATAACATCTTAGGCCTCAGAAGTGGTAACGCATCTGTATTTTGACCTCTGGTCTTTGTGTGAGTGTCTACAGGCTGCAGTCATCACTTAACATCAATGTGAACTGAATGCCTGTTTCCATGATATAAAAAAAAAGAGTTATTAGGTTCTTACTCTACTTATACGTAAATGAGTCTGTATTGAGATTATTCCTACCCCTTTACATGTTCTATATGATTGTCAATAGGCTGCAAATAAAATGATACTCAGTGCTAAACATTAAATTATGCTTCATTAACCGTGCAACAATTGCTGTAAGAGCTTACTTAAATTTAAATCAATATAAAACCAATACAAAGTCAGCACCGATGTGGTATAAGAAGGTTTAAGTTTCTCATAACCCGGCTCTCCCTGTAGAATACGAAGCGATTACCACGTCGAAAAAAAAAATTAAATAATATCTTGCCAACTATAATGTAGAGTTCGTTGGCCTTCTATAATTCATTTTCAATACTAATCTCAAACATGTTTCGTGCAGGTCAGCATCAAGTGGGGCTGGTGCACCCGGCAGCGGCGCACATGTCACACTGGTACGGCGCCCCGCACCAGGGCTTCGCCCCGCCGCCCGCTTCGCACAACCCCTACCACCACCATCATCTCGCACAACTCAATTCCATGGTAAGCATTTGATTAGCTACTAACCTTATCAACTAACTCCAGTTTAAGAAAATAAATAGTGGATAAGGCTACGTTCACGTTATCCACAGCACCGTCTATCGGGTCCAATTTTGAATTCCTTGAACTTGGGTTTTCCTGAACTTGGGTTTTCCTGAACTCGCTATAAATATCATGTGCACACAATAAATGTCATTGAAATTGGTCGATCTAGTTTCAAGTTTTACGATACTAACGTACAGCAACTGAATATAATCTAAACTGGAGTTAGCAGGTTAGATAACATAGCCGACGATATGGTAAACTTTTTAGATGTCCAACAAAAAAGAATCATTTTACTTATATTAACCTTGATCCAAAATTATGATCTTCCCAACTTAATACGGAATCTGACTATCAAAATGAATAGCTCATTATCATTTTTCTTTTCCAGACTGGCTGGAGGAGTGAGTACACGTGATAAGCCAACCAAACCCAGGAGTCTATATTTATACGGCAGTGGAAATACACAATCGTCCACCACACCGGACGGCGACCTTCGTAAAGGCATCACGAAAATTAGATACTGTGATTTCACTTATAGTTGATTATACTGAAATGTAGATCATAATTTAATCGCGATATATACTTTGACACATCACATTAATATATAAGACTGTTGGACAGAATTGAGCGTTTGTACACATATACAAACGGATCGTTTTCGACTCGAGATTAGCCTCAACTTCGTCTCCTATTCGAAGACTTTGATATTCCGAGATTGATTCCCTACAAGTATTAAACAAAAGTGTTTTACACGATGAAGTAACTAGCGAAATTGTACAGTATTATAATATTAGTTAAGGTCGGTTACTATGTCCGCTTAGGTGATTTATATATATAAGTAAGTAGGTACTGTTCAAATAATAATTTGTGTATTTTGTACATATCTTATTAAGTTATACTCCGTTCCTGTATAAATTTGTTTTATTCCTTTTTTTTTGTATTTAATTTGAACTATTCAGTTCGCTATAGGAATTGTGATGTGTTCAAAGAGTTATTCCAGAGATGTTTTTTTTTGTACATTTGATTTGTGTAGTCTATATTGAATGAAATGCAATAGTAATTTATATTGTAGTTATAAAATCATGCGACTTGTAAATAAAAGCCGTTGAATATTGACAGTCTGAGAACTGATTTATGTGGATATCATTAATTGTTTCACTCGTCACGCAGCCGGTCACTAAAATTGGTTATTATTGAGGATTTGTAAAGAAATGTATGTTGATTTGTCATGAAAATATATAAATATTTTGTATTGCTATACCTGTGTAAAATTAAGATATTGTGTGGCCATAAATGAATGAGATTTTGGCTGTGGATGTAGCAATAAAGAAGCCTTTAGCGGCTTATAAATATATAATTAAATTATTACACATCATATATTTATAGCAATTGCAACATCCGCACCCATAATCCAGGACCCCAAAATGTACATATAAAATTGTAAATGAAACCTTTAGTAAATAAATTTAACAGAATAAATTGTAAATTAGTGATCACAGCAGAAAAGCCTATAACGATATCCCGTACCTAAAGTTTTTAGTTTATAAAACGGAACATTGTGAAGTTGTGTATTTTAAATAAAATTGCGAATAAATTATCAATACTTATTGATATTTAAACCGTCTTTTCATTTATCACATCGTATTATGACACCCACCCTCAATTCAGTTCAATGACAGTGGATCCGGGCTCAGCAACCGATCTCGCAACAAATGTTCTATTTGAGCCAAAATGAAATCAGGGCCCGATTCAATTGACCATCCCAACGTCTTACGTCCGCCATAAGTCACCGGATCAATTCCAGCATTTCAGAAAAAGTCGCCCAAAACTCGCTATCTCGCGGCAAATTGAAAATGCAGTCGGCCGTGTGATTGTGACGCAACGGGGCCGCTGCCGCCGACATATGGACCTATTCAATTTTAATCGCATTTCAGAAGAAAGGACATCGGATAAAGTACCTATAAAACGCTCCCCGGTCCGCGAAGATAGGCCCTAGTTAATATGTTGGTTTTATTTGCGGTTCGTCCGGATTTGGAGGGTTGCTCATTGTTGACTCACAATTAATGTTTACGATTGATCTTTTTAAGTTCCACGGAGATTTTGCCAGTCCCTAAGCGTTCACGGTTCGATGGAGTTGTGATGACGTCTAGACAGATGGTTGAGACCGCAAGATTGTTTGTTGTAAATTGCAACTTATACGAGTATCTTTATAATTTATAACAAAGCTATTCAAACTCAATGGATGCTGTCTTTTTAAGAATAACATAAATAGGAACCTTAAGTAAATACGTAAGTATTTTAACAAGAAAATATTGCACTTAACCAAAGAAAATTAAGTATTTTTGTGTGTTAGGACCTAGAACCGATAATCTGTGCTGTTCTACAGGTAAGTAACTATTTAGCAGCAAATAAATTGGAGGTCTGATCGCATGCATCAGACAAAGTTTCACGTAAATAGTTCTCAGCTTACTTCGAACCTATAATAGATTTATGTTTCGAATCGCATAAAATATTCAGTAGCACGGAACGAGGCTAGATTCCGTTGAATTTACCCGGAGAAAATATCGAGTGCAACCGAACGTTTAACTTAAATATAGCCGTGCAAAAGTGGTGGTATATTTCAAGCTGGCTTGAGACAACCGCATAAGTCACTATGTACCGGCCCGTGATATATGCGCCGCTAGCGCGGGAAAAAATGTCGCCAACAAAAAGCGCGCCATCACTCCCCGCGATTTATTGCACGTGCAACACTGTAGAATATTCGAGGCTTACAACACTCGAGGGCGAATTCTGACACCTACCCGGGAATGTGTGTACCCCCCGATGTGACGGCACTTCGCACTTGGCTAAATTACGAGTGTACAACGGTTGTATATCGCTGGCATGAGCATTCTTATTCATTTTATTTCATTTCACACCTAAATACAGAAGCGTACATGCTTACAAAAGAATATTATGCGTTAATGTTTAAATTAAACATTAAAATATACACGTTGTACTAATTTTTAGCAAGCCTTTTATGCTAATAGATACCTACAATTGCTAGACTACACTGAATCACTATTATCAGAACTCAACTTAACAAAGTATGATGATGATAAATATTCCTCAAACATGTGTATTCTAGTAGAATGTAATTAAAATATTAGGGTGGGGAAAAAGTTTCTACGCATTTTTTAAGATAATTCAAAACCATTTTTAATATAGTTTATTTAAATTTAACTTAAGTATGTATGTACCATTTTGTTCGATAACCTTTTGCCATCTTGTAGGTAGGGACATGATCCCATTGCTATAAAAATTTTGGGCCTTCTCATCAAAATACCGCGACAAGTGGATTTGGCAGTCCTCTCGTGATGTTAACCTAACATTGCATAAAGAATTCTCAAGAGACCGAAACAGGTGGAAATCTGAAGGTGCAAGGTCAGGACTATACGGCGGATACATTAACACCTCCCAGCCAAACTCTCTTAATTTTTGCTGAGTGGCTATAGATGTGTGAGGTCTAGCGTTATCATGATGAAACACCACACCCCTTCTGTTGATCAATTCCGGCCGCTTTCTCTCAACTTCTTGCTTTAATCTCATTAGTTGTTCGCAGTAGAGTTTAGAATCGATAGTCCTGCCTGGTGGTAATAGCTCATAATGAATAATGCCCTTCCAATCCCACCACACACAAAACATCACCTTATTGCGAGTTAACCCGGGTTTCACCACAGTCTGTGAAGCCTGACCGGCCTTTGACCACGATCTTTTTCGCACGTTCTTGTCGTACGTGATCAACTTTTCATCACCAGTTATCAGCTTCTTCAAAAATGAATCGGTTTCATTACGTCGTAATAAAGAATCACAAATGAGTACACGGTTCATTAGGTTTCTTTCAGTGAGCTCGTGAGGTACCCAAATATCATACTTTGTAAATACTTACAAAAAGTATATCCATCAAATACCGAAGTTCAAACCTTGACCCCAACGTTAGGATCAGCGATAAGCCGTCTTGATCGCCAATATACTGAGATTCAGAAGTGTCCAAGAGCGTCACAAAATCCTTAAGGTGCAGTCAACGTGGGCAGTGAGACGTGAGTAAAGAATCGTCCACACTCCGCTGCTCGCGACTATCCGTCTGATCCGAGAATCAATCTTGGAGTTACCCCGGCTTATCTGGCTGACCTCGTGCCAGACGAATGTTACGACGCATATGACTTGCTTTTGAATTTTATAAGGGTTTACTGCAAAACTATGAGCTTCGCACATTGAAATTCAACTGTGTTTACTTTATACAATGCTTGTGTGGATTATTTTTTTGAGGGTTAGTGAAGTAACAAATAGAGATAGATATAGTTAGTTGGTTTTTTAGTATAGAAGAAATTGAATAGCGTCTTTTCTAATTAGAGACTTAATTAAAGGTTTGTTTTGTATATTTTTAGATATAACTTATTTTTATATATCAAGTTAATGTATCCCAAATTAAAATGAATACGCATAATTTAAAAATTTTACTCGACTCTGTACTTAAACGGAGATAATGTGGAAATAATTGGAGAATAAGAAGAAACTATACTCCAGTTTTATGGCCCTTTAGGGCCTAAAGATTTAAATATGACTAATTATGTGTTGACACAACTTAAATAAATATGGCTATATTGCCTTTTGTAATACATAATTACGTGTAAACACAAATTTAAGATCAAGATTACTATACTATACCATACGTATATACCAACGTTTACATGGAAAGGATTTGAGAATATTATTTTGCAACAAATATTTTAACCGGGTTGGCCACTAACCCGTTTCTCCACCAATCCGCATTGGAGCAGCGCGGTGGAGTAAGCTCCAGGCTCCCCAAAGAGGGCAGAGACTCGTGCCCAGCAGTGGGACGTATAATGGTTTGCCATTATTATTATTTTAATTGGAAAGGATAAGTTGAGTTGTTAGTATACATTCTTGCATTAAAAATATATTCAATCAATTCATCAATTATAATATTATTCAGAATGGAAGACAAGCTTATTGGCATTTATCAGACAGATTTCCAAACGAATAACATTTCCAATCGGAAAAACTATGAACAACACTTATTCTCTGATTTGAGAACCTAACTAAGAAAACGCCTTTCACGCCTGTAATCCCCGAAGAGGTAGGCAGAGGTAAATGCATGCATTCAAGCTTACATGCAAACACCCACGATTCGCCGGTTACGTTTTTGGCCCATGTAATAGGTGGCGAGCCTGTTGACATCTCCGGGCACATAACCAAACTTCGAGGTACTGGGAAATTGCCAGAAAATAGAAAATCTCAATAGAACCAAAGATAAAGGACTTTAGGTACACCATTATCTTTGATAGCTTACCCGGGAATCGAACCTAGGACCTCAGCGTAGTAGTAGTGGCCTGCTACCACTAGGCTACCGAGGCAGTTAAAACCTAACTAAGAAATAGTCATTTATTAGGTTAGTTTCTAATAGGATTTTATCTGATGAAGTTGGTTAAAAATAAATAATGCAATTCACGTAGATGCTACGTGACTACTGAAGCCTATAGACGTCTACACAAAAGTCGAAATGCAGTAACGTAGCCACCCCTGGATTGTTTTGCCGTTGTTTCAGAAATAATGCATATTACTATATTCATTACCATCCTGGCCCTCTGCAACCATCATGTGGATGGTTGCAGAGGGCCAGGAAGACCAAGGCTGACCTACCATGACCAAATAGGTCGAGTTCTGTCTGATGGTGGGGTCAAAAGTCTTAGGAATCGGCGTGCATGTATGAAGAGAATGATGAAGGTAGACGAGGCACGAGAGGTTTGTCTGAACCGGGATATCTGGCGCTCTACACTCTCTGCCTACCCCGTTAGGGACCTGGCGTGAAGATACATATATTACCATCTAATTAGATTCGATAGCGCTGAACACTGCCTTTTGGCGGTTGATACAACGGGAAATGTGGTAGTGCCTACTGGGATTCTACCACCAGTTAAGTAGCAGCAGTGTCACCAAGGATTAAACCCCAAATTATTTGTCACTAGCGGTCCGCCCTGTATTGCATGGATGAAATGTTACCAACATTACTTACCTAAATAAGCAGTGAATCTCTTGGTATTTTAATGTTTTTTTTTATGTAATGGAAGTGGCAAACAAGCATGGAGTTTACATTGATGTTAAGTGATGACTGCAGCCTATAGACACCCACACAAAGACCAAGGTCAAAATACAGATGCGTTACCACTCCTGAGGCCTAAGGTGTTGGTGGATGCCTTTGTACCGTACATTACCACCTGACCGGAACACGATAGTGCTGAAAACTGCCATTTAGCGGCAAGCGGTTGTTCCTTCTGTTGTCTTATTATTAATTAACGTTAATCATGAGGTCAGTTGTCATCTGTCTACGAGTCTACGTTCGTATACATTCAATTTGACGACCTAGATAGTCCAGCGGTGTGAGACGGCCGTTTGATTCGAAGGGCCGTGGGTTAGATTCCCGCACCGGGACAAATATTTGTATGGCCTACATATTTGTTTCGGGTCAGGGTGTTTGTGTATGTGTTGTGTGTGTAGAACGGCACCCACGAGACAGGTTTATACCTACTGTGGGCTGTGAGGCCTGTGAGTGTAAGCGTATTTTTTATGATTATTATTTTCATTAACAGCAATTTTATTGTTATTGTAATCGGAAACCTTAAATAGTTTACCAATGTAAAGATCTATTTAAAAATTCAGAAACCTCTGAACGGGATAAAATGTAATATATGTGTTACAGCCTGATAGTATGTAAGATATACTCTAGTACCTGTGCACGAATTTTCACCGAAATCCGTCCAGCCGCTTTAGCGTGTTTGAGCAACAAACTAACATTGATGCTTTCACATTTATAATAGTAGTGAGATAACTGCTGTAACAACTACATATTTCAACGCTGCCAAGAAGTTGGAGTTGACCTTAATAAACCACTTACGCCGAACGTAGTCCTAATTGAGTAAATCCAGAATCGTCAATATATCTCAGTTCATTTCAAGAATTTCGATTCGTAATGGAAACAATTTGTCTCGTCCAGTATTTTTTTTAAACACCGTCAGCATCGAATTCCACGGGTCAAGTGACCGTTCCCTATTTCGACTAAATGACGTTTGATCTGTTATCTAATAGGAGGAGTTCGGAGAACTGATTTCTATGTGTCCGCTGCCCAACAAATATGGAACTGGTCTCATCGTTTATTACTTTCTTAATGATCGAGTTAACAAACCATACTTTTTATGTTTTGTTCGATACATATGTTTACATTACATTACGAATACTTTGGTGACTACGCTTTAAAAGAATACCTAAGATTATTTTCTTGCACTGTCGTCTATAAATAAAAAAATATTCGATTGGCGAATTATTTTAATCTATTTTAAAGGCATTTTACAATAAAATTAAAATAGCATGAGAGTTATAGATAGTACTTGCTTAAATTTACAAGACTGTTGCTGTTGGCAAACGTAACTATAAATATTCTGTAAACCTGCCAAAATCCCAAGAAAATCTCAAAATGTTTTCTTAATACCTCAATGTAAGAAATTGTATGAGTAGGTACCTATTTTACTCAAATTATACAACAAACTTCACATCTAAAAATGTATATCCAGAGTTAGAATTAAAAATACTTAGATAAAATTCTCAAAGTATTACTACAATAAACAAACCAGCTCAGCATTGAATGGGATAAGTTCCCAACCAGAATTTGAGCACCCGCGGCCAGTGTGCGCCGAATAGGCAATAATGCGATGAATCCGCATCACATACAAGTCAATGAATAACAAATATTATTATTTAAAATGTATTATCTCGAAGCGCTTCAGTTACTATGAGAGACATAGTAAACTCATAATGGATTCTTTATTTAGACTATGATGATGATGATTTATATTTTTTTAATGTAAAAGGCAAACAATCATGCAGCTTATATGGATGCTAAATGACGACCGCGGCCCATAGACATCTACACCAAAACCAGAGGTCATAATGCAGATGCATTGCTACCTCTGAAACCTAAGTTGTTGTCTTTGTGATAGCTATTACAGGGTCATACATTATCGTCAAACCGGTGTGCTTCCATCTATTGGTCTTTTAGTTAGCCATGCAAAGATGACTCACGGATTTACAATGAAAAGAATTCGGCGGTAAGTTCCAACAAATAAAATTTATTTGTTGAAATTTATATCCGATCACCGAAAACATTAAAATACGATACGTTGTAATACTTACATTATTTACCTACGCGGCACACCACCATAAACAAAGTGTGGATATTGAGTATCTGTAACTTAATAACGTTGGTATACACCTGCCCGGTCTCCCTCCGACATTAATATTATAATATATACGGAGAAAACGACCCTTAATGCATTCGGCAGACGAACTGGTGTAATTATTATTTGGTGCAAACGTATTGAATATTAAGTCCAGTATTGGGGCAAATAATCTTTTTGTTGGAGTAAAAGTATGTTAATTATGCGTACTAACGGACTTCGCGGAACAAGGGTACGGCAGGTGACCTGATAAAAAGTGACAGAATTTTGATAAAACGACACCGGTACAGTATTAATTAATATGTGACAAGTGACGGCGTCTCTTGAACTTCGTCACGTGCGGTAAGCTCTTATTTTAAATACGGTTAAATATTAAGGACATTCAATTGAGTACATGATTTATATTTTGATTATTACAGTGCTCAACAATAAATATTGCACATCGAGCGTAGGAAGGAGACTTCGGCTTTTTTCGGGTCTGTATAGCGTTATTTCTTTCGCACTGTACCTATTTGACGTTTGTCATTTGACAAAGGGTACAGTACAGGTAGGTAAGGGTAGGTACAGTACATCCACTGCTGAACAAAGGTCTCCCCCAAAGATTTCCATAACATGCCTGGGCGCGCTCATCCAGCGAACGCCAGCGACCTTCACCAAGTCGTCGGTTGGGTTGCAGGTTGGGAGCATATGCTATTATCATTACTTAAAGTTTGGTAAATTTACTAAGTATTATATAAACCAATGCTATAAACTTCAGCATTAAAATTTGTTAGTCTGGATCTAGATCTGGGACAGAAACAAGTACAGAGAATTATTATGGGTTGAAGGATAAGCAAACAAATAATATTGAGCTTGCAGGATGCTTATAAGACCTACATAATAATGACTAATTGGAAAATATATGTCCAATTTTTACTTTTTCGTAGCGGTAGTTCATAAAAACATATAAAGTACCAAAGTTGAAATAAGTAGTCAATCGAAAAAAGTAATCAATCTAATTATGAATTCATGTAGCAATTAGGTAGGTACCTAAACAATAATGTATAATTATGGACATGATAGTTTTTTATATAATGATGGTGGCAATCAAGCATGCAGTTCACATGGATGGTAAGTGACGACTGCAGCCAATAAACATTTACACAAAAACCGGAGGTCGATAAGAAAAAGCGTTGCCACTCCTGAGGCATAAGTTGCTTTGCCGCTGTGATGGTCATTACGGCTATATAGGTGAAATCATAGAGCAACGCGGGTCACCGGTCGCGGCGGTCCGGTCCGCCGCGACCAGTAGCCCGCGTTGCTCTATGGGTGAAATCGAATGGTAAGTAAGGTAAGGTCACTTCCACCTAAACGTAACTTCAAACAACCACGTATTAATTAATTAATGTCAAAAAACAATAGTAAAATAATGAAATTGCAATTTTGCAAAAATTTTGTGCAGGTGCGAAAAGTATACCGAATCTAGTTACCGTTGAATATTAATGACCATTTATGATAAACTACCGCAGAACATGCTGGTTAAGATATATTTTAAGTTTTTTTTATTCAATTCATAATGGAATTTTATTTGAATCTAAAGATAGGTATTGATATCGACAATTATCATCTATCAGATTTAAATTCTGATGTACATTTAATGAATATAAAAAATAATTACAAGAAATATACCGACTTCAAAACTAAATAAAAAGTGCGATATAACAAAATACAGAATGTAATCATGTAATTAGAAGGCGTAGGCACCACCGCATTACCTAATATACTTGCCGCTTAATGGTAGTGTTGAGCACTATCGTGTTCCGGTCAGGTGGTAATGTACGGCCCTGTAATTTCCGGCACAGAGGCATAACACCTTAGGCCTCAGGAGTGGTAACGCATCTGCGTTTTGACCTTGGTCTTTGTGTGGGTGTCTATAGGCTGCAGTCATCACTTAACATCAATGTGAACTGCATACTTGTTTGCCAATTCCATTATATAAAAAAATGTAAGAAAAGTAATAAATAATATTTAGAAGTCGGGCCACTAATTAATTACACCAACTAAAGATCTGCGGCCCGACTTCTAATTACATGATTACATTCTGTATTTTTTTTTTTTTTTTATTTATTTAAGGTCGCTTTTTAACATCTAAGGTCATTAGCAACCACGGCAAAAACTATAATTTCTTAAATTAATTTGTACATATTAATCAATTTTAAAAAACTTAAAGTTCTTGTACATCCATCTTCATTTAAACATTCCTTTATACTGTTAGGTAATTTACATTTCTGTTTTTCATTACTGAAAGCTGTGCAATCTACTAATAGATGTAAAACAGTCAATTCGAGTCCACATTTGCATTTGTTTTTATCTTGTTTCGTTATCAGGTGAATATGTGTCATATTTGTATGTCCGATACGCAATCTAGTAATTACTACTTGGTCTTTCCTAGTCTTAAATAAAAGAGGACTTTTATCAAATACAGAATTTCTAATTTCAAATAATTTACTTGTATTACCTGTTCTCCAAAAATTATCCCAAAATGTTTTAATTTTTAGTTTAAAATATTTTTTTATTTCTACTGGAATAGATTTAATTGATTTACAGGTCTGAATTTCATCTATTGCCTTTTTAGCTTCACTATCAGCTTTTTCGTTGCCAACAATGCCTTGATGACTTGGGATCCATATAATTTCAAACGAATAATTGTCTCTTAAAAGGTTTATAATTCTTTGTTTTATTTCTATTATAAGAGGATTTAAATTAACTGGATTTTGCAAGTCTGTTAAACATGATTTAGAATCACTATAAATAACACATTTAATTAAATTAGATTCATCGCGTATCAAATCTAAGGCTTTCAGAATAGCTGTAGCTTCGCAACTAAAAATTGAATTAAAATCAAATAATCTATACCTATAACATGTATCACCACACACTATTGAACATCCTGATCTTCCATTCATAACTGACCCATCTGTGTAAAAAACTTTACAATCAGCGTACTTACTGTTCATCTGTTATATCGCACTTTTTATTTAGTTTTGAAGTCGGTATATTTCTTGTAATTATTTTTTATATTCATTAAATGTACATCAGAATTTAAATCTGATAGATGATAATTGTCGATATCAATACCTATCTTTAGATTCAAATAAAATTCCATTATGAATTGAATAAAAAAAACTTAAAATATATCTTAACCAGCATGTTCTGCGGTAGTTTATCATAAATGGTCATTAATATTCAACGGTAACTAAATTCGGTATACTTTTCGCACCTGCACAAAATGTTTGCAAAATTGCAATTTCATTATTTTACTATTGTTTTTTGACATTAATTAATTAATACGTGGTTATCTAATCAATTACAACTACTCCATATATTAAAGATAACGCAATAATAAAAAAAAAACGCAAATTGAAATATGTTTGGTAATAGTATACACATGATAGCAGCTCACTACTTTCAAATTTTAAATAACTGTCATGTTCATGCATTGAAGTAGGTAGGGTAAGGTTGCTCAAATCGTACCCCTTAAGGAAATACTGCTGTAATATTCTCTACAATTGAAATAAAACAAAATGTTGAGTGTTTACGGAATCTTTATTTATCTGAGTTTCAACCAACAATCATAAAATATAAAAAAACTTTGACTTAAATAGGTTTTTAAGCTTTTTTCGTAAACATTCGTTTGGTACGATTAAGGCACCTGGTCGCTTAATTCGTACCACCTATAGCCTAATTCGTACATAGAAAATATGCTATAAATAAGACACAAACTTCATCGAAAAATACTCGATGACATGATGAAAATTATAATTTGAGATAAATTAAAAATATTTGTTTTAAATACCTTTATTAAAAGTGTCTACGTTTAGACACTTTTTAATAAACACTTCAACAACAACTTTTTTGTAGGGAGCTAAAGTTATTTACATTGTTGGATTGGTACCTTTCGCGTAATTTTATTAATTACTGTTGTGATGTTAGGCAGAGGTGCTAAAATATTCAAGATGGACTTTATTCCTTGTTTTTTAGCCATAATTTTATCATTTGTCAATATATTGTCATCGACATCGTCTTGATTATGTCGAAATAATGTAGGAAATGATGTGGTTGGTGAAAAGCGGTGTTGATTCTCTAGGTACTAAGGGTGGCGCTGTTATTTTAAGTGGTTATGAAACTGGAGATCCAATAATAATTGATTCATACTACCTTATTCGTACCAGTACGAGTAAGGAATTGGGCATGGGTACGATTTACGCAACAGAGTTTTAAAAGTTTTAAACTAAAGCCACAGGAATAACCTAAAAAAATCTTGGGATATATGCTTAAACTATTGCCAGATAAGTACTAAAAATATAATTTATCAAAGAAAATACATAACGGTCATATGGCTACCGTAATAAGCTTACAAATGACGACAAAATATTACTGAAAACTGGGTAAAAAACTTACTTTTTGATTATTTTTGCTTCACGAAATCAGCCGCCGCTTCACTTGCCACCGTTTGCTCGTCCAACTGAATAGTACAGGTTAACGCCACTAGAAGGTGCACTTTGTAAATATTAGCCGAGATATTCCTGGGGTACGACTTAGGCACCGGTACGAATAAAGAAACCTTACCTTATTACGTTTGTAGGTCTACCCAAGGCAATACCTAATTAGATATTTCACGATTATTATATTACAGTTCCAGAAGGAGGGTAAGATAGGTACGTTTTTCTAGTGTATATATAAATATAAATGAATGTTTATGTACATTTCGCACGCTCAATATCCTAATAAAAATTAATCGGATTTTAGCTTGAGAATTGTTGTGGGATTCGTCTCAATTGCGAGAGACACAGATTCTTAATAATCAATTCCATTTTTAATAAATGTTTTGTATTGTCTTTGTAAAGTATTTTTTAGAAACCTGGAAACATTTAGTATTTATTTCACTCACGATTATTTTGCGAATCTTGGACAACATTCCGTTAGTTTGGTCGGTAGGGGCGGGCTCGCAATCAAGGCAGTAAACGTAGGCCTGCAGCTTTAGGCACAGGTGCCTCTAATTCCTGTTTTTAATATTAAATTTGCTTATGCACACGTTGCTTTTTAGGATTACGTAGCCAAATGGAAAAAACAGCACCCTTGTAGAATCATCATGATGTCTGTCTGTCTCTTCGTCCGTCCGTCTGTCACAGCCACTTTACTCCTAAATTATTAAAACTACATACTTGAATGTTTCCATTTTCTGGAAATTTCCCAGTACCTTGAAGTTTGGTAATGTGCCCGGAGATGTCAACAGGCTCGCCACTTGTAACATGGGTCAAAACGTAACCGGCGAATCGTGGTTGTTTGCATGTATGCTTGAATGCATGCATTTACCTCTGCCTATCCCTTCGGGGATTACAGGCTTGAAGTTACGTTTTTTTTACATACTTGAAACTCGGTAGGTAGGTTTTGTATTCCGTGTCCTGCTTTATGATTTTAATACAATAATCATAAAAAAATAAATTAAAAAATATAGGGATAGGCAGATCTTTCTACTACTACAGATTTTGAAATATGATAAACTTACCATTTTCAAAGACAGTAAATAAAATTCACGATAAATATTATCATCTTGCTAGCTCGGAGGGCTACATAAGGAAAGGGAGTCCGACTCGCACTTGGACGCTTTTTCGTTCCAAAAACTGAATAAATTTACTGGTGGTAGACCTTAAAAGTAACGGAGTTTGTGTAAATAGCTTTCATAATCAAAGCGCTACTATCGTGATCCGAAAAGTTTTTTTTGTAATATCGTTCTGGTAAGTAGGTATTGGTTGCTCTTTGCTTGTTACCACTTTCATTAAAAAAGTTCTTAAAATTAAAATAACAAATAAAATTTTGTTCAGTCGAGTGCCCTCACGGTTGTACTACGGGTCGTTTGCTCCGCCCGCAGTCACGGCACGTGGATTGAATTAAATATGGTGGATCGTTTTGACATATGTCAAAATTACGAAACAAATAGAAAAAGTGAGTAAAAAAAAAACCAAGGAACTGCCTAATTCAAAACGACATAATATGATGAGTATCTGCGTTTTTTCTATTTAACGCTTCGATGCACTCAGCATCGGACAAGGTCCCAAATATTAGACCTGAGGTAAATACTAGTAGGTAATAGGCATAATGCTCCCCCCCTTTTTTTAAAATGTTATGGCATCGCTATTACGCATATTGCCAGTGTCAAGTAAAACGATATTCCGTTTTCGTAATAAGCAGCGTAAAAGTCAGAGTCAGTCAGTCAATTCATCTGTCCGTCACTCAGTCAGTCACAGTTAGTAATTCGAGTAAAGCGATGGCTACTTTACCAGAACATTTTTGAAGTCAACCCGAAAGGACGTGTTTTTGCACGGTTATTCTATTTTATTATACACGGGCACTGTAATAAGCCTATATCAAACAAAATGCCACCAACTTTATTTAATATAACTCAAAAATACACATACAATAAGTAAATGAAATAAAATAAGAGCACCATACGCCTTTTTCAGGATTCCCGCCAACAAACCCTCCCCTACTTAGAGAGAGAAAATTAATATTCTTGTTTTTTTTTTTCAATTAAAAATGTTTTGGGACACGTCCCATGGATATATGCCAATAGGCTAATCACATAGTACATAGAACTTAAAAAATATTATTCTTGACAATTAAAGGAACTGACTGACTTATCATCATAACTCCCTCCGCGCGTGATGCGCGACAGAGGGGGGAGAAGGTTCGGGGATCGAGGGTTCCTCTTTATTCATACCGGCTTTGTAATATTTTTTTTACAAATTTCATAACAATGTCTTTGCTATACATGCATGCTTTCATTACCATCTAATAAAAACGTGTAAGTATAAAAACTAGTAAGTAACTTGTATGTTCTAAAGATAGATCGGGTAACGTACCCTTGAGATTTTTTTTTAATGGCAATCGCCGTTAGTCACTTTTGCCACCATCACGTCTGGTACATTAAGAAAAGAAATATAATGATTAAACATGCCCTTGAGTTTCTTGCTAGGTATGTAAGGTATGTATAGTACAATCCTAGTCTGACACTTCGCATCTGTCAAATCACCTACAATACTTAACTTTAAATGAATATTCATTGTGAGCATCGACGACACAGCATAGCTTCATTGTGATAAATTCTTGCTTCTAAAAATAACTTGCATGCAACTGCCCTATTCATATAAGTACGAGTACCTATATAATTAAATCCTTTTCAATTTTTATTATTACTATTTCAATATTTTTATTTTGTCGCAATAACACATACGAGTGAATTTAGAAATTAAAAGGTGACTTCGGGCAGAAATTAAACTTGAGACTACTGGATTATGGTAAAATTGACTATGGTGGACCAGTCTAGCCGCTTCTCCACTAAGTGACCTTCGGTAGCTTAGTGGTGAAACGGCTGGACTGGTCCACCGAAGACAAATATTTCTTTCCATTTTTTCTTTAATTTTCAAAAAGAGACGTTTTATTACTTTTGTCAAGGAAGAACAAGTACCTATTCTTTTCGTAAATATTACGCGTAAATATAATCTCAATAATCTTGATGAAAGCAATGAAACTCAAATGGATCTCATAATGAATTGTAACGCGATACGCGGCGTATAGTCTTCTGAGGTTACGAATCGAGGTGCGCACGCGTCGCTTGCACCTTTGCACCTGACCCAGCCTTTATACAGGCTGTTTCCATTGTAGGTACATTTAAACTATTCTTTGTCGCTACTTCCCATTTTATCGGTTAATATGATAAGCGTATGTATAATCCTTTATCCTGTTTTTTACATTTTCCGGAAATTTCTCAGTACTTTGAAGTTTGATTACGTGCCCGGAGATGTCAACAGGCTTGCCACATGGGACTAAACGCAACCGGCGAATCGAGGGTGTTTGTATGACTTGAATGTATGCATTTACCTCTGCTAAGCCCTTTGGGGAATACACGCGTGAAGCCTCGTAATTAAATAAAAAAAAGAAATATTTTATGGGGGTTCTTACTCACAAACGTGTTTCTGTCGTTTTTTATAGATAGTACGGCATGTTTCGTGCCCGAGACCGAATCGCACTTGGCCTGTTTTTCCCTTTAAGTAACTATAACTTCCTTAGCTTAATGGTAAAGCTTCTGGACTGGTTATCATGAGGTCGTAGGTTCGATTCTTGCCCGAAGTCAAATTTTTCTTTCCGTTTTTTCTTTAATTTCTAAAATTCACTCGCATGCGTTATTGCGAAAAAATAAATACTACAACTATAACTTCATCATCATCATCACTTCAGTCGAAAAATGTCCACTGGACCAAAGCCTCACTAAGGGGATAAGCCATGATAAGCCATCGGTACGCTTGGCATGTGGAATGGTGACCGCAGTGGCGGTATTTTTATCGCTGGACGCTGCTGCCCATCTTGCGTTATTGCACTTACTATCGCCCCATTGGAACGGTTTGACCATTGTTCGGTCGACTGACTGGCCTAGCGGGAGAATCGACTTCCACTAGTATATACTACTTTTTTTTAATGTAATGAAAGTGGCAAACAAGCATGCACTTCACATTGATGTTAAGTGATGACTGCAGCCTATAGACACCCGCACAAAGACCAGAGGTCAAAATGCAGATGCGTTACCACTCCTGAGGCCTAAGGTGTTATGCATCTGTGCCGGAAATTACAGAGCCGTCTGCACTCTCTGCCTACCCCGTTAGGGACCTGGCGTGAAGATACATACACACGACTTCAATAAACCATGCATAAAACGATTTATTTTAAAACACGAAAAAAGAAGCTGAAGGACTATTATTCATTTAACGACAGTCCTTGGGTCAGTTAGAGAGCACCTTGTTTAAACAAATACACCTGATCGGTTTTGTTACTTGCACCTTGCTCCGAATGTGAGCCGACACCTGTCTCTTTCATACTCTTTCATTTTGTTCCACTATCTCTCTCGCTCGGATTTAACTTGATTGAAAGTAAAAGTGAAATAAATATAATAATAGTAGATACAATATCTACTAGAATTGGTAGAGGTTTACTGGTGGTGGAGCTCCAGTGATGGAGCTCGCGGGCGTAGGCACCACCGCATTACCTTATACTTGCCGCTGAATGGTAGTGTTCATCAGTATCGTGTTCCGGTCAGGTAGTAATGTACGGCCCTGTAATTTCTGGCACAGAGGCATAACACCTTAGGTCTCAGAATCAGAATCAGAATCAGAAACTCATTTATTCATTTAGGGTGACAGGCACCTCTTATGACACGTCAAAAACAAACAAAATAAATGAAAGCGAATAACAATTGATATACATGTCAAACAAGATAAAAAATATATGTAAAGTCAAGAATATCACTAAGATAAAACTAAATGTAATAAACTAATGTAAAAGTATATCAGTAGAATGTCTCTTTTCCCCTTTACAAACTGATAACAAAGAGTAAAAAGAAAAGAAAAAGAGTCATTCTTTGTCAGGAGTGGTAACACATCTGCATTTTGGCCTTTGTTCTTTGTGTGGGTGTCTATAGGCTGCAGTCATCACTTAACATCTATGTGAACTGCATGCTTGTTTGCCACCTCCATTACATCAAAAAAAATGTTTTATACTGATGGTAGAGTTCCAGCAACTGAATTCTAGTGTGAATATAAGATGTTAGTGTTTAGCTCATTTAAAAATTACTATTCCGAGGTAAGAATGTCCAGTCTACTATTACATCCAAGGTCCCAGATTCGATCTCCGGGTCGAAAGGCTTTTTATTTTTGAAGTCTCAGTTCGTGTGCCGGAACAGTTAATACGGAGCTATACATCATCATCGAACCGGGATACAGTAGCGGTGAACACTACCTTGTGGCCACAGAAATAATAGGTAATGCTGTGAACGTATGGAGTTAACCATCATTTAAAAATTAAAGATGTATTCTAATGACACCCTCGGTTTGTTAATGTAGCTGAGGGGGAGCCGCGTGGGATGTGCCTCAAAATAGTCTGGTGCAAACCCAAGAATTTTTCATCACTCCAGCCGAATGACGTCCACGGTTTCCACTGCTGGACAAAGCCTTCTCCAAAGACGCCCACAATAGTGTCGTGAGTCATGAGGGGAGAATGGAATAATCGCCATGCTTGGCAGGCGGATTGGCGATCGCAGTGGCGGTAATTGTGTCGTGGGACGCTGCTTGCGTTATATTTACTACCGTCCTATCCAATATGGTTTAACCGCCATTCGGTTGACTGGCTGCAATTGCAGAAGAATTCTCTTCCAGTAGAAGAAAATTAAGCGCGCATGGCCCAGCGGCTCGTGTAGATCGTAAGCGATCTACTTGGTTAAGCACTACGGGCGCGGTCGGGTAGTGTGATGGGTGACCGCTAGTGGCAAATTAAATGCGCGTTTCCGTGCTTCGGAGGGCACGTTAAGCCGTCGGTCCCGGTTGCTATCGATGGATAGCAGTCGTTAAACCTTGTCGGAGACCTAATGGGCGGTTTGAAAACATCCGACAGCGGGTTGGCCACTAACCCACCCACCTCCACCAATCCGCATTGGAGCAGCGTGGTGGAGTAAGCTCCAGGCCTCCCGCCCCCAAAAAAAAGGGGAGAGACTCGTGCCCAGCAGTGGGACGTATAATGGGTTGCCATTATTATTTATTATTAGAAGAAAATTCTTCCGCTAGTGGGCAATGGGGTCGTCACGTCCCGACGCCAGAATATTTACTAACCAAAAACTAAGGCCGTTATTAAACACGTCTGTACCTAGTATGTTATTGTTATTTTTGTATTTTTACTCGAGCGCGTCAAATTAAGATATGAGAGATACCTTGGACTGTGTTATCTCCACTAAATTTTAAGTTTGTATATAGAGCCGCACTTGAAGGGTAGCCCTTAAAACAATTCAAAAGGGCGCAACGATCTTACTCATCTTCCGAATAGTCTGAATTTTATTTTGGAGCATTATTTGGGCACATTTTACACCCTCTCATAATATCTGACACGCTCACACAGCTTGACAAACTTTTTAAGAACATTTGATTCTTTCAAAAATGATTGTGAAAATTTACTGAAGAATGTCAGATACTCAAAGAGGATGTAAAGTGAACCCAATCACAGCTCCCAAGTTCTGACGATTTGCGAGGCAAGCTTGTGGCGGATGCCCTAAGGGTTCGGCCCTATAAGGAAATCTTAAGTTTGGTGTAGGTACTGAACATGGTGGTGCCTATATCTTAATCTGACACGCTGTAGTAAATTAAAAAATCCTCTCTCGGGCTCCCCTACTATATTCTCTCAATGATGGTAGGTACTTATATTAAGGCATTTTCTAACACAAAACTTTCCTTAGGACTTCACACAAAATACTCATTTTGTGTGAAGTCCTAAGGAAAGTTCCCAGTGACGGAGCTCGCGGGCGTAGGCACCACCGCATTACCTAATATACTTGCCGCTAAATGGTAGTGTTCAGCACTATCGTGTTCCGGTCAGGTGGTAATGTACGGCCCTGTAATTTCCGGCACAGAGGCATAACACCCTTAGGCCTCAGGAGTGGTAACGCATCTGCATTTGGACCTTGGTCTTTGTGTGGGTGTCTATAGGCTGCAGTCGTCACTTAACATCAATGTGAACTGCATGCTTGTTTGCCACTTCCATTACATAAAAAAAAAAAAAAAAACTCAAATAGACGGTTACAATACGATTAAGTAATCAGGAGGATTAAGTATGTTGACTCAACAAGTTACACTATTAGGTTTAATTTATTTTACCGAAACGGGTTACCGTTACCCAACATATCAAGCAAAGCACTGCTACAACCAAAAACAAATACAATCCATAAACTTAAATTAAACGCACGGGTGACACTTGCGGTAGATTTATGTGTGATAGCGATGTAAAGTTTAGTATTAATTAAGTTCCCCACCTTTCCTAAAGCCGTATTGACTTTTTATGTTAACATTTTCAACAAACTTTTATATTTTACTGATACATATTAATAATTTATGAAAACGGCTTAATTTTTTTCTTCTATTCACATTAATTTACGTAGGTTATGTAAGTTTGTATTATCTACATTTAAAAGTTAGCGTAGGTAATGATTGATTACTTTTTGTAATAGACAAACCTTTTGTGAGGTCACCTACAGTTATTTTTTTTTTTATGTTATGGAAGTGGCAAACAAGCATGCAGTTTACATTGATGTTAAGTGATGACTGCAGCCTATAAACACTTACAAAAGACTAAGGTCAATATGTAGATGCGTTACCACTCCTGAGGCCTACGGCGTTGTGCCTCTGTGCCGGAAATTACAGGTCTATATATTACCACCTGACCAGAACACGATAGTGCTGAACAATACCATTTAGCGGCAAGTATATTCATTTTATTTAATTTCCGTTCATAATGCGGTGGTACATACAACCTACGCCCGCGAGCTCCATCACTGGAGCTCTACCACCTGTAAGTTATGAAAGTGATAGCAAGTACTGCACTATATATTTAAGGGTTACTCCGGAAATGAGAAATACACTTCAGTGTAGTTGCATGAGGTCCATCACACAGGCAGTTTGTAGGAATCCGTAACGTCTTCAGAAGAGTCACGTGTCATGATAATCTACGGCCACAACAGGTGCCATCTGAAAGGCATAACGTAGACTTCTTCCATTTTTTCTTTAATTTCTAATTCACCAGTATTTGTTATTGTGACAAATTAAAATATGATTATTATTATTAATACCGCGTTTTTCCGAACGAGCCTTCATTTACATTTCTTTTTTCTAATGATGTATTTTTTTTTACCCCATAGTGGTAGTAAGTACAATAACGAAGGATGGACAGCAGCGTCCTGCGATAAAACTAACGCCACCGCGATCGCCAATCCGTATGTCAAGCGTGGCGATTGTGGCAAATCCTAAATGGGGAGGCTCTGCTCCAGCAATGGTTTTACTGGTGGTAGAGCTCCAGTGACGACAGCTCGCGGGTGGAGGCACCATCGCATTACCTAATATACTTGCCGCTAAAGGCATCAGTGATGGCCAAATGTAGAAGTTATTTCACGGATCTAAGGCATATTAATGTTGGTCCAAGCAATAAAGATTGCAGATGCCTTTCCTATCTGTACCAATAATTAATGAGTCAGCCCCTACTGTATATATTACCATTTAAATTATAGTATGGGTATCTACCATTACCTTCACTTTCAAATCTCAGATTAGAGTTCTAGTTACGTCATTTTCAGTTGTCCGTAGCTTTAAATAACATCAATCCTGTATTTCTCGAAAGGGGTAGGCAGAGGTACATTTACTAAATAAGTTTGTACATTCCTTTATAGATGCATAAACTTGGGTGAATCAACACCTCTTTTTGAGTATAGGTATACAGGTATATGTCCTCTATGGGCAAGAATATTGTAATTCATTGATTGCTGGATGCCAATTCTTTCCTATCAAATATGCCAATATTTCTCAATGCCTGATTAAACGTAGGTTGTAATATTAAGTATTTTTGCCAAGAGACCATAACATTATATTGATACCTACTAAAGGTGTTCCACGGTAGGAATGTCTACATATATTGTCTTGTTTAATGGAGCAATAAAAGAACTTTTATCTACGTAAGTACTGAATTGCTGATATGAAATGAACCCTTGTTTAGTTACTCTCACATTGTAAATTGTAATATTTTATTTTCCTTATTGTATTTTTAATCATTTATATCAGCAGTAGGTATGTTGTTCGTGTAGTTTTTCACCAGGTATCATCATTTTATAGCAGACGGTCAAATCATAAAATATATCTTCTCATGGCGTAGGTACAAAGGGATCATAGTACACATCTGTTTTACAACATATAGCACGGGACAAAATACTCACCCGAAATATGTAAGTTTCAGACAGTTCCAGGATAAATGCATTTGCAATTACTTTATCCCTTTACTTAACGTCTAATGAGATAAAGATTTAAGATAGAGCTACCGTCTTATATAAGATAAAAACACTACATATTTGAGTACGCTCGCATTTTGACTTGTTTCACCTCATTACGTGCACGAATGGTACTAAAACTGCTTGTGATATTAATAGTCTTCTAACCAGCAGAAATGTAACCTACGGGCCAAGTTAACAAAGTCAAATTGCCCTCGGCACAAGACATCGCCATTTGATTTTCCTTAGCATTTGTTTACGCAAATTTAGACCAAAATACGCAATCAGGAAGTTCATTATCGATTGTTTTTCGATCTCCCCTGTTTGAATTTAACTTTACAATGAAAATGTATCTCTATTTTAATTGCACCACAGTTCAAATTATTCTGCACTGACAGATAGTTGGAAGGTGTGAAAACACGCGCGAGTCCAGTTGTGTTGAATGCGACAATTTCGCTCATTGAAATACTGGAAGTGAAGTGGGACTAATGCCCACTATCCTTTATGTCCCCAATTAAAATAATTCGCAACTTGCAGAATGCTTCTGTTGTTCCTTTATTTGGAAGATTCGTTAAAGGTTTTTAAAAGTATCGCTTAATATTTCAAATATGCAAATTAATTAATGGAACAGACTTTCTAACCATTTCTTTGATCGCAGCCGTTTGTTACTAGAATTGAGTCGTTTAACGAGGTATTGGAGAAATGCGTAATTAAATCGCATAGAAATTCAATAGTTCATTACATGAACAATCGCCTGTCACTAACTTTAATTAATTGAGAAGTTTCTGCAGATGCGTGTAAAATTTGCATAAACACAACGTTCGCTATCGCAAAATAAAAAACTGGGATTTTCAACTCGAGCTCACATGAAATAAATCGAATAAAAAAAATCGATTTTAAACGTTCGATCTGCGCCGTGGATGCAATTAAAGGGTTCTGAGAAGCGACGAATGGGGAGTGCACGGAACCCGCACAAATATAAACCTAGTAAAGCTGCCATTAGGGTACGAACAGAAACAAAATATTGTTCAACACATTATTAGATTGTTTCTCGTATTTTCGCAATTCGAGCGCTGTTCAATGGCACATTATGGTGATTGTATGGTTGCTCCCGCGGCCGCGCTGTGTAATCATATTGCATTAATTTTGTTTTGTAACTGATCTTTTATAAGCGTTCTCATCCCTACTTGTTCAGATTTATAAACCTTTGACACAATCAATTTCATTTACCTATGACCTCGCAATTTTTGTTAGAGGCAATACAGCATAGACTTCGGCGGTGACAACTCATCTGCACTTTGACCTTAAAACACCTACCTATAATTTAGTTCAACTATCTGTAAAGTATTTTTTGAAAATTCGTATGTGTGCGGGTATACATTTCCCTTTACTTATAGTAGGTACTCGTACCTATCTAGTCTACCTAAAACATAGGTTAATGATATTGGTAAAATTAATTATGTCAACAACGTGATTGAAATCCATTGTGTGCCTATTATTATTTTCAGATTAAAAGAAATCTTTAGCTCATTTCACCTGTAAAATTACATAACAATAAATCTCATTTAAATATTTATTAATAAGTCGAATTATCAACACAACACTGTAGCATCTTATCACAATGAACATTGCTTATAAACGGCTAAACAAGGTGTTTACGATCTCGATCCCGTCCAAACAAAAAACGTAGAATAAAACCAAATCCTTAGCGAATAAATTATAAGGAGAGAGTCGATACGTAACTGGCCGTGTCGTCGCCTTAATTGGGCCATGTCGCTTGGACAACGGAAAAAACGTAACATTTGTTAGGCATTCCAAGAATTTATACACTTGTTGCATTCGCCAGCTTTTATTTTTGCATAATACGTATAATGAATGTATAAGTAATGCACTTATTGTTTGGGAACCGACGTAGAGATTTAATATTGTGGGTAGAGCGGCCATTCAGAACATTTTCTTATAATATCTTTCGTAGCTCACCACTGTCGCCATCTAGTGACAAAACGCTTAAAACAGCGTCTATGTTACTTGGCAATTACCCCTTATTTTTGCTTTGATTTCAAAACCATTCTTTTGTATGAAATAATTAAGACCCTTTTACGGATATTTCTAAGTTTCTTTTGTTTAAATGCTATCAGCAAATGATATATCTTCATTTACCTAACATCAACGAATAAAATTTTTAGGAGACTTATATTAGTGGGTATAATGCCTAAGTATGAGTCTCCTAAAAATGAAAATACTTTGTACCAAATATTAATAAAGTGTCCAAAATCGTGGACATATTTTTTTGTAAGCGTTGTCACGTCTATCGAATGTTTTGATGTCTTTGGGAACCAACGAATATTCTATGGAAGTATTCTTTTATATTCTCTGTTGTAGGTTCAATGGGTTTCGAATTACTTTGTCTGCGTTATATTAAACGCAACTTGTCCGTTTGTGCGTATTCTACTGTCGGTCGCGTGTCTTTAAAATGTATGACTGTTTTTACCCTATTATCCACTTACTTTGTACCTACTTTATACTCTAATCGTGAATTAATGGTATGGTGTTTTGTCTAATAAAGTAATCGCCTCCATTGGTTTTTACATTAATTTCCTATAATTAATTTTCATGAGTTATTTTTAATTCATTTATGCGCAGAACCAACAATAGAACAATCTATAATTGCATTGTGTCTCTATTAAGTATATGTTTGTATTATTAAGTATATATATCACGGATTTGAGCTGCCAATTGAAGTTCACAAACATAACGCTGAGCAATTGCATGCAAGAGAAATTTTGGCGGGAATCTTGAAAGATGCATGTGGAGCTGTTATTTTATTTCATTTTCTTGGTGTATTTTGAGTTGTATTAAATAAAGTTGGTGGCATTTTGTTTGATATAGGCCTATTACAGTGCTCGTGTATAGGGAAATAGAATAACAGTGCGGAAAAACGTTCTTTCGGGTTGCCTCCAAAACTTCATTGTAAATGTTCTGGTAAAATAGCCATCGCTTTACTCGAATTACTGTGACTCTGACTGACGGACTGATAAATTGACTGACTGGCTTTGACTTTTACGTGGCTTATAACAAATACGAAATATAGTTTTATTTGACACTGGCAATATGAGCTATCAAACGATGCCATTAAATAAAAAAAAATCCATGCAACTTTTTACGATTGACTTTACCTAGATATTGTTATCTGTTAAAGTTATGGGGCTGGCTACTTTTTAACCCCCGACGCAAAAAAATTATTGCTTGTGAAGAGTCGCCAAAATGTGTCTAAGATCTTGTTAGAAAAACAGGAGATTAGAGACGGAGACGGTTGGAATTTGTATGGAGCTTTGGTGTGGATTTGTACTACTTTTAAAAATGAAAATAACATTTTAATCCATTTTCAACTATTTTAATATTCAAATCCTCGAATTCTTTTTTTATTTCAATAGAACAATCATTGAAATGTCTTCAAAAAAGTACCACTGTGTAAAATTCAAAATGGCGGAACGATGTTTTGATGTTTTCCGTCAAATGTCAAGTCCGTATAAGAACTGGCAACAAAATTGTATACTAATTAATTTGATTTAAATTTTATTTTATTTGTGATTACTGGTACTTACAAAGTACAAAACCACATCCGTAACAAATCGCTTTTATAATTTAACGTTACTTGTAGGTATTAGGCTAGGAGCCCACTGCAGAATTCCTTGTAATCTAGGGAATATACATATATATGTAATATATATTCTCTAGATTACATTTAAAAAGGTAACTTTTATAATAGTCTGATATTTCATAAAATTAATGACTTTATAAAATATGAATGAAGTACTTATTTGATGAATACTACCTACGTGTCGAATTATATTTTTCTCAAAAAATCACGGCTGCCTTTTGTGCACTTGGCCCCCTTATACATTTACGTGTCGCCCCGACACCTTTTTACGTTCATAACGTACATTTATTATTTTTAGATAAAAAATTTTAACCGACTTCAAAAAAGGAGGAGGTTCTCGATTCGTCCGGATCTTTTTATATATTTTTTTCTCATTATTATGATATACGGAAGCCAAATTAAATCGGCCGCAAATAAGACTTACCTATTGGCAGTTGAAGATAAAAAAAATAATTAAAAATACTAGTGGCCATATTTTGATAGGCAACCTAGTAGATATCTAAAATTATAAAAAAAGATCCGGACGAATCGAGAACCTCCTCCTTTTTTTGAAGTCGGTTAAAAATATTTTCGTTATTAATCATTCATCCAGATACGCTGCTATCCTGATTTTTACATGAAACGGAGACAGCACGCCACCTTGTGGAACGCCGGCAACAACATCACACCAATCAGAGAACTTATCGTCTAAATAAATGCGATTAAGTATAAGTGGGTTAAATTAAAACAAACCCTTTAACACGCGTCAGATTTATCTTAAAACGTTTAACTTTTGATTAAAACAACCACACTCGAGACGAAACCGCGAGATTTTCCTTCAAGAAGCGTTCGTGTAAAAATCTCTGATGGCTAATACTAAAGTGTAATGACGCGATGCGCGCGTGTCAGCGAACGTAAATTGTTTATTATTTTTTATGGGATTTTCATGGGAGCGCTCGCCTGGCTCGTTAAGGGCGCCCCTACTATTATACCTTACGAGTTCCCATTTTATTATACTTTTTATGTTTAATCTTGAAAGCGTGGATACCTTGATATTGAATAAGTTAATAGGGATTACAAGCTCTTAAAATTGTAGCATTACGTAGATATATATAACAAGTACACATATAACATATATATATATATATATATATACTACAAGCACAGAAATATGAATAATAAGATCACAATAGACGTAGTGAACGTTCTTCCCAGCTTGTAAAATATTACAACGTACCAAATGAGAGGATGCTTTGAAATTACTCTAAGCCTAACAGAGTTAAGAGTCATTTTATAGCATAGGAGGCCTCAGCCTGTGATACTGCGCTAGCTGACATTTGTCATACCATCGTCTTTTTAGTATCTACTGCTAAATAGTAATTTCTGACAGAGAAGAAAAAATCTTGGAATTAGCTTAGAAATTGGTTAGCCTGAGTAGTTTAAACGTAGATCTCCAGCCTTTTAGTAGATGTCTATAAGCTACAGTAACAAATAACTAATGACTTAAATACCATCATAGAGAACTGTAAGCTTGCTTGCCACTTTAATAACACTGTCATAATTTTCCGTACGTGTGTTGTGTACGTATGTCAGTTTTATGGTAATGTAATGTTTTATGGTATCTAGATATGTCTTATTACACTAATTATTACACTAACGCAGGGATAGAATAATATCTTCCTAACCTGGGGCTTTGGACATAACATGCACCTGACACTCCTCGCATTTATTTTAGTTATTTTAGCTATAATAATCACTTATTAACAACGTGGCCTGCATACAGACACATTTAATACCTTGCCACGATGCCTTCGACACTTCGCACTTGAGAGTGATAATCGACTGAGTAACATTTAATTTTATCAACAATGCATTAGGTACTTTAATCATCATGAAAACTGACTTATAATTATGTAGGTGTACCTATTGACATTTACTGGATGGACTAGACCTACTAGACGTGACCATACTGACTGATGAACAGAAATGTTACGAAACCGTGAAGTAAATAAATAATAAATCTATGTACGAAACCATCAAAATATTTTTGAAAAAACAAAAGCTTTTTACAGACAAACTATAGCTTATCTATAGAATACTTTGTCACAATGTAATTAATACAAAGAAGCCCTTTATCAGTAAAACAACGATAACTTTGTGAAATTCAAAGGATTACAGCTTCAGAAATAGGTACGAAGTATTGTATCTATAAGTTTCAATATTCAGGAGTGTTTTGTGACTAAACTAACAAGTACTAAGGCAAACTTATACAAACTAATTCAATTTTTGTAGGCACTCTTGGAATACTGCAGTCTATCAATTTAATGTCTCCTTGGATTTTCCTACATATTTTTTATTCATTATTTTATTACGGATTATTACTGCTACAGTCAGTATCATCATCTAATTTTCGAATATTTATAAATTAGTTCGCAAAAAATAATTGCAGTGAACAATAAAAAGCAAGAAAATATTCTTCTCTTAATTTTTACGATATTTTTTTTTCAAATTCAATCGCATATTTTTTTTAGAAAAAAGCAAATAGGTATGACATATAGTAATGAATTGGCCTGTCATTAAAGGGGGCTGCACTTTAAGCTCTCACTCAGCAGCACATCTCGAATATTTTTCATTTCGTTCATTAGCGCTACAATAATAATTAACAATTATTATCAACGTGAACAACTAGCTCGTCTGCGTCGCCTTACTTACCTGAAAATATTTTACCGACATTGAACATTCTAGAATTCTCGAAAAGCATCAGAAATACGTTTCATTATAACTGAACATCGGAGGAACATTAAGTGAGCTATCGTTCACGCTCATAATACACGCCTGAAATTTACTTTTCTGCGCGGTGCCGAGGTGAAATCGCTAAGCGTTGCCCTGATGTCTGAGGATGAGAAATGAGCGGATGGGGTGAGTGGGGGGTGGTGTATTGTAAACACAATTACCACCCCTCCCGGGGGCAACAAATGGCGGCTAAACGACCCATTCGCCTGTGATTTGTTAGCAATATGCTTGAGATTTGGAGCAGGAATGCTTCTTAAAGTTGTTCGCGCACGTTAAATTCATATTTGTTAAGTTTATTCGATTTATACATTAATGCTTGTATGTTGGCTGATTTACTGATTCACTGTTATGCGAAATTTGAATGTTATTTAATACTAAGTTTCCAGTAGAAGCCGTGTGGTAGCATGGCATGGCTGCTACGCCGATTGCTTGGCAGGGTTGGATCCTCTAAATGCGTATTATGATTCTTTAAACTGCCGCTTTTTCTTTCGTACAAACCTCCCATTGATTGTCTATAATTTTTTATGTAATGTTGATGACAAACAAACATGCAGTTCACTAGTGTGGTAAGAGATAACTGCAATCCATAGACAACTACACAACAATAATAACGGACATAAAGCAGATTTCATGCTACCCCTTAGACCAAAGTTATTTTTTCTCTGTGATAGTTATTACGAGGCCATACAGTTATAACCGAAACACGATAGTGCTGAAATCTACAATCGATCTCCGACGCTGGAGCTTTACTACCAATTTACCTAAGCTGCATCAAAGTTTAGGGAATTTGAAATGTCGCAAACATTTAGGTGCAGTACTAACTAGTAAATCCAAAAATTTTTGGATGGGAGATATATATCTTATTGTTTAAATACTTTTGTAACCTAGCGATCGACTTGAAATTTTTGGGTTAGATTTATGAATGTATGCAAATGCACCCAATAAATTGTAATATACCTAGTACGAGTATTTACAAGATTGAGTAGTCCCATATACAATTTAAAATAGCGTTACAACATGGACGTTAAACAAAAATTAGTTATTGCTTACTCTTATATCTCGGGCATTTTGTTCAGGAAATAAAGTAGTAGAGTTATCAAATCAAAATTTGTACTTAAGGTGGCGTGATCCCTGAAGTCATTCCACTCAGTAGGTGTTAAAGATAATTCTCATCCCAACAATGTATCCTCGATACGTATCAGCTGTTATCCGTTCGCTGTAGGTGCGTCTGGTTTAATAAAGAGCGATAATTAAATGTTGTACTTGAGTTGTTTATACGGCCGTCGGAGGCGCGGGTGCTCCGCCCTTGTAGCGCCCGCTTGTTCCCGCCGAGGGATTAACGAGTTACGTGTACCCACTCTGTTTCACTCCACCCAATTTCATATCCGATATCTGTTATGGCTTTCAAACGCTGCGCGATTTATCATATTCAACTAACGCGTTAAATTGTTAAGGGCTATTGACATTTTATTTTTAGTTTAGTTGTGAAGGTGTTGTTATTAGTTCGGAAATTGTTTATAATAATCACGAGAGGTGGATCACAACTAGGTGGATCAGACCGGAATAGCTCGTTATTTTATAAGCGTTTGGTGGTAGTGGCGGAGCTCGCGGGCGTAGACACCACTGCACTACCTAATATTCTTGCCGCTAAATGGTAGTGCACCTGTATTTCCTGAAAGGCAAAGGTATTTGCTCGCATTCATGGTGTAAGTTGAGTTGATGTTTTTAGAGTCTATTTAATGCCGGCACTACACGTCGACAGATGTATCTGCAGACATCATCTGCGTATGCCGACGTTAAATACCTACCACAGACGCTCAAATCACCTCCTCTACTCGTCGGCGTATGGCCCGGCGGCGTATGCGTCCGTATACATACACAGAATAACATGAATCGAGTACTTTTACTGATATTAATTTATTTAAAACTCCAAAGATTTTCTTGCTTATAAAATGTTTAGAGATGTAGGAGCGGAGGTAGAATATGTACACACGGTACCATTTTAGGAAACACAGGTGATACAGATCAGCACTGATGAATCAATATCAAATTAAATAATAGGCAATAAAATGTTAACTTCATCGATCACATATTTCATATTCAAGGCTATATAATAAGACAAGTTACCACCCAAATGTCAGCGTATAATAAATTATCTAAATGTGCATAATATACAGCAATGTTCTTATAAGGTCAGCAGATATAGAACTAGGTTCAGATACAGAGAGTGGGCGCACAAATCCATTGTTAAGTGACCCTGGCCTGAAGCTATCGGTCCATTATTTGGTGAGTATAACAATTTAAATGATTCATAATAACATTTATATTTCATTTCAGTTATTGATCGAGTAAAACTGAGGTCTATGATAATATTTTCCTTTTTATATGTATTGAAATGTGTAATATTATATTATGCTGTGTTCACTGATTCCAAAGACGATACTTTACTAGGTATCGTCTTAGACCTATTCTTGAAAGAATACCGATTTATTAGATACTAGCAGTATGGAGAAATATTGTGTTTTAGGATCCCGCAACGAAGAAGGAAAAAGCGGAATACGTTTATAAGATCATTCGTGCCTCTGTTCTTATGCCTGTCTGTCTATCCGTCTGTCAAATTCCTCTGAAAGTAGAAGACCGATTGAGTTGTAATTTGGTACATACCTACATCAATGACCCTAACATGCACGTGTAACGTGTTTTATACAACGTGTAACAGGATTAAATGTACAACCCGAAACTACTTTGTTCAGAATCGATAACCGAATCGATTTCAGGCATTTTTGATATAGGTAATATTTAGTGCCAAAACACATTAGGTAAAATAATGGTCACCCATTTGGTGAACAGTCAATACAAACGAAAATGAGACTAACGTCTTTCCAAAATAAAATTCTAGTATCAACAAGTTTATTAGAACTCGTTGAGACGTGCTTTTTATTATAAATAATAATTTAAGAAATAAAATAGTGGAAATTATTCTTATTACTAGCAAGTGTTAAATAAGGGTACGCAGATTACGCTACATCACATTGCAACAGTGTGCGTGTGTGAGTAGATTCGTGTTTTATGTGCGGCTGTAGGTAGAGGTAGGGTAAGTATGCATAGAGTGTGTGTGCATACTGTTCGTACAAATTGAGGACAACTTAATAATTGTTTTATATTATTTTCGCATTAATACATGCTTGTGAAATATATTTTATTTTTAAAGAAAAATGGAAAGAAAAATTCGACTTCAGGCGAGACTCGAACTCGCGACCTACTGGGAATCTAGTCCAGCCGCTCTTCCAATTGAGCTACTGAAGCCCTGCCCGATTTGTCAAATCTTTCCTTCACATCTATTGCATTGCTTTATGGTAGCAGCAGCGCCATCTATTACCAACTATGCTAGTTAGGCAACCGATATAATAGACTTTTCAGTTTATTGAATATCGTAAAGAAGTCGCTTTTACCCTTAATAATTGTTTTATTTTATTTTCGCATAAACACATGCTTGTGAAATATATTTTATTTTTAAAGAAAAATGGAAAGAAAAATTCGACTTCAGGCGAGACTATTACCAACTATGCTAGTTAGGCAACCATACTGCTGGCTGCTACCATAAAGCAATGCAATAGATGTGAAGGAAAGATTTGACAAATCGGGCAGGGCTTCAGTAGCTCAATTGGAAGAGCGGCTGGACTAGATTCCCAGTAGGTCGCGAGTTCGAGTCTCGCCTGAAGTCGAATTTTTCTTTCCATTTTTCTTTAAAAATGAGGACAACTTATTTCTTAAATAAAAATTAGTAAATACATAACATGTAATTTCAGTTCATGTGTTATGATTATAACTCGATTTTCTAATCGGGGTGTTAGAGAGTGTGCATTATTCCCGTTACATGTTGTATAGAGGGACTCTGGTGTCGGCACGTGATTACTCCACCGACCACTAGCGGAAGAATTTTCTTGTGAAGAGAATTCTTTCATTAGTGCAGTCCTTCAACCGAACAAAGGCGGCCAAACCATTCCAATGGCGCAGGTGGTAGTAAGTACAATAACGCAAGACGCAGCTACCTGCCATAAAACTACAGCCACTGCAACCCGCAAGCCAAGCGTGGCGATTATGGCATATTCTCCCCTAAACACACAACATTGTTATGGGCTCTTTGTGGAAGGCTATTGTTCAACAGTGGACGTCTTTGAGCTGAAGTACCCAATGATGATGATGATGACTGTCGTTCTAGTAATCGATTCGTGATAATTTCGTTCCACACCAGCGTTAAATATCATATTTCAATTGCATAAATGAACGAGCGGAAACGCTTATTATAAAAAAAATATATATATTTATTTCTACTTAAATCTATAAACAAGTGCTAGGACAAATCCAGTAGCCTATGCATTATAATGAGGTGAATTTCAGAAAATCATTAATCATGTGGTCATAAGATGAGATATGAATCTTCATATCTCATCTTATGACCACAGATTCTATGATAAACTGGACTGCAATTGAGATTGTTATGGTAGATATCCTATTTTACAATACTTAACTACCTTAGTAGTTTAGTGGTAGCAGGCTGCTACTGTAACGCTAAGTTACCGGTTTCGAGCTTTCGATTACTGGAACGGAGTGTAAATTCTTACGGATTTTTCTGGCTGACCTATTCAGAAGAGTGGAGGATGAGAGTGAGCGGGTGGGCCTCTGGATCAACACAGGGAAGACCAAAGTCATGGTTGTAGACAGAGCCGCCCAATTCTTTCGGACAGGAGAGCTCTCACAATTTGTTAGCAACTTTGACTATCTTGGATCTCTGCTTACCGACCAAGGAGGAAGCGAGAAAGAAGTCCGTCGAAGAATCCAAATAGCCAAGTCTGCTGTGAGCAAGCTTACGCGATTCTGGAAGAACAGGCAAGTCTCCAATAACACCAAAGCGAGGATAATGAGAACCCTGGTCTTCTCGATTCTATTGTACGGATCTGAGTCGTGGACAATTAGATCGGTAGAACGCAAGAAAATTGCTGCTTTTGAGATGTGGTGTTGGCGACGAATGCTGCGCATCCCTTGGACGGCCGAAAGAACAAATGTGTCGATTCTCAAACAGCTCAGAATCAAAACAAGACTCTCCACCATTTGCTACCAGAGAGTCCTAAGCTACTTTGGACACATAGCACGCAGGGAGCCAAATAATCTGGAAAAACTGAGAGTTGTTGGAAAGATAGAGGGCAAACGACGTCCGGGCCGATCTCCTACCAGATGGACTGACCAAGTCACCAAACTCACTGGCCCCCTCCTCATAACAAAAGCCTTGAAGAAGGCCGTAGACAGGCTAGATTGGAAGAATCTGGTGATCAAAGCCACCAAGACACTTCAGGACGAGCACGACCTTCAGTAATGAAGAGTGCGACATTGATGATGAATATACACATATAATTAAGTGGTTATTATATAACGTGTTTATATAAAGATTTTAGATGATATTGTATAAAAAGAATCATATAACGTAGGTGGCAAACAAGCATGTAGTTCACAGTTCACATACAAAACCATCTAACCGGAACACAATAGTGCTGAATACTTCCATTTGCCTCCTCTTCCTTTCCTTGAGTCCCTAGACTGGAATTCTACCATTAGTGAGGTTTTTGTGTTGATGTCTATATGCTGCAGTTGTCATTGAACATCAATGTGGACTGCATGCTTGTTTAAAATCACAATTAGATAACACTTACTGAAAGTTTACAACGTTAGGAAAAGTCTCCGCGGCGTGGGAACGTGTTTCCAGATGTGGGAATTTAGAAGAAAATTTTAAGCCGTAACATTCTAAGAACCTGTTACATTATAATAATACTAACTATGAGCACATTGTAATGTCAAAAGAATTTGTGGGAACGAATATATCTGATACTAAATTGATAAATAAACAAAGATAAGCCATTAAAATTGCCGATCATTCGATTGACTCAGTTTCACTCCATTTATGTGGGTTGCACAGGAAGGTTGATTTCCATACAGAAAAAATGCTTCAATAGTGCACATAAATCATTAAAAATGTTCTTAATTTGACGTGATGTTAAGATGGGTGATAAGTGTTAAACACTGATGAAAATTTCGAAAAAGTTGAACCCATAGAAATAACAGTAAAATAACATGTAATGAATACAGACAATAAATCCTTGCATTCGTCCGCAAACAAATCACAGTCTCAGTATACTTATCCAGGATAGTGGTTTCAATCCTCAGGGGCGGCTTAACCTATAGTGCAGGGTGTGCCATGTCCAGGGGCGCCGCCGTCTCAGGGGGCGTCGCGGCGCACAGAGACAGCTAAGAGTATTGTCTTGGACCATCATGGTACAACAATGATATGACAGAAGCGGCCAGCCAGCGCGGTTGCGAAGTTATCAAACGCAGAAAGGCCGTAACTAATACCATACTGTAAGCTATACCTACTTATAAAATAGTTTGTTGGAATATGAAAAAACGTTCATGTTACGAGGGCAAGGTAGTATCTAGTTATAGCTGCAGGTGGGGGGGGGGGGTCAGGCCTAGGAGGCGCCAGGGCTTGCTTTGGGTAGCATAGGTACAAACAATCTAAGTAGCTGCTCGTCCAAGAAATCAAGTTTCCTCTTACAACTTTCAGGCTTATACTAATTTGGTCAGAGTCTATAGCCCAAACAATTCAACATAGATTGAGTTGGGTACATGTACCTGTACCTTTCTGGATCTTTTGAAGGACGACGATCTAGCAAGCTTCGTAAGGATTCCACGCGCAGGTGGACGTCACTAGCAGTGTCGTTGTCGCATGTATGTCTCCACAACCAAAGCAGATTTTTTAGCCTATTGACCTGGGACGTCATCCAAACTTGAGGGTGCTACTAGCTACCTCCGATGATAATGAGTATAATAAAAAAAAGAAAATAATGAGAAAAATCCAAACAATACTTACTACTCTACTCAAGGATCGAACTCGATCAAATGGTATTCAGAATGAAAAACTGAAGTGGTGGTAGAAGTGCAATGCGGAGCGCCGGCGGCGGAGGCTCGGACGGACATTATGGCACGCGTTCCCCCGCGTCCCGCCCCCGCCGCCGGCCGCACGACCGCCACGCCTTGCGCAGGCGCGGACTGCGGATCTCTTACATATTCCAACTGCTTCATGACGTGAATATGTTCTCAATTTTACATCTATAGAGAAAGGCAATACAAAAAAAAATATAATAACAACATCAAGGAGCTAATATCACCCAAATCTAAAATTGAACCTTATTAAAAAAAAACAGGCTCGGAATTTGACGAGAATTAGGTATATATTACTTATTTACAAATACGATACGAATTTATCTATTATTTATTACACACTCAACTTACCCTTGTTCGATCGATTCTCTTTCTGATTCTTAATCTCTCTATAACGTTTTCGCAGGTTTTCGCGAGCTTCATACATTGTAGAAAATAAATTTAAATTTTAAGGTCGGGTTTATGAAGAAGTTTGGGAGTGTTGTATAGGTACGCGAGAGAATCCGCAAATTAAATTTCTTAATCTCTCTAAGTTATGTATTTCTATGAATTTGACGAGAATTAGGGATATATTACTTATTTACAAATACGATACGAATTTATCTATTATTTATTACACACTCAAATTACCCTTGTTCGATCGATTCTCTTTCTGATTCTTAATCTCTCTATAACGTTTTCGCAGGTTTTCGCGAGCTTCATACATTGTAGAAAATAAATTTAAATTTTAAGGTCGGGTTTATGAAGAAGTTTGGGAGTGTTGTATAGGTACGCGAGAGAATCCGCAAATTAAATTTCTTAATCTCTCTAAGTTATGTATTTCTATGTTCTTGATATTTCCATGATATTCAGACTTAACCAAAGAGCAGAAGAAGCTTGAGCGTTTTCAAAATGTTTGCATACGATTCATATTTGGATTCCGCAAATTTGACCACATCTCTGTCTTTCAGTGAACCGAAAGGTTTAAGTGGATGCCCATTCGTCTTCGCCGGGATACACATTATTTCTTTCCTTTACTACCTACACATTAGGGATACACATTCTTTCTTTCCTCTATCTAAACTGTTGAATCCACAGTCCCCAATTTACTTGAAAGAGCGCTTCCATTTACCACATAGAAGTTTATATTACAACCTTCACACTCCCTATAGTTCTTCTGAAAATATTTTTATTCCTCTCATTCCTATTCTAATTTTCCTGGTGGAGGCTAAACGACTTTGTAATTCCCTTCCGTCTGATATTAAACTATCTAAAGCTATTGAGTTATTTTAGTAACGACTCTATTTTCGCTTTCCTTATCAAGCTGATTTCTAATCACCATTAAGTTGCCTATTATTTTTGTTTCACTGATATTAAATTTAATAGAAGCTATTTAAATTTTTACTATTTGATTTGATATAAAATTTATTACACCCATGTTATTTATCTCTAATTGCACAGTTTCCTGTAGAGGTTGTTTGGTAGAAATCGCTGGTTAGTTATAAGACCGATTATTGTTTATTGTTTTCTGACTTTTGTTTCTCTCTATGTTGGTGTATAATAAAGTATATTATTTTTTAATTTATTTTAATTTTGGTATAAGTGGTACATTTTTTTTTTTTTTTTTTTATGTTATGGAAGTGGTAAACAAGCATGCAGTTCACGTTGATGTTAAGTGATGACTGCAGCCTATAGACACCCACACAAAGACTAAGGTCAAAACGCAGATGCGTTACCACTCCTGAGGCCTAAGGTGTTACGCCTCTGTGTCGGAAATTACAGGGCCGTACATTACCACCTGACCGGAACACGATAGTGCTGAACACTACTATTTAGCGGCAAATACAAGGTACATATACAAGAAGATTATATTACACCACATATGAAGCTCTCCATTCCTATTTGTTCATTTGAATTGATAATATACTTACCTATTTCTAAATCACGGTACATTTAAACTCTAACTTTAAGCTCTATTCTACAAACTCTTTATTGAATATAACTTCTGTAATATAGAAAACACCAACTCTAATCTTGAAAAAATGTTTACCGCAATTTTTTTTATAACATTAGGTACCGTGCTCCAGCTAGATACTAAATAGGTAATATACCTAAGTCTGTAATTTGTAGTGTAGATGAAAAACTCACAGATATATTTTACAGGTCTGTCTGTCTCATGCATATGTAAAATTTTATTTTAAATCTGTCCTCATCTTAATCCGATATGTATAAGGTAAATCGGTGTAATCGATTACGGCCCTGCGCATGCGCCCCCAATATCTATAGCAGAGGGCGCGTAAAATACTGGACGATCTGACTGCGGCCGCGAGCTGCCATTATAATGAGTTGTTATTTATTGAACAATCCCGTAACTAATCACTCCAGACAGTCAGTTACCGATAAACGATTCGGCTTTGGATCATTTATACAGAAAAAATCGAGACAAAGATATTAAACATTATGATATTCGACTTAATATGCTCAAGGTGTGACTGAACAGGATAAAACAGAAATTTTGGGTATTTAGTTGATGTAAAACACAGTAATTTATTTAGAATTTAGCGTCTACGCTACAATACTTAACATTGAAAATAACGTTTTCGAAGGTTTTCGCGAGCTTCATACATTGAAGAAGTTATATTTGCAGATTTTGACCGTGGCAGTCGCTTTCCAGCTACCGAAGTCTGCCTGTTACCACGGTAGCTGGAAAGCTACCGAAACGTCGGGTATAAGAAGTTGGGAGTGTTATATATACGCGAGAACATCCGCAAATATAATTTCTACAACATTGAAAATATCTTGGTCTGTAGGTGCCTACCTGTATTCACTACAGAAATGTGTACTATTATAAAAATTTCTTCTTTTAGTGTTCACGCTTTATTTTTGTACTTTATTCGCTTACACTCACAGCCCTGCACTACGTTAATAGAATAATATACTTAGCATGTTTAATCTCTATTAAAATAAAAATTGCACATTAAAAATATACAATTTATTGCGCTACTTGAAATAGATCCATTAGAAAATTTTAAGGATAATTTAAAAAATTAAATATATCTCTATAATTAATTGAAAGTCGTATTACGAGTACATAGGCCAACGTGAAATTATAAAGGTGTGTAAGAGTGCGGATGGTGTGCGCACGCGCAGTTCACGCCCACCGCAGATAGCGCTAACGAGAGTGGTTATCCCGCCATCGGAATACGCCGGAGTCGTTCCTCACTTCCAGGCCAGGCATTTTGCAATCAATTCAAACTTTGCAAATATAGTCTCACGCTTATATTGGCTTGAAGGAGCAAGCAGAGGAGCATGATATAAACACCTGTATCCAATTTTCGATTTTGTTTAGTCCCATGTAATCTAATAATTTACTGAGATTCATTTAATACTTCTTCGGAGGGTACTTAAAAAAAAATTACATGTTTCACAACATAGTAATTGGTTATTGTTGGGATTGTCTGGATTCCAGACCGAACGAAGGCCTTTGAGTATATGTAGCCAGTGTAGATATACAGAAATAAATTGTTAAAATAATTATACTTACAATAGGTTAAAAATAACTTACAGTAAGTAATTTGTGTGTGTAAGAAGCGCGCATGGCCCAGCGGCTGGTGTAGATTGGAAGCAATCTACTCGGTTAAGCGATACGGGCGCGGTCGGGTGTGTGATGGGTGACCGATAGTGGCAAATTAAAATGCGCGTTTCCGTGCTTCAGAGGGCACGTTAAGCAGTCGGTCCTGGTTGCTATCGATAGATAGCAGTCGTTACACCTTGTCGGAGGCAGCGTGGTGGAGTAAGCTCCAGGCCTACTCCAAAAAAGGGGAGAGACTCGCGCCCAGCAGTGGGACGTATCATGGGTTGCCATTATTATTAATATTATTATAAGTAATTGATGTTCCACGCATATAATATACAATCTGTATTTTTATCGTTTACCACACCACATTAGGTAAGATATAATATAAAAACATTTCGTAGGCTTCATAAACGATAAACATAAAATTACATCCATTTCATTTTAACGTTCATAATTTCATTATAATAATAAATTGAACGGCTCGCAAAGCCAATAAAAAAAAACTGAAACATTTATCTTGAGTTGTAGCAAATAGCTCGAAAGTGAACTTTGCCGATATCCAATCTCAATAAGTTGTTAATTCACATTAACACCTCGACACCGAGCGTGGAGGAAAGATCATTAAGTACAGTAATAATATTGGCGAGGGAAGGCATAAGCTGATCTTATAAACAAAAAAATAAAAGAAAATTTCTAGAAAATAAATATTTGCGTAATCCAGTTAAGTACTTGATGTTTACTTGAATTTTAATTTTTTTTTAATGTAATGGAAGTGGCAAACAAGCTTGCAGTTCACATTGATGTTAAGTGATGACTGCAGCCTATAGCCACTTACATTAAGACCAAGGTCGAAATGCAGATGCGGCTCCTGAGGCTCAAGGTGTTATGCCTCTGTGCAGGAAATTACAGGGCCGTACATTACCACCTGACCGGAACACGATAGTGCTGAACACTACCATTTAGCGGCAAGTATATTAGGTAATGCGGTAATGCCTACGCCTGCGAGCTCCGTAACTGGAGCGCTACCACCAGTAAAATGCACCTAGTCCCAGCATTATAATATATATAGGAATATAGGGAGTAGGTTGTCAGAAGTACGTTGTTACCCTCGTATTTTAAATATACACATTCCTCCCCCTTTAACCTGGTAGATCTGGAAGTCAAATTAGATCTAGTTAAAACCTGCAGGTCTATCTTAATAAGTTGAAGTTATCTCCCTCAACTTGTACGTTCTTTAATTTGAAATAGGGATCTAAGTTGTATTTTTTTGTAAGTTTCGAATGGACCACGGCCACATTTTGACCATTATTGAAAAAGCCTCTCATTAGGCTAACTGGTCAGCTCAAAACACAACTTTCCTTCAATACTCGTTGGTCCTAACATTGACCATAGAAATTAAAAAAAAAACGGAAAGAAAAATTTGACTTCGGGAAGGAATTGAACCTGCGACCTCAGGATAATCAGTCCAGCCGCTTTACCACTAAGCTACCGAAGTCCCACACTGATGCGTCAAAATTTACTTTCCCTTTTTGATTTTATTGGTAATGCGGCTGGACTGGTTGTCCTGAGGTCGCAGGTTCAATTCCTGCCCGAAGTCAAATTTTTCTTTCCGTTATTTCTTTCATTTCTAAAGTTCACTCGCATGTGTTATTGCGAAAAATAAATAGTACAATTGACCATAGAAGTCACCGTTACACTAATAACAACAAAAAGCCATGAAGCGTGTTTGCTTGTAATCAATTATATCATTTGTTATTTCTAGAGCATTTTACTTTGTTGCAAGGCAGTTACCTTGGCTGTAGGGTAAATTATGGGTAAAGAAAATGCAAGGTGAACTTTTTGTCTTGTTTGTATTTGGTATGAGAAAGAAGGAATATTCATTTCCGTCTTTTTTCAGAAAATTGTTGTGATGTTATTGATCCGTTTAATTTTCTTGGTAAGATTACATAAATAAAACTTAATGTTTCAGCGGGATTAGGCACGCGTTGATTTTGTTCCTGTGGGTTATTGGGTAAGAATATACTCAGTAATCATGTGAAAAAAACAACTTCGTTAGTTTTTAGAATTAGGTACATAGATTTTTTTTTGTCTATAATTTTTTAGGGACTTTGAGTCGTCGTGCGACTATGCCAGCCCCGTGATAGCTAATTAATTTCGCCTAATCAAAAATTTATAATATTACATATGCCATTGCAAAGCATTTTACCAACATCACTCAAAGGGTCAGCTAAGATGCTTCGGATTTCACCTAAATTCCTTAAATCTACACCGTGCTCGATATAGATTTATTAATGAGTACTCGTGGTAGTGCTCCAATGACGGAGTTTGAAGTCATAGGCACGACTCAAAATTGTGTTCGGCACTTTTATGTTCCAGTTAGGTCGTGAAATAAAGGATAATAATAACTAACTGCAGAAAGTAAAAAAAAAATCTTCATCTTTTACAGCGTGGTGTGGTTATTGTTACGTAGGTTTCAATAACTACTCTGAGGTACACATACACACACACACACAAGAAATTGATGAAATATGCATTAACGCTATCTTTATGTACAACTGTGTTTACTGTATAATTGTCAACTGTAATCTGTCTATACTTATAATAAATCTGTAGAAGTGTAAATTCTGTACATTTAAAATATTGAAAAAATAAATATCAGGGGATGTTACTAGATCGATACCGAACACAAATATGTGATTAGAAATTTTTTTGTCTGTCTGTCTGTCTGTTTGTTCAAGCATCACACAAAATCTACCGGTCCGATTACGATGAAACTGGGTATGATTATACTTTAACCTTTGGCGCACAACACTGGGTACTTTTTATCCCGGAAAAATGTCTGTTTGTCTGTGTGTTTGTGCACGCTTATTTCAGAAACGGCTTATCCGATTTGCAGTTTCCACCTATATATTGTGGTAAGTTTCACTTGATATTTTTTATTTATTTCATGTCAATCAGTTCAGAAATAAAAAAGTTACGTTAATTTAAAGAATCTTATCGAATATTTTTAAACTAAGAATTCTATATCTATCTTCTATCTTTTTTAGGGTTCCGTACCTAAAAGGTAAAAACGAACCCTATTACTAATCTTCCGCTGTCTGTCTGTCCGTCCGTCTGTCACCAGGCTGTATATCATAAACAGTGATAGCTAGAAAGCTACAATTTTCTTAAATTAATATTTCTGTTACCGCTATAACGACAAAATTACCTAAATACTAAAAATAAGAAAATGAAAATATTAAGGGGTCCAAGCATACAGTAAAAGTGTTTTTGTTTCGTATCTTTTTTTCACTTTATATTAATAACGCCTAAGTAAGGGGATATATGCTTCTAAGGGTATTTATCCCCATCCAAACGAAAGCGTCTATCCGTTTTGTACGGGATAGATGCCTTTTGGTACATAAAAAAAAAACTTAAAAATTTTATGATAAAAATAATTCTCTTAATTGTAGGTATTCCTAGATAGCTATCCTTATGATAAATATATGTGTTGTTGGTGAGTCTGGTGGTGGTGGTGGTTTTTAGTGGCGATGGAGGCATTGGTGGCGTTGGTGAAGTTGGTGGTGTTGTTGTTAGTTTTGGAGGCGTTGGTCGCATTGGTTGTGGTGGTGGTGGTAGTTTTGGTGACGTTGGTGTCATTGGTGGCATTGGTGGCGTAGGCGTTTGGTGATATTAGTGTTGGTGGTGGCGTTTGTGGTGGTGGAGTGCATATACTTATTATGTATAGATCTATCTTTTATCTTTCATTTTAGTTAGTTTGTAGCACTAATTGACTGAAACTTTACAAAACTTTGTAATAATTACAAATATTGAGCATAGAAGTTCAAAATGGCCTTTTCGAAAGTACGGTTCAGCATAGGATGGACGATTGTAAGTCGTAGCTACTTACACGACTGCACGTATAAACACATAATTATGGACCGACCGTTTAACTCGCGTATCGCCTGCACGGTACTAGGGGAGCGGGGGCGGGTAACCCTACACACGGACTCAATAATCGTTGGAAAAGTATAAAATATGATTATATACAAACTTGTCTGTATTTTTTAAGTAAAAAATAAGGTTATAATTTTTCAAAATTTTAATAAAAGCTTCTAAGGCACGAAATAATAAAATAACAATAACTTATATCCTTTCACGAAATGTAACCACAAATAAAAGTTATATAGGATTAGGACTATTCATCACTATTATAGGTACATATCGCTTGAATCGTCTTCACTGTGAAAAGCGATTCATCTTGAGATTAATCTTGGTAAGTTTTTACCTTGTGCGTCAATGTCAAAGCGTCCGTTGCTAAAATTCAAACCGCACGCTGCGAGCAGCGTCAGCGTACTTTGACGCACTTTGACGTGGCTCTCTGCTCCGCGCACCCCTTTCACCCACCCGGTGACATCTCCCCCCGCTCTCTTTGTACCCCGCAGGCGATACGCGAGTTAAACGGTAGTAATTATTCGCAATCCTAGCAGCCTGTGTGCTTTTATCCCCGATGGCCATACGTCTAATATCGTGTACAGAGAAGCATTACTGTAAAGAAGAGTCACCATTCCACGCGAACAAAGTTGCAGGCACAGCTAGTAAGCAAATAAATACATTTATTAATATAGTATGTTCTTAGGTTTTCGCGAGCTGCACTCATTGAAATAAAACTAGTTTTCGGATTTATCTCGCGTATATTAAACTAAAATGATTATAAAATCGAACCCGATTTACATTTATTATTATTATTATTTATAAGTAGTTTGGTAATGTGCCCAGTGATATCAATAGGATCACCATGATACAATACGAAACAGGTGAAATGTGGATTCTTGCGTGTATGTATGCATTTACCTCTGACATCGCCTTCGTGGAATACAGGCTTGAAGTAACGTTTTAATTAACTTGTAACAAAAAAGTGAGACAGAATCATACCATGTAACAATAGGAATAATCAACTATTTTTACAGCACCTGCTATAAAAAATCACGTCAAAATTACCTAACAATTTCCTTACAAAGAATTCGCCAAATAATAATGGAAAGTTGATTCATATTTACGACAAATCACTTCCTGCCACAACAAGGCTTTAGTAGGGGTTTAATAAGCACACAATGATATAGAGACTTTCTAGAAGGGACAGGAATAACAAATAGTTAAACTGTTAGATTGAATATTAAAAATCATTCATATTTGGTGCTAGAGTGCCTGTGTCGCAATCGAGGTTGTAGGCACATTACCTTATCTTTCTGCCGCCAAAAAGTAGTGTTTATCAGTATGATGTTCTGGTTCGTATAATAGTAAGTAAGTGAATACTGCATGCATATAGACATCTACATAAAAAATGGTAGAGCTTCAGAGACGGAGCTCGCGGGCGTAGGCACCACCGCATTACCTAATATATTATACTTGCCGCTAAATGGTAGTGTTCAGCACTATCGTGTTTCGGTTAGGTGGTAATGTACGGCTCTGTGAATCCCGACACAGAGGCATAACACCTTAAGCCTCAGGAGTGGTAACGATCAGCATTTTGACCTCTGGTTTATCTGTGGATGTCTATAGGCTGCAGTCATCATTCAACATCAATGTGAGCAGCAAGCTTGTTTGCCACTTTCATAACATAAAAAAAAACAAAAAAAAAATAGGCATTGAAATGCAGATGCGTTGCAGCGATGTACGTCTCTGAAACCTTACTTGTTTGCCTCTGTGATTTGCTAAAAAGAATCCAAACCAATCGATAAAAACCCTTTCATAGCCCTTGAAACCTGGGAACGAATTTGAAAACTACAGAGCTACCAAAACAGATCAAAATTTAATGAATGATACCAAAATTATAAATACAACAAATTAATATCCGGGATATCCGTATCCACAGTACCCCTTCCATTGTTACAAACAATGATTAATAAAATACGATGGTAATAAAACAAAATAACCACGTCACCGCGGTACACAAAAAGTAACGAGGATAACACAGGAATTAAATTGAGGCAATTAAAAATGAAATACAAAAAAATCTTTAGCAAGCTGCATTGTGTTTTATTGACCCGGAATGGTATAGGGTGTATCTATTAGTTGGTGGGTGAATAAATATTTAATTAATTACATATGTTCAATTTTTGTAAAAATATTTGGTTTTACTAACAATATTAATTGACTTTGCGTTTGTTATGAAAGTGGCAAAGAAGCATGCAGGTTTTTTCTTGATTGTCGATGCGTGCAATAATGCATGCATTATCAAAAATAGTCAGATAAGTTTTCATTGGTGGTAGAGTATCAATTATTTTTAAATAAATAACGGTACTCTATATATTACTATATTTAGAGATCACTATATGTGCTGCTAATCAAAAGAGTTCAGCACGATGTCGATGTTTCTGGTTCATTTTTTAAAATTTATTTTAAAAACATTACAAAATATGTACATGGCAATGTAGCTACTCGTACTTATGTCTTCGTTCTGTCACAGAAGCAAAACAACAACATAGGCCTCACAGTTCGTAAGGGAGCATAAGCTGTAATTGACACTTACCTACCATTTAACTGCCTCAGTAGCCTCGTGGTAGTAGGCCACTACTACTACGCTGGGGTTCTGGGTTCGATTCCCGTATCAATTTATAGTTTTGTGCCTTAAGAATTCTAACAAAACATTTAATATTAGAAACTAGCTGCGCCCACGACTTCGTCCGGGTAGTAGGTAGTGAACAATCATAAATTCTCACGCGGACGAAGTCGCAAGCACAGCTAGTTACTAATATAAAATGTTTGTTAGAATTCCTAAGACACAAAACTATAAATTGAAAACAGCCTGTAAACGTAACAATGAGTCAGCGCGTCACACGTTCTCATGTAACACGAAGCTTGTTCATCAAGCATTATTCCGATATAACATCACAATCTGTGGCACAGTCCACGGGCCCGGTGCCACTACGATTTGTTACTCTTGTCCACACTAAACGGTTCTTCAACCATACTATTCGTTACATGTAATCGAGATTAAAACAGCGGGACTATTATGTATTTGCTGTCACAAAATATTGTGATGAAAATAATAACGCCTGTTATGCTTCAACGGATAGGATGCATGCAATTAATGAAAATCATCATCATCATTATCTAGCCTGCAGATGTTTATTGCTTTTTTAGTCCCATATAACAGCAAGGTAAGGTATTAAGGAGCGAGAAAGAGTATGTAAGGTAACTCAGTTGCCCTAATTTTAGAAAAATCTAGACAGCAGTGTACTGCATAGTCCCCATCAAATTGATGTCAATTGAGTTACATAATAGTTGCCATAGTTGCCAACTGCAAGATACGGAATGCACCACTAAGAATCTTTTCAGTTGAAAATACAAATATCACTTAGGTTCGGTTCCACTAAAATATTTATTAAAGTTAAAAATGTTACATCCTTCTCTAACTTCATTAAATTTGGTTAAGCTAGATAAGGATATAAAATGTAAAATCAATTTTAATAAATAATTTGGTGCAACCGAACCTAAATACTAATATCAGGCGGATACGATGATCGAATTTAAGACCCTTGGATTGATTACCAATTATTGGTTACCTACTACAACTAAGCCACCAATCAAGTAAAGGCTATTTAGTCCATATCATTATATAAATTTTTTAAGATAAAAGACCATTTATGGAAAGTGGTTAATAAACCATATAACCCAACGACCAATGCAGCGAACCGATTACACACAGCAGATGGATCCAAAACAACAAACACGTAAAGGCAGTACCCATTCACAAAACCTATTATGTTAATTTAAAACACATCAGAGGAGTGATAACATCTCGGCTCGTTCACACCACACCTCCCGAAACAATAGTTAATAAGATGATTTATATCGATCCGTAGATAGGTGAGTTCGACACGTCTAACATCGATTTAGCATAATCTCGATTTCGGATCGAGTGCTCTATCCATTGGTACATATTACGGTTACGACCCTAGACCCAGTCAGCAGTAAATGGTAAGATCCGATCAGTGTAAGGTACGTTCGAATTGTAAAGGTGTTAGCTATAGCGGTTAGAGAATAGGACCTTGAGCAATACTCTACTTTACATAAAGTGCTCCTGAATGCGTCATCAAATGTTAAGAACATTTGATGACGCATTCAGGAGCACTTTCGGTTTTCGCGATTTACCCAAAGAAATAAATTATTTTTACGTATTAATCATGCGTATATTAAAGTAAAGCGATTTTTAAATCAACTTCATATTTCGATCGCTTTTCATTTTCTGTGGTCCCGAGATCCGTTAAAATATCGCTTATGACTGATTTGCCTGACTGTATATTCTGTATAATCTGTATATTATAGGTATGGTAACATAATATGATCACGAATATTAAACATAATTTAATTTGTGTCTGTAGGTACTTCGGTATTTCCCCATCGAGATAGACATACATGAATTTACTGGTTGTAGATTACTGGTGGTAGAGCTCCAGTGACGAAGCTCGCGGGCGTAGGCACCACCGTATTACCTAAGATACTTGCCGCTAAATGGTAGTGTTCAGCACTATCGTGTTCCGGTCAGGTGGTAATGTGCTCTGTAATTTCCGGCACAGAGGCATAGCACCTTCGGCCTCAGGAGTGGTAACGCATCTGCATTTTGACCTTAGTCTTTGTCTTTCATAGGCTGCAGTCATCACTTAACATCAATGTGAACTGCGTGCTTGTTTGCTACTTCCATTACATAAAAAATAAAATTAATCATATAAAATGGGAAATCTATTTCAAATTCATCGAAAATTTCGAAGTTGTCACTAAGAACCTTCCTAACTGGAAATAACCTTATCCTTTATGTAATACATACATCATAATTTAAATATTGTGGTGTCTATCGGGTAATCTAAGTCGGGTCTCTTTATCTTACTTACATCCGTATATAATTAACGGTCGCTTGCAATAATAATAATTAAATCAGCACTAGATGTCAAATGTATGTCATTTAACCGTTAGTCAGAAAAACGACTTTATAGGGGTTCTACCATAAGTATATCGAAAATGTATTTACAATAAATTTCTTTACATAAGTAGGTAATTCTTAGATTGAATAGATAGTGCAAGTAAATGAAAAAACAACTTCGCAAATTGCTCACTTCCTTTAAGTAATATGTGGAAATACATAAAATAATATAATTTTTAATTGAAATCAACTAGCACAAATTGCTTCACCGCGGAGTTTATCAAAAAACGTCTGACATATTGATAAAATCAAAAATAATATTTGCCGACTTTGTAAAAGTTGATAAATTCAATTGACTGATACCGTTTATCTGTACTTTTACGGATAATTGAGTTCAGTTAGGTAATTATCCATTTAGGTGTTAGTTATTGCATATACCTACCTAACTAATTATATGAGTGATTCGTAAAAAATATGTTGTTTAAGCGTATCCAATTACAAAATTTAAAAGAAAGATATTTGCGGTCAATTGATTCCTGCAAAGTAAATGAGTAGAGAATAATGGTTAATTGTTATCAATTGTATCAGTATTGCAGAAACGACAATGAATCTCTTGAGCTAGTCGCTAGTGGTAGAGTGACGTTACCGCCCAGGCTGTGGCAATTAATTCGGTAAGAGTTGGTTATTTGGTCTGCCGCAGCATGACACGGAGGTTTCGATGGTTGGCCTCTATTGGAGTTATTATAAAATAATGAAAGGCGAGCCGCCTGCTGCGTACTACAATTGGGCTGGTTAGTCGCAGGCGGCGGCGGGGAAGCCCGTTTAACTATTTTAATTTTTAGTTTGTCTAATAACGGAACTCGTACGGGTTTCGTAAGGCTGTGTCGGGCAATCAGCGCTCATCGGTTTGATTGTTGACGCCACTCAAGTATTCCATGTTTTGATACTTAAGTCATGTTTAGTGAAAGTCAGCAGTTAGATATCAGGTATTTATTTCTGCCATTGAATAAGCATAAGTCTTGGAGAGATAGGAGTTCACGAAAAGAAACAAATATTGCTATAGCAATTTTAAAGTCGATTTTTTAGACGAACTTATGATGTGCTCACATAATTATGTGCTAAATTATTTTTGCTTCTTTAAGCGTATGATGAATGCTTCCTTGCTACTACCTATCTATATAGGTATCTTTATATTTCACGAATTCCTCAACATCACATCACACAAGATGTAAAATATTTTAATAAGTAAGTAAACGACTTTTATGATTTTTTGTTAGTAGTTTTATTTTAAGAAGTGTAGCTAGTAAAAATGAAAGAAAAATTATATTTTCTTTTTTTTATCACAATGCCTTCCCCTACTTGCATTTGAGCATTCCGAGTTCGTGCCCTTAACTAAGTTACTTAATTAGTTAACGTTTAAGTATCATACTAATTCCACATTTCAAAAAACTGCAATAGATTGCTCGTTATAGTCAATAAAAAATACAACCACTACAGGTGAACTCCTGTAGAAATATTACTCTTTAATTAACCGACGACTTTCAAATATGCTACTAATTATAATGCCGACAAGCTTAAATTTTTACTTATTACTTTCGCACCACTGGAAAAATGAGAAAAAAAATGTATTTGCTATCAGTGAATATGATCGCGTGAAGTGTTTAACAGGGTAGGGTTACTTTGGTTGCTAATTCAATTGTTTATTTTTTGTCTCTTCCTATCTATGATCTTGTTACCTTCATTTTCATTGTACTTTCGAGTCGAAAGAATATAACTTTCAAGACATTATTGTGCTTTGCAATGGAATGAGGTGTAATACATAAGTACAGCTGTACAGACGTTTTTATGGGCAGATGTTCACCTCAACAAGATACTTAGTATTATGTATGTGAATGGTTTATTACTAATTTTTGATGTCGTTTTTTTCAGATAAGATTTGGCGTTTATTATGGGTTAAGTTGAGGTGTAATTTTTATTTTCGCTTTTCAAAATATACCAGTGAACCTATATACATTTACAAATGAAGGAGCAAAATAGTCCAAATGTCACTGAATACTACGACTTAGTGGCAAAAATATATTGAACCCTCAATCTACTGGTACAATGCTGGTGCTACCCACGTTCTCGAAATCCGCCACTAGATTACTGATTAGTCAAAATTTACTTATTAGCAGCAGATATTATTAGGTAACTACATATTAAGGCAGCATTTATGTCGTTGATATTCTGGGCGCCGTCACTCTGATAGAGATCTAGTTTACTAGTAACGATGATTTTATTAGCAACCAAAAGCAACCAAATGGTTTATAAGGCTGCGGGTACCTATGTCATTGGTGTTTTAGGTTACCTAAACCTCTCCAAAGGAAGGACAAAGCCGTAAATCTCGTAAATTCTCCAACACAGAAGAAAAACTTTGGAAACAAACTATAACAAGCTTAAAGTTGACATTGATGGAGAAGAACCGTCCGACCGGGTGAAGTGACGATGCTTGGCAAGCCGCGGCCTAATGATTAAAGATGGGAAGTTGAATACCTATAAGCCAACTCATATGAAAACTTCGTTAGTGCGATTCAGCACGGTTATACGCCAGCTTCCGTATTAGACAAGTTACTTGCGTTTCCTCAGTGTTCCAATATGTGATGCCTTATGTTGTGGGTTGCATCCATCCAATGGTAAGTGAAGACTAAAGCCTACATCTACGCTCTAGCTCTAAGGCCTTACTTGTTTTGCTTCTGTGATAGTGATCACGGGGCCATATATACAAATACAGCTTGTATTTTCTATGTATGGCCCCGTAATCACTATAAGGTATAAATGGAAGGGCTACAGAGTGTGGCGTCATGTGGGCAGGCGGTTGGCTATCGCGGGATCTTCACGCGTGGCTGCTCCGTTACCCTTTGCGGGACAAGGACTAAGTTGATTAGCACTGGACTACCTACCGACAGATGTATTGTAATGGAATAACACTAATTCAAATACCTTTATAACCGAATTTTAATTGAACTTAAAATTTTACGCATCAAGTACCTACCTAGGTACTTACTTCAGAACCAGCTTTGCCTTGTTTATTCATGCCTGATTGTTCTTTCTGGTTGAAGCTTGAGGAAAACAAAATTGTTTTTCAAATATATTTATCACTTTTATAACAAATAAATTTGATGTTATTAAACGGCCTGTTAGGACGGTGCAGTGTAATTTATTGTACTTCCTAGGAAAGGAAAACAAATAAATTTTGTCTCAGAAACATTTATTTTATTTATTTATTTAGATTTAATGCACACAAAAGGTACCCAAGGTGGACTTAACACTACCATTGCACTATCAACCAGCCAAAATATCTATAATATTGATATTTTATACAAAATAAATATTAAAAAACGGTATTGACTATTAAACTATAAAATAGGTATATTGTAAATTAGCTGACCCGGCAAACTTCGTATTGTCTCAGAATGAAATAATTTGTCAAAGGTTTAATAGATCTATTGATTTAATTGATCTATTTGTATGTGGTTTTTACTATTTCCCTTCAATTCCTTCATATTTTCTTACCTTTCGAACCTTCCCTGGACTTCCAGAAATAATTCAAAATTAACAAAACAAAACCAAATCGGTAAAGCCGTTCTCGGTTTTAGCGAGACTAACGAACAGCAATTGATTTATATATATATATACTTATCATATATATATATATATATATATATATAAGATAAGTAGTTATGGGACATCACTACTAAATAAAAAGTCGTGAATTTATAGGTATGGTATGTATTGAGTCTGATTTCGAGAAAAGGATATTATTATTGCTAGGTTTGCCCTTCCTTCGCTCGACGGTTAGTCTGACGATGATTACCATTATAAATTTCAATAGTAATGTAAGTATAGATAAAAATAAATCTAAACGCAAACTTGTTTCTATTCAAAATATCATATCGAACCGAATAAAGCGGAAGTCACGATTCAGTTGAACTCAAACTTTTTGTCTTATTCTAAATTGTGAAATTGATAATCTTTTACAATTTGTTGTTCTATAAATTGATTGAGCCACTCCCGTTTATTCGGAGAAATATTTTACAGTTTATTTCTTGAATCTTCAAATACTTTGTAGGTAGTGTTCCGAGGGATTCCCAGCATATCAAAAACTGTTACTCGTGTGCAGAGTTTTCTATTGCTGTAACGAAAGGTGTTACTAATAATAAAAATATTTTATAATTATTTCTTATATTCTCTTGCTAAAACTATTGCATGTGCTAGCAAACAATAGCTATCAAACTAATCAATGACGCAAGCACTTTCCTACCGTATTTTTAATCTGAACGCGAATTACATAATTAAACCTAAAGTTTATGTTATCTACGACTTCTATCCAGATAACAACGCTCCAGTTTCTACCGAATAAGTTTTTTAAGATGTCGAAACAGTGATCAGTTAATTTGGTCAACTTTGTTACACAAATAACTGTATTTATTATTATCAAGATCAATTGTTATCGTTTTGTTAAAATCCTGACAAATCCGCAAATCAGTTCTCATTTCGACATGTTATCGGTGTTACATCGAAAAAAGTCTGTATCGATATGGCAGGTTAATTACGATCTGTAATTAAGACTTTTATAAAAACAGCGTATCGAACGGATTCATTAAGCTCTTGTTCCGCTCCATTATTAATCAATTTAAGCAATGCAAGTTTATGAATGCTATTTCGATTAATATTGAAACAACAAATGTGGTAATGGGTTGTGGTAGCTATGTAGAAGCATACTGTTAGGTACATTTGTCTGTCTACTATATGACTGTTTTTTTTGACTGTGGTGTTCATCCTATACATTGCTACATTGCTGCAATGTCCAATGGCCTCATGTGCCTGCACTTTACAAGACTTCAAAAGCCAATTGATGCTGCAATCGCTGTGTGCAATAATGAGCCGACAATACCTACTTATTGAATTAAGCCGCTGACCCGAAAAAAAGATAAAAGTTCAAAAAAGTTAATATTTTCATAAATATTTCATAAGTTGTAGAAATCACGTAGTTTATAGGTACCTACCTATATTGTGTATTACTGTGACAATTGTGTACCCACGTCAGGTTATATATACCTACTTAGTGTGAGATTGTGAAGATTAAGCGAACAAGATGAGTTTTTAATTCCTAAAAAAAATCTAAATATTAACACTCAAAATAGGGACAGACCTAAAATTAAATTATGCTCCTAATACATTTTTCATCTACTTTTGATTTAGTATTTAAGAGGTTTTTTGAGTAATGAAAATATTACATTTCATAAGTTTCAGTTGATTTTTGAAGTATTTTTTTTGTTTAACACGATAAACATTGATATTTGAGAGTAATCTATTAGAAGCGAATAACTTATCAGCCTTATAGATTCTTATATCCGAGCAAAACCAAGTGCAAAAGTCGGCAAATCGTACAAAAAATATCTAGACAGATTTAACAAATAGAAAACGTAAAATGAGCATCGATCGAGATGTACCTTAATCAATGAAGTTACGTCGGCCTCTTTGCGACTTAACTAACCGAACAAAACATAGAGCAGTAAGCGCAAATGGATGTGTCTTCGTTAACAATATACCTACAGTTTGATACTCAATATTAGATGAAACTTTAGTTCGATTTTTAAACCTAACAAATACTTTTTTCATGTAATGAAGGTAGCAAACAAGCATGTAGTTCACATGGGTGTTATGTGATGACTGCAGCCTATAGACATCTACGGAAAAACCAGAGGTCAAAAACCTCAGTTCTTATGTCCTTGTGATAGTTATCACGGGGCCAAACATTACCATCTAACCGGAACACGATTATGTTTATTTGCGGCAGTTAGATAAGCTAGTTTTTCAGTGGTGGTAGAGCTCCAGTGACGGAGCTCGCGGGCTTAGGCACCACCGCATTACCTAATATACTTGCCGCTAAATGGTAGTGTTCAGCACTATCGTGTTCCGGTCAGTTGGTCGGCCCTGTAATTTCCGGTACAGAGGCATAACACCTTACGCCTCAGGAGTGGTAACGCATCTGCATTTTGAGATTGGTCTTTGTGTGTCTATAGGCTGCGTCATCACTTAACACCAATGTGAACGTGAACTGCATGCTTGTTTGCCACTACTATTACATAAAAAAGCGGTGGTACCTACGCCCTACATTGGAACCTACATTTACCACCAGCAAAAATTATACTGCGGCAGAGAATATGTAATAATACTACGTGCTGCGGTAAAGGCATGAATTTCGATACGAATACGTCCGATTCGCCAGTTGTTTTGTCCCATCTAATAGATGGCAAGTCTATTGACATCACACTACACATGTGCACATTATACACTTTTAAGAGTGGTACAGAAATAGATGAAATGAGAAAATACCAATCACTTGAATGTGAGATAAATCCTACAAACTCTATTAACCTCCGACCAGAGATCTCAGTGTTAAAAACTACTGACCACTGACACAGGTGTTATTTTTTAATAAACTAAAAGTTACCGTGTCCAACAGTAGAATGACAGAGTTCAAAAAATGTCTAAAACCTGGCATCATTCATGTTTCATAAGCAAAATAAGCAGTTTACGTTCATGTTAGTTAAGTGACACTTCTACCTACATCTACATATGTATGATGTGTTAAAATTATAGGTCTCACATTATAATTATCATTTAGATAACCGGAACTCGATAGTACAGAACACTTAGAATAGATGTTTGTTAATTACATCGGCTTCATAAGCCACTTTACATCTTTAATGAGATCTATATGCTTAACTATCGGGATTCGTAGCCTTATTAAATGGATGTATCCAGTATCTTCTTGGTCGTTTATTTAAAACAAAGTAATGTCTTTTAATTACAATTAGGCAATAAGTTTCTTACGATGGTTCATAGCAGAGACACGTCTATACACAATAAAAATCACGAGGAACTGGACACGCTTAGGCCGCTGCCTCGAATTAAGCAGACAGCGGGGTGGAGGCGGCGGCGGCTCGAGAGTGGCAAGATATTATCCATATAATCATATGGACCGGACCTCGCAAACGCACCCGCGCCGCCGTCGCCGCCGCCCCGCTACACGCAAGATTCGAGGCAGCGGCCTCACATACGACAATAAAACGTTCATTTTCGCGACGCCGGCGCCGCAACGGGGTTAGGTATGTTTGGACCCGTATTTAAAAGTGCTGTTGTCCTGATTTAATAATATCTAATAAAATTAAATTACATACTTGTAATTTGTCTTCTAATATCAAGTTTCGTACATCACCGGCCGTCTCGCTGCAAGACATGTCCTACAAGTTTTTTTGCTGACTCAGCATATCGTCTTTAACTCTCTCCAACGATTGTTCCATTCGGCATTGTCATGTCAATAGCCCCCGCCTCCCTCCCCCTGTTCACTAGTTAATTACTTTTCATTAGACAATAACCATTTAGGATTCTAAACAGCAATAGACGGTTCGTCGTGGCCAGTTTTTATTTACGGACCTATTCTGATTTTCAATAGCTATTGAAATTTGATGATTTCTTTGATCTATTTAAAAGGACAAGTTCCACGTTAGGCCCGCACGTTATACACTATATTATTATTAAAAGATAGAGAAAAATATATGGAAAAATACTGATTTTTATATTTTGTAGGAAATATTTATTTTTTGTAAATTTTGTATGACAACAATATGTTATCATATTGCTACTATGATACTTTTGTTTTGAAATATTCTTAGGATAATTAATTGAAGGTATAATAAACGACTTGAATAGCTGGAAATGATTTGGTACATCGGCAGGAGGGCCTCTCCAGTCAGGACATCTAGGTAGTGTTGTCTGCGTGTCTTTCCAAGCCGATATGTTATTCGTGTTTGTGGGCGTCTGTAGCGTGGGGACTCGAGCGGGTGATGAAATAAAGCACATGGTATCGCAGAAGTTGAAGCAAGAGTCGTTTATTGCCAAAGATCCGCCCATTCGATTACGCCGGCAGAGAAGAACGGGCAAGAAACTCTTACGACCGGGGACACAATTACCAGGATACAAATGCTCATTGCACAATGTAAATCTCTTCTGCCAATCAATTCAGTACTACGCGAATCGTCACTATATCTCATTACAAACTGTACAACTTGAATCTAGATTATTATATCGAGTTACAGAATTATATCAAGGAAAGGAACCGGCGCGGACGCCGCCTTTTTCCAATTGTCTAGTTCAACTGTAAAGTGTCATCAACACTTGTCAATCAAGCCACTGGGTATGTTTAGTACTTTGATTAGGACTTTCTATAATGTTAGTTTAGTCAGCTCAGTACGTTTGTGTTCTGTATTCCCGATATTTTATGCTTCTTCTTTCAATATAGTGTACAAGGTGTGCGAGCCCAAATTCCATACATTTTGGAACGTCTCCTTTACGTAGTATAAACAAACTAAATAGAACAGGAATTAAGGTGTGGTGTGGTGGGACGTGATGACCCCACCGCCCACTGATGGAGGAGAATTATCAAATTAGATTCTAATCTATCTGCTGCTAAATGGTAATGTAAGAAATCTTCATTAGGTACCCGTAATATGCAATAGTTTCTGTTTGTTGTATTTTTATGTAATGAAAGTGGCAAACAAGCATGCAGTTCACATTGATGTTAAGTGATGAATGCAGCCTATAGACATCCACACAAAGACCAGAGGTCGAAATGCAGATGCGTTACCACTTCTGAGGCCTTAGGTGTTGTGCCTCTGTTCCGGAAATTACAGGGCCGTACATCACCACCTGACCGGAACACGATAGTGCTGAACACTACCATTTAGCGACAAGTAGGTATATTATTAGTTAATGCGTGCCCAAATGCGTGCCTACGCTCGCGAGCTCTGTCACTGGAGCTCTACCACCAATAAGGTAAATTGCAGCAGTATTCACTTGCCATTAATGGCAAGTGAATATTGCTGCAACTTACCTATGTAAACAACGTTTTGGCTGCTTTCATTAAAAAAAAAAAACGATATTAAGTTAATTATCTTTCTTTTACACTTTGACTGCAAACCCCTAAATGACTTTTTTGTCTTTCTACCAGTGTATTTTCAATAAGTTCACATATCTACTTATTTACATTTTTTACTTAAAGTAGGTCGTTCTCATTTTGCACAAAACGATTTTACAATGGTTGAAAATGTAGTTAAAATTATCCTAAGGGATCGCAGCGTCACCCTATTATCGAAAGTTTTGATAGACATTTTTTCATAAACAGAGATGGCCAGAGATTACCTCTACCCTCCATACTTTAATCACACATTACTTTGATCATAGAGTAGCAAAAGCAAAGGCTATTGAAATGTCCCTTTACTAAAATTATTTAAACTCCTATTTCGCACAAAGTAAAGCAGATTAATCATACTACAAACGTTCTCATTGTATAAAAAAAGCGTTGACTAATATTTATAGGATAGTATTAACACATGAGTATTAATATTTATGGACTTCGTGTCAAAGGTTGAGTATGAACCGCGCAATCACCCGGTGAAAGGATAAAGAACTATTAACATAACTAAATGACTATTTATTTCGAAGGCAATAACTCTTGCCCGTCATACCATTTTAACCATTAAGGGCTAATTTGTAGTAGATCCGTAGATGCCGATACAAGTGGCCAATTATAAGAAAAGATCCATACAAACGTCATTATATCAATTTGCTTACATATTTCGTAGCGATTTGTATGGGGCCTAACGATTGTGTGCATAAGGTTTTCAAACACCAGCCTAATCCATGGAAATCCTATAAAGTAGGCATTCTATGGGATTTGTTGCCTGTGTTTAAGAACGGTGGTGTTTTGAACTTTAAGCCTACACGATAGTGTTGCACACTACCATTTAGTGGCAAATAGATTAGGTAATGCGGTGGTACCTACGCCGGAGAGCTCCGTCACTAGAGCTTTACCTGGTGGTAAAGCTTTGTTACTATGAATAACACGCCACGCATGCGCGAATTAACGACGACCTTTTTTTTTCTTTCGGTAATTGTGAATACCAATTTTTTGCATACTTATGTAGTAATATTTTGAACTTGTTAATATAAAGAACAAATGGCCAGATATTTTTTTGTAAAAAAAATCCTGGAGAATAATCACTGTAGCCCATAAATATTCAGCTTACCCACTCAGTTGAATACCTATCCTAAGAGCTAGTTTGCTGATTTCATCAAAGAAAAAAACAATGTAACGGTAATAAAGAAATTAGTTTCACTTACAAGCCATTTAATACGGGTAATATTATAATTACAATAAACATATGCGATAACCAACGCACTCGCGTATCCGAAGGGTTATTGCGGCTTGTAGGAATATAGTTAAGGTGCCTCGGATGGTCGTGGGGTATTCATAGGGTATATTTGCATAGTAATCGCTACAGCGGACGCGGTCAACATTTAATTACAACCCATGCCGCCGCAGAAACTTTGCCATTAGGAAATTTGTATAAAACCCCTATCGGAGCCGTGCTTAACTGTTCAGAACACGTATCCACAAATTCTATAACCGTTTTTAATAATGTAGTTTGAAATTAACGTAAAGATTTTACACACTGATGGGTGGACATTTGTTAATAGGATTTCTGGAATATTTTTTTTTGTGGGGAGAAAGTAATATTTTTATCAGTTTGTTGAGGTTTTGTAAGACGTTTTTATTGCTACAATAAATAACAAAAAAAAATACGCTTACACTCACAGCCCCACAGTAGGTATAAACCTGTGTCGTGGGTGCCGTTGTACACATAGGTACAACATATACACAAACACCCAGACCCGAAACAAATATCTATATTTGTATACAAATATTTGTCCCGGTGCGGGGATCGAACCCGCGACCCTTCGAATAAAACGGTCATCTCACACCGCTGGACTAACCGGGTCGTCAATAGTAATAGAAAGAAGATCAATACTGAGATACCTTGACCAATCAGGTCGAATTCGAATACTGTCCAAGGGGGAGAGAGGGAGTCAAGAGATTTCGGAATTGTGTGCATGTATGAAGAGAGAGAGAAATGTAGAAGAACTCTGCATACCCAGTAGGTACGCATCTTGGTGTGAAGCCACATACAAGCTATAGTAACATTATGTTTATAGTACCTACTGATATCGTAAGGTCACGCTTGTCATATTTTTATGAAGGAAATGAATATTTTTTTGTACATCAATGTGTGAGATAGTTTGTAGATATATCATGAATGCTGCAAGATATTGTATAAAAATATATAAAATATTAAGTTCCATTAATACAAATAATGCAATAAAATATCAATGTCTTTTCTTTCATTTTATATCTGACCTAATTTACTTATAATAATATGAGAATAATCATTCATTCATCAGCAGTATTTCTTCCATCTGCCTATCCACTGTGTCATCTGAATTTTTAATACTGATCATACTTTAATAGGTAATTTGGAATGTCTCAGGGAGACATTATAGCGTACTAAGAGGACATAAACAATTTCAGACGCATTAAAACAACATGACGCGATGTCTCGTCTGTGTTGTTTTTTGTCAATTGTAAATTACATTCACGTGTGCCACTAAAAAGAACTACACGAATTCTTTGACACCTTCACATTGTAAACTCGAGAAAAAACGTAAGTTGCGACTTTATTATGTAAATAGTCGAATATACTTATGTTACTAGCTATAATGGTAGCGTAGTATAATTTACTGTAGTTTATATGCTAGAAAGCCTATTGGTCTGTATTTTATGACACCGAACTCTTTAGCTTTCATGTCACGGTGCCATTTGTGGAGCAGCGTCTTGACCCACGCCATAACAATTAATTAAAATACAATGTAGGTACGCCTCGAGGTACACAGCTACCACAAAACCGACCCGTCAAAATGTCAAGACGGCGAAAAATATAGAACCCTAAATGGAAGTAAAACGACACCGTTTTAACTGGAAAATGCAAATGGGTCTATATGTCACAATAATTAACTGAAAAATAAACCGGGGTCGAGCTTCGTAGAATTTTCGATGGCCTTCTAAATGTTGGTCGTAAATTTCAGCGCGTCCAGACGTTCGTCCGCGTGCAACTATGTTTTATATTGAAATGTCAATTTCTTACACAAAACAACGATAGCTTACAGTTTTTACTTTAAAGGGACATTGAAATAACACTTGTACGTTTAGCATTAAGTTATGGTTTGTGCTTTTTTTTACATCTGTGTTACTCTGGGGAATAATATATATTTTTGGTATATAACATTTTTTATATTTTTGTGTACAAACCGATATCAGTAGATACCTATGAGCGAATGACTAAACAGATATACAATGCGAATGTGGATGGTTGCAGAGGCCCAGGAAGACCAAGGCTGACCTACCATGACCAAATAGGTCGAGTTCTGTCTGATGGTGGGGTCAAAAGTCTTAGGAATCGGCGTGCATGTATGAAGAGAATGATGAAGGTAGACGAGGCACGAGAGGTTTGTCAGAACCGGGATGTCTGGCGCTCTACACTCTCTGCCTACCCCGTTAGGGACCTGGCGTGAAGATACATACATACATACATACCTATCAGATTTCTGGCATATTCCATTAGGATGTTTAATTATTTAGATATTTATAGTCAACAATAAATCAACCTATTCAAAACTATTGCAGTGAAGCCTCTATTAGCACCAGTCTCCCTAGAGAAAAAGTGTTCGGACAATTTCAATGTGTTTTTTAATTTCAGTGTTACTAGATCTACAATTTAGTCTGAGCAATGAAAAAAAATCCAAAGTACCTACTTACCCAGTTTTGCGACGTTTGACCTTGTATAATTTTTTTGTACACATGGAACTTTACAGGCTCTTACTAGAGTACTATCCCTTACGTGCCTGTGAATTTCTAGCTTGTTATGAATTACCCTTATTTTTAGGCTCATTTGAACAGGTTGCAATTCCCACGTGTAACGAAACAAATAAAAATTATATTATATTTAATTGTAAATATACCATAAATAAATATTCGAACAACAGAATATAACACGAAAGAATAATACCGGTTAAACTTATTGACCCGTCTACTAAAGGAGCATTTACAATTGTCGGCGCGCAGTGCGGCGTAAACAAGCGATAGGGACTATAAAAACGCAGAACCATTGCCGCCAGTCGGTTGTCATCCGCCAAATGTAACAATGGATGCAAAAGTCAACACATTGTTCACTAGCAGTTTGAAAATTGAAAAAAGTGGATATTTAGAATATTTAGAATTTTTCGTACCTTTTTTAAATAAGGTAACTGCAATAGATACATGAATGGTTCGTAAAAAATATATTGAATTTCTAAGATTAAGTTTTACTGATTCCTAGTGAAACTAAGAAATGGCTGGAGAAGGACATTCAAAAATGGATGTAATTCATAATGTCACGCTTATGGTGAATAATGCCAAGTAGCAAAGAGTATACAAATACTATACCAAGCAGCAAGAAACGCATTGTAAGATTGGGCTGAAATTTCAAAGTATGCCATTTCCTGTCATACTTTGAAATATTGTGTCAATTCCTTTGTTACCCTACCTCTTCGCTTTGAGAATAGATTCACTTACCTTCATTAAGTTACCTTGTCACTTAACAAAAATACTTGCATGCCGCTTTAAAAAAAATAATAACAGATATTTTTACAAATCACTGGGTAGGTATATAACTCCTTATATTTTTAGAAACACAGAAATACATGGAAGCTTCTGGAAACTCAACGGTTTCGAGTGGCAGTGAAAAATGTAATGTTTGAAGATGGCCAGCCAGTCAGAAACTCATTGTTGTCGCGATAACAATATTCAGTGACGTGATACGCTTCGTGTTGAGCTCGATTGGTTGTCAAATTTTATACCACTTGGACACAATAAAGCTAAAGGAGGTATTTTTACACTATATGTTGATTGGAAAACAAATAGTTTTTAAATTGTAAACGGGACTTAATCGCGTACTATTTTAATCGAAGTATTTACCTCGGTTGTCAGTTTCGTGGAATCCGGTTATCGGGAAATGTAGACGTCGGGATGTATCTTCGGATGTTGTGAGCGTTGTGTGTCGGGACCTTAATGTATTGAATCGAAATAATGACGACCAACCGCGGGTAGTTCGAAAAACTGGCGCGGGTACGAGACGATGACACCATGGAGCAGCAGTCTACTCGTGACCACGGCCATTGCATTACGGCCGAAACGTCGAGTGTCGAGGTAAATACTTCGATTAAAATAGTCCGCGATTAAGTCCCGTTTACAATTTAAAAATATGAATACAAATCGTGAAAGTTTAAAACAATTAATCACAAATAGTTTAACATATTATGTTAAAGTTGAAGTAACTATCGCATTTTTCTAAATAAAGTAAGATACCGCTAAATAGTGCTATTGTGTTTCAGCACAGAGGCAAACCAGCTGAGACTTCGAGACTGGTAACGCACGGTAATTTCTGTTTTTTTTTTATACAAGATGATTTGTAACACACCAATTTTAAAGATCACACTAACGGAACCAGTTACAGTATGTTCATAATGATGAGTAAAATTACGCCTTACAATGTTTAAAAATGTCTCAAAAATCATCTAGTTAAACCCAGACGTCTATGAGCTGCAGTATTCCCATATCGTCATTGTGAACTTAATGTGTACCTACCTACTTGCTACTTTCATAATATCCATTAAAAAGATATGTATCTGGATTCACTGGTGGTAGAGCAGTGACGGAGTTCGCCGGCGTAGGCTTGTTTGCTACTTCCTGAAACACTGAGACGCGGAACCCTACAATGTCCGCGGCTCGACATGCACTTGACCGCTTCTAGATAAAAAAGATTGCATTCTTAAATTTGTTTATTAAGCAATTGCCAATTAAAACATTATATTGGTATTCAACCAGATATAATCTACTTCCGCCGCTTTCTTTCGTCATGTTAATATAATTTCGTTATCAGAAGTGAGATATTCTATAAGAAGTATGCATTCAATTAAGAAAATCATGTCATTTGTAGGTTCGTAGGTGTTCGTAAAATCACAAAAAAAACTAAACTTTGCTTCTGAGAAGTAGTTGAAAAGAAATTATTTATCAAAGTATCAGAACTGAGTTACCAAGGCGTGGCTTGACATAATACTCGTATATTGTCGTTTTTATTCACATTTTTTTAAATTGGTTGCCTTAGTTAAGTTGAATAGGTAGCAGGCCACTGCTACGCTGGTGTGTAAGTGCTATCAGAATTTATCAATTTTTTGGATATTGCCACCGATGGAATTCAGTAATATGCCTGGAAATGTCAAAAGGCTAGATACCACTTTAGAATCATTTTACTGGTGGTAGAGCTCCAGTGCTCGGAGCTCGCGAGCGTAGGCACCACCGCATTACCTAATATACTCGCCGCTTAATGGTAGTGTTCAGCACTATCGTGTTCAGGTCAGGTGGTACGGCCTGTAATTTCCGTCACAGAGGCATAACACCTTAGGCCTCAGGAGTGGTAACGCATCTACATTTTGACCTCAGTCTTTGTGTGGGTACACAAAGACTGTGCCGGTCATCACATAACATCAATATGAACTGCATGCTTGTTTGCCACTTCCATTACATAAAAAAGGCTCGCATCTGTTAAATGGAACTGTATCGTTCACTACATAAGGCACCATCTAGTAGAACACTGAATAAATACAAAGTGTTTATCTAGTAGGTACGGAAGATGGTCGAGTACGACCAAGTTGCATCGCACATACGAAGTTTCGCAAGAGTTGCCCTATGTACAACTTCCCAACATAGAGCAACACTGGAGGGGAGTAGCCATATGCAGGCTTTTCCCTCTGTCAAAGTACAAGTACAAATGGGCCTATACCTGTCGCCTAGATGTTTAAATATGTGCGTGAAATTGTTTCTGTATTTTGTTAAAGTCAAGGTGTGAGTTTCGTAGTAATAGACGATTTTTGTAGTGTGTAGTGTGCGTGTGTCTCGCACGCATTTCCCCCCGCAAAAAATGACAGACTGTTTTGCATCGGTAATAAACGCTACGGCTACTCCCCTCCAATCCGCCGAGGCTGGTGGCCCGTGTTGCTCTATGCTTAACGTTAATCGTTGGACCGCGGCCCGCTCGGCGCTATACCCTCGCCTGGTCAAAGGATCCCCTCCTTTTCATCACAAGAACATTTCAACCAGTTCCTCCACAGAACAAAATGTATCAAACTAGGGAATGGTGAGTTCATTCATGCATTTACCTCTGTTTATATCTTGGGGGAACATGCATGTGAAGTGACACTTACGTGAAGTTACTTATACGTAAATTGAAGATTTGTGAAAGGGTGAGGTTTGGCTCGTGGTAGAGTTCCAGAGTAGGCGGAGTTTGAAGGGTTTATGAGTTGGATTTACCTAGTACTTGTATTACTCGTACACTGGCATAGATAGATCTACATGAAACTAGATTTCAATGTAGATGCATTGCCACTCCTGAGGCCTCTGTGTTTCTGTGCCGAAAATTACAGGGCCTTACATTACCACCTGACTGAAACACGATAGTGCTGAACACTACCATTTAGCGGCAAGTAGATTAGGTGATGCGGTCGTATCTGCGCCCGCGATCTCCATCATTGGAGCCCACCCGTGAACAATCTGTATGCTTATTTTCCATTATCAAAAGTTGCTGCTAATTAAGTACCTAACTCGATTCTATATATAAATTATTTCAAAATCATCTTTACTTGCTATCGGAATAAGAAAGGAAATAAATACGAAAGAGAAAATGTTTTACAGTAGACACAAGTGAGAAGGGGATATTTTAGAATTGCAGAAATTCGGACGAATGCTATCGGTTAGCGGACACGAGCCGATCGACTGAGACCTCGCACCACTATGAAATGTCCAGTACTTACAATTTTTGCAGAAAATACATCAAAATCTAAAACTATTTCTATTCTACTTCATGCGAGCCATAACATTACTAGAATACACCAAAAAAGCGGGTTATATTTCCCAGTCGTTAGACTTGTCTTAAATGTAAGAGTGACACTGGCTAGATATCTGTAGGTACATATAATAAAACAAAGTCCTCTGACGCGTCTGTCTGTCTGTCTGTGGATTTTCACCAAAAGAGTGATTAATGAGGAAGATTTGCGTACATAATTTGTAAAATTTTTCTGTAAACAGGTTGGAATACAACAGTAAATATCGAAGAAAATCACGCCGCCCGGGATCTTACATTGAAGTTGCTGCCGGAAAACCCTTTTGTTATATTTCAAAGAAATAACTTGCAGGAACGTCTTCGGAGAAAGTAATTATGATCTAACGGGAACACTATAGTGATGAACACTAGCAGAATTGCATTTGAAAGCAGATAGATTACGTACAGTATCTAACAAAAAATATTGCACATCGACCTCGGGAAGGACACTCGGCTTATTTCGGGTCTGCAGAGCGTTATCTCTTTCGTACCCTACCAATTTGACGTTTGTCCACCATTTTGACAAAGTCTTGACCAATACCGGACTATCAGTGCTTACGTAGGCAGTGTGCAGGAGAGATAACGCCCTACGAAGCCGAAACTAGCCGACTGTCCTTTTCATAGGCTCGAAGTGGAATATTTCTTGATGAACACTGTAATGCTGTGGTGCCTACGCCCTTGATCCCTACATTGGAACTGTCACAAACACCTGTCACTTTTACTTAAAAAACGATCACATGGTTTATATTTTGCTGATTAACTAGCTTTCAATTCACCATGGATACGACATAATTCCTAAATTACAAAATGAAGTATGCATCACGTATAAATTCATTGAATAAACTGTTCCATAGTAATTTTATTCAAATTGCAACTTAGCGATAGCTATTAGAAAGATTATTATCTTTTCATTAACGAGCCAATAAAGAGTCACACGTCCACGACACAGGTTACGTCGATAAGGGAGCTGTTTTATGTGAACATTTAGCGAGTACTGTATAAGTTGGTTTGGTTCCATGTGCCGCTGGCCCCTGCTCGTTAATTGACTTTCGACTCGCAAGTGTTTCGGACAGTCATCGTTCTAGTTTTATATTTTTGGCGCCTATTCCCATCCCAGCCCTCTATATTTTTTGCATGGCAGATCAATTATGATTTCGAATTGGTTTGATGAATCTGAATAAAATTCCATTGCTGTTGTTTAATTGCCTTGTTGGATGTTTGAACAATGCTTTAATCAATACAATAGACTGACGTTTTGTGGCTAACGATAGTTTTACATTTTTTTGTATCAAAGGTGTGATGTGAAATTAGATTAATTAGATTGCGATACATCATATCGTTTGTGTTATGAGTTGCTTCAATTGAATTAATGTGGAAACATTACAACTTTCAACGATCCTTTATTACAAATAAAAAATAATAGGTTGTTCAATTTTTATTTATAATTAAATGCTAATTGGTTATGCGTTCCGAGCGTGCGTGTACGCATGGACGGTGCGACCGTAAAAAAAAATCGATTTCAATGCAAATAACGACGAAAAATTACGCGAAACATTCATTTTCGCTTTCGAGTTCGCGATGCGATCGGCTAATTGTCGCGTATCAGTCCGTCTGCTTATAAAAAGCTAGCGTCGCATCCCGGTGCGTGGGCAAACGACTCGGTGGGAAGGAACGGGGCCGATGTTGGAGTTGATATGAGTTTTGATAAATAATGAGTGTGCGATAGTGATGGGTAAGACAACTCAAAATAAGATTGTATGAGGTACTTTTTCAAACTCACTAAGGAATAGGACCATGTACCACCACCACCATAAAAGTACACATTAAAAAAAATCATATGGTATTTTCGAGGTTACTTGGATGAGGCCTTAAGTCAAAAGAACAAAGACTTGAGTTTGAAGTGCTTTTTGTAATTCAGTGGGCCCACAATAATTTTATTCGCAAAAAAAATTCGTAAATTTTAAAACTTTATATTGGAAGTACGAGTATGAGCAGGAGAGACGGAATTGCTTAAATTTGAATGGCCTTAACTCTTTCTTTCATATTACTTCACAGCTATAACGAGAATGTAGTAGTACAAAAAGTGTGTTTGAGGTGATGGGACAATTCATTTTGTATGTATGGGACATTTGAGACGTCTCATGTATGAGTTCTACAACACTACGCTGCCTACAAATTGTACGATGAAACTTACAAGGCACGGGCGGCAACCGAATGCAATCTGGTCACGCGACCGGTGTCCTAGCCGTGTATAGATATTGCTGATTTATAACCGCTTCGTACCTGAACCTTTTGTAGGCAAACTTCTGGGTACATTTCGTTTGGTTTGTTCACGCAAGCTTCATAACGTGCACTTTATTGCGGAAGGGTAAAAATATTGATGGCTTTATTGGAACACTTCTTAAGAAGCGTCTTGAAGAGTTTAGGTCTTTAAACTTTTTTATTGTAAAATGTCATCTTATTAAAAGTGGCAATACAGTTCACTGTGTACCTTTATCTACTAAGTACTGTACACGTACTCTTGTAAGTGTAAATAATTAGTATAAACAAAAAGCGTAATATGTTTTTCATAATGGAACGTAACAGTTTAATGTGGAATATTTTTAGAGCTATTTAATATGGTTCAGGCACATAACTAACCCTTTAAATAGGACATGTAACATTGACGATATGTCTCTATATTTGTCCATATCTGTATGATTACGTAATCGTACTTACCGTAATGATTTATTTATTTTAAAGTAAAATGGAAAGAAAAATTTGACTTCAGGTGAGACTCGAACTCGCGGCCTACTGGGAATCTAGTCCAGCCGCTCTTCCAATTGAGCTACTGAAGTCTTGCCCGATTTGTCAAATCTTTCCTTCACATTGAATGCATTGCTTTATGGTAGCAGCAGCGCCATCTATTGCCAACTATGCTAGTTAGGTTTTTCTTTCCATTTTAGTTTAAAATAAAATATATTTCACAAGCATGTGTTAATGCGAAATAATATAAAACAATGATTTATTTAATTTACATAATAGGCATAATTTAGAAAAAAAATCCGCTTAGAGTTATTTATGTATTACTTATTACTGGTGGTACTTACCTAAGCAGCAATGAAAAGTTATAATAATGTTTAGCTGTCTGATATGACATAACGCAAAAGAATTGAAGATTAATTTAAAAATATTTAGTTGTAATTATTTAAACACACGTTCAAGAATCTGTACCTAGAAGTTCACGTTGCCAGTTTATCTACCTGCCATTACCTTATTGTAGGTAAGTCATTCAATAAAAGAAAACAACGTGCCATCGTATAAGTGATCATCATAAAGTTAATAGTGTTGTAATATGAAAAATGTTTAATGCAGAACAGGTTATTTCTATTCATTCCGTGTCATGTAATGATTATGGGTAGGTATTCAGTTAGAAAAGTTAGTAAAAAACTGCCGTGAGGCAATTAAATAAGCTGTCAGAGAAGGAAGGTATTGTTGATAGAGGCCAAAAAAGTAATTCATTTTCTCATAATTATGGTAGCGTGCTTACATGCGGATTCATTAGATTAGTGTACTTACTATCAGGCAACTGGCCGCTCGAACACATGGGCACGTAATGCGGTAATAATAAAAGCTACATTTGATTGATTTTGGATAAGCGTAAAGTTTCCTGACTGTAGATACATGCGATGTAATCACTTCCAGTGCACCGATGATACACAGATCCTTCTAGATATTGTTTACCTACTGGATTCAAAAATATTTTTTTATCTCTGTCACAACAGAGATCAGTTTTGTACCAACTGGTAGCTTAGGCTACAATAAATGCCCACCGAAGGTTTCCGTCTTGTCGTGGAGGGGGGGCTCCATACCGGCTTAGCCCAGAGGAAACCAACGAGGGTGCAGCGTTTGACGTGGGCACACCGCGGACACTCCGCCATACAAACGCTTAATTTGGTCTATTACGCAGACATCAATCAGTGCACCTGTGTGCGTAGCACGTAGACAATACCAATCGTCGCCCATAAGAGGGGAGGAGGCTGGGTGCTGCGGGGAAATCGGGCGGGACGTCGAAGTGTCCATTCTATACGTAGTATTATTACATATTCTCTGACGTGGGTGTGTCCACCACTCGCTGCTCTAGTGAGGAGACGGCTTAGCAAGAAGTATGTGGGTACATTGTCACTGTCGTCAGTCATGCACTCTGTATCCAGCCGTATAACGGTTGTCCCGACGTTTTTTCAAAGGGACGTTGAGGGTCCAATTCTTTTGGAACTCCCTCTCCCTCAGAGTTGAATTGTGTGCCCATGTACCGCCTCCTCCGGGCGTATTGGGACCCTTGAGTGGTAAAGATTTCCCTAGTCCGACGCCCGGAGTCTTTACCACTCAGACATGAGTATTTCAGTTTTGAGATTTTCTGTAAAAACACATTATGTAATTTATATTCCCATAATTATAGTGGCGAGCTAACATGGGAATGCATTAGCTTAGTGTAGCGCGCGTCGCGCGATGCAATCACCTCTAGTGCACCGACAACATACACAGACTTCTATATTTTTTACCAGGATCTTTGATTAAATTAAAATTTGTTAAGATTTTTACCTAAGAATCAATAAGATCACTACTTTATACTGGTGGCAGAGCTCCAGTGACGGAGCTCACGGGCGTAGGCACCACCGCATTAATATACTTGCCGCTAAATGGTAGTGTTCAGCACTATCGTGTTCCGGTCAGGTGGTTATGTACGGCCCTGTAATTGCCAGCACAGAGGCATGATACCTTAGGCCTCAGGAGAGGTAACGCATCTGCATTTGGACCTTGGTCTTTGAGTAAGTGTCTATAGATAGGCTGCAGTCATCACTTAACACGAATGTGAACAGCATGCTTGTTTGCCAGATAACATACAAAATAAAAATAGAATTTGTAAGGATTTTTACCCAAGAATCAATAAGATCACTAAGCGGTCTGTTTGACTATTGTATACTAGGTGATTTTCAAACCTCCGAGGGTAAGCACCTTTTCGCGACAGGGGGAGGTCAGTATCCAAAGTTCTAAGGTTTCACTGCACTGCCCGTCTCTCGCGTCATCATCGCAATTAAGCTCAATCTGTATATAATAGAATGTAGACTTCTGTATGCATAGAGAGTTATTGATATTTGCGGGCACGTTACCAAATTAGTGGGAAATCGTGGAAAAAATCCATTCATAGCACTTACCTAACAACCTCCCAACTCGTGGACTCTCCAACACACAGATCCTTCTCGAAACTACGAATATAACGGGATCAAAAGGATAAATACGATTGACTGTATTACATATTTTTCAAATACATAGGTAGGGTACCTCTTTTGGACAATTTAATAGTTAGATTTGCTACACAATTCAAATATCAGGAGGTAGGTAGGTAGATAGGTAAATATTTCAGATCCCTAGATTGCGACCAAAATAATAAACGAAAATATTAAATTAATTGATTTATTCCACATTACTGTCTAGGGCCCCGTAATAACAATACCTATCAGAGACATAACAACTAAGGTCTCAGGGGTTCTAATGCATTTGTATTTTGACGGCAGGTTGTTGTTAATGTCCAAATTAACTGTATGCTTGTTTTCCACCTCTAAAGTAAAAATCAACAATTATTTAGCTTTGCGACGACTCCAATGCCTACAGGGTAGGAAGTGGTAAGTAAATAATAGAACAACGCAGAATGGGCAACAGCCTCAAAGCCAAAACTAACGCCATTTTGATCGCTAGCTTACATGCGCTTATGCGCTTATATTCGTTTTGTTACATTAACAATTTATTGTATAAGTTGTACTTTGTGTTTATTGATAATCTGTAATTTTTTCTTTAAATAAAGTTTTATTATATTATTATTATTATCGTAGAGGCTTTTGAACAGCAGTTTCTAGGTTGAAATGATGATGATGAATTATTTAAAACTTGTCTTAGTTGTTTTATAAATATTGTTCGATAAGATAAGAAAACTAATCCAATTGGCATTGTATCAGTTTTTTTTAAATAGCGCACTATATTAGTATATTATTCATATTCTCATAAAGACGTGGCGAGCTTACATGCGAATTCATTAGCTTAGAGTAGCGCGCGGTAAACGATGTAATCACTTTTATTGCACCGACAACACACACAGATCGTACTAGAAATTTGAACCAGGGTCGAAAATGATTAATCAAGTTATGAAGGTTAAAAAAAACACTAAACGTAGGCAGGTAGTACCTTCGCGCTTCGCTGGGCTCGTTTTAGCAGGGACACTACCGAGCCAAAAAGATAATTTGATACTGACATTTCATTGCGCTGCCCTGTCTTTCTGTCTATCTGTCAACAACACATTTAAAGAGCGATATAGACATTTCAAATTAATTTTAGTGACCCGGCAAACTTCGTATTGCCTCTTAATGAAATAATGTGTAAAAGGTTTTTGATACGGACTATTTGTATGGGAAAATTAAATTGTGGTTTTTACTATTTCCCTTCAATTTCTTCATATTGTCTTACCTTCTAAACCTTCTCTGGACTTCCAAAAATCATTCAAAACCAAAATTAGCCAAATCGGTTCACCCGTTCTCGAGTTTTAGCGAGACTAACGAACAGCAATTGATTTATATAATTATATAGATTATAAGATTAGTACGTCAGATTCATAAATGGGTTCCTATCCCACGTCATTCAAAAACCTATCTATGCAAATTTTTTAAATAAGAATTTAAGAATTCAAAAATGTATTAGGTATATTTAAAAATTATAATCTTTTCCATTTTCGAATTCCATAGACTATCCAGGATGTAAACAATTATACAATTAGTGACGAAAGCGTCGCGTGTGCCTTTATCTCTGCTTCTTAAATTCAATTGTAAGATATTACTAAAAGTATCTTCTGCATATCAAAATAAAAAACAATACCTATTTGTGTTATGAAATTTAAAAACTTCAATAGTATAGAACGACAGACTGCGCTACGAAGCTACGAATGCGGCCGCGTTAGTATTTACTAGAAGTCTACGACGTCTACGAGTCATTAGAGTTGATTAAATTAAATAAGATAATTGTTTAGGGCCAGCCAAACCATTTTTTTTTCTAAAAGTAGGTTTACATCTATAATACGGGACTGTTAATATATCTACCATAATGATGCAGGTATTAGATAGACATATTTTTTAAGCCATGAAGTTGCAAATAAGTATGCAGTTCACATGAATGTTAAGTCATGACTGCAAGCTATAGACATCATCACAAAAACCAGAGGGCAAAATACAGATGCGTTGCCATCCTTGAGACCTAAGTTGTTATGTCTCTATGATATTACGGGGTCACACATTACCATTTAACCGAAACAGGATAGTGATGAATAGTTGGTATTCTATATCCCTCTTTGTAGATTTCATGTTCATAATGAACGACTTCTATGAACGTTTTCCAGTTAAGGAACGTAGACATAGTTACAAAAAATATCGACTTCAAAAATTATACATATATTATTTATCACTAAAAAGTTTAAAATTACAGAGTACAAATTTAATCTCAGGGAGCCGATCCTAACTTGGTAATAGCGGTGGAGAGATTAGGTACCTATTACTGTATATCTGACTATAAGGGCCCTAACTCACTAGGACGCCACCACACACCATACTAACTGCTTGGGTACGTAGCTGTCGATGTCGCCATAGCATCCTAGTGAGTTAGGGCCCTAAGTATGGTGTGGAGACGTTGCCACAAGGTAGCCAGGTGAGTTAGGTATCATGTATTTCCATACTAGCAGCTTGGATGCGTAGCCGGCCACGTCGCTAAATAATAGGCAAATAAAATAAAATCCCACTAGACGGCAGTATTCAGAGGCAGCTTACCTTTATGGTGAGTTATTACTGTGAATCTATCTTATGAAAACTAGAGGATTCAAAGCAGATGTACTTTTACTTCAAAGCGCATGCTTCTGTAGGTACTTATATTTACGTGTTCGTTCGAACTAATATAGATACCTACTCTCATACTATTTTGATGAATAAAAATGCATTATTTTTATATCGATAAGTAGCAGCATCGGAGGTTTAAATTACGCCGATATTAAATAGACTTGACACATTTTATTTACGACTTATGTGTTCATTTCTGCTGTCTGTACTCATTCGTTGCAAAAAGCTTGGCAAGTTGCGTTGTTATCGAGTGCATAAGTAACTATGTTTCAGTATTAATTAAAAACAATAATAAATATAACTCATCAGTTTATTGGACGAGAGTTGTGTTAACGTGTGCTGTTTTACGTGGTATTTACAATACCGGCAATGTTCTCACGTATGAACGAATAATCCAAGACAATGCAGCTCATTTCACTGTTATCGACCTTATCTCTTTATATCTTAATATATATAAATCTCGTGTCACAATGTTTGTCCTCAATGGAATCCTAAACCACTTAACCGATTATAATAAAATTCGCACACCATGTGCAGTTCGATCCAACTTGAGAGATAGGATAGCTTACATTACGCTATGACTAATAGGAGCAGAGCAGCGCGGGCGAAGCCGGGGCGGGCCGCTAGTATTATACATAAAATAGCATGAATTCAGCTGAAACAACTGCAAACAGTAGCCGATAACAGTTTATTCATTATCATCGTCGAAGTCTGAATGAACAGGTGCCTTGTTTAGTTAAGGATGTTATCACGTTTGTTGTTCACTTAATCAGTGTTAATGTCGTTTCAAGAGTAATTGCTTAGTGTGTTAACTTAATTCGACTATTAATTTGAGATAAATCAAATTTTCCTTAATTTCCTTATCTGTGTCAAACTCAAACTCAAAAATTCATTTAATCCCTTGGAAATAATAGAATTTGCTTGTGATAGGTCAAAATACAAATATAAAATTAAAGCAAATAATAACTGATACGTTGATTAATATGTTAAAGTAAACAAAATAAAATATGATGGTCCAAAAAATACTTAATAAAAAAAATAGGTATCAACAGAATGTTCCATACTCTCTTTTACAAACGGCAAGATAAGACTAAACAAAACAATGTCATCTTTTCCGTGCGTACTCATAACTAAACCTGTAGGTATTATAAGGTTTATAGGTAAGTAAAATGTAGGACCTATTTATATGGCAAATTTATTTAAAACTCAGTTTAAATTAAAAGGCGGGCACTTTTGACGAAACGTCGTCAACAACCCAAGTAAAATATTAAATTTGTTGGTGGTTTTGTTGAAAAAAATTAAAGCGAGGTAAAATTAGTTTAATGAAATAATCAAATATTATCGAAACATAAAATTAAACAGCAGTTTGTCGACAAGTTGATTGCAATCCAAATTGTCTTTCCGACCGCAGCGGTGTTCGCGTGACTGACTCCCTTGTGGTTTTTCAGTTTGCGTATGGCTTCCTTTAGTATTAATACATATTGTTAGGTGTTAGGTATAAATCTAAAACATAAGGACATGATAAACTTGGTATTTGTTTTTAATCTGTTTTCTTCATTTTACTTAGCAGATGTTACCTATAATCATTAATTTTACGAAGTATCTATCTAAATATGCATAAAATAACATAAGTCCAAAAGGTAACTTTAAATAATTGGTAATTTAAGAACTCTTGACAAATAAATAAATACAATTTTTTTTTTACAATTCTATCATCAGCCATAACGTTTGATGTTTTAAATACCTTTAAGGATTTAGACGACAGTCAAAGCCGAAAAAATATTTAAAAACATTTTCTCATGCTGCGGCTGCTGATTTTGCCAGTGTGATTGTGTGTATTGTCACATTAAGTGCGTTCCGGGGCAGACAGAGAACAAGGAGCGAAAATAATACAAGTTTTACCACACCTGTTTTCAATTCAGCTTCAGTGGTATCAATAAAAAAAAACAAGTGTGTGTCGGTTCAGGAATCGAACCTGCGACCTCAGGATAACATGTCCAGCCGCTGTGTGTTTGTTTGCAACAAAGTACATGACATTTAAAATATGGAGAATACCTACTTTCAATAATTTAATTTCACTTAATTTCTATAAACTGGTTTTACTAGTGGTTGAGCTCCAGTGACGGAGCACGCGGGCGTAGGCACCACCGCATTACCACCACATACTTTCCGCTAAATGGTAGTGTTCAGCACTATCGTGTTCCGGTCAGGTGGCAATGTACGGCCTTGTGATTGCCGACACAGAGGCATAACACCTTAGGCCTCAGAAGTGGTAACGCATCTGCAATTTGACCTCTGGTCTTTATGCTGCAGTCGTCACTTAACATCAATGTGAGCTGCATGCTTGTTTGCCACTTTCATTACATAAAATGTATTTAAATAACATAAAACCGGATTGAACAAAGATTTAAAGTAATAAATCAGAGCGTTTAGCATGGAAATTGCAGCTAAGAATGCAATAGGATGTGTTTAACACGCATACATTCAGATACGTTCCGTCCAAACGTTTCTAACATTCACGTTATTCATTCGTTAACATTTCTCGTCGCTCATAAATAAAATGCAAGAGTTACTATTTCGATAACAGCAAATTTAAATTTATGCTCGTGGAATGCATTTTAAACTTGTAAAGGCGAGCTTCGAGCAAAAAACATGGTACAGTCGCGCCTAATCTCACGTGATCTCTTCGTTCCTTGTTTCTTCCCTCAAACATCTACAGATGCAAAGTTATTTTGTAAGGGACACACAAAACGACGGCATAATGTAACATCGTCACGTATAATGTCACGGCTTACGATTGGAACAAAACACGTAGCCGTCGGTCATATCTGATAATTTTATTGACGTGTACTAGGTAAAATTGTCAAGTACTATTAGGTATGAGTATCATAATTTGAGATAGGTTTTAATATGAAATAGGCTTTTTGATAATACTTAAATCAAAATATACAATTAATTATTGATCATAATTTCTGACAGGGGGTTTTGGCGGGAACCTTGAAAGAGGCGTTTGGTGCTGTTATTTTATTTCATTTTCTCGGTGTATTTTTGAGTTATATCTATTATCTATACTTATAATACCACCGGTAGGCGGTTAGTGGTGCTGGCGGTGGTTTTACTGGCGGTGGAGGCATTGGTGGCGTTGGTGATGTTGGTGGTGTTGTTGGTAGTTTTGGGGGCGTTGCTGGCATTGGTTGTGGTGGTGGTGGTGGTTTTGGTGGCGTTTGTATCTTTGATGGTGATGGCGTTGATGGCGTTGGTGGCGATTGTAGTGGTGGCGGTGGTGGTGGTGGCATTAGTGGGTAAAAATGCACAACGTTAATATTCAATTTTTCTCTTCTGCCGGCTCTTACGGAGTGCTTATATTATGCATAGATCTATCTTTAATGTTTAAAAATTGACTGAAAATTTAATAAAGTTTATAATAATTTTCTATAAAAAAATATTATGCATAGAAGTTTAAAATGGCATTTTCTAAAATATGGTTCAGCATAGGATAGATGCGCGTTTAAACACATAATTAGCATTTTTCGCAATCCTAGCAGCCTGTACTGACTAATCATCATCACTCCCTCCGCGCGTGATGCGCAACAGAGGGGGGGGGGATGGTTCGGGGATCGAGGCTTCCTCATTCCCCGGGCCTATCTGCCCCCGAAACGTCGAGGGCGTGATCATTATAGGGATGCTGGTACACGGGAAACTGGCTGTGGGTTTTTTTTTGTTTTTTTTTTACTCCATCAGCTATTCCCCCGCGTACCGCTTACAATTGGTCCTGTTCTAAATTAAATAAAAAAGATTCCCTATTGTGAGGGGCCACACGTCCGCGCCATCACTCTGGCCTAAGCCGGGCGGCGAAGCCGCGGACCCAGACGACAATTCTGTTCCACGACCGGGGGTTGAACCCAGTTGATGGCAGCCCTAGCAGCCTGTGTGCTTTTATCTCCGATGGTCATACGTCTAATATCGTGTACAGAGAAGCATTACTGCAAAGCAGTTTTTTTTAGCTACCCAAAAGTGTTTATGATCCAAAATTAACCAAAATGTATATCCAAAAGCGCTGCCTAATGTCCCCAAGCCACTATTCCACGCAAACAAAGTTGCGGGCACAGCTAGTATTAAATAAAGTTGGTAGCATTTTGTTTGATATAGGCTTATTACAGTGCGCGTGTATAGTGAAATAGCATAACAGTGCGAAAACACGTCCTTTCGGGTTGACTCCAAAGCTTCATTGTAAATGTTCTGGTAAAGTAGCCATCGCTTTACTCGAATTACTGTGACTCTGACTGATGGACTGGTAAATTGACTGACTGACTCTGACTTTTACGCTGCTTATTTAAATACGAATACGAAATATCGTTTTACTTGACACTGGTAATATGTGAAATAGCGATGCCATTAAATTAAAATTATGCCATTTCAAAAAAAATCTGAAAGAGACTGTACCTATCTTGACAGATAAACCTACTCCAGAAAATATATTATTGATAGTATAATAACGTAACGTAACTTCACGCCTGTAATCCCCGAAGGGGTAGGCAGAGGTAAATGCATGCATTCAAGCATACATGCAAACACCCACGATTCGCCGGTTACGTTTTGGCCCATGTAACAGGTGGCGAGCCTGTTGACATCTCCGGGCACATTACCAAACTTTGAGGTACTGGGAAATTTCCAGAAAGGGGAAAAATCCCAATAGAACCAGAGATAAAGGCTTTTTCACCATTATCTCTGATAACCCCCTACCCGGGAATCGAACCCAGGACCTCAGCGTAGTAGTAGTGGCCGCCTACCACTAGGCTACCGAGGCAGTTTTAGTTTATAGTATAATAAGACAGTTAAAATCAAGTGTCTGTGAACCTTTTTGAACCTACCTCACCTACATGAAATACTTTTCCATAAAACTGATAGAGGCCGATTAAAGGAGAGTAACAGAAACAAAAGAAAAACCTTTTTTTGTATGTTTTTCTGTCTGGTAGGGATAACTTCGAAAATAGGTACTCAACGGATTTCAACGTGGTTTTCACAGGTTGATTATATATAATTAAGAGCGATGTCAAAACTGTTGTTATTTCTTGAAAATCGGCTAAGGGAAAAAATTACGGTCAATGAATAAATTTACTTCAAGCACGGCTTCAAAACTTTTATACATCAAGAGTTGAATGTGGTTTACATAAAAGTATTTCATTTAGACTAGCTGTGCCCGCGACTTTGTCCGCTTATAATTTAACAAAATGATTGTTCGGTCGAAGTCGTGGGCACAGCTAGTTATTTATATAATAATAATAATAACCTGGCAACCCTCTAAAAGAATGATAGCGAAGAGCCTCGACCAACATCTCAAGAGGCTCTCGCTAGGTGGATGGATCAAGGGTCTGATACAGAATGCAGTACTCCTCGGCACGGCACGCATAGTGAGGAGGTTCCTGTCTCTGTGTGCCTAACCATCGGCAGCTTGGACCCTGCTCCCGCTGTCGGCGGCACACTATTTTTTAATTTTTTATATATATTTGTTTCTTTCTATACTTATATATTATATGTAACAAATTATTTAATAAGTTAAAAAATAAATAAGTGGAATAATGATAATAGTACACTTTAATGCACACCAAAAGTACATCGGTTAAGATTACATTTTTGACATACTTATGTGACAATGGGCGGCCTTATCGTTAGAAGAGCGATTTCTTCCAGGCTTTATTATGATCAATTAAAAAGTGCGTTGATTAAAGAAAAAATTGACTTCGGGGAGGGATCGAACCAGTGACCTCAAGTTCCAGTTCAGCCGATTTACCACTAAGCTAAAAAATCTTAGCAAAAAGTTGACTTTTTCCCCTTGTTATTACCGCAGACAATAAAATGAAAAAAAAAAGAAAATTTTGGAAAATCGTAATTAGAATTATAGGAAAACCTTTTAAGAAATCGTTCAAAATAACATCTCATTCTGTTACTTTAGTGTCGTCAATCATTAGGTAGGCAGTTGCAAGCAAGCGCTCAGTTCGTATGGATGGTACCTAAAAGTACTAGTGTTCTAAGAAAATACCTACTTATGTTTCTTTAAACACTAGTATTTAATTCGGAACAATCTTAATATAAATTAAATAGCTGTAGCTGTATGGAGTTTGCTGCTCTTGGGAGCTGAAATACCAACCTCAATGCTCTTCTTGATAGAATTTAAGTAAATTCAACCCAATTCAAAATTAAGGGCATTTAAGTTTTTTTTTTAAATAAATAAATAAGGTACCTATTTTTTATTTTTAAAGAAAAATGGAAAGAAAATTTGACTTCGGGCGAGGCTCGAACTCGCGACCATAGTTGGTAATAGATGGCGCTACTGCTACCATAAACCAATGCAATAGATGTGAAGGAAAGATTTGACAAATCGGGCAGGGCTTCAGTAGCTCAATTGGAAGAGCGGCTGGACTAGATTCCCAGTAGGTCGCGAGTTCGAGCCTCGCCTGAAGTCAAATTTTCTTTCCATTTTTCTTTAAAAATAAAATATATTTCACAAGCATGTGTTAATGCGAAATAATATAAAACAAGGTACCTATTGCCTAACCTAAACGAATTCGATCATTTAGCGAAAAATCTAGGTGCAATTGCCGGTGGCTAGGTGCATTGCTGTTTGTTAGTCTCGCTAAAAATTGAGAACGCCCACAGGATTACGCTTATTTTGCTTTTGAATCATTTTTGGCAGTCCAGGAAAAGTTTTAAGGTTGAGAAAAGATGAAGAAATTCTAACGAAAATAGTAAAACCAACAATTTTAAAAATAGTCCGTATCAATTGAGGCAATACGAAGTTTACTGGATCAGCTAGTGGAATATGCTGCTATGGAAGTGGCAAACAAGCATGCAGTTCACATTGATGTTAAGACCAAGGTCAAAATGCAGATGCGTTACCACTCCTAAGGCCTAAGGTATTATGCCGTACATTACCACCCGACCGGAACAAGATAGTGCTGAACACTACCATATAGCGGCAAGTACATTAGGTAATGCGGTGGTGCCTACGCCCGCGAGCTCCTTCACTGGAGCCCTACTACCAATTTCTGCTCCTATACTGGAATTCTACCCTCACCTACTGTTCATAGTTAATACACATAAAGCATTACACTCTTTATTTCACAATTGCTATCACAAACAACAACGCATCTGCGTTCCATATTTCATCCACTGCAGTAATTACTTAACATACACGAACTTTTTATCGATTTGCTACTACACTTTTAATGTCTTCATCAGTATTGAAATAGCAATATGACAGGTGAACCAACGATGCTTTAATGTATTCGTACGATTCGTTATCGATACCGATCTGTCTGTGTTCGGATGACGAAAACGCTGAACAAATATGATGCATTGGTACGATGCGCGATGCGATACCAAACTGAATAGGTAACAGCAGCTCGTTTTCTTATTATAAGACACGTTTCATTCGAGTATAGACTCTATTTGTAAACACGTAATGGTCACAGAATGTGAATATGTCTGCAAACATGTAGGTAATGCACTGTCGCAATTATTAGCAAAGGGAAATCAATGAGAGCTCATTTTGTAGATTACGAGCCTACTCACGTTAAATGAGTGATCGAGCCTTTCATTACGATATATCTTTTAGAACGAAATACTTTAAGTGATTAAGTATTTTTGTTTAATTTTTTTTAATATCGATATTGTAGTGTTTTTGTCGAAATTGAAACCATATTATAGCTGTCTTATTTGAGAACGAAACTGTCCAGCAGATAATTAAAAAGATGTTGTAGCAAGTTTATATATTATAACATTGGTAATTTATTAATTATTTTTTAATAAATTATTACAATTTCATGATATCTTAAATAAGCTGACAGTTAATCCCAAATTATAATGACATAAAAAGCATGTAAATAACTGCATTCATCTTGAAGTACTTAAATAAAAAATAAATAAACTAGTAAGACTAGAATCATTCGAGTAAAATATGACTTAGTCATTCTATTCTATTTTGTAAACGAAAAAAATATAAAATACCATTAAAGGAGCAGGTCATTTAATTGAACAATTAGAATATTAAAGTAATTTTTGTCGGACAGTCTGTAGGCCCAACAATGAGTCTCGAACGAGGAGTGACTCAACAAAGTTTACGGAAACGGTTTGAATGGCCTCGATAAATAATTAAGCAGACCACGGGTAGGTAGTAATTAGAAATAGAACGACTAAGGCTTCGACGGGGGTGATGAAATATTCTAATCATTCACTAGGCGCATTGTAAACTGCGACTGATGGGCGATAAGGTCGTGTCACACGGGCTCGGGGCACAAACGAGCGATTGTGAGCCCGCACACGGCGCTTGCGCGCTTTGCATAACAAAGGGCGCAATTTGGAGGAAAAATGGGCACAATCTCGAACCATCTCGGGTTCTCTCGGCCGCGCTCGGCTGTTATCGGTCGTTGCGCCCGCGCCGGCTAGGATTTGACTGTTACAATGTTTCTTAGTCGTTATCCTTCTCATTTTTTCTAAAAAAACTAACAAATTACCTACCTACTTATTATTTGTTTTTGTTTATACAGCTCAGTATTGAGGCTCAATTTGTCCCCTGGAATTAATAGCCCATGCAGTGGGCCTTAGGAGTGTAGTAGGTACGACGTAGTAAGATGCGTAACATTTATTTAGTATTCTGTATTTTTAAAATAGTACCTACGTAGGTATCAAAGTTCGAATTAAGAACTAAGCAATTAGGTACCGAATTAAACTCTTTTGACGTTTGTGTTATTTTATTCACTATCCGGAATAAAATAAAAAGTAACAAAAGTTAATCGTGAAACATGCAGTTATTAAAATATTTTATGTCATTTAACCTTGTCATTTAGTTAATTGAACCCATGGTTTTCGCTAAAAACTAAAATTGAGTAAAAAGATCGGGGATACAATAAATTGATTCTTACCTATTATTTAAAAGGTAATATACTTATTGAGTACATTAATACAAAGGGTACCTGAAAAATGACTTTAACCCATTACCACTGGGATCACTAGTTTAGTCGCTCTACCAATAGAGTTACCAGAATAGCTACACACGTTCAAATTCCATCTGAAGCAAAATTTTTCTTTCCATTTTACCTTAAAATATTTCACTCGTAACTATGTGTTATTGCCAATAATACAATAATATAAAATAAACCTATTATTTTGTTAATTGCACCATTTGATAATTGTTAAATGACGTCATATATTAAACTTTAACGTTAACATTGGGTAATTCTTAATTCACGTAATTTCTTTGTTGGGCTTTACATACTATTTTTTTTTTATTGGTCATTCATGGAAAAAAAATATGTGGTGCGTTATTCGTTTTTTGTTTTCAGTAATTTTTAGTGTACTACTAGCGGCCCGCCCCGGCTTCGCCCGCGCTGCTCTGCTCCTATTAGTCATAGCGTAATGTAAGCTATCCTATCTCTCAAGTTGGATCAAACTGCACATGGTGTGCGAATTTTATTATAATCGGTTAAGTGGTTTAGGAGTCCATTGAGGACAAACATTGTGACACGAGATTTATATATATTAAGATGTTGAATGTGTCGTTATTAATTGTTGTAATTAATGCAGTGTCAGTATTTTTAAGGCAATGTTACAAAACTATGTTGACTATGTGTTATATGTATCTGTGAAAGTTTAAATAAAGATAATTAATGTATAAGAACTTTAAAGTAACTGGCCCTGCTGCGCTGGTTATTGTTAAAGTTAACCTCAAAATTATCTGTCAGATGATAAAGGAATACGTCAACGCTGGTAATTTTGACAATGTCAAAAAAAACGCCGCTGCAACGCATTCTGCCGTAAATGTTAAAGTCAATGTAACTGCTATTGTTAAATTTGACAATAACTGTCACTTTAACAAATATTTTGGTGCAACCGAACCTTAATCTACCACAGTCTACAGTTAGAAGTCGAAACAGGGTGATATGAATCTAGATATTTATTATTCTCCTCCACTATTGCACGACTTGCATTTCATCTAATGAATATTTTAAGAGGTTTATGTCGAAACATGAAATGGCGGACTGGGAAAGTAAATTTATGGAAACAAGTTTGTAAACTACAACCCTTATTTTTGATTATTTTAATAAGGGATAAGGTTGAAGTTCGATAAGAGACTAAGGCAAATTTATTGTCTCTACCTATCTACTGACTAAAGTAGTTGATACTTTTTGCTTCATTTAAGAATCTAAAAAAGTCATAATTTTAGGTACCTAATGACCTTCCGTGAGGCATCTTATTTTTGCTGATGGTAGAGCTCCAGTGATGGCGCTCGCGGCGTGGGCACCACCGAATTACCTAATTTACTTGCCGCTAAATGGTAGTGTTCAGCTCTGTCGTGTTCTGCAGGTACAAGTGGTAATGTACGGTCTTGTTATTTCAGTCATAGAGGCGTACACCGTAGACCTTAGGAGTGCCAACGCATGTACTTTATTATGTCATTAAAAAAATGTTGTTTACGCATCTACCTACATATTCTCAATATGCGTATTTTCTACTAAGTATTATTATTTGGTGGTGGTAGAGCTCCAGTGACGGAGCTCGCGGACGTAGGCACCACCGCATTACCTAATATACTTGCCGCTAAATGGTAGTGATCAGCACTATCGTGTTTAGGTCAGGTGGTTATGTACGGCTCTGTAATTGCCGGCACAGAGGCATAACACCTTAGGCCTCAGGAGTGGTAACGCATCTGCATTTTGACCTTGGTCTTTGTGTGGGTGTCTATAGGCTGCAGTCATCACTAAACATCAATGTGAACTGCATGCTTGTTTGACAGTCCATTACAAAAAAATATATATTTTATTTGGCACTCTTTAGGCAGGTAGGTACCTACGTTATGTAAGACCTACTCGTACTCAAATATTGTCTTATTATTTGACACACCTATTAGATAAAATAAATCTAGAGACAATCACACAATGATAGATAGTTTTATGTGTGTGTGAGTGTAAGCGTAAACGTATTTGTTATATGACAGGTACATACTTACCTACCTTGTTATTACGCACTTCGCTCTCTATCTCGTCTGGTGAGATCGCAAAAGAAACTTTTAAATAGCTTATTGTCAGACTGAAAGCCCATTGTGATACCTACATCTGAAGTTGTATATCTAATGTTAATTAACAGCAATGCAGCAAGCTCGGCCTTCCTGCGGTTGCGACACGCTCTGCGTGTTTGTTTTTCATAGCAATTGCTAGTTTTTAGTATATTTGCATGCGGCCCCCGGCAGAACAATGCGCGGAGGAGTCGCGTTAATATCACTGAGAATTAACCGGGAGTGGATTGTCGCGTACTCGTGCACAATAAACAATACAAAACGGAGCCGAGCAAAAACAAACTATAGAAACGTGGCCACAACAAGAAGAATAGGAAAATTGCTTTAGTTTAAAAAAAATCTATTTGTTTGTGTCTCGAGATGAACGCGCCTATAGTGCGTTCTCGGGCGACCAATCGCGCGCAGGCGGCTTCCCGCCCCCGACCCGTCGGCCAATCACAACCGCTCGGCCGCCGCAAGAGCAGTTTCCTTTTTTAAAAGTTTCGCCCTCAACTTCCATCCGATTTCCCGCCTCGACTTCTTAAGTTATGGACGATGAAAAAATCGCTTGATTTATTTATTAAGACACCAGTTTTTGCGCTTTAAATTATGATGTCGACTGAAGACGGGGGGGCCGTTCCTGGTGGATGTTTCACAGTTTTTACAGGGTCGTCGGGAATGGCGCGTCGGGGATGCGAGCGATATTATGATTTCATTGGATTTTTATTGAAACAAACGTGTCTGCAATGAGCAAGGTATGGACAGATGAATCTAAGTGATTTGCCACTTTCTTCGGCACGTTCCCACGTTGCGGCGTGTTCAGTAGTCGGCACACGCCTGCCCGTCTGCCTGCGGTCATTGATTTGCGTCCTACACTACCTAACTAACTACATACCTACCTACGCAAACCAATCAATATTTATAAAGCTTTTGTTTCATTTCATAGCCCTTCGATTTACTTCACGATTGATTCAATTGCCTATTCGTTGTGAATTGTGTTAAAACAGTTTTGAAATGGCAAGATTTAGTTGTATATTCCGAATATTTCAACTAGGTAGAACCTATCATAACATTATTTTGTAGGCGCCTTATCACAATTCTGTCTTTCTTTTTGTTACCAAGTTGACAAACAAGCATGCAGTTCACATGGATGTTAAGTGATGACTTCAGCCCATAAACATATGCACAAAAACCAGAGGTCAAAATGCAGATGCGTTGCCACCCCTGAGATCGTAAGTGTTATCTCTGTGATAGGTAGTTATTACGGGGCCATACATTACCATCTAACTGAAACACGATAGTGCTGAACACTAAAATTTGGTAACAAATACCTAGGTTAGGTTAATGCGGTGGTACCTACGCCCTCGACTTCCTACACTGTAACTCTACCATAGCTCAATTAATGAAAACGATTCTATTTGAAACTAATTTAATTGAAGTGGCAAACAATCATGCAGTTCACATTGATGTTAAGTGATGACTGCAGCCTATAGACATTCACACAAAGACCAAGGTCAAAATGCAGATGCGTTACCACTCCTGAGGGCTAAGGTGTTATGCCTCTGTGCCGGAAATTACAGGGCCGTACAAACTAAAGCCTACTTAAATGTTTCATCAATATTTTAAGTACTTATAGGTCCCTATTAAGTGCTGAGCAAAAAAACACAAAAAGGAGAAGACGTACCTACCTATGTAGAGTCACAATATTATTTTTGTAGAACTCTACCTAACAACTGTAAACGTAAGGTATTTGCCTAAGTACACAAAACTTTGAACCATTGTGACCTATTTCCCGACCCCAAGAGTGACCTCGAAGGCTCAGGTCTTGCAAGTAATGGCCAAATGACCAAAAAGCCACATGATGATCAAATTACTCGATGACTTTAAACTTTATTGATTTTTGATACATACACATTAAAATGAACTATTCTCATATATTATTTAATATCATATATTTATTCAACTATTCTCATACAACCTGAAAAGCAGAATAGAATATTAGATTAAATGCGTACGTATGAAATAATAGGTACAATGAATGTTTGAAGAACAGAATTGAATGTGGATATTTTTATATTTAATCTACTTTTTTCGGTACCTACTTACAGGATAAAATAGTGGTTGATTTGACTGTGATGTCATCAATAGGAGAAGATTCATGAAAAAAAATGTGTAAAAGGAATGTCCAGTACTGGAATATTCTTAACGTGTTTTAACGTGTTTTTACTGGTGATAGAGCTCCAGTGACGGAGCTCGCGGGCGTAGGCACCACCGCATTACCTAATATACTTGCCGCTAAATGGCAGTGTTCAACACTATCGTGTTCCGGTCAGGTGGTAATGTACGGCCCTGTAATTTCCGGCACAGAGGCATAAGACCTTAGGCCTCAGGAGTGGTAACGCATCTGCATTTTGACCTTGGTCTTTGTGTGAGTGTCTATAGGCTGCAGTCATCACTTAACATCAATGTGAACTGCATGCTTGTTTACCACTTCCATAACATAACATAAAAAAAAAAAAGTAAATAGATCTATCGGGAAATGGAATTAGAAATTGGCAATTTACACGATTTTGCGTATGTTAGTCCCTTAGTTATATAGATTCGTTTCGAGTCTGTCATAAATAGAATAGGTAGGCATTGTAATATGTGGCCATTGAGTCCATTAAAACGACTTATAAATCACCTTTTCACACTTTTATTAGATTGTTGGGAAATGGAATCTCAAGATTAGATCTGTACCAATTTAACGCACCTTTCGCACGTGTTTCTAGATGTACCTACCTATGTTATGACAAAAGCTGTATAAGTATATATTACCTATTTAAATCAAAACGTTCAAGTGCGAGTCGGACTCGTCTTCCAAGAGATTTGTTATGTTAAAAAGAAAACTCTTATACATAGTGTGGGAGAATCGTCACGAGAAAAATTATGAAGATAAGTTAGTACTTATAGGTATTTTTTTTACGTAACGAATGTGGCACACAAGCGTGCAGTTCACAAACAGATGTTAAGTGATGACTGCAGCCACCTACACAAGACAGTACAGTGACAAGACAAGACAGTGTAGACATCTACACAAAAACCAGAGGTAAAATTGCAGATGCGTTGCCATCCCTGAGACGTTAGTTATTGAAATATATTTTATTTAAAAAAAAAAATGGAAAGAAAAATTTGACTTCAGGCGAGACTCGAACTCGCGACCTACTGGGAATCTAGTCCAGCCGCTCTTCCAATTGAGCTACTGAAGCCCTGCCCGATTTGTCAAATCTTTCCTTCACATCTATTGCATTGCTTTATGGTAGCAGCAGCGCCATCTATCACCAACGATGCTTGTGAAATATATTTTTCTTTAAAAATAAAATATATTTCACAAGCATGTGTTAATGCGAAATAATATAAAACGACGTTAGTTATTGTCAGTTTGCAGCCAATGACTGTCCTCCCTTAAACTTTCTTTTATCATTTTATGGCACGACTAGACACGCTGTTGTTTCTGGTTCTCCGTTAAGTTATGCAGTATCTATTGAGTGAAAAGCTTCTGAAGCTACCGTAAAAGGTTTTGCATTTGGCTCATTCCAATGATTAACAAAGTTTGAATTTGCGGACGAGTAAGTTTTATGTCAGTTTCAATGAGGTGTCGTACGGTATCGATATTAGATTCTGTAACTGCAGGTGCCGGTTGGCCTTCCTGGAGATTATCACGTCTACGTTTCAATGCTCCAAATCACGAAAAAAACAGCTGTCACCAAATGCCAGGTAAATTCTCTCGCAACTCTCTTGTTGACTTACCTAAGCCAGAACTGTAAATCAAAAAATCTTTGAACGAAAATGATCACGAGTTTAATTAATTTCGATAGCGACACACAATTTTCAAAAGGACGCAACAGTTAAAATAATACCCACAGTCTCAATAAGAAGTAACATGTTTCAAGTAGAACCATTTTCAAATTCCGTATTTTTTTTTCATTCTTCTATGGTAAGTGGCCAGTTTTAGAAAATTTCAGGAGGTATGTGTTATTCAGTTGTTACAAATTAATGTTACTGTGTATACCTAATCAGTTTTAATTATTGTTGTTTCGTTATCTCCACCCTGTATAGCATGTCATTATGAAACTGTAACAGCACGATTTATTTTCTTAATTATTGGGTGCCTATAATAATATCTTTTGCCATAACATACCTACCAAAATTATACATCTAGGAACACGTGTGAAAGGTGCGTTAAATTGGTGCAGATCTAATCTTGAGATTCTAAAAAAAGTGTGAAAAGGTGTTTTATAAGTCGTTTACCAGTGGACTCAATAGCCACATAATTAAACACCTATTCAATTTAGCATGTTTGACACGAAACGAATCTGTATTTTAGGTGTTTACATACTCCAACTCTTGTAAATTGCTAATTGTTAATCCGTTTCCCGAAAATCTACTAAACTTAGGTACATACTCGTACTTTATATAGGTATGCTCTTTTTACTGGTTGTAGAGTTCCAGAGTAGGAGCTCAAGGGCATAGGCACCACCGCATTACCTAATCTATCGGCCGTCAAATGGTAGTGTTCAGCACTAACGTGTCTCTATTAACGTGATAGACAAGGGACGAATCCGAAAGAATACTGAAAACCAGTTGCCAAAATGGATCTTTCCATTCAAAATATTCATAGATTTGCCGATAACAGAATTAAGAAAAGTCAGTTGCGTTCCCCGTGGTCACACCGTTGGTTACACTGGTGGTACCACGGGGAATACGATATTCCCCGTGGTCACACCACAGTAGAGATTTACTCAAAAGTATTGTAAAAAATTACACTGCAATATCGCTTAAAGATAAATAGACAGTGACTGCAGATTGGCACGTCAACATTTACTTGCCTAAAGTTTTTGAAAAAATAAGCCAAAAGCATCCTCGAAGCAATGTTCTCCTTTACCAATATAATGCATCTTCATATTTCGCCAAGATAACGGAAACGTATCTGAAGACTTCAAATGTGGAACTGACGATGCATTCGCCTTACAGCACGGATCTCTCTCTTATTTACAAAAATTAAAGACAATTTTATAGGTTTCCTCATTTTATGAGCACTGAATCGACGCTGAAAGCATTTTAGGAAGCCAGTAAAGAGGTCGCCAAGGAAGACTAGTCCACTGGTACAGCTCTAGTGTCTAGTGGTAAATTAACTGAGCCATGCACGGCCACACAGTACCTACTGGCTTGATTGCACAGGCAAGACGGAGTCGGGACTTTGCCTGTGCAAACGGACCGCACAGTTGGACTCCGTCGGCAGGACGGAGCTGTGTAGCAGGAACTATAGCCTCTCAATCCACTATACTAATATATAATATATTTATATATTATATATTCATATTATAAGTACTTGTATATAATTACCAATGTAAGTAGCTTTAAGTACTTATAAGTACATCATTTTATATTAATATTAGTTGTAATAGTAAGTTGCCTTTTAATATTTAAAATTTTATCGTTAACCTATCGTTTAGTTTCTTTGTTTTCATTAGTTTAATTTTAATATGTTGCGTTTTCTTCACAACCAAAAGGTTGACTTGCAGAGAATGCTATATAGCATTAAGTCCCCTCATGTAACATTTTTTTTTGTGTGCATGAAAGTGTAAATAAATAAATAAATAAATATTGGAGCCTAGTGTAGGTGGAGTAATCTCTTAGGTAAATAAGTACAATATATTTTGTACGTGGTTATTAAAAAAAATGGCAAAAGCTGAAATCGAGTCGATAGCAGGGCAACTATTTCATTTTTAATGTGTCCGTGCAACTTTATTTTTTTCCCAATGAAGGCTTTCTGAGATGAACTTTAAGATACCTATGTGTTTTGCAAATATGCTGATGGAATTTCACCACGTGATGGAGGTGAACTGTGAAGTATGTAAGAATAAATAACCTTTCAAGCAAAATCGCTAGTCACTTAACTCTTTTTTATAATTTCGCAAGTTTCTCACTAGAGATGCGCCGAATATTCGGTTCGTATTCGGTATTCGGCATATTCGGCATCATTTCCACTATTCGTATTCGGCCGAATTATTCGGTTTCGATGCCGAATATATTCGGTTCGAGTAAATAATGGCAACCCATTATACGTCCCACTGCTGGACACAAGTCTCTCCCCTTTTTGGGTTCGATTGGGATTTTTCCATTTTCTCGAAATTTCCAAGTACCTCGAAGTTTGGTAATGTGCCCGGAGATGTCAACAGGCTCGCCACCTGTTACATGGGCCAAAACGTAACAGGCGAATCGTGGGTGTTTGCATGTATGCTTGAATGCATGCATTTACCTCTGCCTACCCCTTCGGGTATTGTAGGCGTGAAGTTACGTTACATTAAATTACAAATCAACATTTATATTGAAACTTCAAATCAACATATTCTTAACCTGTAGCCCTGTAGTTAGGTTACATGCAGTCAACATTATATTGTAAAAAAGCATTTATTTTTCAACTTTTATATTTAAACATGAATTAAAATCAAGCTTTCCCGAGCCATCCCAGTCTACTCTCAGTACTAAAACAAAATAAAATACCTTTTTATTTTGTGGTAGTACTGCGAAAATACCTTTTAATTTTGTGGTACTGGATATTTTATTTTGTGGTACTGAAGCGCGCATGGCCCCGTGGCTGGTGTGGATCGCAAGTGATCTGCTCGTTTGAGCGATACGGGCGCGGTCGGGTCTGTGATGAGTGTCCACTAGTGGTAAGTTAAAATGCGCGTTTCCATGCTTCGGAGGGCACGTTAAGCCGTCGGTCCCGGTTGCTATCGATAGATAGCAGTCTTTTAACCTTGTCGGAGACCTTATGGGCGGTTTGAAAATATCCGACAGAGTGTTGGCTACTAACCCTTATCTTCACCAACCCGCATTCGAACAACGTGGTGGAGTAAGCTCCAGGCCTCCCTTCAAGATGGGGAGAGACTCCGTTGGGGACTCCTAGGGTTGCCATTATTATTAATATTATTTATGGTAATACCGTACCCACCGAACACATCATGAACGCACACCACACACTGAGGTGCCTTAAAGCTCGCCGCGCGCATTACCACCGCCGCATGCTCGGCTCCGAGACATGCTCGGCCGAGGCACCGTGCGCCCGCAGGACCCTGATGCACGTCCACACTGACTGTCACTGACCAAGTATTTCGCTCACGAGACTGCATCGCCCGAGCATGCGTCCGGTGTAGACGCAGCTATTTAGCAAGCAGCGACATGTTAGAACTGCGTTTACGCGGCAAGACAATGAAATGGTAAACCGAATAATTCGGTCGAATATTCGGTTCGGTATAGGTTAAACCGAATAATATTCGGTATTCGGTTATTCGGTGAAACCACTATTCGGCGCATCACTAGTTCTCACATAGCAGAGATTGATACTTCGAGTTACCTTATTTCTCGTAAATTAAAAGTCTAAGTTGAACATAGTTGTATTTTAGCTTTTACCCAGGTTTTTGCACGAGTATAATTCTCATTCCGTAGAAATTACGGGAAATTCTTTCATAGTGGACTACATTCTCCTTCGGAATCAGCGTGCATAAAGAGAATGATGAATGTAGAACAAGCACAGGAAGTGTGTCAGGACCGGGACATCTGGCGCTCCATAGTGGTCCAAGAGCTAGTGAACCCTTTGAGTATCGGAACCCCTGTAAGCCTAGAAATTTTTGTAGGGATGAGTCATAATATGCTAAGTACGATAACCATCGCTTGGCAAGGATCAGCCCGTCACGTCATTAGGATTTCTGATGAGAAAAGTTAAGTAATTTAGACCTGGCAGCCATAGTTATGCGACCATTGCGTCTTATTTATACTTGTTTCCATGACAACGGAAGTATGTTTCCATGACGATGAAATTGTTAGGACGAATTCAATTAGACTGCTATTGATATACGATTGAGTTGCTCATTTGCAGTAAACAAATCGTGATTTTCTTTAAATATCCGAACATACAAAAATTAAACTTTAAGACGCAACATAAATGGTCGAAACCAAAAAAATTGAAAGTAACTTTTCTCATCAGAAATCCAGATGACGTGACGGGTTGATCCTAGCCAGGAGATGATTTTCGTACTGAGCGTGTTATGAATCATCCGTACAAACATTTAAAGCCTTATAGGGCCAACGGTAATCGGAGAAAAAGACTTGGCATGTAGTACTACATATAGGTAGGTCTCTCCAAAGAACATAGTAACGGTAGAGTTATATATTAACGCCATTTTTGAAGTAGTTTTCCACAATAGTTGGAGGCTTATATCTATCCAGATACACGTTAATTTTTTTAACCCATACGGAACAAATTTCTTTTAGAGGTTTTATATTAGTGCTACAAGATGTAGCAAGCCCAATTAACCTTAAAAGAGTCCTTCAGAACCTGTGCGTTTGTAATACCTTTGTAGTTATATATTTATAAACCTCAGTAATATTTTTTCCGGTATAGGTGACCCCGCAAATTTGGTATTTGTTTATTTTTTTTTATGCATATCTTCTTCTGACAATAACAAATACATTAAAGAAAGATTTATCCAACTTGGTGCTGTAGCTTGGAAGTTATGCGCTTTGAATAATTTCGATGATCCTTTTTATTTATATAGAATCCATCCTGGTCTGTCTACACCCCTGTCAACTCATTCACATACCCAATTTATTTTTATTACTTTACCTTGAAATACCTACATTCATAAACGTACATTAGATACGTTTTAGCTATAGAATGCTTTGTCTTTGTCGGTTGCATTGTCAAATGTGCAGGATAGAAAAAGACAAAGGAGAAATTAGCAACACTTAAGCAAAACTACGTTTATGAATAAGGGGGTTATTCTTTTCAAACCTGTTACTGCATATGTACTACCGAAGATTAGTATCAAATTTCTATTCGATACAAGCTATCAATTCACCACAACACATCACACTTCCCAATTAGAAATCACTCAGCAAACAGCACGTAAGCTATCATAAATCGATCGATTGTTTGAAAACACATATCATTTGCCTAATTAGATTGGGCGTTAAATCGCCAAACAACCATTTATAATCTGTTCATTTAAAAATAATGCCGCATAAAAAACTCGTCAAAGATATTGTCAGTAGATACCGGCCACAGACTGTTCGCAGGCTACGTTCGAAAAAAAAAACTCAAAAAAACTCTCTCGAGGCGATCCGTGACTCCTATTTTTTTGTTTTATTATTTTTAATTCATATTATCGTACGACTATCCCCTTTAATTTTGTTTTTAAGTATGGCCCTCGGTATGCTGGCAGCTACGTTTATGGATATTCGGAATTCCGTAGCGTATCGTCCACAGGGCGATTTCATTTTATGTAAATGCGCTCTCAGAAGGAGTGCAGGTGTGTTTTTATAATTGTGACAGATGTAACTCCACTCCACGTTCACTCGCAACCGATTCTCAGTAACTATCCTTCACTAAAACAAAATACGATTTCAAATCAGAATTGTATTGGTCCTATAATCACATTTTTTCATGGAATATAAATTAGATAAAATTTTGCGTAGGTACATCTGAATATATTGTACCTATAAGGTTTTAACGTTACCACATCAGTTTTATGACAGAAAGAAGAAGTTGTTGAATGGTTTTTTATCCAATGCGTGTGCTTATTGGATGTAAAAAAAATCTCTTTCCGTTCTTTGGCTGCAAAAAAGCTTTCGAAAAAGTCTCAAAAATAACCTATAAGTGAATAATTAATAAACTAATAGATAATAACATTAATAACTAATAACTTCAATATAAAATAAATATAAGACAAATATTATGGATGGAAACTTTGACTTATACTCGCGATAAATAAAAAAAAGAAAAAACATACAGGCGAATTGAGGAACCTCCTCCTTTTTTGAAGTCGGTTAAAAACATAACTTATCATCGTAATTTTTTGGTAGACACCAGACTAAGAAGAAATTAAATAATTTGTGACATTACCTTGTACGGAACACCGTCAGCAAATCATGTGGAAATATGCAGAAACAACAGGTTTATAATATTTAAAAATCAACATTACATCTGCGAGCTTTGAGAACTCAGAATTGGTCCTTAAAATGCTAATTAAATGTGGAACATATAAAGTGGTGAAGTTGCACGATCAAGTTCAGACTTAAACGTAAACAAACGGCTTCATCTGGCATTAATGCTTGGGAAAGACTCTATTACCTACATCATGTGGAGCGTTAAATAAAACTTGCTGTAAGTGCCACTGCGTATAATGGAATCTACTTCACTAGCACAGCTTTATAATATAACAAGGTACAATTACAAAATATTCATCTGCTTTTAATTATTTTATATTTACAATTTTAATGTTCGGTTTCTGTTCTGTTTTCACAGATATATTATAGGATTTATTTTAAAGTAACTTGTATAGATTTGACGTAATGCGTGATGAGTCAGAAGATATTTTTGAAACAATTTCTATTTAGGTAGGTATTTCGATAAAAGTGTTATATATTTCAGTTAGTACCTATCTTGACCTTGATTGAATATAGCAGGTTAATTATTTTTAAATTATCATTAAAATATTATTAAAGTTTCGTTTTTATCACTTAGATATTCCTCGACATGGTGAAATCTAAGCCTAGACTAAAGGCTACGTGCTGCCGTTTCTAACCTGTAGGTTAGTAACGGTAGGTTAGTAAGTTAAATTATTCGAAATAAACAATAATTTATTGAAGCAGATTCAATTATTCGAACGAAATAATAATTTATTGAAACAGGTTCATTTATTCGAACGAAATAATATATTATGTTATTAAAGTAGGTTCAAATATTCGAACTAAACAATAATTTATTGAAGTAGCTTCAATTATTCGAACTAAATAATTATTAATCAAGGTGGATTTGATAACTCACTAAAAAAATATTTATTTATTTGGATATTACAAATTTTTGAAAGCAAAAAAAATAGGCCATGGCAGTGTTATAATGTCAGATAATAAATACCTACGGTCAACGTGAGTGAGCTCAGAAATCAGCGATCATCTCGTCCCGCCCAGCGTGTGCTAAGGCAGGGCGGCGCAAAATTTTTTTGCGTATACGAAATATGCAGCTGAGTTTATTAAGTTAAAATTTCAATAATATTATCGATAAATACATTTATGTAACGAGTCTGCTTATTTTTAGTATGCTGAGACGAAATAGTAAGGTAGTTCTGATTACTTTACTTGTCGCAAATCGAAGTTATTTGAATATTGGTACACATGCTTAACTCACAATCTATTTATGCAACGCTGATGACAAACAAGTCTACAGTTCACATGGGTTATCACTCTAATATTATAAATGTGAAAGTTTCTTTGTTTGTATGTATGTCCGTCAATCACGCCGAAACTACTGAATGGATTTTGATGAAATTTGTTATACAGATAGGACTTTTTATCCCGAAAAAATGCTCCTGTGGAGTGCTATTGGATGATTCCATGAGTTTCCACAGGTTACACAAAAAGCGAACTACATGCGGGCGGAGCCGTGGGCAACAGTTAGTAAGAAGTAAGTTAATTCTGCAGCCTATAGACATTTACACAAAGCCTGAAAGTCAAAATGCAGAGCGTTGCCACTCCTGAGGTTATGCCTCAGCAGTTGGTTTGCCTGTGATAGTTATTACGAGTTGTTATGTTCACTATTTTTAATTCAATTTTTTTTTCAGTATATGTATATTTACTTATTTTTGTATCAAAAAAAAAATGCGTACCTATTTAAATTTAATTGACTGTATTTTTATGCAGGGATTTGCTAAGAAGTCTAAAATAAAATAAAAATGAACACTAATGCCAGACCTCACTTCAAGCTTACTCACGTGAATGTACCTAAGCGATAATCTTGAATCTTTGAATTTCCATTAGAAACGGAATCGTCTTTACATGAGCCCGAATCGTGCTTAACGAATTCAGTATCAGTATCTCTGTTACCTAGTTATCTATAGACCAAAAATAAAAATATCCACATATTCAATGGAATTTTTAAATGTGTGCGATGAATTAAAAGGCTACTAGTTGTAAGGAGCTTAATGATAATCCTTGCAGTACGCTTAACTATAAAAAAAAATTTGGGGCATAAAGGTAAGACCTCCAAGTCCAGCATAAAAATTCGAGCACTGCCGTAACAAATGTCTAACACGTGCCTTTGTCAATACCATTCAGGCAAAAATAAAATTTACCTTTTAAAAATTCTCCGTCTAGACAACATTACCGGAATACTATTTGTACCTATATAAAAATGAAAACGATACAAAATAAAATTAGAGACAATATTTTGTAGAATCACTTAAATAAACAAAAGGATAAACACAAAACTTCATTTTCCCCAAGATATACTTGTACGAAACTTGCACAAAACTGTTTTAATCCTAAAATTAAAGTATCGTTCGAGATGGGGAAACTTCGCTGCAAATTGTAACTATATGCGACGAAGCGAGTTAAAGTGTTCACTATCTGGTAGATTTATCTTTCAAAACGTAGTCGGTTTTCTCGGATCGTTTGCAAGCAACATTAGTTCGCTGAGGTCTGAAGAGATGCATCGAGCACGAAGCCAGTTTCCCAATAATTTCATACTCAACGAGTACCGATCGAGGTGTATCTGTTGGCCCATCTCGCCGAGGGCCACGCGTCCGCTATGTATGCTCCGGCCCTTATTAAATGCAAAATATCGCATCTTTACATAACCGACATCTCGTTAATATTGCATTACAGATATTTTATGGGAGCCTGTATCTGTTTGAATGGTTACGGCAATTTTGGAAGATTAAATGTTGTAGTAGCAATTTAATTATTAGCCTTTTATGAAAGTATAGGTAAATGGTATTTGAAACTGATAAATTAATAGTGAGAAAACTCTGGCGAAAATTTTGGCGATGGGTTCGTCATCGTCCTGATGCCTTCATCTACAATGCCACATTCCAATTACTCCAGTACCCCTGTAAAAACAAATTAGTTGAATAAGCTTCTGAAGATAATATGTGAAACTAAAATCAAAATGTTAAATGAAAGGCAACTAAAAAAATGAACACGCGGTAATCACGTCTTGTTGTTTTTGTTTTCAATTTGAATACGAGTCGCCAAGCAAGCCACAATTAAATAGGTACTCTCGGAATTTTTTAATAATGAAATATTCTTTATAGATGCATTAACATTGAACATAGCATTTAAGCACCGACCCACATTTGACACCAGACAGAATTAAATCTACAATGCCACTCCCCAATTACTCCCCTATAACAGCAAATTAGTATCAGAACCTTATCTGAAGATAATATTTGAAACTCAAATCAAAATGCTGTTAAATGCAAGGCAACAAAAAACTTGAACACGCGGTAGTCCCGTCTTGTTAATGTTCGAATACGATTCGCCAAGAAAGCCACAATCAGATAGGTCATTAACTCTCGGAATTTTCAAATAATGAAATATTGTCCATAAATTAATAACACAGTATTGAACATTGCATTTTACACCGGCACACGAGTGTGGACGCCCGCGGGTGGGGCGGGCCCGCCACCTGTACCATGCATTTGAATATTCTCCCAAATCGATATTTTATGTGATCACGTCTGTAATTAAGCCGGTATTAAGCATCGATTTTTTAATATCTAATGTTCACGCCTAGGCGTTATCGTCGACACGTTGTGATGTGTTTGTTTTATTTTCGTTCGGTTTGTTGTGATCGCCTCTAAAGCGCGAATGATTTTTTTAAAAATTTATAAGATGTAACTTTAAATTTAAGGCTCTAATCGATTTCATTTAAAGTAGCATACGGACATAAAGTTCATGTAGAAATAAATAAAAATACCTGTAAACGTGTTCATAAAATGCAGGTCTTGAGATAGGACCTGCATTTTATCAGCGAATTTAATTCGTTTCTTTGATTTTTTATTTGAAAATGCTTAGCATTTTTTCCTTACAACGCAAAGGTTGACTGGCAGAGAGTATTATAATAACATTAAATCCTCCTCATGTAACATTTTTATATTTGTATGCATGAAAGCCAAAATAAATTAATTACCTACTATTTTCTTATTAGAGTTATTGCCAGAACAATCCAAAATAGAAAACATTGCCCATTTAATAGGTATCTATCTACCATATTGTAGGTATGCTACAAACACAGCTCCAAAATGAACAAAATCTACGTGTTTCATATACCTACTCGTAACTTCATAATAATATTTTTATAAGATTGACTATCAGTATCAACCCAACAAAGTTGAAGGATGGAGTAGATTTTCAGTGATGACAATTGGATAATTTTTTAAATTATAAGTGTACTCATGGTGTCGGGACATTACGACCCCACCGCCCATTAGCGGAAGAGTTCTCTTCTAGTGGAAGAGGATTCTTCCGTTAGTGCAGTCAAACCATTCCAATGGGGCGGTAGTAATTGTGAAAACGTAAGATGGGCAGTAGCGTTCTGCGATAAAAATACCGCAACTGCGATCGCCTATCCACATGCCAAGCGTGGCGATTATGGCATATTATGTCGGTATGCTACAAACGCAGCTATTTGTAGGGAACGGCACGTATTTGTAGGGAGTCAAGTGGATCAAGCTGGTATTCTGCTCCGGGTATCCGGAGGTCCCCATCTAATCGGGAGGCTTTTGTCCAGCGGTGGACGTCTTTTGGCTGAGATGATAAAGTGTACCTAAGTTTATTTGTTATTGAGTGTTAGGTAAACCAAACTCCCACTTTGTGCAATTTCTCACTGATTCGCGTCTTACCGAATTTTAGAGACCTCTGTGTTAAGGAAGTTTATTATTATTATTTACCCGGAGCAGAATACCAGGTTGATCCACTTGACTGCCTACAAAGACATACCATTCGTATTGCTATCGATTCAGGACTTACTGACTGTGCGTGTTATATCGTTCCTACAATGGTGAGTGCTCTGGTGAACTGTTCGACATGGTGCCACTGTCTTTTTTCCTACAGCGTACTATCCGCACAAGAGAGAAGTTCCACCCTCACTGACTGGACACCTAGCAGTGCTCAACGGTGCGGTTTTCACGTTCATTCCTGCCCAGAATGTGTAAATTGTCAAACGAACTTCCCTCTGAGGAATTCCGTCGGTGCTACAATATAGGGTTCTTCAAAAATGGCGTCAAAAAAATCCTTCAGGGCTGGCAGCGCGTTGGCAACTTCCCTGGTGTTGCAAATGTTCATAGGCGACGGTGACCACTTTCCATCAGGTGGCCCGCTTGTCTGTCAACCTAATGACATAAAAAAAGCAGCGCGAAATAGCACTTAACATACGGCGATAGAAAAGACTCAGTGTAGCTCTATTATCAACAAAAAATATTTGAAACTGATGATGGATGAACTTATTAATTAAATCTAAACAAGGATAATAGTGTGGATTGATAAGTGGAATTAAAGCACCTACCTGTTTGAATTGAGGGCTTATCTATATATTAATGCGTGATGCAAAAACTTAGAGCCCCTTTTTACAAAAAAATCCCAGACGGGGGAATATGAAATTTGGCACACTTATAGTTTATATGCAGAACGCTAATATTTTTCAATAATAATGCTTATAAAGTACATTAAATTAATAAATAAAACATTACACACACTACCATGTATTTGACTTAAAAAAATTGGCCTCGGCCATGTAAAATAAAAACGTAAGTTGTGTTTAACTGACGAATAAATTTTGAATACCAGCCTGATCAAATTATTTATAACACGCACTTTGTAATTATCAAAAGAAGTTTAATGCAATAAATTAACTTAAGTATCCCATTGTTTATTAAACACACGAATACCAACGCATGAAACGGAATATTTGAACATTTTGAAAGGAAGACACGAATATATGTATAAGCTCGTAAATAAATAAATAAGGCCAAATTTAATAACAAGTCCGGACGATGTAATAATCGCCAGAAGGCAGCATAACATATATTATGAGCTCCATAGCTTTTATAACTTTTACGTACATTTTTTAGACTTTAAACACTATAATTTGGAAAGCCAAGATTGTGGCCTCACCGTAACGGGGGTTCAATAAATGTATGAACGTCTTGATATTAAGAAATATTTATACATGACTATAACTATTGTTTAATATGTATTTAATTGCAATATATTAGCAACTAGCTGTGCCCGCGACTTCGTCTACGTGAGAAGAATGATGAATAAGCGTTATTAAAAAGGCATCGTCAAAATTGAATGTAACTAAAGTGCAACAAGGTAATAGATAAATTACCATTTTTTTAATGTTATGAAAGTGGCAAACAAGCATGCAGTTCATATTGATGTTAAGTGATGACTACAGCCTAAAGACACCCACAGAAAAACCAGAGGTCAAAATGCAGATGCGTTGCCGCTCCTGAGGCTTAAGGTGTTATGCCTCTGTGCCGGGAATTACAGGGCCGTATATTACTGCCTGACCGGAACACGATAGTGCTGAACACTACCATTTAGCGGCATGTATATTAGGTAATGTGGTGGTGCGTACGCCCGCGAACTCCGTCACTGGAGCTAGCATACACAAACACCCAGATCAAATAGCTGTAGGCTATACAAATATTTGCCCCGGTACGAGGATCCAACTCGTAAGCCTTGGTTCAAACGGTCGTCACACAATGCTGGTGCTGAACCAACTGGCTCGTCGAATTAAAACTATAATTAATTAACATTATATTAATTGATTTCACCCAAACCTTAATATTTACCTGCATACATAATCTAATACAATTATATATATCTACTACATACTCGTACAAGTCATAGTATGTAGAAGCGACACAGACCAATCAGCCTTCCTTCTTTTATAGTCAATGAGAAGCGATGAGTATATAAAGAAAAAATACAGAAGAACTAACTCTACAGCTTTCTGAGGTGAAGATTTATCTTGTTTAATTTTATTCGAGACGTTTTCATGTTCCTTCCAATTCGTCAGCCAATGTGAGACTATTCAAAAAAATTACAAAGAAAATGTACACATGTACCTACACACCGTGCGAAACCATGTCGAGTGGCGGATTCAACACTGCTAGTCATCTTACCAGCGTATAAAAACACCCTAATGACATTCGGATGAAACAAATTGAACTTGCAATTTTTTACCCCGCCCATTGTGACAGATTTTTGACAGAATACCAAACGGCCATCCGTCAGGATCTCCTTACTTTTTTGCGGGCGCATCATCGATGGGATTCGGCGCGTAAACTGGCCTATCTGGGAATTCATACGAGTCGGCGTTGGATAATAGAATGAGTTTGGAATAGCAATGTTATTCAAAGAGTATGAAAAAAATGCGAATCGACTCGTTGCATTTCGTTCTAGGATGCCATCACGAGCGGCGGCGATAGGTCTTTCAAAGGCGTGCCTGGCGCGGGTGCGTCGTCGCCTGTGAGGACTTTATCCACGGAGACCATGTTGTGCTGCCGCGATCTAGATCAGGCGGCGCCGGCGACCGGCGGCAGAGATGCTATCGTTAAGCGTTGTCCGCGCGACAATTGCTAACAACGCCGCCGAACAACACTGCGAATTATTCAAGAGCGAGCCATCCCAACTCAACACTCAACGCCGCTGCTAGCTCACATACCGATTGATTATGATTATTTTATTTGCTTTATTTTGGATTCATTTGTGAAAGGAAAATTGCCTTAATAAATTATATATTATTGATTTGCAGGAGATACACAAAGTAAAGATAATATTCCTTTATAAATTGCTCATGGGCTTAATTTTCGTGATTCATATGAATAGTAGAACTTTTCTCCGAAAATATTATAGTGTTCGTAGCACATTATACACAGTACAATAAGGAAACGCGTAGGCCGTACCGTTCACCTCCTGAAAATTATAATCATGTTATCCTGTATTTACTCAGACATTTTAAATATTTTGTTACACTCAGTCAAAACATCATTGCACTCAGTACACAAGATTTTCGAGGAACTACTCAACAGTGCGTACTAGGAAGTCCGCAGAATTTCTCCAACATTATCACGTAATCCGAATAAAATCCGATGCTGAGATTGTGGAAGCTGTACCAGTGTCTGATAAACTCCGAGACTCACGCACATAACCTAGCGCAGTTTTAAACCCTGTACCAGACGTGACACGTTGGTGAGATGTCCCGTTTCTAGGAAGAAGGTTTCGGACATACCGATGCGATTGAAGCGTCAAACTCTATGAAAACAAACTTGCTTAAGGATAAAGTAGCTCACGTATAAACCGCGCAGTACAGCAGCCGCCGCGTTGCAGCAAAAATTGTACTGTAAAAATTGTGGCTTTATTCTACTCGCGTGCGTCCTATACGTGATATGAGATATAGGGACGTTCTTTGACTACGTAGATTGCCCGGATTTCTGTGCCTCGCTGACTGGTAACTGGCATGTAGTGGTAAACTACACGCCGCTAACACCTCTTGTTAGCGGCGTGTAGTCTATTCAGCATGTGTAACAGTCTCGAGAGTGGAGACCACGTCGCCACTCCTGAAGCAGTGGCGATCTTAGGGCAGGTGTGATTGGGGTCATCGTGGCTTCCTCCTCCAAATAGGGCACGATCACTTAAAATTCATAGAAAAAAGCGGCCTAGTACGAGTCACAGTCTCGCGTTCACAGGGTTCCGTATTTTTTAATAAAAGTGGCAAACACGCATGCAGTTCACATTGATGTTAAGTGGTGACTGCAGCCTATAGACACCCACACAATGAGTAGGGGTCAAAATGCAGATTTTTTTAAATGTAGATAATAGAAGTGGCAAACAAGCGTGCAGTTCACATTGATGTTAAGTGATGACTGCAGCCTATAGACACCCACACAATGAGCAGAGGTCAAAATGTAGATGCGCTGCCACTCCTGAGGCATTAGTTGTTATGCCCCTGTGCCGGAAATTACAGAGCCGTACATTACCACCTGACCAGTACACGATAGTGCTGAACACTACCATTTAGCGGCAAGTATATTAGGTAATGCAGTGGTGCCTACGCCCGCGAGCACTGTCACTGGAGATATACTACCAGTTTAATTTTAAAATGTATAATTTATCATAAATACCATAGACTACTTATCTCCCAAACGTAAGTATATAAGCACCTTAATTTAAAATTCATTTATTTTCGTTACACGCTCATGTTTGGGACACTGACATTTGTGTACAAAAATTCAACTCAATCTTTCCGGCACTTTCGCATAAAATGTACCCAACAGCTTAAATACACATCTACAAAAATACTGGGGGTCAAAATGTTGCGTTCCCCCTAGTTACATCGGTAGTGTAACCACGGGGAACATGGTTACCCTATAGTAGAGATTGAGTCAATTGTCGATACGAACATGTTACGGCCTATGGACGGGAATCACAGGGATTGAAATTCAGGCAAATGTATCAAATTTTTAAGTGCGATATTTGTATCTCCAAAATCAAGATCACATGCGCGCACGGCATAATCAAGAGAAACAATTTGTGCACGCATCACCCGCAATTTGGTCCATATAACAGAGATGGTTGGTGGGCAGGGCCATGGGAAGGTTGGTGTGTTCTGTCCCTCCAAAATCTTTGTCTAGAACCGCGCCTAGTTGAGTAACTGAGACAAAATTTTGGGACAAATATTGTGGAGGTGACCCGATACGGTTTCCAGGATGAGAGCATTCCCCGACAAGGCGCGGGATGCCGGCACGAGCGCGCTTTGATAGCGATGTCGACGTCGCCAGAGAATGTTGCACATTCGTGACTGCTCAAACACGCAAACTGACTCTAAATGTAAGCTCCGCAGGTTTTTACTAATGGCGATGGCATATACTCGTATTATGACGATGGTTCCTAGTGGAGGCGAGAAGAGATATCAGCGGCATGCCGTAACAACTTTGGGTCTCCAGTCTTCGTCTAGACGAAAACCAGGGATCAAAATGCTGATGCCTTGCTATGCCTGAGGCAAGGGTGGTTTTAGAGCGGGAGTCACAGGGGTCATGACAGCTCCTCGGAAAATCTGATGTGAAAAGATAAAATTAACAGAAAAATTTATCAGAATAACAGTTAATGAAGAATGGTAGGAACGCACCTACCCTGAAGCATAAGTTGTTTTACCTCTGCGGCATAAATGTTGTAAGTGACTCGCTGTGGTCGCCAAGATGGGCGCAGTCCCCGACGGGGCGGGGCGGGATGCCGTCACGCGCGCGCGCATCTGATAGCGACGCCGACGCCGCAAGGGAATGTTGCACGTTCGCGACTGCTCGAACACGCAAATCGACCCCGCACGTATGCTCTGAAGGTTTTTACTAATGCCGAGTTAAATCATGGCTAGTTAGTAAGGGTCAAAGCAAATGCTTTACTTTGTATAATCTGTATTGAACGAAATAAAAGGTTGCTTGTCGTCTTGGGTACAAATAATTTTAATCGGATTCTGTGTGACACCGGTAGCTTCAATTATTTTGAGGTGAGGTCCTTTAAATGCATTCATACATGCAAGCAAATGCCTACGCCCTTTCAATTCCCATGTAATATATAGCGACTAAAGTCAATCATCAAGCAGAATAGCAATCTCCGAGGGTAACTCTCCACCGCTTATAAGATGCCCACTCGGTCGTACCAATTCCATGATTATACATGCCACTGGGAATCGATAATGGAAAAATGCCAATTTCACTTACCTGCTCCTTGGGCTGAGGATTTAATATAGAACTTTGTGCGTATGTATTGATAATGGTTACCACTTCGCCACCACAGTTCTATAGCTCTATATCAGTAGCGTAACTCTGTTTATTTGTAGACTGTAGGCAGTGGTAACTGCTACTACTAGACTTCATTACATAATCTATTCTATACTCACCTTACATCTTGATATTGACTCAAGTCGCCCGTAAACCGTAGTGAGGACTTGTGTCAAGTCATCCACAAACATACTTACTCCACTTATATACAAATACAAAACAGGGAAAAAAGACTACTAGGAGACCAGCAAATGCCCATAATAACATATGACGTTTGTCGACCATTTTGATCAAGGTTTGACCAATACCAAACTATCAGTGCTGCAGTGTGCAGCAGAGATAACGCTCTACGAAGTCGAAAGAAGCCGATTGTCTCTTTCGTAGGCTCGAAGTCAATACTTCTTATTGGTTACCTCTACTGTTTTAAAAAGTTTCAGCATTGTTTGAGCAAACACTTATTTGACTGACAATTACTTAATTCATTGAAGTTGATAGCAAAAATATTTGAGATTGAAATCTAGAGCACAAATCTATAAGTGAATCTAATAAAATATCGTTATGAAAATGCGTTTGACGGACCAAAAAGCGTCACGACACGGCCGCGGCGCATGCGCAGCGGAGACCGCCGGGCGCGCCGCGCATTCCCGCCTTTTTGCCTGTCACCGCGACGTATTTATTGCAACACTGACGCATTGATGGTCCCCGACCAAGATAGCGATTTGAGAACGATTCCCCTCACTTCGATATCGAACCACCTATTGTATCAGCCGTCGTTTTTCTCAAACGTCTTTGATATTCGTTTGCGCCAGAATTTCATATCAGGCTTTAGCTAAATAAAAGATTATGAACGGTTACAGATCCGGTTTTTGCTTTGATGTTTTAAATTTTTAATCTAGCAGTATAATTTGATTAAATTTTTGTGTGTGTTTATTTCTGAAGCAATACCTACGTATATTTTATTTTAATTGACGTAAATATTTTGTATATGTAACTTCGTACCTACCCTTTTTACTGGTGGTAGAGTTAGAGGTAGAGAACTCGCAGGTGTAGGTACCACCGCATAACCTAATTAGTAATGCGTAAAAAATACGTTAGCAGCATATCTTCATCATCGTCATAGGATGAAAGAAATAATTCTGCACTGAGATCCTAACCTATTGGTGAATACTGTTGCCTATAAATGTCTACATTATAACCAAAAGTTCTGTAGCGATTTGCGACACCGTCAACATTTTTGTCAATATGTAGATGCGTTGCTACTCCCGAGATAAGTTGTTACAGAAAATACAGATATTTTCTGACATAGAGGTGCCTACCTGTATGTAAGGCCCTGGCCTTACATTGGTACAGGTAGAGCAGGATGTGAAATAAAGTTAGAGCAGGATGTGAAATATTACAATAACTTTAACTTTGACAAAAGTCCTTTTTTTTACAAGGGGAAAATGCGTTACGCGTACCCACCCTTGGGGAGAGGGGTGGGTTATGTGGGACTCCGGGAATGGCCTCCGTCTACCCACTAAAAACCCCTGGGTGTTCCGACTCGTCCGCCATCACTGGCGGGGTCACGGGAACGCTATCGCACACATCCGCGACCCCATCGGCGGCTGCTTGTTGCTGAGCCCTCCTCGGTGCCTTTCGGCTCCAACCAACACCAGTGGCGTGCGGAACACCTGCACGCCAGCCAGCCCGGGACCTCTCCATTCAGGCGACGGACATCCCCTAGTCCGGCGCCCGAAGATCCCTGCCCCAACCACTCACAACGCCAGGCGTCCCAAGACGCCCGGGTGGAGAAGTCCAGGGGCACACAGTCCGGCCCCGGGGAAGCGGGAGTGACAGAGATGAACTGACCTTCAACCACCCCCCGCGGCCCCACCACGTCCCTATCTGACGGCGGGACCACCATTAGGCGGCTGGAGATAGGGTGCAGGGCAACGAGACACCCGTATACCTCTTCTTCCCCAGCCGTCTCCTCACCACAGCAGCGAGTGGCGGGCAGAGCCACGCCAAACGCCGCTCCCTCTCTGGATTCCTCTTGGCTTCTCCGGTGTGAGGCCAACCGGGTACTGAGCCCCCCCGCCACGACAAGGCGGACACCCTCGGGGGGGTTGACAAAAGTCCTGGTGCAACCCAGGCCTAGGTTCGGTAGCACCAAAATATTTGTTACGATTATTGTTAATGAAAATTTTTACAAAATCTTTGATTTTAACAAAGAATTTGGTACGGTATTTGACTGGCACATATCTGATTAAATAAAGTTGAACCCTTTTCTAATATCTATTGGTTGGGGAAAAAGTTTCTTCGCATTTTTTAAGATAATTCAAAACATTTTTTAATATAGTTTATTTAAATTTAATTTAAGTATGTATGTACCATTTTGTTCGATAACCTTTTGCCATCTTGTAGGTCCATCATGATCCCATTGCTATAAAAATTTTGGGACTTCTCATCAAAATACCGCGACAAGTGGATTTGGCAGTCCTCTCGTGATGTTAACCTAACATTGCATAAAGAATTCTGAAGAGACCGAAACAGGTGGAAATCTGAAGGTGCAAGGTCAGGACTATACGGCGGATGCATTAACACCTCCCAGCCAAACTCTCTTAATTTTTGCTGAGTGGCTATAGATGTGTGAGGTCTAGCGTTATCATGATGAAACACCACACCCCTTCTGTTGATCAATTCCGGCCGCTTTCTCTCAACTTCTTGCTTTCAGTCATCTCATCAGCTGTTCGCAGTAGAGTTCAGAATCGATAGTCCTGCCTGGTGGTAATAGCTCATAATGAATAATGCCCTTCCAATCCCACCACACACACAACATCACCTTATTGCGAGTTAACCCGGGTTTCGCCACAATCTGTGAAGCCGGACCGGCCTTTGACCACGACCTTTTTCGCACGTTCTTGTCGTACGTAATCCACTTTTCATCACCAGTTATCAGCTTCTTCAAAAATGATTCGGTTTCATTACGTCGTAATAAAGAATCACAAATGAGTACACGGTTCATTAGGTTTCTTTCAGTGAGCTCGTGAGGTACCCAAATATCGAGCTTTTTTTTGTACCCAGCTTTTTTCAAGTGCGCCAAAACTGTTTTGTGATCAATTCTCAGTTCTTCAGCTACGTCGTAACTACTGATATGTCGATCTTGCTCCACTTTTTCAAAAATGGCATCCATTTTATCCGTAATAGGGCGACCACAGCGAGGTGCATCTTTGACATCAAAATTTCCGGATTGAAAACGCTTAAATCAAATTTGTGCTACTCTCACAGACACTGCACTAGGTCCATAACCATCGCAAATTTTTATCGCGGCTTGCGTTGCATTTTTACCTTTTTTGTAGTAAAATTTTAAAATGTATCGAATTTCTTCATTAGATTCACTCATCTTGACAGTACGAAAAACAAATGAAAATCACACATTTGCCTAATTTGAATTTGGAATTATGTTCTTTAAAATTTTAACTTTCAATGATACCAAAACCAGCCAGATACAAATACTACAGCCAAAGAGATTTTATTACTAGTTCATACATACTATAATGCGAAAAGACTTTTTCCCCAACCTATTATATATCTAACCTTTTAGCTTTAAGTACCTAATATAGCTTTATCTTTGTCAGTCACATTTCTCGATTACATAAAGATATAAGAACACATACCTAAGAGTGATTAACAACTGAGCTGAAATATGTTTATGAATGAAAGAACTAATTTAACACTTTTCACAATCAATTAAGAAACATGCTTAACCATTTAAGATTTATTTTATAGTAAGTTAATATATTACAATGTGAAAAAGAAAAACACTCAGAAGTCATAATGAACTGCATCATCCAATAAATACATATAATATTGGTGGGTTCGCCATCTGATATAGGAGGTAGGTATATCAATCGAACAAACTAATTAGGGACATTAATTTGTTGGTATATTGGTCGATGACACATGGACAAAAACTGGCGCGGCTGGTAAGGCCGTTCCAGGCACCATAGTCTGCAGCGACAACCGTGAGAGAATACCAAATACCGACAAGTAACAGGTATAATTCACGTGCTCACAAATATTTCATTCGCGTTAGTAAGCACTTTTATAAACTAAGCGGCCACGGAATTTAAAATCAGGTTATTAATTTATTGAATTTAATTCTAATGTGTGAATTAAAGAGATTTAAAAATGTAGTCATTATGCTAGTTTCAAATTGTTTTACTGTCACAAAGTTAATTAATTGCTTATGTTTTAATACTTTTTTTTATGTAATAAAAGTGGCAAACAAGCGTGCAGTTCACATTGATGTTAAGTGATGACTGCAGTCTATAGAAAAAACGGAAAGAAAAATTTGACTTCGGGCAGGGATTGAACCTGCGACCTCAGGATCCTGAGGTTATTATTATAATTAATATAAAAAAGATAATTATTTACCTAATAGAATGGTTTGACCGATCGTCACGTCACTGAGCCTGATCACTGACACAGAATTACAAAAAACATGTAGGTACATATTTGTGTACCTATAATAATTATTCTGAATGTTACACAAGAAGTATGAATCAAATAGCAACGTTATCGATCTCATCCACTCTCATTAATTAGGATCTTGTCCACTAAACTTATCGGCCGCCCGGTCTTACACGCTTGAAAATATTAGATACAAAAAACTTGGAAACAGATCCCGTGGTTGCATAAATCACTCCCTCTCAAAACTGGCACTAGCGGTGAGTCCCTATTCGATAAGATTCCTGACATCAACAAAAACTATCATGACAATCCTGAATCTTGTAGCTGTGCCGTGTTTTTCTTTTTAGCTAGAGGCGCTGGTGCAGTGGCATAATGCGTGCCGATAAATATTTATGCAATTTATTCATATTCGTACCACTGTATCGCCGGCGGTGCGCTTAACGATATACAATGGTTAGAAACTGGCCAACTTTTAACTGTTTCTAGCAAATTGGATGGTTTTTCATCCTGGTTCTTTGTGATTTTCTCATGAAATTAGGGTCAAGGGATATCCCTTTTTCTTAGATTATATGCAGTTTGCATACGCAGGTAGCATTAGATATAGATAATTAGGGGAAATAAATTCTATTTCTTTCCAGATATCGTTAATTTTATTAACTTGTTATTTTACTTGTCTTTTTATATTTTTACTGTAACATACTTGCTGTATAAATATTTTTTTGTTTAATTGTGCCAATAAAAGTGCAATTCGACTTGTATCCCTATTGAAAACATATGAATGAAGATATTTGTAACGTTTCGGAAATGTCACACGTTATGTAACCCAAAATATTCACAGCTTAATGAAAGACTTTACTGGAGATGTGGCATATTTTTATAATCTTATCTTATACATAAAAATTAAGCGGCACGTTGTTTGTTCGCGATGGACTCCTAAACCAATTTTAATCAAACTTTGCACATCGTGTGTAGTTTGATCCAACTTGAAAGATAGGATAGCTTACATCTCAATTTACAGTTCCAATCATATTTTATTACAAATAATTTTTCACTACCTTTTTTTTCCTAAATTGCACCCGTGTGAAGCCGGGACGGGTTGCTAGTTAAATATAATTTAAACCTTGTTTTTGCTTTTGCTCTACCTTGAATGTATTATGCGCTCTTTAGAGTAAGATAGAGCAGACAACGTGAATCGACAAATGTTTTTGATGAAAAACAAAATTCTGAATTCCACTTCGTTTCCAGTTGAACCAAAAGAAGCAATATCGACGACCGCGACTTCCAGTAAACTTGAATCCAAGCTCGAGTTATGTTCGCGACTTGTTACCGAATGCAAATACATGAAGCATTGTCAGGATCGCATTGTTATAAATCAAGCCGGTGCTCTATCCGTCCAGGCTTCAGTCGCGGTGGGCATCCTGCTGTTTAACCGCACAAATTTACGATCGCCTCCGAACTGTTCCCGAACCCAACACGAGATGCCGATCGGTTACTCCGCGTTATTTCAACAAAATATCGTGATTTAAGCCCGGTTTCCACCACGAGCGGAGCAGGCCCATTAAGGACTCCGTTTAACTCGCAAAGAGACATTGCACACCTAATAATGTATTCCCACCAACAAATATTTACACAGTAGTTCTAAATGGACAGAAACAGATAAAAAATAAAAATGTAAAATTTAACCAGATTTTTTTATATATCTAGTAATTTCAACAAATAGACAGGTAATCGAACGAGTAAAAGTAGTTGAGATGAGTTCGTTACAGCATAATTTGACAATAAAATTAATTATTTTTCATATAAAAGGACTTTGCCATTTTGCAGCCATTATACTTTTGCGGTGGAAACCGGGCCTTATACAAAACTCCATACCAGAAATATATCTTATGCTGCAATAAATAAATTATGAAATAGCGTATGCGAGTCTGGTGCAGAAATCGAACAATCGCGCAATTGTGGTATGCTGACTCTGAAGGTACAATTGGAATGGACTGCGAAATAAGGAATAGACTGCAACTCATAGCAGACCTCTGTTGTAACTTGATTACATTTATTGCTTATGTAAATTCAACATACCTATGAAAGTATGAGCCTCAGAGAGAGCCTCAAGTAAAAGCCCTTTTTTACTGTAAAAGTGCCAGATTGAAGATGACCAATTTTCTTAATACTTCAAAAAAGCTTACCATTTCAGTACAATTACACATCTTCAATGCTCTCTGAAGTTTATACAGGTCTTCACGTTTGAACTCCGCCACTAAGCTTTACCAAGAGTAAAACATTAATTAGCACACCATCGAATACCTTGAATGAAATAATAGATGCCTGTTCCATTCATTCTGAAAAATAATAATCATAAGAACACCCAGACGATGACTGATCGCTACTGAATAATTAAGCGGAAAAAAAAACAGGATTTAAATTGGTTGAGTGGATTTGAAAGAGAGGGGGACAGCCATTGCAATGATTGATGGAAGAACAAAAACTTTACTTGTGCTTCCGCGTACTGTTGAAGCGAGTCATCCATCACTTGGTTTGGATTTAGGCTGCGTAATGAAACTAATGTTAACTTGATATTGTTGTTTAGTATTTGTTTTAGGTTGGTTAGGTGAAAAAATGGGATGAAAAGTACCAAAATCTTAAAAAGTTTTTTTTTCTGATAATTAGTGATGGCAGGCTGACTATTACAGCTTCTAATCCAAAAGCACCTTTGAGGTCCTGACCTCTGTTAGGATGTCATCTGTGTTGAAAAGATTATCAAAACCCCCGATACAGAATAGAGCGTGTGCCAACTGCACCCTATTTGGGTGCAATTGGCACACGTCACCTATTCACACATCTATTTTACTTACTATCGTATTTGAAATAAGTACCTTAGTACCAGTCTGCCCTTAAACTGGGTACAGGCTGCAGGTACTGGGTGCAGGCCACTACTACATTCAGGTCGTGGGTTCGAATCCCGGGTCGGGGTATAAGTGTATAAGTGCTATTGGGATTTTTCCCCAGTGCCAGGCTTGGTAATTTGAAATGTAAATAGGCTAGTCATCTAATACATGATACAAAACTTTGTTACTGGTTAGAGGTTCAGTGATGGAGCTCTCGAGCGTGGGCACCGCCGCATTAAATAGCTCGTGAGAATCGGCGTAGATGCTTTAGAGACATAAATGTCATAATCTCTTACTAAATTATAATGGCAGATTCGATAATGTGTTAAGTATTGAGTAAACTTCAGTGCCTAGTAATTAATAATCAATCTTCATCTTCATCGAGATCTTTCTATCAATCAGTGTGTGTCTATTGGTCTGTTAATTCACTCAAAAACGAAAATAAGTACCTTCATGTCAATACCCTCTATGTATTCCATAAGACATGGCAACATGGCAAATATGGAAAATAAAGTTAAGTTGCTATACCTATCTTACCCAAGCCGTTAAATATGAGAAAAAACATAATTTAGTGACATCCCTACTCCTAATTTCAGTAACATTGCCTTATTTGCGGAAACACTCACGCTTTTGCATCGCGTGTTAAGCGATTTGTAGAGAAGTGTTAGCAGACACAAGCAGTCAAGATGAATACGTGAGAACGTTAACAATAAGAGACCCACAAGGCTTCACGAGACCAACACGAATAAATATTCCTTTTATTCCAATTTGTCAGCTAAACCACTCTCAGCGGCGACTTATCTCCGTATTCAACGGTAAGCTCCCGCCAAAACAATACACCAGTATCGTTAAAAAACGTGCTCGAATACGGCATTTATCATCGTTGATTAAATACCATTGTTTTGTATCGGCCGGAGACGGGGTCCCCGCGTCTCGCTCCTTTTGCCTCGCTCTCGCATTATGGCTGCACGGAGACAATAAGTCTGTTAAATTGGCCTCCTATAAGCTATATAATGCCCGCTTCTATATTTATGTCGGTCCATGCGTGTCCTCTGTCCTCTCTTGCCATCGCTTTGTAAATTCTTGCGCTCCAACGAAATTTGTTTTCGATGCAATTCAAAATTATGATCGCTAGTATCGGTTTTTGTTCTTTGTGTTCGACAATATCTTTTTAGTGGTTATTACGTGTTTTGGATTGTTAAGGTTTGATTAGAATAGAATAAAATAGAATGTTTGATTAGATTATATTATTAACTAAGGTAAACCATGTAATGTCCTGCCTTGCAATTCTGCAACCATAGAGGAATTAACCTAATATTTCAAATGTGTATCCCAAGCGTAGTAAAAAAATATTGTTTTAAGTATACCTTCTTACACATGACCGGATTCGGTCCGCCGAATCCGGTCATGTGATCTGGTGTCACACACACGACCGGATTTGGTCCGGCGGACCACCTCCGCCGGCCAAACCCGCGCGAGCGGACCGCATCGGACCAAATCCGGACGTTTTTTGATCGCTATAACTAAAAAAAATGCTTTTTTTTATTTAACTAAACCTCATATATCAGGCGTTTTTGATGACTGGGGGGCCCATTAAGTATGTACCACAGAATGAATTATAATTTATGAGGTGGTAGAGTTCCAGAGGCGTAGAGAAACTTTCTTATCAGACAGTGGTAAAACATTTTGAGGTCAAAACTCAATACTCAATACTCAATTCTTTATTGCACCATAATGTACCTAACTCAGAATTGCCACGCATCTGAATGTTCTTTTTTTATATTACGTTTTCTGATAGGTTTCCCACCATAAGGACTGCATGCTTATGGCATAAAATTTCGTACCTACAACTCTAAGCTTGTGTTTTTTAGTGCTCTTTAACAGGCATTAAACAAATATACTTAAGACTTAAACAATGAAAACCATTTCATTCCAAAATAGTTTTAAAAAATCAGGCTTTAAAACGTAGCCTACGCTCACGACCATAACACGTACTGTCTGTATCAGATGTAAAAATGAATGGGTCGCTTTCTGGAAACGGAGCGGAATTTTGTGAATAAACTATGTCAGCGTACGTGATGATACTCGTACTTAAAGGCGGCGGACTTCAATGGAGTGTTCGCTGTTTTTTTTCGCCACCTACTCATGTCATTATTTTGATATTGTATCAAGTACTAACTGCCTTGTAGTGCTCGTAGCAGACCCTCTCCTGCTACGCGGATGTCGTTTGTTCGATTACTGGGTCAGGGGTAACTGTTGGCGTGGATCCAGCCCTCATTTAAAGTGGTCACCATCACTCAAAAATCAGCCAAGTCGCCTTCAATTCACTCGCCCGTCGATTCACCTAAGCCGGCTACACACACGCGTAATTGCGTAAGTTTAATCTAGCTCAAGATTAAGTTAACTACTTATTTGGCTACTGTCGTCCCCTTGTTGATGGAAACCTCTCCCTGAGCATACATCTTGTGTCATACTCGTAAAATACTATTTTGGACTTTAAAAACCACAGCAATAAATGACGCTCTAAAATCAATAAGTTAGTACCCAAATTTAAACTCTATGAAATCTTTACATAGATACCTCTACTCTAATAATTACTGTGCTACGTAGTTCTGCGTGATGAAGTCACCGTGTACCTATTTCATTATTAATAAATAATAGTGTACGACCACAGACTAATCAGTATATCGTCGAAGTGTACGACACATTAAATCTATTCTTCATACCTCTGCCTACTCCTTAAGGTAAACAAGCGTAAAGTTATGTTTACAGTTGATAAAACAAATAAGCAACAATGTGTGGTCTTATTATGAAACAGTTAACTGATATTCCACATCGAAAAACTCAAGACATTAAAAGAAATGCATTGTTAAAATTTCATATCTTATTATTGCTTTTCTTTCATAGGGATCTTTCACCTGTCAATGGGTGTGATTTAGGTAGGTACATCAGGTTCCTCGAGTATGAATTATTGAATTTTTAAAATTCGCGATGCGTCCGCGAAAGCTCATTCACTTATCATAAAGAGACGAGCAAGCTCGAACGCAATGCGCAAAACATCAACACTATAAATCACTGCGAAAAGTAAATGAGGTATTTTATTATAATTTATGTCATATTATCAATGACATAAATTGTACTGAAATTCTTCATTGAAACGACGATTAAAATATGAATGAACATCATATTACTGCTCTAATTAGAGTTCCACAGTCAACTCGATTCGCATTATAATTGGTCCTTAAGAGAGATACGCGTTCACTTAACCAAGTTTGTTTGTCATTCTGCATAACTTCGACAGAAAATTAAATGCTCACTTGTAATTGTCACATAAAACCTGATGAAGGTATGTAATTACAACAGTAAATACCTAGATAAAAACTAAGGTCTGAATATAATTATCAGTATGTGTTGCCACTTCTAAACTGTTTTATTCTATGCCAGAAATTATAGGGCCGTTACATTATGACCGTTTTGAACTTATTATGAGTATTTCTTAGGAGCAAATAGATATAGGTAATCCGGTGATGACTGCGTCTCTACCTAGTAAGGTGCAATATTTATTATAATATTTAATATGGAGTAGTTACCTACTAAATTTTCAAGGAACGTATTAAAATACATTTCTTATACTTTGCATAATAATATAAAAAAATGCATTTTAAACTTAATTTCAGGTTCACGGCGAACGACTAGTCTTAATAAATTTATAATAAATACGACCAAACCGACCGGAGGGCCCATGCCATTCTCAGACCGACTGACAAAAAGGGGAATGCTGCGCTTGGCAATAAAAATGTAGTTCAGACGAATACGTACGTGGCAGAAGAAGAGCCGCAGCCGCTCAAGCGTGGTATTAACATGGTTAATTAATTTATTAATTAGTATCAATTAGTCGTAATACACCGCGGAGAGCCCTCGCTACGCCCCGATAGTTTTTCCGGCGAAGGTTTGTTTATAATCGACAATTAGCATGGCTGTACCTTTGTTATTGAACGCGAATTCTTGTAGTTGCCGACGTATGATTTTTTTCAATTATGTTTCGATTGGAAGGTCAAGAAAAACGCTACGTGACCAATACGGCTAATAAAAGGTAGCCGGTGCATTTGATTTTCTTGCGAACGTTTTCCGAGAACGGAACCGCGGGTGAGAATGCCACGAAGTCTGCGAAAGCGCTCGAACTTTCTAATGTAAATACGGGTATTTGCGGATGATGGCCCGCGTGGAGTACAATCAACTGGACATTGATAAATAAACAGCTGTCAATAGGCTGTCCGAGCGGCGGCGAAATTCGAAAATGGTTCGTATTCATTAATAACCGGAATGGATTGTGCGTCGCAGCGAGATGCGGCGATATGCTACCTGTGTTCATGATTAGCCCACGAGCGTTGCCCTGGCGACATACGGAACCAGTCTCGTTTTGTTTTAGAAAAAATACCATAATATATTCTTGGTTTGGTATTACGAAACCAAGTACATTTCTTATTAGTGTCAACAAAAAATGTGTTGTCTATGTTATTTTAACTACATCCTGGTTTGTTACGCGTCCAAATAGAAGAATTGTTAAATGCAATGCAGGAGAATTAAATTCTTGAAATTACTGAAAAGACAAATATTTTCATATTTTTTTCTCTTCTTTTTCTATTCACAGTATTGACACGACGCTCGTCTTAGTCAATAAAAAGATACGCGTGACTACTATTTTGAAAATTGTAAGTTTAACAATTTTGGACACGATTAACCTAAACGTAGGCAAACTTGTAGGCCGTAGGTACCTAAGTTATAACTCAACCACGAAAGATTTATAAATAAATGGGTTTTTTATTAAAAACTAGCTGACCCGGCAAACTTCGTATTACCTCAGAATGAAATAATGTGTTAAAGGTTTGATAGATACGGCCTATTCGTATGGAAAAATTAAATTGTGGTTTTTACTATTTTCCTTCAATTTCTTCATATTTTCTTACCTTTAAACCTTCCCTGAGCTTCCAGAAATAATTCAAAACTAAAGGTAACCAAATCGGTAGAGCGGTTCTTGAGTTTTAACGAGACTAACGAACAGCAATTAATTTTTATAATAAATTAAATATATAATTAATATAAAAATTATTATATTTATTATATATATTATTATATAGTGGCATATATATATATGAAATAAAAGTGGCAAACAAGCATGCAGTTCACATTGATGTTAAGTGATGACTGCAGCCTATAGACACTTACACAATGACCAGAGGTCAAAATGCAGATGCGCTGCCACTTCTGAGGCATTAGGTGTTATGCCTCTGTGCCGGAAATTACAGGGCCGTACATTACCACCTGACCGGAACACGATAGTGCTGAACACGACCATTTAGCGGCAAGTATATTAGGTAATGCGGTGGTGCCTACGCCCGCGAGCTCCGTAACTGGAGCTCTACCACCAGTAATACACTAAATGAAGAAGAAGATTTGTCTTATGAATAGGTAATCTAATGTTTATAAAACAAGCCAATAGATTACCTATTAATATGTCGACCAGTAAACTGCGTACAGTAATAGGTGATCGCTATGCATTTCGTGCGGTCGTCTTATTGTAACGGGACGGCAGCGGGACGTCCAACAAGGTCACATTTTTTATTATATTTTTATCGACGATTAGCATAAAACTTTTGCACGACGTAACATTAAGTTTGATTGTGGTATTTTATGTTGAACGTTGTAAATATTGGCAGTTTCTTCCTCGAATATCTGCGATTAGGGCTTCAGCGACGGCATTCATTTATGGACCGTATACTTGGTTTACGGAGACCGTTCTAGATAACGGTATTTTGACGGCTTTTAGATGAGCCTGCCATTGGACCCTCAAGGCGTTTGAAACTTCATAAAATTAGCACGCACTGTTTCATGTGAAACCAATTTGTTCGCTGATCATTGACTCGTCGTAATATTATTAAAATTCGCGCCGGTTATTGGTTTGTTAATGGTTTTGACTTATCAGGTAATGTTTCAGAGGCAGGCACACGACCACTTATTTTTATCTCGAAGCTTATTAGTTATAGTCGCTCGTGATAATGACTCAGGAATGAAAGAGCGTGCATGTAATAATAATAATAATAATGGCATCCAATTATACGTCCCACTGCTGGGCACGAGTCTCTCTCCTTTTTGGGGGGAGGCCTGGAGCTTACTCCACCACGCTGCTCCAATGTGGATTGATGGAGATAGGGCTAGTGGCCAACCCGCTGTCGGATGTTTTCAAACCGCCCATAAGGCCTCCGACAATGTTTAACGACTGCGCCTATGAACATTTGCAACACCAGGGGAGTTGCCAACGCGCTGCCCGCCTTGAAGGACTCTTTTGACGCCATTTTTGAAGAACCCCATATTGTAGCACCGAGGGAACACCTCAGAGGGAAGTTCGTTCCACAATTTACACGTTCTGGGCAGAAACGAACGAGAAAACCGCACCGTTGAGCACTACCAGGTGTCCAGTCGGTGAGGGTGAAACTTCCCTCTTCGGCGGGTAGTACAGTGTAGGAAAAGAGACGGTGGCACCATGTCGAACAGTTCGATAGAGCACTCACCAAGAGAGTCTCTACAAGGCGGTATAACACGCACAGGCTCCCAATGTGTCTGCGCAGGCTCAGATGTTCGAGTCTGTCTGTAAGTCCTGGATCGTTAACAATACAAACAGCGCGTCTTTGTAGGGAGTCAAGTGGACCAAGCTAGTATTTGGGAGCTCCCGCCCACAAATGAGAGCAGTATTCCAGAATCACGAAATCATTCACGAAATCTCATCAAAAGTGAGTTATTTTCTGGGAGTATTTAGAAGCCTATAACTGAACTTGTTCAGTGTATAGAGTTCCTTTTTGTTGCTATCGCGACGACTTGTGCAGTTGTTATGCAGGAAACTTTTGCCTTCATCTCGAGAGATCACAAATAAAATTTAATAAGTACTTACTACATAATAATCTTTGCCCGTACAAAAAAAATAGTATGCTCTTTGTTTGAAATCAATTTAACATTCGAGCACGTCTCTAATGGCGGATCCCCAAAAGTTTTGACATGTGACGTTATCTAAATGTCACCGTTGGCTTATTAGAATGGAATTCAATAGTGAGGCGTACGCTGACTAAGTCGGGCTACCGTGGGGTATCAGATTCGGTAGCACTCGGATCTTGGCCATTACTTTATCACCGGTTATCTACACCCAATCCGAACGTCCCTGATATATCTGTCGATGCCTAAATGGTTAGTAGTTATGGTGTTTTTATACGCCGCTCAAAAAAGTCACCCGTCTATCGCTATGATCTGTTATACTCGGCAACTAGACGTTAAGATTCGGAGATTCTATTATATACGTGATCATTAAATAGATGCTTCGAATATTTTCTGTGGGTAACATGCCGTAGAACATACACGAAAGGGTTACGTTCGGTAATAGAATACATATTTCAAATGAACCTATCCAATTTCTAGTGATTTAGCTTCTTTGCATATTTGTGATTTCAATCGACAATTTATTATTGGACATGCCAATGAATTAAACGTGCACGGTTTACAAGAATGTTTGGATTATGTTTAAATATAGAATTAAATATTTACACAACAGGTAGCCCGTATTATAAATAGTTTTTACTTATAATAAATCAATTCGTTAAGAATGCATGCAATGCAATAGGTACCTAAACAAATGTGGGTGTACCTATAGTATAGAGGAATTGTGTATATGTTCATATGGGGTATAAATATTATAAATATCAAACAAACAAACAAATTTTATATTAATAAATTAAATTTGTAAGAGGTCACCAAACTCCCGTAGAATTGAGTTGAATCAAGAAATTTAAGTTTGGTACTTCAAAATAATAACTACCTAGGTAAGCTATTCCCAGATTTTTAACATGTTATTATTTCCAACAAATGAATGGTCAGTTTTGGGTGGGACAGTAATTAATAATGGCGATTTAAAAAGAAAATTCTCCTCGCCACCTACGTACAGTTCTCAGAATCGGGCGAGCCTACCGAACGAGCCAGCCCGGCGCATCATCAGTCACTGCTTTTCATTTATAATGATGTTAAAAATGTTACCTAACAGCCGTTCTTGTCCACCCATTGTACCACTGCTCAATACACAAACAACAAAAAAAGAGTCGCTTTAAAAAATGACTCCCAATTTATTTGAAGTATAAAAAGTCTCATTTCCCATGACACCGGCCTGGGAGATCTGTTTGTTTGCGTCCGAGCGCCATCCTTCTTTATATATTTCTCATTTTTTTATCTGAACCAATTTGACATTTAGGAGTCGGGTCACTTATTAAATTAGCCTTTGTATTTAAATGAACAATTGTAATTATGTATCGGACTACCGTTCCATTCTCGGGTCGTGGGCGGTGTTCCTAATATGCCTTCTATAGGTGCTGATGGAAGGAGGAATATCTTATCTTTATACGGATTTGTGTTTAGCAATGTAAGTAACTCATATTTTACTTTGTTCAATCTATATTATTATTATTTTTTTTTTTTAATGTTATAAAAGTGCCAAAACAAGCGTGCAGTTCACATTGATGTTAAGTGATGACTGCAGCCTATAGACACCCACACAATGACCAGAGGTCAAAATGCAAATGCGCTGCCACTCCTGAGGCATTAGGTGTTATGCCTCTGTGCCGGAAATTACAGAGCCGTACATTACCACCTGACCGGAACACGATAGTGCTGAACACTACCATTTAACGGCAAGTATATTAGGTAATGCGGTGGTGCCTACGCCCGCGAGCTCCGTCACTGGAGCTCTACCACCAGTAAAAATTATATTGGTATACTAATAATAAACTGTGTAATAAAGCTCAAGAGTAAGTTTGTTTGTTGGTGTGTTTATTGTACTAAGTATTTGCTACATTTCATTTCATTCATTTTTTTAGTAGAGCTCCGGTGATGGCGTCCCGGGCGTAGGCACTGCATTACCTAATATACATGCCGCTAAATGGTAGTGTTCAGCACCATCATGTTCCAGTCTGGTAGTAATGTACGGCCCTGTAATTTCCAGCACAGAGGCATAGGACCTTAGGCTCCAGTAGTTGTAACCCATCTGCATTTTGACCTTGGTCTTTGTGTAGGTGTCTATAGGCTGCAGTCTTAACATCAATGTTAACTGCATGCTTGTTTACCACTTGGAATACATAAAAAAAACATAGAGAAGAGCACTATCCCATCCAGCCATCATCATTACGTATATAGTCGATTGCTATAATATGGTATCAATTAAGTTTCAAGATAGGTACTTAGTACTTTTTATACCCATAATAGTAGTTGGAAGCGCGCATGGCCCCGCGGCTGGTGAAGATCTGAAGCGGTTGGGCAAATTAAAAAGTAGCAAATTAACAATGCACGTTTTCGTGCTTCGAAGGGCACGTCAAGGCGTCGGTCCCGGTTGCTATCGTTAAACCTTGTCGGAGGCCTTATGGGAGGTTTGAAAACATCCGACAGCGGGTTGGCCACTAACCCGTATCTCAACCAATCCGCATTGGAGCAGCGAGGTGGAGTAAGCGCCAGGCCTCCTCCCAAAAAAAGGGAAGAGACTCGTGCCCAGCAGTGGGACGTATAATGGATTGCCATTATTAATATCTAGTACCTTTACCTCAACTGCCTCAGTAGCCTAGTGGTAGCAGGCCACTACTGCTACGCTGGGGTCTGGATATTAGAGATAACGGTGTAAAATCCTTTATCACTGGTTCTATTGGGATTTCTCCATTTTCTGGAAGTTTTCCAGTAACTCGAAGTTTGGTGTTATGCCCGGAGATGTCAATAGGCTCGCCACCTGTTACATGGGCCAAAACGTAACCGGCGAATCGTGGGTGTTTGCATGATGTATGATTGAATGCTAGCATTTACCTCGCCTACCCCTTCGGTGATTACAGGCATGAAGTTACGTTTTAAATCCTGGTCTGTATATGACATCCGTACTTTTAGAACTCTGATTCTAAAAGTACGGATGTCATATATAGCTATTAAAGGAATGTATAGGTAAGAACCCCAGCGTAGCAGTAGTGGCCTGCTACCACTAAGCTACTGAGGCAGTTGAGGTAAAGGTACTAGGTATTAATAATGGCAACCCATTATACGTCCCACTGCTGGGCACGAGTCTCTCCCCTTTTTTTTGGGGGAGGCCTGAAGCTTACTCCACCATGCTGCTCCAATGCGGATCGGTGGATATATATATATATATATAGTGGCTAACCCGCTGTCGGATGTTTTCAAACCGCCCATAAGGCCTCCGACAAGGTTTAACGACTGCTATTTATCGATAGAGACCGGGACCGACGGCTTAACGTGCCCTCCGAAGCACCTAATTTTCCCCTAGCGGTCACCCATTACACAACCGACCGCGCCCGTAGTGCTAAACCGAGTAGAGGGGCCATGCGCGCTTCTATGTACTAAAAAAAGTATTTTTAAGTTCATTACCAGTATAAGCACCTAACGGGAATGCGCTAGCATTACTTACACTCTTTCACATATTCATTTCTAGCTGACCCCGCAACTTCGTCCGCGTGAGAATTTATGATTGTTCAGTATCTACCCGGACGAAGTCGTGGGCGAAGCTAGTATAAAAGTAGCCTAAGTTACACCTTATTACATCAGCTATCTGCCAGTGAAAGTCCTGTCAAAATCGGTCCAGCCGTTCCCAAGATTAGCGATTGATAGATTGACAAACAGACAGACAGAGAGACAAAATGGTAAAAAATGTTGTTTTGGTAGATATGTACCGTGTATACATGCATATGCATTTAGTAAAAAGCTCTTATTTTTATATTACAAACAGACACTCCAATTTTATTTTTTTGTATAGATTATCACGACGGCAGCGATAGCAACATGCATCGGAATCATACATCACAATCGAACGATATAAATCAATCGATCTTTTTGATTCCTAATTCGGAATGGGACCGACCCGGACTATAGGGCCGGCATTACGATTATGAACTTGTATGTCCGATCCCACTATCATTCTCATGTTGTAGGTATTTTTGCTTGTTGTCCAAAATATGCTCATTGTGTGCGGCGTAGATACGTGACCAACCCAGTGCAGTCAGTCAATCGAATAATGGCGATCAAATCATTCAAATGGAGCGGTAGTAAGTGCAATTACGCAAGATAGGCAGCAGCGTTCAGCGATAAAACCACCGCCACTGGGATCGCCAATCCACATGCCAAGCGTGGCGATTACGGCATATTCTCCCTTCTGCCATAACCTACATATTACCAAAGCCGGTCCAGCAGTGGATGTTTTTTGGGTTTTTTTTAATCGTTTTCCGGCCACGGATTCAATTCCTTAATAGCCAATCTTCTGTAACTAACTAACTCAACAATCTTCTGTAACTCTCCATGTATTTGATATATTCTTCATTTTATAAACTAATGAATGTCCTTAGAAGATAACGATTATTGAATGTTTCCATATATGAATATGATGAGATGGCTCCAGTAAACTGATGGGGACTTTACTAGGAGTTTTTACGAAGTTTTGGAGGCAGCACGAAAACGCACTTTTCACTTCATAATATCACTTTCCTACACCCGTGAACGTTATCGAATGCTTTATGATAGTAATCCCACCATTTTTACACATAAATAACACAAATTTTAAAAATAATATCACGCAGCGACACAGCTTTTTTCTGCGTTCCCGCCAAAACCCAAATGTTTTTTGGGTTGAAGTGATTGGTGATGAACCAAGAAAGAGAACAGTCATCAAAGCTTATTGATTTTTATAAAAACATTTTATTACTACATCTTTAGTCATCATCATATCAACTGTCTCACCATTCAACAATGTTATCGCTAATCTATAGGAATTTTAGATAAAATTCCCGTATCAGTTTCATACACGACCAACGTTCACTTCTGAATTCCCCCAACAATGCCTATAAGAGACAATGCAAAGAAACAAACGAGTAACTGATGTACGACATTAATCCTTATGTAACAATCTGCTGGCTAAACGTCGTCGTTTAATCTAAACAAAAATATTTCAATGCGCCCAATAAAACTATGAAGCGGAGAAAAAAGCCCGGTCGAATGGTACACGATGCTCGTAAGGTATCCAAAGAGTATGACTTCTGGGAAGCTATGCCGGCCGCTGTCATATCACGACCGCTAGTGATGGCGGTGCTGCTATGTGAGGAATCTTTTGTCGATGTTACCACTCGAAATTTAATTAAGGTTAATGCAAGCTTTTCGCTTTCGAAGTCAAATTATTTGCTCGCGAAAACTTGAAATGTTTATCAGTTGACTCAGTGAAATCTTGGAAGCAGTTGCGTAACATTTCACCGAATTATGTTTTATAAGTTACGCGGTTAGCGGTGATCTTTTGAAGTTAATTAAAATCAGTAAGATTTTATCAAATTTTGAATTTGTATCAGTGAATAGTTGATACAAGATACTCGTGAATTCAGTGGAAACCATTTGAGAAGATTAAAATGTTTAGGTACATTATCACGTGAAATGCCTGACTTTTTATTTAGAAAATCTACTAAGCTATAGGTACCTATTTATGACTAATGCACTATGCAGTTGACATTTAATGCAACTCAATACTATACGTACCATCTGCAACAAGAGTGGCAACCGCTAATTGGCTTACGCTGCTTACGTTTAAAGAACTTGGACCTGACTAATATATTTTTACTTTAACCGATACAAAGTAGGTAACGTTGAACACTTCTTTTCAGAACAATAAATATTCTTCAGTTATGTCACGCACGGACACTATTTTCAAGAAGTAATATTTTCCCGATTGCAAAATTTAAACATATTCGATTGAGCAGATATCCTCAGCGAAAATCGGCTTCTAATATATCGTGACTTCACGTAATTGAAACCATCGACATATCACGGACATCACTAACGGTACCCAGGCGAAGGCGCAGGCGCACGACAGATGATCAGTCATGGGCCAGATGCTACGATAAGGTGCGGTAGCCGCTCATTAATCTACCCACTCCCCTCTCCCCGTCCCCACCACTTTCCACTACCACTTCAATAATTAACCGGACACATAGACACGGATTCTACGAAACTCGGGTGATACCCAAAATTCCTAGTATAGAAACTAGTTGTAATACGATCTTAATTTATTACATCGACACAGGACCGATTTAATTAATTCAAATACGGTTTTTGATGCAGTTTTTAATCTGTTGAGTTTAGAATGTATTTCAGTCATCTTCATAATAAAATTAAATTGAAAAACACTGAATGCGGTGGTGCCTACGCCCTCCTCCAAGGTCGGAAAATCAGTGACAAAATTAGAGTGCGTCAAAACTATCACCTTACTGATTTCCTTATCTTCCTGCTGCTAAATGTTAACGTAGTATTATTACGTATTCTCTGATATTTGTTAGATTTAAGTTAGATGTCCCGTCTCTGTTAGATTGTTGCCACTTTCATAAATTAATAGAATACAACATGCCGCCGGGATCTGAAAAATTTTTGACAAGCTTTTTTACAAAACACAACATAAAAGATCAATTTCTCCAGCTAAACTATAGATATATAAATGCCAGTGCGTTTATAGTGAGCTTGTATATTACCTACAGTATCCAACAAGAAATAATGCACATCGACCTCAGGAAGAGACGTCGGCTTATTTCGGATCTGTAGAGCGTTATCTCTTTCGCACCTTACCTATATGACGTTTATCGACCATTTTGATCAAGTTTTAACCAATACCGGACCACGAATGCTTACGTAGGCAGTGTGCGGCAGAGATAACGCTCTACGAAGTCGAAACTAGCCGATTGTCACTTTCATAGGCTCGATGTGCAATATTTCTTGATGTTATCCTGTAGATAATAAGTAATTCACACTCCCCAATACGACTTTACCTACTTTGTATTGAAATCGAGCTTTATTTTGTTTTACAGGCGTGTCTGTGTGTACCTCATTCTTATACTTTAGTCATATTTTTATTTTTCGCAATGACACATGCGAAAAATAAAAATATCTCATACGCATGATGACTGACCTACCATGACCAAATCAGTCGAGTGCTGTCTGATGGTGCGGTCATAAGTCTTAGGAATCGGCGTGCATATATGAAGAGAACGATGAAGGTAGACGAGGCAGAGGCGGTAGGGGCCGCAAGGCCCCTAGCGCTAGGGCCGCACCGCCGCAAGCCCACGCACCCGCGCCATCGCAGGTGCAGGCTAAAATTGCGGTGGTCAAGCGGCCAATGCCGACTCTAAACAAACGAGTCGTCAATGTAAGTGCTTCACGGCACTTTTCCACCGCGTCTCCTGCGACCCCCAATGCCTGGGCCAAGCTCCCGAGCATGGTGTCGCAGGCGCGCACCCCCAAGGTGGCCGCCCCCCAACCTATGGGACAGAGGCGCCCCCCACCAGTGGCCAGGCCCATTAAACCTACGTCCACTCCCCCAATGTCGGCCGACGCGCACGTAATCGCGGAGGCCTTCGACTTTCTAGGAACCTTCGACATGAAGGAGTTCCGTGAGTTCGCCCACGCCATCGCTGGCACAAACGGCGACCACCGAAACAGGTGCGCGGTGATTACGCACTACGCCGACCTACTTGATAGGATCGGCGAGTACAAATTCACCGCCGCTCCCCGTCCCTCCTCCCACCCCCTAGGCACCTACAATGGATAAGTCCACCTGTAGGTGTAAACCGCGAGCATTAAGTCTCGCTATATATAACGCAAACGGCCTGAGTCGTCAACTAGATCAGGTCAGGGAGTTTGCGCAGTCACATGAGATAGATGTCTTCCTAATACAGGAAACATTTTTAGCTCCGGCTAGAAGCACCCCTAAGATCGCGAACTATCGTTCGGTGCGGAACGATAGGTTAAATAAACGCGGCGGTGGGACTATCATTTATTATAAAAATAGCCTACACTGTGTTCCCCTCGAAACTCCACAATTGGAGAATATCGAGGCCTCAGTGTGTAAGATAGCGATGACAGGTCACAGTCCGTTAGTCATAGTGTCGGCTTACCTAAGCCCACTAAAGACAATCATAAGAGACGACCTGGAGGCTCTATTCGATCTAGGTAGCGCCGTATTCATAGGCGGCGACCTTAACAGTAAGCATACACGTTGGAACTCTGCCGTTACCAATAGTAACGGTCGAAAACTAGACGGACTGACTGACGTCTTTAATTATGAAATTTGTGGACCAATAGAGCCTACTCATTATCCATATAATATAAATTATAGACCCGATGTATTAGATATTTCTGTTCTGAAGGGGGTTACGCTAACCCTTCGTTCCATTGAAACTATACACGACCTGGAGTCAGATCACAGGCCAGTCTTGATCCACTTGGGTCAGCCTGAGGCGGCGGTCCCTAAGACCAAGACCATCATTGATTGGGGAAGACTGGGAGACGCCTTTGAGGCCACCAGCTCCCCTCTCCTTGACCAAATCCCCGACAATATAGAGTCGCTAGACGACGCTAACTCTGCTATTGATTTAGTGACTGCTCACATCCAGACAGTCGTCAAAGACTGTTCAAGGGAGATCGTAGTGGCGAACGATCGTCGCTGGGAGCTCCCGGAGGATGTCAGAGAGCTGATCACGGAAAAAAGAGCCGCCATCAGAGCATACGATACGTACCCCACCGAAGAGTGCCGGAGGACATTGCGCTCCCTCGAAAGAGAGGTTAAAGAGCGCATGACCGAGATCCGCAACGATCAGTGGGGGAAAAAGACGTCCGAACTCGAGCCGGGCCACCAGGCTTACTGGGGCTTTGCTCGATATATCGGGGTCGACGTATTTAATACCATGCCCCCCCTAAACCGTCCCAATACAAACGTACCTGCGTTTGACGACTCAGAAAAAGCCGAATGCTTAGCTGACAGTCTGGAAGCGCAATGTACACCAAGTACAGCGCCAATAAATGCCAAACACCGCAAAGAGGTGGAAAGGGAAGTAGAGACCGCACTGTCTCGTCCCCCTGATGGCGATCCGATCCCCCCTGTCACCCTAGAGGAAGTCACGGAGATAGTGCACCATTTACATAGTAAAAAATCTCCCGGGGAAGATGGTATTACCAACAAAATGGTTAAACATCTCTCCCCCGCATTATTATACCTACTCGTCTGCATTTACAATGTACTATTAAGTAACTGCGCATTTCCGAACATCTGGAAAGCGGCAACGGTTATCGGTATTCACAAACCGGGCAAGCCCCGTACCGAACCGTCCAGTTACCGCCCTATTAGCTTGCTTAACACCTTAGGCAAAATTTTCGAAAAGCTTATACTAGCTAGATTAAAAGAAGTGGCACTCACTAAAAAGATACTGATGGACGAGCAGTTCGGTTTTAGACCAAAACACTCGTGCGTTCATCAAGTGCACCGTCTGACGGAGCACATCCTGACCGGTCTCCAGTTTCGAAGACCCCATCCAACCGCAGCCCTCTTTTTCGATGTCGCCAAGGCATTTGATAAAGTGTGGCACCAAGGGCTTATTTGTAAGCTCTACCGGTTAGGGGTGCCCGACCGACTAGTAAGACTAATAAGCGATTATCTCACAAATCGCACATTCAGATACAGGGTAGAAGGTACCCTATCTACTTCCCGACCTCTTCGAGCTGGTGTGCCGCAAGGCTCAGCGCTCTCCCCTCTATTGTACTCACTATTTACTAGTGATGTACCTCGCCCACGTAAGGTAGAATTAGCTCTCTTCGCGGATGATACCGCTCTATATACGACCGGCAGGAATTTAGATCGTGCCACTGAACGTCTCCAAAAAGCCGCCAGGCAGCTTGGAAAATGGTTTCGCCTATGGCGCATAGACGTCAATCCTCTTAAAAGTGCAGCCGTGGTGTTCTACCGCGGCGCAACTGAGTCCCATCCCATCCCGTCCCTTAGACCAAGGGAAATTACTATGTATGACAAGCCAATACCATGGCAAAAAACTGTCAAATACTTAGGTGTCACATTTAACTCCACCATGACTTTCGCGGAGCACATAAAAGTGGTCCGAAACCGTGCGGCCTTCGTACTAGGTCGCCTCTATCCACTTATAGGAAAAGCTAGTAAAATGGCACTTCGTCATAAAGTGACAATTTACAAAGCTTGTATACGTCCTATAATGTCCTATGCTAGCGTCGCTTTCGCGCACACTAGTAAAACGAATATCGATAAACTACAGAGGATTCAAAACCGATTCATGCGAATCGCAACGGGCGCGCCCCGATACGTTCGCAATATAGATCTTCATAAAGACCTTGAGTTACCAACGATATCTCACTACTTTAAGTGCGCGTCGCGACGCTACTTTGACAAAGCACCGCACCACCCGAACCCACTAGTCGTACAAGCGTGCGACTACATTCCTAAAAATATCCCCTCAACTTCCCGGAGGAAGGTCACTAGAAGGCCTCGCCATGTACTTGGCGACCCCGATGACGATTTTACCGTCAATAACCCCCCTCTGTCAGAAGAGGACTCCCGCACACTGAACACACAGTCACACACCACATCGATACACCGTCCGCGCCGGCGCCGACGAGGACCCTTATTTCTCACGACCAGCGCACGTTCTGCCGTGCGCAGGTCAAGTCCGAGCCGAGTATTAACCCCCCCTGGCAGACGCCCTAAGCCGAGGCCCGTACCTCGTTCGGAGGTGCCCTTAGGCTCGTCGCCACCTTCTCCCCACGCAGTGGGCACTACAGTGCGGCCGCAAGGCACTCGCGCTGAAGTGCCAACTACGTTAATCCAGGCCGAGCTCCCATAGGAGCTATGCGCCTCTTTTGTCCGGTTACACTGTAGAGGCACTTTGCCAACAGTAACACTGTCCTTTCGAAAAAAAAAAAAAAAAAAAAAAAAAAAGTAGACGAGGCACGAGAGATAGTCAGGACCGGGATATCTGGCGCTCTACACTCTCTGCCTACCCCGTTAGGGACCTGGCGTGAAGATACACATGCGAGTGAATTTCGAAATTTAGGAAAAAAAGGGGAAAAAGAATTCGACGCTCGGATGTGGGCTTCGGTACTTTAGGGGTAAAGCGGCTGGACTGGTTATCCTGAAGTCGCAGGTTCGATTCCTGCCCGTACCTAATTTTTTTTTTCTTTCTATTTTTTCTTTAATTTCAAGATTATTTCTTACTTCCCAAAGTACAGTCTGAGTGTGGTCGGTGAATCTCTCCCATTTTTCCAACCTGCGTATGAACTTCAGTTAAAATATTATGAAGTACCTACCTAACTTATGCACCTACTATAGGCGCCAACTAAAAACTTTATTTATTTATTTATTGTCATTTATTGTTTGTCACAGGTGTATAGGTTTTTGAAGAATACAATATAGTTCCATTGCAACAATACCTTTCGGTGTACAATATTTATAATAGTTTTAAATAGGTTAGGTAGGCATATCTATGTAATGTCAATGTTAATAATAATGGTTAGTGAAGTACAGTCTTATTAATTAGTTGATAAAAACTTGTCATTTTTATGTAAAGTAAATATGATTCTACAGATAGTAATAAATATATGTATGTATATTACGTATTTAAACTTATATCCGTATCTAGAGACTATTAGATATTACAAAATGGGATATTCTTTAATAACATGACTCAGTCGTTGGTATGAATCGTTTACGCATAATATTTACAAAATCCACTAAAAACGTTGAGACATTGAATAAAATAACAATCGGGTAACAGGTTCTCGACGCATCAGCGCATATAATATATGCAACTTACTGATGTACCCGGGTTAAGTGGCCTACATCGTGGTGCGCATTAAACGCCAAAAAGCTGCGATTTTAAAGTCGTTCAGTAGCCATCATAACGCGAACGACGCACCGCTATCAGGAAACACCGAGAGCACAGAAGAACTGAGAAGCAATTCACATGCAAGCGTTCGCGCACATACATACAAAAAAAAAAAAAAAAAAAACGTAACTTCACGCCTGTAATCCCCGAAGGGGTAGGCAGAGGTAAATGCATGCATTCAATCATGCATGCAAACACCCACGACTCGCTGGTTACGTTTTTGGCCCATGTAACAGGTGGCGAACCTGTTGCCATCTCCGGGCACATTACCAAACTCCGGGGTACTGGGAAACTTCCAGAAAATGGAAAAATCCCAATAGAAGCAAAGATAAAGGATTTTAAACCGTTATCTCTGATAGTCCCCGACCCGGGAATCGAACCCCCCAACATACATACACTAACACGAAATCTCGGCTTTTTATGCCACAATGGGACAAACAAGCTACAGTTCACATTGATAGTGACCCCCTCATTCATAAACGTATTTTAGCTAAAGTGTTTCTAATCTCTCCTTTGTCTTTTTCTGTCCTGCACATTTCACAATGCAACTGACAAAGACAAAGCATTCTATAACTAAAACGTATCTAATGTACGTTTATGAATAAGTGGGTAAGTATACTGTAGCATATCTAATACCTTTAAACGAGCAATTCTTGTATATATATATAGAATCAAGATCTCGGAAACGGCTCCAACGATTTTCTTGAAACTTACAGATTAGGGGTTTTTCGGGTCAAGAAATCGATTTATTTAGGTTCCAGGTCCAAGAAAAGCTCGATTCCAAGTTAATAACAAATTTTCTTCATAACCGACGACTAACGCCGTCTATTGATGAATAGAAAAACCATTAGTCTTTCAAAAATCGCTACGGAGCGAAGCTCGGTCAACCAGGTATGAACATCTACCGACATAAAAACAGAGATTTCGTTGTAGATACGTTGCCACTCCTTAGGCTCAGGTTATGCCTCTACGCTGGAAATAATGGGGAGGTACATTTACAACGTAACCGGAACGCAATCGCACTACCATTAAGCACCAAGATTAGTCTATGTGTTCATGACCTCATGCAGTGGTATCTTTCCCCTCGAACTCGGTCACTGGAGCTCTATCACTAGGAAAGACAATGCAGCACATACGAGATTTTGTGTCACCTGATTTCATGTCCGTGTCAGTCTTATCTGTTAGTGCGTCATTCGAGTGATGCCGGAGGAAACTCACTTTTTCTTTTTATATAATGAATGTAACAAACATGAAAATAGTTAACTAAAACTGTTTAATTAAACTGACCGTAAGTATTGCAATATTGCATCCTGTCATATAGGCATTCAGCATTTATCTTTCAAGGAAAACAAAAACAAAGGTTTCTATACAAATACGTGGCCGCCCCCGAGATTATCAGGTTCTATTGTCTCTGTGCCAGAAATAACAAGACTTAATTGCGGCTTTATTTAAACATGGTAGTGTTGAACACCATTTCTTGACAGGTGCTCGAGTTTTGTCACTGGATCACTTTCAATAAAAATGAAGGGGAAATGGGAATGTTCTGAAATCGAGACTGTATGTCATGTTCATGAGCGACACATCATGTTCCAAGATTTTGTATCCATCATATCATTTGACGAAGCTTATGTTTTCTGCTAATTTGTCACGTAAGCCAAAATTGATCTCAAAATTACCTAAATACTTAACAATTACTTAATAAATGAATGTATTTTATTTCCTTGGTCCAACACAACGTTTACATACAAATATAAAAAATAACAAGACAAACTAATAAAAAGGGTACGGTTATGTGAAGCCAAAAAAAATGGTACCCATCTCAGCTATATTTCGCAGCAAATGCTGCAACGCTGATATTCTGATTCTAAAATATAACAGTAATATATACATGACTGATTTAATAATCAGAATCAAACGGTGGCATTTGTTAAACTAGTGATGAGTAGAATACGCGAACTCAGTTCTCGGTGAAATGTATTTTGTGCTACGGAATAGCTCTACTTACCGTGGACTCTCGGTGTTTCGTGCCGCTATCCACATGTTTATCAATCAAGAGACGAGTTTACGAGTGTTGTCCGTTTAATGTCTCAGCTGTAAAACGGTCCGTTTGTCCGAATGGAATTCGTTTGTGGTATGCCTAATTGAGGGAGTTAGCGCGCTGCGGGCGGCCGCTGCCGAATTCAACCCCGAATCTTTTTATGTGTCCTGCTGCTAATCAAATTTTCATAAGTTTATTATCCTTTTTTTAAATTTCATAATTTGTCTATGATAACTTTTAATTACCATGTCGTTAACGTTTAATCTGTGTAATTAAAATGAATGTGATTTACAATTATGCCTTTGTCCTTTAAAAATTTAATAGTATTATGGACCCATTTTTATAACCAATCAAGTTTTATTTATATCATTGTTTTCGGTTAGGATTGTTGTCTACTACCTCCGCTACTAGATACTTACCTACTGTTTTAGACGATTGTTTGTATTACATTTTAATTACTTACTTCTTATTTTTATTTTGGATGTCAATTAATTATGTAAAGAATATGTAATCACTGTCGTTAAGGTATTTGACAATAATTTCTTAAGAAGTTTTGTACTTACACATTAACATTTTATTATAAACTAACAAGTTTGAAACCTTTCCAAAGACTTTTTAAATATAATTCTTCACCCTTCCATTTTAAGTAAACCCTGACAACCGGTTAGTAAGAATTTGTTTTATGTAAATAAAATGTAAACCACAGACAACATCAGTAACGAATGCCAAGTTGGTTATCCCTAATTTAATTTAGACAATTTACCGTTTTCAGCCGCGTCGTGCCTCCACTGAGCTTTTCTCAGAAATCGTAAAAAGCTTACGAGTGCGACCAACGAATGTAACATAAACTTATAAAAGACGCACCCAAAAATTCTTATCACAGCATATTTTCTCCGAATATACTTGATGAAAAAGTAAATTTAGTGTTTACTTAGTACATAATAAAATAAAAATAAAATACGCTTACACTCACAGCCCCACAGTAGGTATAAACCTGTGTCGTGGGTGCCGTTGTACACATACAACACATACACACACACCCAGATCCGAAACAAATATCTGTAGGCCATACAAACATTTGTCCCGGTGCGGGGATCGAACCCGCGACCCTCCGAATCAAACGGTCATCTCACACCGCTGGACTAACCGGGTCGTCGATATATACCTAGGTACTTAACAAAACAATGTTTTGATTACTTACCTTCTAGTAGATTAAGTAAATTTCGTTTTTTTTTTTATGTAATGGAAGTGGTAAATAAGCGTGCAGTTCACGTTGATGTTAATTGATGACTGCAACCTATAGATACCCACACAAAGACCAAGGTCGAAATGCAGATGCGTTACCATTCCTGAGGCCTAAGGTTTTATGCCTCTGTGCCGGAAATTACAGGGCCGTACATTACCACCTGACCGGAACACGATAGTGCTGAACACTACCATTTAGCGGCAAATATATTAGGTAATGCGGTGGTGCCTACGCCCGCGAGCTCGGTCACTGGAGCTCTACCACCAGTAAAAACAGATCGTTTTGAACATAACCCTCCACCCTTCCCCCACTTGTATTAGAGCGTGCCTAAACTGATCTTTAATGAACTATATTTAATGTAGAGCTGAAGGTAGCGATGGAAATTAATGCTATTTCTCGTTAATTTCATAAGCATGTGAATTCGTGACTCTTAGCATGCTAATGGCTATTTCTATGCTATTTGCTAATATGGTAATAATTGATACATAATTAAGTATATGATTTCTGTAAATATGCAAAATTAATATTAATGTTAAAAGGTGCTACACTAATTATTATTCAAAAATCTCACGCACTGATTCAATATACGACCCTAAATGCAAACAAATCGAAGATAATAACAGAATAATTGCGAATTAGGGTTAGCTTTAGGCACATTTCGCAGAATTTCACAATTTCATTTGCGAAATGCAAATACCAACAGAATTAGCATGCTGACGATTAATGCGAATGCTAATTCATCCATTACTAGCTGAAGGGTCTGCAAAAGAAAGAAAATAAATGGAATTCAGGGAGACTGCGTGGCGCCTGTCTGTCTGATTTTATAATCAAGAGAAAGCCTTATCCACTTCATGCATCTGCAGAGAGTTATTGAGATTTTCTGGTGGTAGAGTTCCACTGTAGGGACTTGAGGGCGGAAGCGCCAACGCATTAGATACTTAATTTACTTCTTCAGCACTAGCGTGTTCCAGTTAGATGGTAATGTACGGCCCGGTTATCATTAACATTCATGTGAACTGCATGCTCGTTTCTCAAGTTCGCTACATTTAAAAAAAAATCCACCGCTACACTGTTGGCATCAATATATTGACCTGTTATTTTATTTAATACAGATCAAGTGCACTTGTGGACTACTAAGGAAGACAATCAACATATAAGCAAAACCAGCTCTCATGTCAGAACCTCTCTTGAAATTTACCATTTAGTTCATTATATCTATTAATACACGCAATGATTGTTAAAAAAGCTCACACACTATTTCCATATCATTAAGCATGAGAGCAAACAAAAGGAAGGCTGTGAAATGACAGCTTATTAATATGGAACGCCGGTCAAAAGTTAATCGGGTTTAGGACGCTTGCATCGCCCACGAAGATTCATCACAATCGTCATTATTCACACACAAATTATGTAATTTCAATAAATGAAACTTATTGAATAGTGATGAGTGTCGGTAGGCCGCCAGCGACACCCCGTCGAGCCTTCCAGTATGTAACCATCATTTAAAACGTTCAAACTGCTCGCACGTAATATAAAATCGGTATCCATTACATTCAGAACTCCATAACGTGTTCACAAGCAGTTATGAAGCTCAGCAATGTATGTTATTCAATGTGTTGACGTTGGACTCGCTTCTAGGTGTGCAGGCCACTCTTCCAATAAGCACTTGGACCTTCATTGTCTAAAATAAATGTATTTTGTTTAAATAAATCGAGCGGTTGCCTGCAGAGGTCGCGACGGGTGTTAATGAAACGGAACGTAATGTTGGGTGCCCACTGAGTATTACATATTCGCTTAAAATTGAAGACCTGAGTCTCTTATAAAAGGCGAGATCTTAAACTGATTTTGAAGCTATATGGTGTATTTCTACGATGAAATAAGTTAAATTATATTTTAACGCTAGGTCCTGTGAGAGGTGGAGGAGGCAGAAAGCATGGAACGCCAAATGACACTGTTCTTTCATATCTCTAGTGATCTTGATTCTTCTATCATTCATCACTCAATTCATGCATTCACGGCCATTCCGAAGACTTGACCCCGCCTTCAGATAGTAGTGGTACTACACGAGCTACTTGTTCAAGATAAGGTGGTCTTCCTAGGTCCTAGACTAACGTGACCATTTTTATTGTCAATCAAAATGGGACGTTCTCAAAATTAACCTTCAAGGGGGGAAGAGGCGTACTAACGAACGCCCAGCTATAACGCCCTTCTTTTAGCATCGTTTTAAGTATCTCGTCTCAGGTATCGCTATCGATTGCTTTTGAGATTACTATAAATTATTCCAAAAATATTGAAAGTTTTGATTGACGTTTACAAGACAACTTCAGTCAGGAATTATAGTATTCTATAGATTTTAGAGATTACCTACCGATAACGGGACATTTTCGCTTCCCAAAAGATTTCTTGGGACACCGGGACAGTCTGCATGGAAACGGGACTGTCCCGTTCAAAACGGGACGTATGGTAACGTTATCCTAGACCTCTGCAACCATCTATCTGGGTTCGATTCACGGGTAGGGGGCTATCAGAGATAATGATGTAAAGTCCTTTATCTTTGGTCCTATTGGGATTTTTCCATTTTCTGGAAATTTTCCAATACCTCGAAGTTTGATAATGTACCCGGCGATGTCAACAAGCTCGCCACCTGTAACATGGGCCAATACGTAACCGGCGAATCGTGGGTGTTTGCATGTAAGCTTGAATACATGCATTTACCTCTGCCTACCCCTTCGGGGATTACAGGGGTGAAGTTACGAAGTTACGTAATATTATCATTAAAATCGAAAGTCGTCTACCTACTGCTGGATGAAAGTAAAGGTTAAAAAAAATTTTTACATCGTTTTTAAATAACTTCTAGGTAAATTATTTATTTTTATTTTAATTTATTGAAAAAGAATAAATGAAAACCTTACATCTAGACCTTTTATTTCACATGCCACACAACGAAATTTCCAAAACTTTTTTAATTCTGATAATCGGCCCTAAAAGTGGTATCTCAATGTAAGAATAATACAAGTGCATGTTTGGGTCTACTACTTTCGGAGCAAAGACAGACGGACAGACAGACAGACGCACGAGTGATCTTATAAGGTTATTTCATTTTGAGGAAACTAGTAAGAACAAGTATCATTAACGTAGAACGAACTTTTTAAGCTAAAAAGCTTTAAATGCTCTTCGGTAGTTTAGTGATTTACTTTATCAGGCCACGACTGCTAGGGCTGAGTTCCCGAGTTCAAACCCTGGGTCCAGCAATCATTTATATTACGAGTATATGACTTTGTCAACAAAAAGTTACAGAGTTTGTCTGTGCTCTATGAATGTCAAAAAACTTTGTGATTAAGTTTTTTTTATAGTTTTGCCATATAGTCTGTCTGTCTGTCCGTCCGCGGCTTAGCACAAAAACTATTGGTACTAGGGATATGAAATTTGGCACAAGAATACACCTTAATCACGCGGACAAAGTAGTAGAATAAAAACATTAAAAAAAATATTTTGGGTAGGTACGTCCCCTACATGTAACTCGCGGATTTTTTTTGTTTTCCATCCATCCAACGATATCTTACACTAGGTATATACCTAAAGAGTGGGATATCGTTGGATAGGTCTTTCAAAAATGTTAGGGATGTGCAATAGGTAAGTTTATCTATATAGCTTGCTAGTGTTAGCAACACCCAATGCGATAGACAAACAATTAATAATTTACTTATAACATGGGACTGAAAATAAATGAAACATGCCATGATGTTAAATGCATAAATCTATATAGAGCTACCTCTGCCTATCCCTTCATGATAATACAGGTGTGAAGCTCTTTTAGTCATTGACCCACGTTTAAATAATAAAATGTATTCCCAAACCGAACGCAAGTGCCGTAATTTATCATTACCAAAGAAGAAAGGTACAATAATAGAAGTTTGAACGAGGTTTGTCCGTCCATAATTGATTTATAGGCAAATATTAAATCTGTTCTCACCGGCCTTCGTGAGTAATGACCGTGTCATGTACGTCTGTAACGGAGGACTGATTGACACTCTACCCTTACAGTCCTATCAATTAAGTTTCAATATTAAGTAATGTGTTCACACCTATTTCTATTTGATGAATTATGTTAGAAACGTAACTTTACGGTTGTATTCTCCGAAGGGGTAGGCAGAGGTAAATATTAGAAGAGAGCATTCATTTCAAGCAAGGTACATATACCTAATCCACGATTTCCCAGTTACGTTTTGTTCCTTGTGAGCCTATTGACAATAAAACTACGAAAAAGGCGCAGGAAATCTGCCGAAAAATAGAAATATTCCTTTAGGACTATCTGTCGTCAAATGCTAGTTATAGAATTCGGGTTGTATGGTCATGTATGGCTCCGTAAGTCCTGTCGCAACACAATTTAGGACCCAGTGGTGATAGATTGCATCTGCATTATACGCTTTGGTCTTTGTGCCAGATGTCTTTAGGGTGCAGGAGTTAGTTACAAGTGGATGATCCACGTGGGTCACTTGTTTGACACCTTTATTGCATAGGTAAATAAAAAACAATTATGTAAAAAGTCTCAATTCACATGAGTAGGTATGCCGAGACCCAAAAGATCTAAGAACTTTTGGGTCTCACAACCAACCATTACCATCTATTTGGATCACGATACCGCTGTTTACTAGTTATTTTACGGCTGGTAGATAAATAAATTAATAATATATGAAGTAATAGAAGTCAAATAACCACTAATACGAGCAATGCTAGACCCGAAGTAATTGTTTTTAAGGGTTCCGTACCTTAAAAGGAAAAAAGGAACCCTTATAGGATCACTCGTGCGTCTATCTGTCTGTCTGCCCGTCTGTCACAGCCAATTTGCTCCGAAACTACTGGACCGATTGAGTTGAAATTTGATGAATATATGTAAATTGGTGACCCAAAGATGAACACGCCAAGTAAAATTATATTTTTTTGGTAGAGACGTTTATTTATCTTTTTGTTGACAGACATGAATCACATGGATCACTTTTAACCCACAGGTAAATAGGTATACTTACTTGGTATTTAAACCTATCTACCTACCTAACCTACTTCTTGCAAAAACAATTTTATGAAAGCACAACTCACAAAATGGTATCAGCGCTTTTTATTACCTACCTACTTACTTAAACTTTGCATACTTATTTATTTCCTAAGACAGCTCTTTGGGAAACAAAAATGCAAAAGGTTTCCTCTCGACTAATTTAGCCCGTATCGATCATGTGTGTACACGGAGTGTAAAACGTCAACAAAATGTCTCCGGGGGACAGCATCACTTATCAAAACAATACAAAATGCGGGGATGTTATCGATAATGATCGCGGGCACGACAAGCCTCTAAGTCCATTTTTTGTGGGTTGACAACGCGCTAATAATACTCATGAGAAAAATGCGCGCTCGACCCCCGTCATTCTCCTTTTGTTTTTAATTTCTACCTCAGTGGCACCGATTTAATTGGGCTCAACTCGACCGAGCGCACCTTCGTATTTCACCTCGGCTCGCTTCATTTGAATATTTAAAGCATTTCGGGTCCCCGCCACATTATTTTCTTTATTTACACAAATACAATATTTATATATTTATTTCAGGGCCGGCGTCATTTATTTGGTGACGTGACTTACCGATGTCGCGTCCTTCCCAGTATCGACATAGTTAACGCGGTGAATTCTCTCGCGTTCCATTTAAAAAGTTTGAGGTTGTTCGTTTGTTTGTTTTATCTTTTTGTAGAGTCGCGTCGGTGCCGCGTGTGGCGAGCTCCGCTCTTCGTTGTTTTCTCACCAGCCCTTATCTTCGACAAGATTGCTCGTTTTTAAATGAAGTTATATCGTCCCGATTGAACACCGGGCCAAGGAGGCGAGGCGAATTTTTAATTAGTTTCCGAAGATAGAGAATTTTAAGGAGGAATGCGGGAGCCGTGTTGTGAGTGTGCGCAGATTCTTTAATTGAGACGTAAACGCAACCATTCGAACAACGAGTGGCGATTTGTTGAATGCGAGGGGATTAATTATGAACTACGGATTTAAAGGGACATCGACACTCGGCAGTGCGCTGTAAGTTACTGCTGTCTGCTCATAAAGAGTAATTAATCACCTCAATTTTTCGTAATAGCACGAGATTGCTACAGAGCTCGGGACGTCTGAAACGCGCGATTATTTAATTAAGAACTTTCTCGCCGCTAGGGATTGTAATTTGTCATTATTTGGCTCAGATTGATCCAGCCGGATTGGACCAGACATTTATATCGGTATTTATGAACTTTCCCAAAAAAAAACGGCAAACTAAAAGCGAGTGAAACATAACGATTCAAATATATATTCGCTCTAGGTAGTTTGATTTATTGACGTTTTGAAAGTATCTGTAAAGATCTATTCGAAATAAAAATATTTTCTATTTCTATTTTAAATAAGGTAGGTATCTACATAGTAAAAGGTAAGTCAGCCTTGATCATCTATTAGGCTGACACTCAATACATTTTATTAGAACTGTTGAATTTCAAAACCATGGTCAACTTAATCAAACATTTATTTAGACATGTGCCTAATATAAATAAGGTAAACTAATTAATTATAAGTACCTAGAAATTCTTGACAAAAAATAACAGTTATTCAGCAGAAACAAGTGCAACGACATTAAATCCAATGCTATTTGGTTCCCTGGAGATGAATTCACGGCAAATTTTCGCAGAGTCTTCAAGAAAAGTGTCAGGAGTGGTCTGACCATGACTGATAGGCTGTGACTTACGTCCATCTAATTCGAACAAAACACCGTTTCTTTGAACGAATGTCACAAAATGATTGTTCGGAGTGCTACTGTTTACAGTTCCTTCGTTGTTATCAGTGACCAACTCGTTGTAGGCTTGCAAAATAGCTACAGTGCTTTCTAGCAGAGCTCCTTTTGCATTTGCATCGAGAGTCTGTGCTTCATTTATATAGTTTTTCAATAATCCATCTTCTAAGTCGATATGATGCGTGTTATTAGCGACGCTATGGACCAAAGCAATAGTTCCGCAAACATTACTTAATACTTGCCTTAAATGAAATACATCTTGAGGAGCTTGTCTGCCTGTATTAAGCAATTCCTGTTCTTGTTCAGTACGCTGTACTTCATATGCATCGGAGAGTGGAAATAAAAGAATAACAGCCAGAACTGGTCGCGGAACAAAGTTCAACGCATCTCCATCCAAACCTATGACATCTACCATTCGCCATTTATCGGAGACTCCCAATTTCTGAAGGTACTTGTTCATGGTTTCCGGATTAGATTCCATTGGTAAAGCAACAGCCATTTTATTTTCTATGTTACTTCGTTCTTGTTCACCAAATACGTTAATATGTACTTAATTAATTATCGCGTCCCCATTAAATAACTTTGAAATTGCAAAAATATGTCAATGTGACAAGCAAAAAATTAACCTGTCAGTGATTACAAAAAGAGGTCGGTAAACTTCAGTTCAGATACGGTGGTATCTGAACTGAAGTTTACCGACCTCTTCGCATCGACGACACATACCTACTACACGTAAACTAACTATTCCTGAGGTAGGTGTGTGTGTATCTTCACGCCAGGTCCCTAACGGGGTAGGCAAAGAGTGTAGAGCGCCAGATATCCCGGTCCTGACATACCTCTCGTGCCTCGTCTACCTTCATCATTCTCTTCATACATGCACGCCGATTCCTAAGACTTTTGACCGCACCATCAGACAGAACAGGTATAAAATATAAAAGATCAAAAGCAAATGTTTATTTGTTTACAACATGTAGACTTGTAGACGATGGTAGATACGTGCATACTTAAAGGGTTTCGCGCTTAGGGTGGAATTAAGTAGGCAGTAGACCACACAGCTAATTAATTGTGATTAAACTTTATTTACGCCGCATTACGTAATCTATCTCCCAGCAAATGGTAGTGTTCAACATTATCGTGTTCCAGTAAGATGGTAATGTATGGCCTCGTAATAACTATCAAAGAGACGTAACAACTTAGGTCTCAGGGTTGGCAACGCATCTGCATTTAAACTTCTGATTTTTTTGTGAATGTCTATAGGCTGCAGTCATCACTTAACATCCGTGTGAGCTGCATGCTTGTTTGCCACCTTCGTTACATACATATAAAAGCTACCTACTTTGCCTCCAGTGGCAATCGCCGCGGGGGCAACTGGGAATAATTCCTATTATCAGGGGCGGCTAAATCTAAAGTGCAAGGTGTGCTATGCACACGGGCGCCGCCGTCTTAAGGGGCACCGTGGTCTTAGGGGGCGCCGTGGCGCTCCTAGCTAAGATCATCGTATTGGACCATCATTTTTACTGGTGGTAGAGCTCCAGTGACGGAGCTCGCGGGCGGCACCACCGCATTACCTAATATACTTGCCGCTTAATGGTAGTGTTCAGCACTATCGTGTTCCAATCAGGTGGTAATGTACGGCCCTGTAATTTCCAGCACAAAGGCATAAAACCTTAGGCCTCAGGAGTGGTAACGTATCTGCATTTCGACCTTGGTCTTTGTGTGGGTGTCTATAGGTTGCAGTCATCAATTAACATCAATGTGAACTGCATGCTTGTTTGCCACGTGCATTTCATTAAAAAAAATCATGGTCAGGTCTAGAGGGCGCCAGTATTTGATTGCCTTCATTGCCTTCATTGCACATGGGCGCTACACGACCTACACGAGACCTAGGAGAGTTGTGACAAAGGTAAGTTGTGACAAAGACGATTTCTTCCTACCTATAAACGTTAGCGAGCTGGCTTCAATGCTAGTTTGCGACTTGAGAGATGCGATACTTGACTTAGTATTCGCTGGCGTCGTACGAGAAGCGGTTATCAAATTATGACATCTGCGTGAAAAAATGTGCGGAAAGTCAAAGTTTTTCAATTAAAATTTGATCAAATCGTTATCATGTCTTATTACATGTTGATTGTTGTGTTATATTTTTTTTTAATGGTGTGGTTATTCAAGACTCAAAATGTTGCATCAATCTTTTGTGTTTGTATCGTGTCTAGAAAATATGAATTATTATTTGGACCAAGTCATCATTTTGAGCATCTAGGCGAGTTGTGACAGCGCGAAAAATGAAGTCAGATAGGAGAGTTTGTCACAACTCTCCTATCTGACTTCATTTTTCGCGATGTGGTGTGTTGCATGTTAAAAGGCTACGTTCTTCGTTTCGGAATGCTGAATAAATATACAAGAACGACTGATGAGGAATGAATGATAGAAATGTCCAAGAGATGTCGCGTCCTCTTACAATTTTAACTACATGTCTCTGTCAAGATATATTTAGAAGAAACACGCTTATCAAGCAAATCCAGTAGGCAAGGCTTCATCAATGGGTTATACCATTTATGAGAGGAACTATTTGAAAACATCAGATCGAATGAGCAGTGAGTCCAATGTCTAGAATGCAAAGACTGATCACATGTAGATTGTACCAACTGGAGACAAATTGCAATACGTTTGCCATAATTGTCTATGAGATTATATGAAGATTTTTGACGGATAGTGATAGTAGAATGTGATTTACCTCAAAATGGTGCCATATATTAGATACTTATAAGGTCTTATTTCTTGTTACGAGAGCTATGTTTTTTTTTTTTTGGTATTTAGTGTATTAAAAGATGATTATCAGTACTTTTTGCAAATGAAATTGTTTGTTTTATTTGTATTATCTATAATGGTCCTTTTTTAGAATCAAACAGTCTAAATAAAAAGCTGTCACAACTTATCTCGGACCCTGTCACAACTTACCTCGCTGATAGGAGAGTTGTGACAGAGGGAGTTGTCTTTGTTTTTGTTGATTTTCTCAGAAACTATGATACTTCAATTAATTTTGTTGATTATTTTACAACGAGAAGGAATGGTGCTACATTAATTAACATAGATCATAACTGTAAAATGTTTCTTGAGCGAGATATGGCCATTAAAGTAAAAATTGTCACAACTATCCTCGGTCTCCCTATCGAGCAAGAAGGCATCTGTTGCAGTCGCGTAGCTGTACATTGCTTGCGACCCAATGTGTAGGAGCTCTAAAAGTGTGAGTATGTAGTTACAGTAGGTACGTGCAACTTAAATACTTCCTTGAATTTTAGTTACTAGTTGTTGCGAATAAGGCTACCTTATGTTAGGTATAGGGATAGACACGCGAAGAGGTAGAGGTTTTTACTGGTGGTAGAGTTCCAGTGACGGAGCTCGCGGGCGTAGGCACCACCGCATTACCTAATATACTTGCCGCTAAATGATAGTGTTCAGCACTATCGTGTTCCGGTCAGGTGGTAATGTACGGCCCTGTAATTTCAGGCACAGAGGCATATCACCTGATGCCTCAGGAGTGGCAGCGCATCTACATTTTGACCTCTGGTCATTGTGTGGGTGTCTATAGGCTGCAGTCCTCACTTAACATCAATGTGAACTGCATCCTTGTTTGCCACTTTTATTACATAAAAAAAAAAAAAAAAAAGAAGAGGAAAATGTGGGAGCTTTCATCAGACCAAAATTGAAACAATCTTCCTTTCGCATCTGTGTGACCCTCGCGAGCTAAGACTGTCGCAAATTTTGTGCAGGCAAATAAACTAACTTCATTCAGTGCCATTTAAGTTTTGGGCATACTTTATGTATGCTAAAATGAATCAACTTAAAAATTGTTGACTAACCAAACAAAGAGTTGATCATCAGAGGCGTGTTGTAACATACTCTAGGTCGACTCAAGATGCGGCGTACCTCTCATTAAGGTGTCAAATTTTGTCAAAACTCTCGGCATCCATTAAGGGCGGCGAGTGGGCGGGGCAATCGAGAAGTTATCGGGCGCGATCCACATGCGATTGCGATCGCGAGATGGATGTCGACGAATTGTTCGTATAAACTAAAGATAAGAAAACACGTCGTCATTCTGTTAATTTTATACATATAGGTACGTTGTTCAGATTATCTAAATAGAGGTAGGTAGGTGGTGAAATGTTAATATTTATTTATATTAAATAACTTTCTCAATGGAATATGCAGTATCCAACAAGAAATATTGCACATCGACCTCAGGAAGGACACTTCGATTTATTTTGGGTTAGTAGAGCGTTATCTCTTTCGCACCTTGGTCAAAACTTTGATCAAAATTTTCTTTCTTTTCTCTTTCGCACACAACCTTTCCGACGTTTGTCGGTGTGCGAAAGAGATAACGCTCTACTCAGGCGAAATTAACCGAAATCTCTCTCCTAAGGTCGATGTGCAATAGATATAGTTATATCTTGCGGCGTACTATACCTATATTTTGAGTGGTAAGTATTTGAAGTCTAGTGATAGCGGGTTAGTTACGCTAAAGTCATTAGGGGCCCCGAGTCACGGGTCGGAGGTAACGATTTTTTTAATTTCTCACAAGTTTCCCAGTGCCATTCTCGGATTTTGATATCGTACGCGGAGATGTCGATGGGCACGACACCAATTACATGAAACAAAACGTAAGTAAATTAATAATCGTAGGTGTTTGCATTTATTCGTGGTCCTGAATGAATTCATGCAGACTTCTGTCAGTTCTGCCAACCACTTCGAGAAATACAGGCATGAAGTTTTGATAGACCTACCTATTTGCTCGTAAAAGTCTACCAAAGTATTTTTTACATTATTAATTAATCAATTACCTAATACTTATTTCAGTAGATATCTATAGATATTACCTACTTTCGTTGTTATGTATATATGTATCTTCACGCCAGGTCCCTAACGGGGTAGGCAGGGAGTGTGGAGCGCCAGACATCCCGGTCCTGACATTAATAATTACGTAGGTAGGTACTTAGGTGTACTACTGTGTGTCAAGTTTTAAATCGGTCGGTCATCAATCAGCCAGTCATTGAAATTTTAATACCTATTCTAAATGCATAAAGGAAGTTTAAAGGTATAAATAATAAAATGTCACAAACTCACGAATGAAATCGTTGGCAAATAAACTTGAGCGAAACTTATATGGTAGATTTAAAGGCGTTTGTTGGCATTACACGTGATAGACAGCTCGAACGATAATGAAGTAGAAAACCAGGCATATCTTCGCACCTGTCTCGTCGATCTACTGAGATTAGAGCCGGGCGTGGCCGATTGTTTGATTGTTCGCGCTGACTACCTTCAATTACGACTAAGAGCGCTCATTATTTTGAAATCCACTCGATAAATACAATAATCGCATGACAACGTGCTGCTGACGACTGATCGACAGGCTTCCAAGTGTGTAAAGGTGCTAGTCTGTTGTGGAAAAATATTTTAAGTTGCATTTTACGCACTTTAACCTGTGAAAGTAAGATTTTAAGATGGATTATCTCAATCTCTTACAAGTAGAATGTTTACCAAAAATCGTGAAATTCAGATATCGATATCTGTATTTAATGATTACCAAAGCCATTACTGTTTTGTTTAATATCCATAGAAAAAAAATAACAAGAATTTACGAGATGCCAATAGTTTAGATTTTATATAGTATAACAACTGCCTTGTAGGCTTAGTGGTAATAATGCCACTGCCACACAATGATTCTGCGAGTATTACCGGTCAGGAAATGTCACAGCGGTTACCACCACTGTGACATTTAGCCGTGAAGTATAGATATGCATTCAATTTTTAATGACAGGTTGGAATCCTGTAACATAAGATTTTTTTTATGTAATAAAAGTGGCAAATAAGCCTGCAGTTCACATTGATGTTAAGTGATTACTGCTGCAGACACTTACACAATGACCACAGGTCAAAATGCAGATGCGCTGCCACTCCTGAGGCATTATGTGCTATGCCTCTGTGCCGGAAATTACAGAGCTGAACACTACCATTTAGCGGCAAGTATATTAGTATCTATGCAAAAACACATCTTTTGATTTCTGCCTGCTGTTTCTGGGAAAATACATTTTTGTGGAGGAAAAGACGCTAAAATAAAAACAATATATATGATTTCCATCTAAATATTTATTTCGCCCATGTTTGCATACATATTCATTAATAGTTCACATCACCTTTATTAACAGCGTTCCCTTAACTATACCGCTACTTTTTGTACTAAAATTTGTCTGGCGCAATCGAATCATTGTCACCGCCAATGGTCAAGTGCTACGGCCTAGAACATCGAACATACGGGAACATACAATTTTTTTTCCAGAACACGAGCGATCAGAAAAATTGTGACAATATTATTTGATTACTTTACGCTTTCGTTTTGTTATTTCCACTTAGACTAAAATAGGCAAACGATACAAAGAACATTAACAAATTCGTTTTCATCGGGTCATTAACTGATAGTTAATTAAATTTATAGGTATAAATAAATAAAATACGCTTACACTCACAGCCCCACAGTAGGTATAAACCTGTGTCGTGGGTGCCGTTGTACACATACAACACATACACAAACAACCAGACCCGAAACAAATATCTGTAGGCCATACAAATATTTGTCCCAGTGCGGGGATCGAACCCGCGACCCTTCGAATCAAACGATGGTTTTACATTACACCGCTGGACTAACCGGGTTGTCGCATACCTTTCACGAATACATAAAACAAAATTATCACAACTCAATCATTACTGTAAAGCGAAAACTATACGCTCAATAGCGTATAGTAATATGTACTTGAATTATGGTAGGAGATGAAGTCAATTATGTATTTATTTAATTTATGTACATACTGTAATTAATTTATTGATGACATTTTCGAAAGGGGGCACTTTAAAACCATGTTACAGATACCGATAAAAATAGATCTAGGTTCATGTAAAACATTTAAGCACTATGAAAAGGTGATTTAAACGTATGAATGCCATGATACATAATGAGAAATTATGGAGAACTGGTTTTGAAGTAAACCACTTGATAATGAAGGAACGACATTTAAAAACCGAGGACCAATTGAGATACATGAGACGAAATAAATAATAATTAAAATTCCATTTTCACATTACAAAAATATCCGAAGATTACTATTCATTTTTTTTTTGGTAAAGATTACATGGAATATTTTATATAGTTTAAATATAATTATACCCTAAACACTGTTGAGACAATCACGTAACAGATACGATAATAATAATTGATCACACATAACATCAGAAAACGTACTATGACGTCTTACTGCGATTCGAATTTTTGGAATCTAAAACTAAATCGCTATTCCATTTCTTTATACGATGATACGTATGAAGAAACAAGACAAAACATTAGCATTCATTTTAGGTTCGTAATTGAACAGAATTAAGAGATCATGGTACGTTCACAATAATTAACTACAGAATAATATCAGTCAAACCATTGAACTAAGGTAACTCAATACTGTTGTAAAGTGAGACACTATTGGGGAAATCATCCACCCACCCAACAAGGTATAACTTTCGGCACGGTCTTGAGCACTGACCTTCATCTGCGCAGACGCAAATGACTGGGTCTCTTTGGTGGCATAGTGGCGAAGGACGGAGGATCATTCGGTACAGTGACTGGCTCGTCGCGTAACGTGTCGTGTCATTGTCGCAAAATGGGAAGAGTCAATGCATAATGACAAAAAATACCGGTCTTTAAATAGTAAAATAATAATAATATATACGTATATTTTCACAGGTTTTCGTGAAACTGTGGTAAGTTTCACGAAAACCTGTGAAAATATGTACCTACCTCCAATTTTTTTTTGCTCATCATAGGAAAAACGTTGTTATGACATTACATAGGGAGCCGAATTTGAAGGAATATTTAGCAGAACATTTAATTAAAATCTGGTCAGACTGCTCAAGTAGTGAATCTTTCCGTGCTCTCGCTATACACTATTCCGTATTGACCAATTAACCATTATATTATGAGTGTCCGACGCGCAAAGCGATTACCAATATATCTGCTATCTCTCACCGTGCCGGTGCCTATATAATATAACTTGGTTATCGTTTTATTAACTAAAAATGTACTGTATGAGAACATTATTGGGTAAATTTAATTTTTAAAAAGTTAAACATCATACATTAAGTTCAGGCTACCAATTATAAAAATATCAATAATGAGAGATTTTTTTATCTAAAATAATCCTCAATACCATAGGTAAAGGATACGAACATATACAGAGCACTACGAAACTATAACCAACTGCATCGCCAGTGGGAAAACGCAAAACACCACAGAAAATAAGAATCTTAAAAAAAAATTGTTGTAAGTTAAAAATAATACGTTCTTTCAATTGTATGATACTGAGGGCAACCAGCCAACATTTAAAATAAATCAACTTGATTGCCAGTGTTACCAATTTCAAACGCTTAACACCTTAAATATAGGTCGCGCCACGTAAAAAGAACGCTGGAAGAAAGTAGAAGGGATGTGTTCGCGCATCGGTACACTCGCGCACGAAAGTACTAGCCCTATTGGTTTATTTTTGATCTAGCTTTCGCTTGCGGTTTCGTGTATTGGTAGGCAGATTGAAAACGCCGCACCTCATACTACCAAATAGATCGATAAATCGTCTACTGCGCAGCTTGACCGCCAGCGTTCTTTTTACCTGGCGCGACCTATACACTTGCTGTTTCTTGATTTTAGCATGTTTGCTAAATATATTTGTTTCATTAAATTTGTGTCATACGAAACGCTGCTCGAGTACTATTTATACATTGAAACATTACAAACTCTGAACATTGTGTTATTTCAATAATAGGTAGGTAACCTATACATTTTTCGTATATTTACCTTTAGAACTATGGTTATTACAATGTTATTTCAAAATAGATCGATTTCGTAATCGTAAATATTAAATATTGTAATAGTGTTGTTAAATATGTATATAGTCTAGCCACCCAACATGGCTGCTCTAATATTCTTTTGTTACAACATGTATTGACATCATTCGGCGACAATTTAAAAAATAGTGTCTAAGCTTACAACTACGTCAACACGTAACTTTCTACACAGTACAATATAATATAGATGTAAATAAGACCTAGTAGTACGAGTAAACAGATTAAATAACCGCAAAAACGTTTCAGAAATTGTTCGTTGGAAATGTAAACTTATTGCCTAAACCTTAAAAGCTATAATTAAAAAAGCTACAATAATGTATAATTTGAAAAATATCACTTGGTAATCGGAAAGACAATATAATAACTGTAATAAGAGCGCACCGGTCTGTTTAGTATAGATAACCGTTGTGCTATCGCCATATATCATTCGTATTGTGTGTATAGAAAACACGAATTTGAAAGGCAGACACAGAAGATTTATTATAGGCTGAATATTATCATAGCAAAATGTAATACTCCAAAAATTTGTCATTAAAAAATTGTAAGATGTTATAAAAGTTTATGAGCTGCCGTTATTTTTTTATCGAGAGATCGATTTTTTAAGCCTAATAATGTCGACTTGAATCTAATTAATAACTTATATTTCAAGTTATCAATAGCGACTCTTCCCTAGATTACATTTAACGCTAATATAATATTTGGATACTGAATAACATAGGTATTTAATGTAACTTGACAAAAAACTAAAATACTATAAAAATAAATTCTAGTTAAAGATTGCACTGATTACAAGGCGTTAACATTCATTCAGTACTCGACATAATTATTCTAAGCGAACGGACGCCATTAAAATATATTTTTCAGTCTATTAGAGACTAAATTTAAAGATATCTCGGTTTCCTTTGCATCATGCATACACATGTTTGTCAGAAAAAGTATAGTGTATTGCGCAAATTCCGAGGAATAATCGTTATTACCATTGACTTTTTAGTATATTCTTGCAATTCATGAGTGCTATTAGAGCTAATGAAATTTTTGACGTTTCACGATACCTGGGTATAGGTTACCTGTCAAAATTTTGAGGATACATTTTATGAGTAATCACATTCACTCTTCCTGGAAGGAAGAGTGATTTAACATATGTAATAGACTGTAGAGTCTAAATTAATGAAAACTACCAGAAGCGTGAGACTTGTGAAGTGATATTATTATTTTGGACTAGTCGTTTACGATTTTCACCCGCTCCCTACTCATTCCTCGGTGCTATACTCGAAGAGTGGCATGTTCAGCCTAAGAATATTCAGAACGGTCACGAGCATTAATTGTAAGCTTACAGATAGAAAATCTATTTTTCATTTATTTCAGAAATAACTGCTATTGTTCGAATGCGGTCCATATACATGTTTTAAGAGTATGTATGGCTCACGTTTTACTTTGAAAAAGAAAAATATATTGCTCGTGATCAATATCAAATTATGATTTTTTTGTAGTTATTTAGCATTAATATAAATAACATAATATTTTACTACTAGCTTGGTGTGTGACACTAGTTCATCAAAGATTAAAAATAATAATTCGTAGATTTTATTAAAAGAAGGTTATCTATTTGTGCAATTAAAAAAAAACAAAAATCTATCGTGAATTACATATATCAGAATAAATTTGCATATAAATTTTACAACTTATTAATATTTCGTAAAATATTTCTAATTTGCAGATGTAATAATTAAACATGATTGCAGTTTATTCTAAGAAGAAGAAAATTAACTTACAAAAGTAATACTTTCAGTAAAGGAATGACACTTTTTATCACAAAATTAATAATATTTACCAATAACATAACATCCCAGTTTTGCAAAAAAATTCTGAAAAATAAATTTTAAAAATGTTTTAAGACCATTGAAAGATTATTTTAAAATCGTCTTATTTAATAAAATATTTCATTAAGTATACTACATATCTTTGATTTCAATATATGTATTGTATGTTTTGATATAAGTATTACAAATACGAGTAAAATTTAATAAAAACCTTAAAAAAAATAGTTCATAATGAGATGACAATAATATAAAAGTTATCAAAATTCCATACAATTCCAAATACACATGCAAATTAATACAAACTACATTTGATTATATAATTATTTTATAATTAATTCTGAATAATATAGTTAAAATTATCTATTTCTTCCATTACTATATACCTACCTAATCTAAGGACAAAATCTAGAGAATTTGCATTGCAATATTTTAATAATTTATTTCGGACTGCTATTTGGACGTAATTACGAAAACTAGAACCAATACTCATTTCTGGACAGGATACACGTGCAATACAGTTTGTTGGAATACTTAATTTTATTAATTTGTGCTATAGCTTGGTTCTACTTCGCATAACAACGTTCGTTTTGCCGCGGTATTTATGGCTTGATCCTGTACATTTAAAAATATATTATCACCTGTTATATGGCCCCGATGTTTAAAGTAAATGCACGCAATATTCAAGCATTGTTTAGCAACCTCCATATACAATAAGCTTAAACTACTAGTTTCTTCCAATTTGGAATGATATGCACATCGATGCAAAATAATGGATTATGTCCGGAAACATAATTATTATGTTTGCATTGATTTATAGGACAGGATGTGTCTTGTCAAGCCAAAAGCAAGTTATACTACACTTAACGGTGTTCGAATACTTCCGAAGGCACGTTTCGTTGGCACTTTGTACGTAGACTTCGAAATTATTCAATGAAAACTTATTTCCACTTATAGCATCGGTCCGAAATACGCTGTCATGGGTTTTTCAAGTCTGAAAACAGAATTGCTGTATTTTTTTTCAATGATGACCAACGTGACCATGACTCCTCTGTCACTGTAATGGACGAGATATCACGTTCATGTGCATAACTATTCGGACCACGGCCTTGATAATGTTCAAAACTTTTCACTTTTCTTAAATATTTATAAAATAATTAAAATTTTCAAGTTATGTTTAGAAAAAAATATACAAAAAATAAAGTTAAGTATACATAAATCATTAATTAAAAAATAAAAAATAGAATCTGTACTATAAAAGTGTAATCACAATTCATACCAGTAAACGACCACAATTCGACTGTACTTTAATTTGAGCTACCAGTAGGCTCTTAAATCCAAAAATATTTCGAAACACACGTTTCTTCGTTGTTTTTTTTTCCATACATCATTAATAATATTTCAAAAGCATATGTGTATGTATTTTAACGAGTGGTAATACTTAACTGTACTATGATACAAAAATATTTAAATTTCAAATAATCGTATTCATACCGAATAAAGATACTTCGTTCATATTTAGTTAGTAAATTGATAAAGATCGTATATTGAGGTAAGTAAAAGAGAAACAATTATGTCTATATATGATGGCCACAAATGAGACCAGATGAAATAAATGGTAACATATAACATAAAATTTAACAGCATAGAAATGTTTGCAAGTATATTACGTTTTATTTCCATAAATTTGAACTCTCACAAGTATATTAGACGTATGCCACAAAGATATTTATCGTGTCTCTACTAATAAATAATAAAAAAGAAATGAAATTCTTGAACAAAACACGAAGTATAGTGACAATACTCTGAGCAAATCATGTAAAATTTTGATTTTAATTACTTTCACATATTTTACAATACACTTCTCTCTGTTTACTTATTTGTATGAGTTTCCGTTTAATGCAAAATACGACACACGTCAACTTAAAGAACAATGGCGAAAATTTATGTGTAAAAAGTTGGAGCGTCTTTATAAACCATTTGCACAGATCGTATTTAAATATTTTTCTACGTTTTTTGAACAAATTATGTAATTTCATAAAGGCTAGGTTAAAAAACTAAAATAAAAATAATTTAATTGAACGTTATTTATGCGAAATATCGATTCCAAAATCGATGTTGTATATGAACGTATTGCTATATATTGTGTATACTATAACAGATACCAAAAATAGTAATTTTATTTCTATATACCATTACTACTCGTCCGATATAACTAGATGAAATCCATCATAATCATTCCTGAATATGAGGTCTCCAGTTTGACATTCAATTCAATTTAATCAATGTGATTGATATATAATCAATATCGATTCATTTTTAATCTGTCCGCTGTCTGTCATTCAGTGCTAGTGTTATCTGTCACTTCTGTCAGATTCTGTCACTTTTTGCGGTGTATTGTTTTGTATGTGGTATTTTCTTCGATTATTTAGGATATTTTAGAATTTTAAGACTGTTTGTGGACTAATAGTTATTGCTCTTCTTGTGTATGATTGTTGGAAGCAGCCGATTTTTCCGAAAGAGACCGATTTTGCTTCACAACTTGATATCAGTAACAAAACCTATAAAACTTTAAAACCTATTTATCATTTTTTCCTGGCCGTTTTGACGAAAAAACTGTACATCACGCAACTCAGGAATTGATGTTGAATAATAAGCAATATTTTTGAGCTGAAGGCAGTGAGTATTTCACTGACATAAAAACATGTATGGGAGTTCGCCATTGTTCTTTGCGCAAGTACGAGTATAACGTTCGTCTATGCCCAGCATAACATGACTATGAAAAGTGATGTTTTTTCAACAAAGTGTCATTTAATTATTCACAAATTTTAAAATGTATTTATGTATTGTTTAATCTGTTTAACAATAAAATAATAAAAGTCTTTCTAGTTATCGTAGTATACCAATGTTTAACTGCCAATTACTTAAACGCAGAACAGTCAGCCTATTATAGGACGTCCTTTAGATGCCTCAAATAGTTAAGAGCAATTTTAACATAATTTATCAGCGAATCGTCTTGAAATGTTTTTAATTAGAACTACTCACTCTATTTAACGAATACCTTATATACATATTCATGACGTTAGCTCTATGAATAAGTAATTATATGGAAGTCTAATCGGTCGTAAAAAGTGACACAATGAGTTTGAGTAGCGATACCTACAGAACGCAGTAAAATATGTATATTGCACATCTCTGTAAAGCGTTATCTCTTTCGCGCACAGCCTATTCAGACGTTTGTCGATTTTTTGATCGAGTTTTGACCAACAATGGGTTGTCAGTGCTTACCTAGGCAGTGTGCAACACAGATAACTTCCACGAACTCGAAACTAGCCGATTGTCTTTTTCCTAAGCTCGATGTGCAATATTTCTTCACCGTTACTGTAGGTATTGTTACTTGTCAAAAGTTATTTACAGTTCGTCGACAGTTGCTAAAGGCGTTGTCTGTCAATTTAAACCCAGTTCTGTTTGTGTGTTGTTTTTTTTATCGTGCCTTTTATGACAGTTTCTCTCATAAAGAATTACTTAATCGTAGGATCAGCTTGATTAACTGTCGTTATATATATATATATTTTTTTTATTCTCCGTTTAAAGAGCTTGGTCAAAGACCATGACGCTCTATACGTTCACATGAATTACATTTTTTATTTAAAAAAATAATTAATAAACAGCATTAGCTCATTGACAATTGATATAGTTGCAACAGTATTCTGGCGTCATCCGTAGTAGGATCTGCCGGTCGTTATATTGGGTACGTTCCATTAATCGACCGCAACGACCGCTGAAATTGCCGTTCCACTTACGTAGACAGGCCGCTGCTTATCGGCGAATCTTATAAGTGCAACGCACATCTTCAGCGCTCTATGCTCGCTATATGACGGCATAGAATTAAATCGTTCTTTTTTCGAATTTTGGTGAAACCCCACTCCAACCCATTTACGCTCGCAACGACCACGGGCTTAAATTGGAATGATACAGCGGGCGTTACAATCGTTGTAGCGGATTAGTGGAACGCGCCCATTGAGTTAGACTGTGATCGATTAAGGTTAGCAATGTGACTCGCCGTTCTCGTGGTGGCCAGAATCGAAGCTGCTGAGATGGCCGAGACCTTTGGGCGGTATGGGCGGCGGCGTCTCGCCCTCGTCCACGTGCAGCGGCTCCGACATCATCGAGATTATCTCCTCGTACCGAAGGGACTCTACAAAGTCCATATCTGGTGAGAGACATATTTTATCATTTCCATAAGTGAAGAAGGAATTTTATCGCCTAAATTGAATCAGAACCAGTGTAAACAATAACATCTGCAAAATGATATTTTCACACATTAGAAAAAACATTTAGTGATTGGCGTTTAAACGATTATTTGAGTGCTCATTATGACAAAAATCTACGTATTTTAATAGAGTTTCTCAATACGGAGAAAACACCTAAACTATATTTATTATTATATATAATTGTTTTATTAGATTTTGCGCAATAACTCATAGGAATGACATCTTTTAAATTCGACTTCAGACGGGGTTCAGTGCCTAATTAGCGATTTTTCAAATTTTATTTTTTTGCCTTGGAGTGGCTGTAACCGACATCTATTATTGTCAACTATGTATTACCATTGTATCATTTTTATAGGATGTATGAATGATAAAGCAGTAAATTAAAAAAAAAAAAATGGAAATTAACACATGGATATTTGCGTCCTGTACTAAAACTACCGCCATTCCGACAGCCAACCCGAATGCCAAGTGCGGTGATTATTGCATATCCCCCAGACGACACTATCTGGCATATGTGAGCATCAGCGCGGGAGGCTTAAGTCCAGCGAACGTCTTTCATCGGAAGCGATTTTAAGCTCGGTACTTTACTCAGACTTACACCCATATTCTAAGCCGTAATCTGGACTTTAACTCAACCTTACTCAATGGAATTGGTATTCTTAGTTGTAACTAATAACGTCAACTCGACATTCTGCCTCCGTTTAAGGTAAAAAAGCAACTGTCAAACTCCAAGGTACGTCACGACCTAACTTGAAGTTTCGAGGAGTATTTACTTACAATTACGCCATATTTTTGCGCTCAATAAGTTTTCGTGTCGAAACTGTCTGGAAATATAATTAAATACCATATCTATAATATAAAAATAAGTCGGGTTTTCCTTCCTGACGCTATAACTCCAGAACGCATGAACCGATTTCCACGGTTTTGCATTCGTTGGAAAGGTCTCGGGCTCCGTGAGGTTTATAGCAAAGATTAAATTCAGGATTATAAAGCGACATCCACGCGGGCGAAGCCGCGGGCAACAGCTAGTTCTCTATAAAAATGGATCTTCAAGACTTTGTGAATTATATATATTTATTATGATTATCATCATACAGGTGAGGTAATCTCACAGGAGTTACTGTCAAAATACAACTAAGAATATGGATTTCGAGGTGTCCTCATAAAGTATCCTAAGCTGAGTGTGAGTCAAGCAATGTTTCAAATAACGTCTTGGAATATGGGTGTTAGTTTCGGAATAAGGGCGTACAGTTCCCAGCTAGAAATATTGTACATCGAGTTTAGGAAAGCAATTTCGTCTAATTTCGAATCTGTAGAGTATCATAATTTTCGGAACGTTACCTCTTTCGCACACTACCTTTGTGACATTATGCCAAATTTTGACCAATATCGCAATATCAGTACGTAGGCAGTGTGCGACACAGATAACGCTCTACAAAACTAACCAATTGTCTCTTTCCTAAGCTCTATGTGCAACATTTCTTGGTACAGTATCCAACAAGAAATATTGCACATCGAGCCTATGAGAGAGACAATCGGCTAGTTTCGACTTCGTAGAGCGCTATCTCTGCTGCACACTGCCTACGTAAGCACTGATAGTACGGTATTGGTCAAAACTTGATCAAGATGGTCGACAAACGTCAGATAGGTAAGATGTGAAAGAGATAACGCTCTACAGACCGATAGTCTGTAATAAGCCGAAGTTTCCTTCCTGAGGTCGATGTGCAATATTTCTTGTTGGATACTGTAGGCACACCGCGGACACTCCGCCAAAATACCATACAAACGCTTAATTTGGTCTCTATTACACAGCCATCAATCAGTGACGTGTATTTACACGTGCACCTGTGTGCGTAGCAACTAGAAAATACCAACCGTCGCCCATAAGAGGGGAGGAGGTTGGATGATGCGGGGAAATCGGGCGGGGCATCGAAGTGTCCATTTTATACGTAGTATTATTACATATTCTCTGCTGTAGGTACGGTAATTATCGAACCGACGGTCGGTAGGAGATGTTTACCGTTGGTGTTGTGTTTGTGTTCATCGGCGTTGGTGTAGTGGTGCGCGTCTACACTGACGCCCGAGTCGCGCTCGTCGCCCTCGCGCGCGCGTCTCGGTACCGCCGGCGCCTCGCCCCACCACCGTTTCTCGCCTGTAAACACCCGCGAACATCGCTTATTATACGACCTCTTTTAATGGTATTGAACCTGAAAATCTTTAACTTACGTGTGAGTAGAATGATTTGTAGGGTTTTGAGAACACATTTAAACGGCTCTCAGAACCTCACAAAGTTTTGATCTGTGAATGAGGAAGTAATTGACGAAATAACATGTTTATTTTTAATAAATTTTAGTGTTTTTCATTTCGAGAATATAACGAAATTATTCTAGAAAAGCTTTACTTTTTACATGTGCCATGCAACTGAAAATAATGCCATGTAACAAATATTTAATTCTGCTAACTGCCTTCGTAGCTGGCATAATTTATAACTCAACCCTAGATATGATCCAAAATGTTTTTTTTGGTAGAATACCATGATTGGATAAAATTTCAATTGCATCCCAATAAGTCCGAAAAAAACGTTATCTACAACGTCAATCACTTCATATTCTATCAAATTAAAAAAATATTGCATCTAGGTATTTCACACTATACAAATATGATACCCGCTTTGCTTTCGGTGAAATGGAGTGTTGATAACATTACATACCGGAGACTCTCGGCGGCAGGGGCGGCGCGTCTCCCGGCTCGCTCCACGACGCGCGGCTGTGGCGACGGGTCTCCACTTCTTCGTCCATAGAGTCTCTGCACATATTTCTTCATTATTGTGTGAATTGTGATGGGTGACCTAGCTAGTTACAAATTAAAATGCACGTTTCCATGCTTCGGAGGGCACGTTAAGCCCTCGGTCCCAGTTGCTATCGATAGATAGCAGTCGTTAAACCTTGTCGGAGGCCAAATAATAATGTGCGGTTTGAAAAGCATCCGACAGCATGTTGGCCACTAACCCTTATCTCCACCAACCCGCATTGGAGCAGCGTGGTGGAGTAAGCTCCAGGCCTCCCTCCAAAGAAGAGGAGACTCGTGCTCAGCAGTGGGACGTATCAAGGATTGCCATTATTACGTCTCATTGTTACCGCCAAATTAAACAAGATTATTGAGGAAAAAAACATATCTACATGGAAGTCGATTTGAAATATTGATTAGTGAAAAATGTGTGACGACTATTGACCTCAGTCCCAGCCACACCCCATACATTTTCACTTACATTTACGACGATAAAATTAGCTGTCACAAGTATCAGTCTTCTAAAATTGTACTCCCGTTGATCAAATTGTTAGTTGGCCATTCTTTAAATACGATCTCAAGCATAGGCGTAGAAAAAGCTGGGTAAACCGTGCCAATTCAAAATTTTATAAACAAAAAATTAAAGCTGGACATGGATCGAAATAGCAGCGGCGCTTTCCACAGAACTGACGTCATTGATATCCCGACCGTAATTCACGGCCTTAAATAAATATGATGTCTTGACTCGACATCTAAGTTGAGACATAACAACATTTATATAAGGACTCACCGATATTTATCCAGCGGCGGTTTAGTAGGACTACGAGGATCTCCCGACTTGGGTCGAGAGGGTAGCGGCGGTGCAGACTTCACCATGGAACTGTCATCGTTACTGTCTCTGACGTCACTCACTGGCAGGCTGCTCGACATTATACTGCTCTGCTGATCGAGGCCGTCATCCAATGAATACTGAAAGAAATAACCAGAACACCCTTAAAGTTTGAAGATAAGAAAAGGTGGCTAACTTACAGCGGTTTCACACTACTCCGTAGCGTTTCAGTCCCATTCAAGACTCCGTTTAGTGGCGTATATGTTTCTATGGGTGTGTTTACTAGACCGTACTAAAAACCGAATGGTAATGTAATTGATCTATCAACGCACAGCTCAAACGACTGGACGGACTGACTAGAAATTTGCCATACAGGGTTGTGATGAAGTAGGTATCGAAGAAAATATATATTTTAAATTCCACCCCCAATGACAAAGCCCGCGGGAAAAGCTTATTAGGAAAATAAGTTTAAATTCATTAATAATACTAGTTTACTAAATAGATTTATAATGTATGTAAATACGTATGTATCTTCACGCCAGGTCCATAACGCGGTAGGCAAAGAGTGAGATTTATAAGCAAGCTATAACTAAATTATACATAATAAATAGGGTTAAGTTTGAATATATTGTGTACTATACTTAAATGGTAACTAATGGACACCGAGACGAGAGATAACACTACGTTTTACAGATGGTAGAACTGGTAGGACATTAGTAAAGGAGCTTGCTCGGCATAAGTAACGTTACAATATCTACTCACAAATAACAGTAAAACTGTTTTCTCCATCCCTCTCGCTTATCACTATTACGGTTTCATACTATTAAAAATGAGTAAGTGTTGTGTTATATGGACTCCAAAAGACAATGTACAGGAAAAACTTACAATAGGTTTGTTGTACAGATGTCCATCTTCATAATAACTGTCACTTTGTTGCACACTATGCGATCTTTTATCCAGCGGCACTGGCGGTAGGGGCGTACTAAAATTGTGATAAATAGAACGATATAATATCCATATTAACTTGAAAAGATTATTTATAAATTATTTCAACGTTAAACATACTTCACTATACTTTCGGAGAGTTGGCGTCGGGCACGTGTTAGGCCCGGGCCTAAATTCTGTCGCAGTTGATTGAAACGTTCCACAAGTCGTCTGAGAACAAATACATCATTAAAGTTACTAGAATTCACAAGTCGGTTTGTTGGTCTATTGACAAAACAACTGTCTGTCGAATATTAATATCACAAGTTTTCAGAAGGTACTCCGTGCAAAGAAGAGTAGGTAATTAACGACAAGAAATCGGTTTTGTTGTGATGTACATTTATGAGACTAAAAAGACCGTTCGTCGTTTTATCATGCCAGCCGCTTAGTTAAGAAGGACAGAAGGTTATGTCACAAAAGAGATCCATGCAAAAGCTTGATATCCTCAAAAGCAAACCTCTTAAATCACAGATACCAATATCCTCAGCTTACAGGCAGTAGCACCCTCTCTTGGAGAAGAAGTGCTCCACACTTTACGAGTTTGAAAGTACTACATTCCCAATTGTAATCACATCCGCCCAACACAAAAGACATCTTCCCAAGAGCTTATTAAAAAAAAAACTCACCTATGCAAAGGCTTAACGTCCTCCGGTGCCAGTCGACCGTGCAACGTAAGTCCAGCGTCCACTACGGCCAGTTGGGAAGACACAAGCCTCCTTAGTTTAGCCGCAGCGGCCGCTTCCCTGGGAGACGCAGTTCTTCCGAACTCTGCGGTCAGGAAGGCCTGCTCATACTTTGTGATGCCTCCCTGAACATTGGCGTCAATGGTCCCTTGCAAGCGCATAGAGAACGGGTTTATATTCCGGGAAGGGTCCTCGGTGTATTGTGTTATGAGGCTGCGCAGCTCGCGTTCCGTTGCCTCCATCGTTTCGCATGCAAACTGTAATGGTTTGTATCAATTTGTTAACAGGTCAAAGGATTCATTTTCTTATGTAAGCGTTAATATTACTTAGGTTGTTTTATGAATGTCTGAAATTATAATTGTCTTATCTAACACAAATGTAATGATTTCGCATTATATTAAAGTGAAAAAAAAAAAAACATATGTGAAATATTAAAGTTTTAAATACCAGATAATTTAAAATAATTGGATAACACAATTAATGTTAAGTTGGATAAACTTATGTAAAAGAACTACAAAAACTAACTGTAAAAATAAATATTCATTGAATTTGATTGTAATGGAAAAAAAATTAAATTTGTATAATTTTTATTCCGGATATACAACAACTTAAGGTTGGGGAAAAAGTTTCTTCGCATTTTTTAAGATAATTCAAAACATTTTTTAATATAGTTTATTTAAATTAAACTAAAGTACGTATGTATGTACCATTTTGTTCGATAACCTTTTGCCATCTTGTAGGTAGGGACATGATCCCATTGCTATAAAAATTTTGGGACTTCTCATCAAAATACCGCGACAAGTGGATTTGGCAGTCCTCTCGTGATGTTAACCTAACATTGCATAAAGAATTCTGAAGAGACCGAAACAGGTGGAAATCTGAAGGTGCAAGGTCAGGACTAAACGGCGGATGCCGTACACCTCCCAGCCAAACTCTCTTAATTTTTGCTGAGTGGCTATAGATTTGTGAGGTCTAGCGTTATCATGATGAAACACCACACCCCTTCTGTTGATCAATTCCGGCCGCTTTCTCTCAACTTCTTGCTTTAATCTCACCAGTTGTTCGCAGTAGAGTTCAGAATCGATAGTCCTGCCTGGTGGTAAAAGCTCATAATGAATACTGCCCTTCCAATCCCACCACACACACAACATCACCTTATTGCGAGTTTCGCCACAGTCTGTGAAGCCTGACCGGCCTTTGACCACGACCTTTTTCGCACGTTCTTGTCGTACGTGATCCACTTTTCATCACCAGTTATCAGCTTCTTCAAAAATGATTCGGTTTCATTACGTCGTAATAAAAAATCACAAATGAGTACACGGTTCATTAGGTTTCTTTCAGTGAACTCGTGAGGTACCCAAATATCGAACTTTTTTTTGTACCCAGCTTTTTTCAAATGCGCCAAAACTGTTTTGTGATCAATTCTCAGTTCTTCAGCTACGTCGTAACTACTGATATGTCGATCTTGCTCCACTTTTTCAAAAATGGCATCCATTTTATCCGTAATAAGGCGACCAGTGCGAGGTGCATCTTTGACATCAAAATTTCCGGATTTAAAACGCTTAAACCAAATTTGTGCTACTCTCACAGACACTGCACTAGGTCCATAAACATCGCAAATTGTTTTCGCGGCTTGCGTTGCATTTTTACCTTTTTTGAAATTATATAATTATATTAATTTTAAAATGTATCGAATTTCTTGATTAGATTCACTCATCTTGACAGTACGAAAAACAAATGAAAATCACACATTTGCCTAATATGAATTTTAACTTTCATTGATACCAAAACCAGCCAGATACAAATACTACAGCCAAAGAGATTTTATTACAAGTTCATACATAATATAATGCGAAAAGACTTTTTCCCCAACCTATTATTTACATGGTTGTATCACTTACTTCTACTGGTGGTATTTCCTCAACAGATCTGGATATCACTTCAGACCACCGAAGTATTCCAGGTAACGTATTCTCTGTGACTAATGTTGTGCGTTCAATCCACAGACTCTGTAAGACAAGAAAGATAACATAAATAAGTAATTTATGTATCGAAATAGCAGCCATGTAATGGAACATTATTTCCAACAAAACATAATTAATCTATGACTCCGTAATTTCTAATACAGAACATTTCTTTGAAAGGCATCCCGCTAGGCTTTAACACCGCCAATGTGCACCTTTTTGATTTTGACAAAAATAGTTCAACTGTAATATAAATAATGTACAACTTAAATATCGATCCGCTGTTATGTTTTTCAACACTAATAAAACTTGACAATGTTGTTTCTAGAGTTTATTAAAATAGTTTTCTATACCTTGAATTCATTATCTTTATCAATGGGCGGTTTATGCAAGGGACGATCGCAGAGGAACGTGTCGACGTCGTTGCAGGCGTAGAAACGTTTCACTTGGTCCGGCGCGCCCTGCGGCCACGTGCGACGCGACGCTACTGGCTTCACGTTGCAGATTTGAATATCTAAAACGCAATAATTGTCCTGAATATATTTATTGGGACTCTGGCAAGCTTGAAGTATTATCAATACATACAATAAGACAGTAAAAGTCTAGTGTCTGTACATTAAATTTCTTTAAAAAAAAACGAATAAGGGGCGATTAAAGAAGAGTAACAGAAACAAAAAAAAACAACATTTTTTTGAGTTTTTTTCCGTCTGTCTGGTACATTTTGACTTCGAAACTACTGAACGGATTTGAGTGTGGTTTTCACAGGCGGATTATATATAGTTAGGAGCGTTGTCAAAATCGTGAAAATCGGTTGAGGGAATAAGAAGTTATGATCAATTGAAAATTTACTTTAAGCACTGCTTCAAAACATTTCAACAAAGTTGAATGCGGTGTACATAAATGTATTTAATTAAGACTAGCTGTGCTCACGACATCGACCGCGTAAAATTTAATAAAATTATTGTTCAGTATCTATGCGGACGAAGTCGTGGGCACAGACAGTTTATTAATAAATTGATTCCAACAGAAGTGCAAAAAAGTATGCTGTTGTTATATAACCGCGATAGCGCCTTCAAATTTTATAGGAGCAATATATTCAAGGCGTTTCACTATTTTAGTCGATAAGGAACAAATCGAAAGCCTAAAACTAACAGGACAAATTATTAAAAAAATATGCAATATAAAGCTGTCATAATCACTAACCATGATAACAAGATGGGTAATCTAATATCAGAGATAATGCGAAGGCCAGTTTTCACTTATCATGGCATGCTAAGATACCCAGAGTATTAAATATATTGAGTGATTTACGGCCCAATAAGGGCCGGGGCTTAAGTCTTCTTCCTTTATGAAACATGTGCAAACGATAGAGATAGCTTAGGCTTAGCAGGAATGCTTGACACGCGAACTCACATGATTTCTAAATCGTTAAGGAACGGGGACATAAAACTGTTCTCCGGGTTGTATCGCAGGAGTCTACACTGTTCTAAATTCTCGGAGATTCCTCTATATACATTGAGGAAGATTATTGAGCTAGTTTTAGTCAGTAAACGTATCGAAGTCGATATTTAGAAAAATATTTAGTAGTTACCAAACATCCAGTATACTGAAAGACCATGAAGATAAACTCGAGAGTAAAATTAATCGTTATGGTAAATAATAGGTACGTACACTGTCCGTCGGAGGCGATGACGGAGTCATCGGGCGGCGTGTTGCGCATGAGGATGTGCGCCGACACGTATTCAGACTGCAGCCGCTGAGTAAACGCCCCGATACGCTCGTAGTCGTGCCCACGGTATACGAACAGCTTATTCTGTGGATATAGTCCATAGTCATTCACGATAATTACTAGCATAACGTCAAACATGCATAAAGTAAAAAAAAAACATGGTCAATCTCTCATAATGCCAAACTTTCATATCAAAGTTTGATTTGGATCAAATTCACAGTTTAATTTACGTAAATTATTGCCAGCCACCTTTGCCGGCTGGAGATAAATTAATCCTTACATATTAATTACGGCGATCGGGCGAATGGTGTTGTACTTATAAGGCAAACATTAAGATGACATTCATTCATATTGCCAGCCGAAACACGTTGTCCTTCTAAGTTACTCATTATAAAGACATTTATACTTTAACAATGATTGAATTGACAATAGATTATAAAATAAATCGCTGCTTTGAAAGAATACTGTCGTAACTCAAAATGAGTGAATTTTTCAGTAGAGCACTTTAAAGTTTTTATTTTTAAAGAAAAATGGAAAGAAAAATTTGACTTCAGGCGAGACAATTTTTTTTAAAAATTTTGATTTCCATTTTTCTTTAAAAATAAAAATATATTTCACAAGCATGTGTTAATGCGAAATAATATAAAACCACTTTAAAGTTTTTTCAAATCTTCAAATGTCATATTTTTTTATTTTATGCGCAAATGTTGATGAAACTTGAACAAAAAAACGAAAAATATATTGTTGTTTATGTATATTAAATGTTTTTAAGAAAATAATATTAATTTAGTACTAAATATTGAAAATGACTACTAAGTCTCAGACTTATAACAAAATAACACAGACAAACTTATGAAGATTATGGACTCATAACAAAAAATACTAGGAAAAAAATTGGTTATTTTTAATAACAGTGGTGTTTTTAGAAATAATACAAAATATTAATTATGTTTTTCTCTGTGATACTGATACATTTTGAGTTTTGACATCTTAGCATTATTTATTTTAAATCAATAGTGTTACAGTACCAATTCGGTCTTTCTTTTACAAAAAAACTTAAAGTAGATAACATGTTCCATGGAAAAATAAAGTATTAACTGGTTTTACAACAAGACTAAAATTGGAAAAAATATAGAAAAATGAGAAAGTTTAACATCTTTCAAAATAGCTACTGCTTATTTAGTACTTGTGGTATCATAGAATCTTATTAATTCTGGAAACCAAACAGAAAAATAAAAATAAACTTTGAACAATTTGAATTGAACAACGTAGCTTTCATCAACTTTCAAATTAGAAGAATTTTATTTCTAAACACAAAACACAGTTTATATAAGTCTCTATTTTGAACAGTCTTTTAAAAAAGCTATCTAAATATCTGTCTATAATACTTTAAGATCATAATAATCAATTCGCAAGTTTTACATTACTAATATGCAAAAAAATACTTTCATCGTGTCATACGACTACTGTGGGCCTATGTAAGTATATTATTATGTTAATATCAATTATAAGTATCTTTCGAGAACATAACAATAACTGACCCCCCTGTTAAAACCCTAAAGATTCTCACACGATAATGAGTAACATTTCAGAATAGTATTCTTTTGTAGTAAACCAAACAATCCTCGTTTCTTCTTTTCACACACTTCCCTCAAATTTTTGTATGCTTGTTGTGTCTTAACTATATTATTATTTTGTATGTGCCTTGTTCAACCTATATTGTTAACAATAACTTTATTAAAATGTTCCTCTTCGTATGATGTTTTGTAGTACAAGGCATCATTAAGAGAGTCGTCTGGAAAACTTTAAAAAAAAATTAAGTAAATTATACTGTAGGCACTATAGTTCTCATAAAGCCGGTAGATACGATTTAGTGAAGTGGACAAGTAACTCTCCTGAGTTACTCGAACACAGCCCGAGAGCGTCTGTTTAGATGACGTCAATATATTTAAAATATGAGGTTAAACCAGCATGTGATAATCCTGTTTTCACAACTTTTTTTTATGTAATGGAAGTGGCAAGCAAGTATCCAGTTCACGTGATGACTGCAGCCTACAAACACTTATACGAAGACCAAAGTCAAAATGCAGATGCGTTACCACATCTGAGGCCTAAGGTGTCATGCCTCTGTGCCGGAAATTACTAATAGCACAATTTTATCCGCTACCGCACGACTTTATGACGTCTTAGGACTCGTAGAGAATTAAATAAAATAATAAATAAATACGTATACGTGGCTTCTCCAGTTAGACTGGGATGAAGTACCACCATAGCGCAATGTCCGTTTATGGCAAATAATATTTATCGGAGTTACCGCTTCTTTCGCATATTAAATTTCCCCGCCATATGGGTATAGAGAAAAACTCATAAGTCTCAATACTCGGGTTTGCCGAGGCTAGCGAGCAAACGCTGTGTGATAGACTTACCACGTGAAAAATGGTGACGTAGCATCTCCGAAACCGAAATTGAAAAAATTTCTGACTCTTAGGGCCTTTCAGCAATATTCTTTTGATCTCGCTTCGTGGCATAAATCATAAGAAAAAATTCGTGTTTATACTGAGATTTATTCGGAAACTAGCGCGACATAACACAATTACCACTGAAGATCTTAACACCGCTGAATTAACAATAATTAGGGCCGTTCAGCAACATTCTTTTAATGAGAATATTAAAAATATTAAAAAAATATCAAAAATTGCTCAACAGCTTTACGAAATTTTTGAAAATTACATCCTTTCATGACTAATGACAGTATCTTACGTGTTGCTAGCCAATCGGAAAATTGCTCGCTAGATTATGCACTGAAACGGTTACTTGACAGATTTGTTAGTTGATTATCATCACCGCAAGTATTGTCACGCTAGACCGCAACTTTTAATTTCTATAATTAGGCAAAAATACTGGATCTTAACTGCTGGTCGCGTGGTACGCAAACGTAGGTATTCACAAATATATCCAGTGCTTTCGATTAAATCCTAGGCTTACATTTCCGCTAATGGGAGAACTACCCAGATGTCGCTTCAGAGGAATGTAAAGCCTTTACTCACATAGGTGTTGATTATGCCGGCACTCTTTACATACACAGCCAAAAGGCATATATAAGTCTCTTTATTTGTCTGGTGACTAAGGCAGTCCACATAGAATTGGCATCAGACTTGAGTTCCGCAACTTTCATAAATTGGTTTAAGCGATTCATTTACAGACGTGGATATCTAGAATACCTACTCATTACTGCTAAGTACCTAAGTACAAGCAAAATCTAGAAGCCTAGAATATAACTACCCAGAATCTAGATACCTAGAATGTAGCTAACTAGTAACTAGCTACCTAGATTACTTACTTATAAAGAGGTACCTAGTATTATTTATACCTATCGAAGGTATAAAGAACATTAGATACCTACTAAAATATTAGGTTCTGTAAGATTTATTACGATTTTTAGCGGGATGGTAGTGGTGTGTGATAGGCGTACGGTACTTACAGTTCCGGGAATAATATTCAACACACTTAGTTCACAAAGTTTATTACACACTACAATCACAAGTTACATATATAAAGACAGAAGGGTAATATGACAGCACGGAAGAAAGATAATAGAAGCGAAAGCACTAAGATATAACAGCGGCAAGCACTAAGATATATTCGCGAGTGTCAAGCAGAGCAAGCGAGCGATATGCGTCTGGCGTCGATAGCAGATACGATCGGACTGCATTGTCCTGCCGTGTTGGCGACGGCGTACGCGCAGGTAGCCGGTCGCCGTTCGGGAGGGATCGGGCGGTCTCGGGTGCATCGAGCACCGCCTCGCATCACTACTAATAAAATCCATACGGATGTCTGCATGTATGTAAACATATTTTTATACTATACAAAATGTATGTTAATTATTATTTATTATTAGTTTTACATGTTATTATTCGTTTTTATTATTTATTATACAATGTTTATATTTAGTTTATAAGATGTTTATATTTAGTTTTTACACAGTGTTTATATTTAGTTTAGGATTAAGTTTGTACATATTATTAATAATTGTTTAACGTAGTTTATAAGATTTAACCAATTGTTTAATACAAAATAAATAAAATAAAATTAACGTTTACAAAATACACAAAGTAAAGTTCCACTACATCACCCCCCTCCAGAGACCGTCCTACGGGCGATAATAATCAGGGAACCTGACCTTGCGCCCCGACTTGGTCGTTCTGAGGGCACGATCAGCCATAGTGTTATCATCTGGTATGATCGTTGGTATGTCTGTGTGTGTGTAAGAAGTGTTTGATGTGGTTGTTGATTTGTGTTGTGTGTCTGGTCTGAATGATTGTTGAGGTGTATCTGAAGTGTGTCGTGTGATTGGTGAGTGAGTCGTATTTGGGTCATGTAATATGTAGGCTGGTTTGAGTCGATCTATCGAAACCGTTACTTGATTACCCTTATAAAGAATCTTAAACACCTTTTCACCTCGCTCCAATACCTCGTGAGGACCAGAATATGCAGGTTTTAATGAGCCTACTATTTTATCGTCTCTCAGAAAGACATGAGACGAAGTAGCAAGCTGTTTAAAAACAAAAGTAAACCGTTTCTTACTGTGCTGATTTGTAGGTGACGGCTGGAGGTTCTTGACGAACTTACGTAGCCGTGACACATAATCGGACACATCGGTACATGTATCATCTGTTGGCTCGAAAATGTCACCAGGAAGCCTGAGAGGCTCTCCATACAGCATCTCCGCTGAAGATGCTTTAAGGTCATCTTTGATTGCACTACGAATACCTAAAAGAACAAGCGGTAATGCATCCACCCAAGAAGTGCTGTTGTGACACACAATTGCGGCTTTCAGCTGCCTATGAAATCTTTCGACTAACCCATTACATTGTGGATGATAAGCCGTGGTTCTACGATGCTGAAAACCAATTAAATGAGACAAATTTTTAAATAAGCTGGATTCAAATTGTCTCCCACGGTCGGTTATGATGTCCGTTGGACAACCGAAGCGTGAGATCCAACCATGAAGCAGTGCGTTAGCTACCGTTTCAGCTGTAATATCGAGTAACGGTATTACCTCTGGCCATCGCGTGAACCGATCTACAACTGTGAGGCAATACCGAAAGTTCTGAGAAACTGGCAGAGGTCCGACTAGATCTATATGAATAAAAGAAAATCTAGATTTTGGTAGTTCGAAAGATTTCAAAGGAGAGGAGACGTGCCTGTTAACCTTTGAACGCTGACATGCTTGGCAATTGCGCACCCATTCGCGACAATCGCGCTTAACCCCTGGCCATACATAGCGGTCTGACACCAGCGTAGCAGTTGCATTTGCACCTGGATGGCTCAATGAGTGCATACTGTGAATTATTTGGTGTCGAAGCTGTTTTGGAACAAAAGGTCGCAACTTACCGTTCCTATCGTCACAGCATAATTGTCCTTGAAGACCAGGTAGGCTCACCATCTTCAGGCGTAACGATGTGCTGCCATCTAAAATGGTCTTCATTTCGCAATCCACCTTCTGAGCTTGGGCTAATATCTGCAGGTCAACTGGTTTTTCACATGCTTCAATTCGCGAAAGAGTATCAGCCACTATATTATTTTTGCCTGAGATATGCCTGATATCAGTGGTGAACTGCGAAATGAAGTCCAGGTGACGAAACTGCCTAGGAGAACAATTCCTTTTATGAGAGTTGAAGGCGAAAGTCAAGGGCTTATGGTCTGTATAGATTGTAAACACTCTCGCTTCAACCATATGCCGAAAGTGCTTCACGCTCTCATAAATTGCGAGAAGTTCTCGGTCGTAAGGAGAGTACTTCTGCTGGGAAGGGCTTAGCTTACGAGAAAAGAACGCAAGAGGTTCCCAAGAAGTCTCTCTTAGCTGCTGAAGAACGGCGCCAATGGCTTTATCCGAAGCATCTGTGACTAGTGCCAACTTTGCATCACCAACGGGGTGCGATAACAATGTTGCCCTAGACAGGCTGTCCTTGCAGGCGTTGAAGGCCTCCAGTTCATCAGCAGCCAAGTTGACTGGTTGGGAGCCCTTAACAGAACCTGTGAGGAGAGCATTCAGCTTAGCCTGGTGAACCGCTGCGCCTGGAATAAAACGGCGGTAAAAATTTAGCATTCCCAGGAACCGTCGCAATTCTTTTACCGTCTTCGGAGCAGGGAAGTTGTTGATAGCTTCAACCTTGGCTGGTAGTGGCTTGGTACCCTGAGCAGAAATACTGTATCCAAGGAATGCTACCTCAGATACACCAAAAACGCATTTATTGACGTTGATGACCATACCATATTCCTGCAACCTGGTGAAGAGCTGGTGCAAGTGCTGTTGATGCGTCTCCTCATCCTGGGAGAAGACCAGAAAGTCATCTATGTAGGCATAAACGAAGTCCAATCCACGAAGCATTTCATCCACAAACCTTTGAAATGTTTGACCGGCATTTCGAAGTCCAAACGTCATGTATGGAAATTCGTAAAGTCCGAACGGTGTGGTGATCGCCGTCTTTGGGATGTCGTCAATAAAGACTGGGATCTGGTTGAAACTTTTCACCAGGTCGATGGTGGAAAATATCCGGCAACCTGCAAGGCTGTGAGCAAAATCATGAATATGCCTGATTGGATAATTATCAGGCACGGTCCGGGCGTTCAACATGCGGTAATCTCCACAAGGACGCCAGCTGTTGTCCTTCTTTGGCGCGAGGTGAAGAGGTGAAGACCATGGAGACTCTGATGGTCGACAAGTACCAATCTGCAACATAGCCTCAAATTCAGATCTAGCAACCTTTAATTTGTCCGGTGCCAACCTACGCGGTGTAGATGATACTGGTGGCCCAGGTGTGGTGCGAATGTGATGTACTGTGCTGTGTGTGGGTGAACGATGCATACCAGATGGGTTTACTATATCAGGATATTTATACAGGATATTATGATAAATAGAATCACCCATAACAACTTTCACTGATGAAATGCCCTCAGACGATAATGCAGGCAAACCCACGGCACATAATGTAGTGCTTCCGTCAATAAGGCGTTTACCGCGGATGTCGACTATAAGATTATATTTTGATAAAAAATCAACGCCAATAATCGCCTTAGTAACGTCCGCAATAATAAACTGCCAAGTAAAGTCGCGTCGCAAGCCCAAGTTTAACACTAAGTGCATAAAACCGTACGTGTGAATTGTTGACCCGTTCGCTGCAGTCAACTCAAAATCAGTTTTATGCCGTATTTCTTTTATCGCAGAACGTGGATACACACAAATATCGCTTCCAGTATCTATTAGAAATTGAATATTTGTGCGTCTGTCTGTAACAAATAAGCGACCTGCACCTGGACAGTCACCGGCCGCCATTACCGACTGCCCGCGATGTTTTCCGAAAAATCACACGGTTTTACACACTTACTTGCTCTGTTCCCAAATTTATAATGGTACCAACACATAGGGTATTTTTGGTACTCCAAAGTTGACCTTGACCTAGACCTTGACCTCGGACGGGACTTGGAGCGGTGGCGACTGGAACTACGCTCTGGTCGTCTGGCACGGTGTGAAGAATGAGCTTGATCATCGACCTTCATTGCTATACGCGCGACCATTTTCCTCAGCTCTGCTATTTCCTGGTGAATACCAGTAGTGTTGCTCGTCGAAGCCGCCGCCACGTAACAAGGCGTGACGATGTCGTGTACGTGGTCTGCCAGGTCTGCCAGTTGCTCCAATGTGAGTGTAGGCTGTGATGCTACCAACGTCTGAATATTAGTTGGCAGGCGCTGGCTCCAAATCGTCTTCACGAAGTCCTCTGGAACAGCTGGTCCGGCTAAGTCCTGAAGGTGGCGCAAGAATTGTGATGGCTTCCGGTCTCCCAATTCTTCGTGAGTCAACAGCTGTTTGACTTTTTTCTCGTGGGATGCCGAGAGTCGTCGTATCAGCTCCGTCTTGATTTTGGCATACCGGTGGCGATCAGGAGGGTTGACGATCAGATCCTTGACTGCTTTAGCATGCACCATGTCCAAATTATTAATGACTTGCGTGAATTTTGCTGCGTCATCACGTATGCCGTAGTTGTCAAACTGGCTCTCCAGCAGTGCAAACCACAGCTCTGGTTCTTCGGGAGAGAAAGGAGGTACTTTCACCCTCAACCGTGTAAAATCTGCTGGTACGGTATCTTCCGGTTTTGCAGGTGTAACGCGTGTCATCTTTTTCGGCCGCGTGGTCACGTTACTTCCGGCGGTTTGTGCGGAGTCACTGCTGTCACTCATCGTGTGAACGTTGCGGGGTCACCAATTTAGCGGGATGGTAGTGGTGTGTGATAGGCGTACGGTACTTACAGTTCCGGGAATAATATTCAACACACTTAGTTCACAAAGTTTATTACACACTACAATCACAAGTTACATATATAAAGACAGAAGGGTAATATGACAGCACGGAAGAAAGATAATAGAAGCGAAAGCACTAAGATATAACAGCGGCAAGCACTAAGATATATTCGCGAGTGTCAAGCAGAGCAAGCGAGCGATATGCGTCTGGCGTCGATAGCAGATACGATCGGACTGCATTGTCCTGCCGTGTTGGCGACGGCGTACGCGCAGGTAGCCGGTCGCCGTTCGGGAGGGATCGGGCGGTCTCGGGTGCATCGAGCACCGCCTCGCATCACTACTAATAAAATCCATACGGATGTCTGCATGTATGTAAACATATTTTTATACTATACAAAATGTATGTTAATTATTATTTATTATTAGTTTTACATGTTATTATTCGTTTTTATTATTTATTATACAATGTTTATATTTAGTTTATAAGATGTTTATATTTAGTTTTTACACAGTGTTTATATTTAGTTTAGGATTAAGTTTGTACATATTATTAATAATTGTTTAACGTAGTTTATAAGATTTAACCAATTGTTTAATACAAAATAAATAAAATAAAATTAACGTTTACAAAATACACAAAGTAAAGTTCCACTACAGATTAATTAGGTAGGTATCTGACATTTAAGAAAAAATAAATGCATACCTACTAAAATATTAGGTTCTGTAAGATTTATTACGATTAATTAGGTAGGTATCTGACATTTAAGAAAAAAATAATGCGTTTTCGAGTTGCTTTTTATCTGAAATACTGTCTCAAGTGCTCGTAATACGACAGATTGTTTAACAGATAAAGTCATATTACGAAAAATACTATAACAATCACGAAATAATTTATCTAGAAAAACGTTTTAATTTTAATTGTACAAATACTATGGACCCTATTTTTTATTATAAACAGTTATACGTAGTAATCCCAAATGATACGATATTTATGAGAAGTGTCTAAATGCAGATGTAGATTTTTTTTTAAATAGTGGCACATCTCGAAATAAGGTAGTGTTCTAGATAAATACTAACTCAATATCTGTATTATTTTTTAATATGACCATATTCTAGAAAACCAACCGAGTGTTCACTTCGAAAGACAAGTTGCAACTTGCGATACAACGCTATCTATAAAAAATGGCGGCCAAAATTGCCAGTAGGATACAGTTTCTCGGTGGCACCACGGCCGTAAATGTTGTTATAGAAATACGATCTTTACTGAGCATATTACTAAACAGATTATTTTACGTTGAATGGTGTTAAAAACTCAATTTTGTAGTATTTCGTAATAATATACAATTCTTCCAAAGCAGCGAAATAGTAAAATGTAAACACAAAAAAAAGATAAATATTGCATCAACATAATACGATTCTCGGAAGGTATATAAATATAAAAAAGAAGTTGATATATAAAGCATTTGTTTTAGAACACAAGCAAAAATCGTTATCTTACCCTCACAAACAAAGGACAACCCTTTCCGTAAAATCCAACTCTGAAGTACTCCGGTTCGGGCCTCAACTGGCTTAGGACGGAGTCGAGAAAAGTTGCGTGCGTGCGTAGACAGTGCGCCAGTCGTGCGTAGTCGCACAACTTTACTTCGTACAGTGTAGCCAGCTCCCGGAGTAATGGCAGACCTTTCTCCCAGCACTACAAGAAACAATTGTGATCTCCTTTTTTAATTCATACTCAGTTATAAAAAACTGCCTCTTTAGTCTCATTTACCATTGTGACAGGTCACTACAGCTACGCTGGGGCCCTGGGTTCTATAGCATTAACATTTTTTCAGAAGTTTCTTATTCCCACCCTCGGAGTTTGGCAACATAGAGATAAAACTAGTTTTCAGATTTATCTCGCGTATATTAAACTAAAATTATTATTTAAAATCGCACCCAACGTTTCGGTCGGACATTTGTCTGCCAGCAGTTTGAAAAAAATATTATGTGCAGCTACCTGCGTCTGGCGTAGCGTTCACTATCGCAAAAGTTACTAATTGTACACTTAAAAAGCTGAAAAGCCGAAACGTTGGGTTCGATTTTAAATAACCATTTTAGTTTAATATACGCGAGATAAACCCGAAAACTAAACGTTTATTACAATTTATTTCAACATAGAGATGTCAATAGGCCCGCCACCATCCCAAGTTACGTTTCGTCCCATGTGGACATCAACATGGGACACAACGTTAACTTCGTGAGTGTATGCATTAGGGATGTTATAGGACTCATTTACCGAAACTGAAGTATTTATCGACCCCTAATCGAATCCGAAAAAAAAGTTTTGGATAAATTCGGATATCGGACGGATCGTTTAATTGCGAGATAATGCAGCTAAACTACCTGATTTTTAGTTGCAAATAAATGACAAATAGTTATTCAAACACTTTCTAAAGCTAATAGGTATTCGCAGCCGAAACTATCCGAATCATGATTCAAGATCATTCCGAACTATTATTCGTAAATAAAGGAAAACTTTTCGATCCACAATTAGCTAAAATAAATATATCATTTAGTATCAACAAGTCGAGTTCGTAACAACAAACAACAAGTAACATTCAATGTAATATCCAATCGAAAATAATTAATGTTTTAAAATGATTACCTAGGTAATTTAATACCTAAATGTAAAGGTTTTAATTTAATGTCTATTATTACAAATATTTCAAAAATATTAATTGAAATATGTACAAAAAACAAACAAATTTTCTAAGCAATTTCAAAGTTAAAAAATTGTATGTCTGTTCCTTACTTTTCTGCAAAACAATTCCTAAAATGTTTTTAATTATTAAATAAAATTAAAAAAAAAAAAAAATCGTAAATGTAAAAAAACGGGTACAATAAAAAACTAAATCAAAAATATTCCCGTACCGGGAATCGAACCCGAGCCTCCTGGGTGAAAGCCAGGTATCCTAGCCACTAGACCATACGGGATATGAGAAGGCTATTGAAAATGTTATCCCTGTTATACTGTGACTTTTGTTGTATTCCAAAGACCTAAAGTGCTATACATACTTAAATTTATACAATCTTGTACTAATGGTAAGTTTGCGAATCTGAGTTTAATTACTAAAAAAAGTATTTTTGTGCTCTTCACATTGCAAATATTCTCATTAGCACCCTTGGCGTAGAAAATGTGGCCAGTTGACGAAAATCTTTTTACATGGAACATATTAACGTAATAAGTATGTATGTTCACGCCAGGTCTCTTAAGTAAGAGTGTAGGAGGCAGAGGGCGCGGAGCGCCACACTACAACAACGTAATGGAATAAATAAATGAACTATATACAACATTAGGCATATTTTATGACATTCTGCTTATGCCTTCATAGACAAAATTATACATTTGAAATTATCATTTGCACGCTCGAAATCTTTGTCATGTAACAAACTTTTCACAGGGCGTCGTATATACCTAAACTTTAGAAACAATCACAGAATTAACATGAATTTTGAGCAAATAGGTTTATGGTGTATTAAGCGGAGGTAGCATTAAAATGTATAGTTAAATTAAAGACATTTATTTACCTGCCCGCGGTCGAAATACTGAAGAACTTGATTGTATAAAGCTTCCTTGCGTTTCCATTCTGGTGTCTCTGGATGTTCCGAGTCTACGCCGGTTTGATCGCTGTCCCAGCTTAGAGTTTCTGCATACAACTGTAAAAGATTCAATGTATTTAGTTTCATTTATAATAACATTAAATTTATATCTACCTTTTATAAGACAAGTACTTATTTACTTCGGTCAATTATTCAAGAGATTAAAAGTATGTAGTAAAAGCTATAAATTGTGAACTAGACCCCCCCCCAGCTTAGCACGGGCACAATGTATTGTTTATTTCTCAGGTTTTATGTGGAAGACGAAAAATGCACCAGTTTTAAATTAATAAATTAGCCTTAAGTTATATAACTGTGACCGACTTACAAACCGTTTCTAATTTCATTCAGTAGTTTTCATGCGATGCGCTTACAAACATGTCTATATAAAGACAGACAGATAGGCAAAGAAAGCAAAAAAATTGACAAAAATTGAAAAAAAAAATCATTTTAGGCATGTACTGGTCGCATAAAGAACCTTCTTAATGTTTTTAACTGCCTCGGTAGCCAAGTGGTAGCAAGCCACTACTACTACACTGAGGTCCTGGGATTGAGATTGTATTGGGATTTGGGTTGTGGGATGTCAACAGGCTCGCCACCTGTTACATGGGGCCAAAACGTTACCGGCGAATTGTGGGTGTTTGCATGTATGCGTGAATGCACGCATTTACCTCTGCCTACCCCTTCGGGGATTACAGGCGTGAAGTTACGTTTTAATCTATACTTATAATAAATCTGTAGAAGTGTAAATTCTGTACATTGAAAATATTGAAAAAATAAATACCAGGGGGAAAAAAAATTGTCTGTCTGTCTGTTTGTTCAAGCATCACATAAAAACTACCAGTCCAATTGCAATGAAACTTAGTATGATTATACTTTAACCTTTGGCGCACTACACTGGGTACTTTTTATCCCGAATAAAATGTCTGTTTGTCTGTGTGTTTGTGCACGCTAATTTCAGAAACGGTTTATTTGATTTGCAGTTTTCACTAATATATTATGGTAAGTTTCACTTAACATTTAGTGTTTGTTTCATGTTAATCGGTTCGGAAATAAAAAAGTTACGACAATTTAAAGAATCATGTACCTATTATCGAACATTTTTAAACTATTCTGTATCTATCTTCTGTCTTTTTTAGGGTGCCGTATCTAAAAGGTAAAATCGGACCCTATTACTAAACCTCCGCTGTCTGTCTGTCTGCCCGTCCATCCGTCTGTCTGTCATCAGGATGTATCTCATAAACAGTGATAGCTAGAAAGCTAAAATTTTCACAAATTATGTATTTCTGTTATCGCTATAACGACAAAATTAAATACTAAAAATAAGAAAATTAAAATATTAAGGGGTCTAAGGCGGCATACAATAAACGTGTTTTTTTCCTATATTTTGCTCGATATCAATAACGGTAGCAAGTAGACGCTTAAAATTTTCACAGAATTTTTAGGTCTTATGTTGTATATTACCGTCTAACACACGTATTTTTTATGCCATTTTTGTACGGAACCCTTCGTGCACGAGTTCGACTCGCACTTTGCCGGGTTTTTTCTCTGTTAGTAACATTAAGCATACAGCATAGCAGCGTCCCGGCATAGAACAATCGCCGCTATGATCACTATTCAGCATGCCAAGCGTGGCAATTATGGCAAATTCTTTCCTTATGACGCACAACACTTTTAGGAGCATCATCGGGAAAGGCTTTGTCCAGCGGAGACGGATGGACGTCTTTCGGATTTCGTTGATGTCGTTGGTGGCGTAGGTGTTGTTGGTGACTCTGGTGGTGGTGTTGGTGGCGTTGGTGGTGCTGGCGGTGGTTTTTAGAGGCGATGGAAGCATTGGTGGCGTTGATGACGTTGGCGGTGTTGTTGGTAGTTTTGGAGGCGTTGGTGGCATTGGTTGTGGTGGTGGTGATTTTGGTGGCGTTTGTGTCATTGGTGTTTGGTGATGGTGGTGGTGGCGTTGATGGCATTGGTGGCGATTGTAGTGGTGGTCCCAAAGCCACTATTCCAAGCAAACGAAGTTGCGGGCACTGCTAGTATAGAATATATTAAAGAAAAAAAAAACGTAGACATAATCCGGTTACGGTTTTATTATATAATATAATAAATAAAAGATACTCAATGTGACAACATATAATTAAGGTTTTGTGTATGGTTTAAATCAGAGGTACCCAAACAATTTTTTCTTGTAGACCCCTTTCAATTTTATTTTGGTTTCCGTGGACCCCCTTCCTGCTACATTTGTATCACATTCCCATATTTCCAAATTTTATTCACGCCTACCGTAGACCCCCATCGAGTCCCATGGATACTTGTGCGTGGATTGTTCTAATTTTATTGTTCGTAGCCTACTTTGGTTGCTTAGACGTTCAGATGACATGACTAGTAAATAATATTTCTTTCATATTAGTAGGACATTATCACTAAGTTTGTGATGTGTATGGTTTAAGCCTAGAAACACAAGAGGTCTCATATACAATATCATATAATAGGCTATTAATTATCGGGTCGTTACATACACCGATAGAGTAACAGTCCATAGTAAAACAATTTAAGAAACAAAACTTACCAGTAGTGTACATCCAGCTTCAACAAAATTGTCCGAGGCGATGTGCAAGTCGTGTAGTTTGTACACATAACGCAAGTACATTTCCTTGCGATCAATCTCGTTTTTGTAGAAGTTCTGGAAAATAAGAATGTTTAAATATACAAATATAGAAAAATTGTCCAGCCTATAGAATCCTTTATCTCTGGTTCTATTAGACTTTTTCCATTTTCTGGCAGTTTCCCAGTATCTCGGAGTTTTTTAATATACCCTGAGATGTCAAAAGAACGTAACCGGCGAATCGTGGGTATTTGCATGTGTGCTTGAATGCATGCATTTACCTCTGCCTACCCCTTAGGGAATGACAGGCATGAAGACGTAGAAAAATAGCTTCAAATTATTGTCTTTTTTCTAATTCAAGCGTCTCGGAGATGAGAGTGAGAAGCGAAGATCTAACTCCATGTATCATATCGCTTAGCATCTCGCCTGACTAGTGCATAGTTTAGCAACCACCACAAGATTCCCGTGGCATGAGCACCTCAGATACTACGAGTATAAACAAGTCGACTGTGAAGGCGCTATGCGTATAGCATGGCGTGACGACGCGGTAATTTATGATTCACAACAGAAGAGTCACGAAAGAGAACTTAACATCACGCCTGTAATCCCCGGGGACCCCCGGCAGAGGAGCGGCGACACTGACCAGTAAGTTGACAGTGGCGGCCATGCGCTTGTCGCGGTGCTCGGCGCCCTGCATGACGGCGCGGTAGTCCAGCAGGCGCTCCAGCAGGCGCGTCACGCAGCCCACGAGCCTGACGCACGAGTGGCCCCAGGGCGCCCAGGGAGAGAGAGAGGAGCGGCGACACTGACCAGCAAGTTGACAGTGGCGGCCATGCGCTTGTCGCGGTGCTCGGCGCCCTGCATGACGGCGCGGTAGTCCAGCAGGCGCTCCAGCAGGCGGGTCACGCAGCCCACGAGCCTGACGCACGAGTGGCCCCAGGGCGCCCAGGGAGAGAGAGAGGAGCGGCGACACTGACCAGCAAGTTGACAGTGGCGGCCATGCGCTTGTCGCGGTGCTCGGCGCCCTGCATGACGGCGCGGTAGTCCAGCAGGCGCTCCAGCAGGCGGGTCACGCAGCCCACGAGCCTGACGCACGAGTGGCCCCAGGGCGCCCAGGGAGAGAGAGAGGAGCGGCGACACTGACCAGCAAGTTGACAGTGGCGGCCATGCGCTTGTCGCGGTGCTCGGCGCCCTGCATGACGGCGCGGTAGTCCAGCAGGCGCTCCAGCAGGCGGGTCACGCAGCCCACGAGCCTGACGCACGAGTGGCCCCATGGCGCCCAGGGAGAGAGAGAGGAGCGGCGACACTGACCAGCAAGTTGACAGTTGCGGCCATGCGCTTGTCGCGGTGCTCGGCGCCCTGCATGACGGCGCGGTAGTCCAGCAGGCGCTCCAGCAGGCGCGTCACGCAGCCCACGAGCCTGACGCACGAGTGGCCCCAGGGCGCCCAGGGAGAGAGAGAGGAGCGGCGACACTGACCAGCAAGTTAACAAGTTGCGGCCATTCGCTTGTCGCGGTGCTCGGCGCCCTGCATGACGGCGCGGTAGTCCAGCAGGCGCTCCAGCAGGCGCGTCATGCAGCCCACGAGCCTGACGCACGAGTGGCCCCATTGCGCCCAGGGAGAGAGAGAGGAGCGGCGACACTGACCAGCAAGTTGACAGTTGCGGCCATGCGCTTGTCGCGGTGCTCGGCGCCCTGCATGACGGCGCGGTAGTCCAGCAGGCGCTCCAGCAGGCGCGTCACGCAGCCCACGAGCCTGACGCACGAGTGGCCCCAGGGCGCCCAGGGAGAGAGAGAGGAGCGGCGACACTGACCAGCAAGTTGACAGTTGCGGCCATTCGCTTGTCGCGGTGCTCGGCGCCCTGCATGACGGCGCGGTAGTCCAGCAGGCGCTCCAGCAGGCGCGTCACGCAGCCCACGAGCCTGACGCACGAGTGGCCCCAGGGCGCCCAGGGAAAGAGAGAGGAGCGGCGACACTGACCAGCAAGTTGACAGTTGCGGCCATTCGCTTGTCGCGGTGCTCGGCGCCCTGCATGACGGCGCGGTAGTCCAGCAGGCGCTCCAGCAGGCGCGTCACGCAGCCCACGAAGGCCGCGCCCGCCTCCCGCCACCCCTCCGTCGACACGCGCTCCATGAGCCTGAAGACGACATCATTTTACATTTCGGTTATATTGTACACAGAAGATAAAAAGTGCAAATAGGCAACTTCACCGTGCTCCGTCGCGTAGCGGCAAATTTTAACATCGTATGCAAATATCTCGATTTGTATAGAAAATACGCCAGGCAACACACTGCCGACGCAGCAACGCGCGGATATCACGAGTAAATTCTGGAGCCCCGCGATACGCGACGGGGAGCGGTGCGGTGGGTTATTCGCCTAAGCTATCTCTGTCGTTTACACGTGTTTTATAGAGGCAAAAGACATTTTAAGCCCCACTTAGATTTAAATGACACTTGAGTATTTGGCCGAAAGATAACTATAGAAAATGCGAATACTCTGCCCACATCATAAAGTAAATTGTAGGTACGATGCAGAGTTCCGAAAAACAGTTCAACAAAAGAGCAACTACCAGGAATTGTAGTACAATAGAGTACTAACAGATGAAAATAAGACGTAAGTTATTTATTCCCAGATTTAAAAAAAAATGCCCAGAAATAGTGAGGGCTTTCTTGAACGTTATTAAATACAACGTCGCAACTTGGTTGTAACTTTAATTCCAACATTAGATTGACCAATTACATGAAATGAAAAATGAAATTCCACCTATTTTGTCACACACTAATTTGGGATATAAATCAACAATAATAAATGAAGTAAACTTATAATAATTGATTGCAAAAAGTACTTACACCGAACTTAAATGCTCCCTGGGAATCGTAGCATGAACATTCAAATTTATAAGTAAGTGCGAGTCCGTATATTATAGTTATGATAATGAAACTAATATATATACCTACGAAATAAATACAATAATATCATAATTTTATACATTTTATTAAATAAATTCGATCCCGACTTTGTTTTCCGGTTCGAGAGATATATGGTACAGGGTTCAACAATTAAGCATATTTCAGTACCTACCATGATGAATGTTAATAGGCTCGCCAACATTTTAACTCAAAAGACAATTGGGAATTATGATAGTATGCATAACTCCATTGATTACTTCTTCGGGAGAACACAAGTTAGACTGAATTAATGGAATTGTCCTTACTCCAATGTCAAAAGGCCGTCAATAAGCCTTGAAAGTAGCAAAGGACTCGGTTACAACGGTGCAATAGTTGGACGGTCCATTCGGTGCTAAAAAGTAGTAGGTAGCCGTTGGTCGTAAGTAGGTAGCTTGTCGACGAGCGCGGCTCGAAGGAAGTACTTCGATCTCTACCGTCTAAGATCTCTAGTAACGCTCCTATATCGCCTAGGCGATAGACTGAACTGCAATCAGTCGGGAAATATTTATAATAAATTTCACAACTGTAACGCCGTGCCACGCCACGCCTTGCCGAGCCACGCCACGCCTTGCCGAGCCACGCCACGCTTTGCCGAGCCTCGCCACGCCTTGCCGAGCCACGCCACGCCACGCCAAGCCAAGCCAAGCCAAGCCAAGCCAAAGCCACGCCCAGCCAAGCCAAGGCAAGCTACAATGTGTTTGCTAGCCATGCCGTACAAGCAACCGTTAGTGACGTCACTCATTGAAAAGAATTGAAAAAGTATATAAACCTTACGGCTGAATTTGATTCATTCTAATTATTGTGCGCTAACTTGTAATGTGAAACTCTGTCCGATTGTTGTACGATTGTGAATAAAATAAATAATCGAAGTAAAATCAGTGAATAAAAGTTGTTATTTGCCTCCTTCTGTTTCACAACTTAAATCTATCCTTTCAGGTGGCTACCCAATGCGGTAGACAATAGATAATATCTTACACATCATTTTAAAATACATCAAACAATTTCAAAATACATGTATTGTTATTCAATTTAATATTTACTCACACAGTGTCAAAGAGCCGTCGATAATGGTCATCGGCTTTATTATCGGCGACAAGCGAGTCCAGTTTGTCCACAAGCGCGGCTTCAGTGCGGCGAGCGGAGCCAGTGGCGGCGCGCTCGGCCGCCATGAGCGCTACGAGCGCTCCGAGCGCAGCCCGACGGAGAGACGGTACTAAGGTGATCTCTAGTAACGCTCCCACTGCGCCGCCTATGAGCTGGAGCTGGGCGGCACCTGGTAAATAACCCATTTTTTGGTAAATTTTCTTAAAAACTTGAACAGGTTTGGTACAATACAAGAAACTAGGTTCAATTTCGAATATTCATGTTAAAATAAATATCATACTTTGAAAAGTACAACTTGATTATTTTTTAGACAAATAAAATTTGTGGAATTTCTAGTTTTTGGCTGACCTATTTCACCACTTCAGAAGACAATCAAAACTGTGGTATAGTAAATGGCATAAAATGAAGTGCGTTAATACAGAGAGAACCTGTAAGTCAAGGGCGACGCGAAGAAATGTGGATGAGTGTGGTATAAGGATGGGACATACCAACGCGACTCGCATTGGCGCTAAGTAACTGTCTAGATAGCCAGTAGCAAGATTGAGCTAGTGAAATATAGCTTGTACATGAAATCGCTTCCAAATAGTGAGTAACTTTAGTCCAGTCTGCGAGTGCAGTTTAAAGTGAAGTAATGGGAAGAAGGAATCATCTGCAGGCCTATAGAGTTTACAAGTCTAGTGCAGTAACATCAGTACAATGTTGTGTGAAGAAGTGGAGACAAATTGGACTGTCAGATAGTTTGTAGTATGGTATATTTTGGTGTAGAACATACCAAGGCGGGTCCACACAGCGAGCACTTGTAAACCAGCCGCAGCGCGCAATCTCGGTCGGTCAGGCCCGCGACCGGCCCAACGCTCCGGTTGTAACGCACTGCACGTCACCAGCGCCACGCCTAACTCCATATAACCTGACCATAGCTGTGGAAAAGTAATAAACGTTACTTAAAGGCCGGTGCTAGAACTCACTCTTATTTCGGTATTTTTCAAAACTGGCATCATAAGTATTAGAAATTAGTTTATAAAAAAAATAGTAATAATATACAAAATACATTACCTGACAGTCGAATTGGGGAGGTTCGTCGCCAAGGAATCTTTCCAGCAGTGGTTTAGCTAAGTCTTGTAATGCCGATAGCAAAACCTTGCAACTTTGAACACGTAGTACCATCCAGTCAGCTGGAAATACCTGAAATAAAAAGTTTAAAAAATGAAATAACAATGTGTATTAAAATATCAAAGTGATAGGATGGTGAAAGATTATTTTACTATTTCTATGTTTAGGGTTCCATAGCCAAATGGCTTAAAATGGATACTCTTATAAATTCGTTGTGTTTGTCTGATCACCGCCACCTTACTCAGAAACAATTAAGAGTACATACTTGAAACTCGGGTATTCTGTGAACAGCTATATTATTTTTATACAAATTATAAAATCTGAAACTTACGTACTTTGAGCTGAAATCTTTTTTTTATTTTTCATTAAACCTTTAAGTGTCTATAGATAGGTCTCTCAACATTACAATGAGACCGCCCGGGACCAAGGGAGCTGAAAAGCGACCGAAACGTCGGAATTTTAGTTTAATATACGCGAGATAAATTCGTATAAATAGTTTTGTTTCAATGAATAACGTCGAGGAACGAACAATTAACGTCTTAGGAATCGGCGTGCATGTATGAAAAGAATGATGGAGGATGTGAAATGTAAGTTTAAGTTTAACAGATATCGCGTTGCAACCCAGATTAAGTGTGACACTCACGTCCTGGTCGACGAGGTGCCGGAAGACGAGGAAGGCGCGCATGAGGAAGTCCTTGAGCGGCTTGCGGTCGTGGTGCGGCGCCAGGTGCGCCCACAGCCGCCGGTAGTGCGCTGGCCGCACCAGCTCCAGCGCGCCCAGCAGCCCCGCCACCATCGAACCCTGCAACGTCACCAGATATATCCGACGACCCGGTTAGTCCAGCAGTGCGAAACCACCGTTTGATTCGAAGGGTCGCGGATTCGATCCCCGCACCAGACGAATATTTGTATGGCCTACAGATATTTGTTTCGGGTCTGGGTGTTTGTGTATGTGTTTTATGTGTACAACGGCATCTACGACACAGGTTTATATAATACCTAATGTGGACCAGTGAGTGTAAGCGTAAAAAAAAAAACGTCAACATCATCCTTTTTTTCTGGTGGTATAGCCAGAGAATAAATAATAATACTACGTATAGAATGGACACTTCGACGTCCCGCCCGATTTCCCCGCCTCACCCGACCTCCTCCTCTCCTATATGGGCTAAGGTTGGTATTCTCTACGTGCTACGCACACAGGTGCACCTGTAAATTCACGTCAATTAATCAATCATTGAATCTGTATAATATAGACCAAATTAAGCGTTTGTATGGAATTTTGGTATAGCTCCAGTGACGGAGCTCGTGGGCGCAGGCGCCACCGCTATACCTAATATACTTGCCGCTAAATGGTAGTGTTCAGCACTATCGTGTTCCGGTCGGGTGGTAAAGTACAGCCCTGTAATTTGCGGCACAGAGGCACAACACCTTAGGCCTCAGGAGTGGTAATACATCTGCATTTTGACCTTGGTCTTTATGTGGTTGTCTATAAGCTGCGGTCATCACTTAGCATCAATGTGAACTGCATGCTTGATTGCCACTTCTATAACATTAAAAAAAATCGGCCGTAAGAAGTCCACTGCTGGACCAAAGCTTTCCCAAGAAGGCGAAATAAAACAAACGATATCTCAAAATGTAGAAAATTTGACATTTGAACATACAAACACTACACAGCTGCCCGCGTTCGGGAAGCTACAGCACATCTTCTCAACAACTTTTGCAATTTACCCCAGTGTCTCAATTCTAAGGTTTTTGACCAGTGTATATTAGTGATGACATATGGAACTGAAACGTGTCCACCCACTATGGGCTACAAAAGCTCAAGGTCAGGGAACAATGGACAGAGTTACGCTCGGTGTTTCCCTGCAAGATCGAATCAGAAATTAGGAGCTTCGGATGAGAACCTAAGTAACCGAACATAGTCCACCGAATAGCGAAACTCAAGCGACTGTGGGCAGGCCTCATAACTCGAAGAACCGACGGTCGTTAAACCAGAAGAGTTCTTCAATAGCGACCGCGTACCGTAAGACAAAGCGTGGACAGGCCCTCCACGAGATGAACCGACGACGAAGGTCGCGGGCAATCGCTAGATTAGGGAGGCCGAGGACCTATACACATATATACACTATACTATACACACTATACACCACTATAACACATAACTCGGCGACATGCATTGACAATATTTTTATTAATTTTGAACATACTCAAAAAAATATACTGACCGAATTAAGCTCTGACAATTGCGGACAGTTAGTTTCCTTCCCCAGTCAAATAAAAAATGATACAAATAAACGAGAAATTGCATTTGTTCCTATTAATGAGAAGAGAATACAAATATTACGGGAAAATATTATGCCTTAACTTTTAAATATGAAGCACTATGACAATCCAAATATATTGTACAATGATTTCTTTAACATTATTATAAGAGAGTATAATTTAGTCTTTACAAAAAAGACAACAAATGTGAGAAGTCATAAGTCGTTTGATGAATGGGCGACTGTTGGAATACACAAGAGTAGACACAGATTATATGAACTGTACGGGGAAAGGTCTTTTAATCACTCATTATCGTTTAAAAATTTAAAAAATGTTTTCGAAAATATTTAAGAGAGTGTGTTTTGCAGCCAAGGCATTACACATTAAAAGTAAAATTAAAAACTCTAGTAACAAAATTAAAGCGACATGGAACGTAATCAATAGTGAAAGTGGAAAAAACGTTGAACGCAATTCTGATTTTAAATTAATTATCGACAATAAACAAGTTACTACTGACGAGGAAGTTGCGTCAGCATTTGAAACATTTTTTGCTAATATTCCAGTTTCTACAACCAAACACCTGATTTTTTCTCCTACCGTCGCCGAATCATTATTGAAACAAAATGTACATGAAAGTAGCACAAGATTTAGTTTTAAATTAGAAAACACTTTAGATGTAATTAATGCTTTTAAATCTATTAACATTAAGAATACAACTGATTTCTTGGGCTTATCTGTTAAAGTTGCATCTAGAATATTGGACATAATCGCACCTTACGTAGCGGCTATGTTTAATAACAGTATTGTAAGTGGTATATTTCCTGACTTAATGAAACATAGTAAATTGATTCCTCTTTTTAAATCTGGTAGTACAAGTGACCCCAAAAATTTTAGACTTATTTCAGTACTACTTACATTTAGTAAAATTTTTGAAAAATTAATGTTAAACCAGTTACTAGCTTATTTTAATCACAATAAACTTTTACACGTTCGACAATGTGGATTCACCAGGGGCCGCTCAACTACTGACGCAGGTGTTGAGCTTATAAAACATATATTCGAAGCTTGGGAGGAATCGCACGATGCTCTAGGGGTATTCTGTGACTTATCCAAAGCATTTGACTGTGTGCATCATAAAACTTTGGTCAGAAAATTATATCACTATGGTGTTCACGATACCGCTCTTGAGCTTATGACTTCATATTTAAGCAATAGAACAATGTATGTTGATGTCAATGGAAAGAGATCTCCCGGGGCTTCAATAGATATGGGGGTCCCGCAAGGCTCTATTCTAGGACCGTTTCTTTTTTTAGTCTATATAAATGACTTGCCGTACATCATCATAGTCAAGATATGGTATTGTGTGCTGACGACACTTCTTTAATTTTTAAAATAAAAAAGACAACAGCCTTTATTTGACGATGTGAACAATACTCTCTCTAATGTTGTACATTGGTTTAGTGCCAATAACTTATTGTTGAATAGTAAAAAGACAAAATGTATTAAGTTCACCACTCCTAATGTAAAACTTGTGGACACCAATGTGAAAATAAATGAGGAAGTATTGGAGTTAGTAGACTCCACGGTATTTCTTGGCATTACCGTGGATGCTAAATTGCAATGGGGCCCCATATTGCCAAATTGGCCAGTAGACTTAGCTCAGCAGCATTTGCAGTAAAGAAGAAAAGATTATTGACGGACGTGGAGACGGCTCGGCTGGTCTACTTTAGTTACTTTCACAGTATAATGTCCTATGGCATTTTGCTATGGGGCAATTCCGCCGACGTCAATACTGTTTTTGTTTTGCAAAAGAGAGCAGTACGTGCTATCTACGGGCTAAGCCCGAGAGTTTCTCTGAGAGATAAATTTAAGGAAATAAACATTTTGACTATTGCTTGTCAATATATATATACGAAAACTTATTGTATGTCTGGAAAAATATTAATGAGTTTCCTACGAGAACGAATGATCATAATATGAACACAAGGAACAAATACAAGTTGTCCATACATGTAACACGATTGCATAGAGTAAGTAATTCTTTCAGAGGTCCGTGTATACGATTCTTTAATAAAGTCCCAAAAAATGTTCAAAGTCTATCTGTTAATAAATTTAAAAAAGTAATTAAAGAACGTTTATACAAATGTTATTACTATAAAAGGATCATGGCAAGATTTGTACAGAAAAATGAAAAAAAGGTACACGGTAAAACAGCATGGAAATATTATCCAGTGAACCTAAACAACATTTCCTGATACTTAAAATATTTTTTACTCTGCCGAATAAAAAGTTTGAAATTGAACTTTAGTATGGAGTGCTTCTACTGTTGTTAGGAAAGACGATTTTTATTCCGGTGATTTAAAAATATTTTAAATACTAGAAAATGTTCTATAAGTTCCCTAGATAATATTTCTAATCCGTTTTACCTTGTACCTTTTTGTAACTTTTTGTACAAATCAATGTATGAAACTTGCCATGATTCTTTGTGAATATCTCACTGATAGTACACCTTGGGATTTAAGCGATCGCTGCCAGGCTATTTGTCGGCGACGACCACGGACAAATCAGTGTCATGAGGTAATCAGTGAATGTGTTTGTGTGACAAAGACCAAAAGTGCAAGTGTACGTCAAGGTAGTCTTCGCGTAACGTTTGTAGAAAGTAAATAACGTGTATAGATGTATAGCTATGTATAGACATTCTCCTCGTACGATAGTTTTGGACACAATTTTAATTCTTTGCCTTATATCAACTTTAAATAATGTTAGTCATGTAAGAAGTCATTTTATATAATTAAACCTCGATAATGTAAAAGATATAGGCAGGAAACTTAATGTTCTTATTATTTTTATGTTTTATCATTTTCTTATTTTACGTATGTTTTAGGTTCCTTTTTAAGATGTCACGTTTATTTTTGTATCGTTTTCTGATAGAGTAATTCTTGTTTTATATTATTTCGCATTAACACATGCTTGTGAAATATATTTTATTTTTTAAAGAAATGAAAGAAAAACTACTACTACTACTTACTAACTAGCATAGTTGGTAATAGATGGCGCTACTGCTACCATAAAGCAATGCAATAGATGTGAAGGAAAAATTCGACAAATCGGGCAGGGCTTCAGTAGCTCAATTGGAAGAGCGGCTGGACTAGATTCCCAGTAGGTCGCGAGTTCGAGCCTCGCCTGAAGTCAAATTTTTCTTTCATTTCTTTAAAAAATAAAATATATTTCACAAGCATGTGTTAATGCGAAATAATATAAAACAATTATTAAGGGTAAAAGCGACTTCTTTACGATATTCAATAAACTGAAAAGTCTATTATATCGGTTGCCTAACTAGCATAGTTGGTAATAGATGGCGCTACTGCTACCATAAAGCAATGCAATAGATGTGAAGGAAAAATTCGACAAATCGGGCAGGGCTTCAGTAGCTCAATTGGAAGAGCGGCTGGACTAGATTCCCAGTAGGTCGCGAGTTCGAGCCTCGCCTGAAGTCAAATTTTTCTTTCATTTCTTTAAAAAATAGAGTAATTCTTTGTTTTTATGTACATTTTATAATAATTAGTTGTAGCATATAAAAGTTATATACGCGGAAAATTGTTACATTTTCTATATTTACTTATGAATAACTTTTTAGTCTTTTTATGAATATTAATAACTTGTGTACAATAATAGAGAAAACTATAACGATTATAAATATGTATAACACGTGTATGTAAACATAAGAATTTTGAAAATAAAGAAAGAAAACCAGGTCAGCCATAACAAAAATTAAGTACAAATTCGGTCAAAATACAACCGAAAAACGAGGCTCTCTTATTCGAGGGATAGGACTCAGGGCAGATTCGAAAGTATGACATGGTCTCCGGCAAGTAAAAACAAGTGAAAATAAGTGAAGTAATAAGGAATAGGAAGAAAGAAAAATAGTGAACCTGGAAGACTGGAAGACCCAATGGTTCTACTGTAGGACTAGGTCGTCGGGGTAGGGTTACCACCAAGGCTTGGCTGGCCTGCGTTTTTGGTCATATGTAACCGATTGTTTCTTTGTTGAAACACCCCTTCCCCGCACCTCCGCTCCTCACACCGGCGGCGCAGATCCAGGATAGGCGTAAACCGCATCTGTGTCAGCACTACGAGCGGGCATCCGGCGCCAGACGGACAATAGGTCCGGCCGTACATTCTAACGCCCGCAAATTACGGTCGTGGTGGTTAGCAGGTGCAGTGGCACCACGTATGCCACTGCGTCATAGCTCAACCAGAAGAGCGCCCCGCGACACTATTTCATAAAATTGTACTTATGTTAATAGATATTGATATTGTGTATGCTCTGGCCACAAACAGATTTTCTTTTCATCTATATTGCTATCTACGCACTGGTAATCATAACAGTCATGCTCACTTTAATGTCTTTGCCTTCGGCGGCGTCGTGTGACGGGTTGCACACTTCCCTTCAAAATGGTCGAGGAGAGCAATGGCTGCCACATGCGTCATACTCGTGAACGGGTGCTGATTGTGGGGACTGGTCTGTTGTGATTTGCGGGTGTTATTTTCTATCACGATATTAAGCTGTTGATGGGTATTTGCGTATGTGTTTATATACAAATATTTATATGCCATGGACGTTCACATTATCTTTATTTTATTTAATAATATTTGTATTAAATCTAAGGTTTTGACAAAAGAGCAACACGCTGAGTTTGTTTGGTAGCGGAGTTCTTCTCAGTAGTGCCTGCACTTGTAACTCTGCTAAGTGAATGACTATGATTATGACGAACAGATTTTTCATTTTCTTCTATGAAGGAATTGAAAAATTTGATGATTCACGTATCGGTTAAATATTATTATTAAATTGGTATTTATTAATCCCTATTGAATTATTATTATAAGTCATTCTCTCTAGGTAGCTTTTAACCCGACAATGCAAAAGTTTCCTTGTAGACCAATTTGAAATAAATGATTTGAATTTTGAATTTTGACTGTTCATTGTGGCAATATTTGTGAAGGCTTTTCTCCAGCAGTGGACGTCATTAGACTGAAATGATGAACAAATTAACCACCTTACAATAAAAAGCTATTATAATAAATGTTGATCAAAAATCTCACCAGCACAGGTGAGTTTCCCCCAATCAAATGCAAGACAGTCTCCACTAGCACGTCCAATGTGTTGAGACACAAGACATCCACGTCGGGATCCAGTTCATCTTCATTCACCGGTTCATCGGGGTCCTCCTTCTTCCACAGCAAAGCGACCAACTCGCCCAACATTTCTGCGCATTGTGACAATTCGTCGCGACGAGCGAGATGCACTCGAAGATGGTGACATGCGGTTGTTAGGACAATGTTGCGCGCCTCTGTAAATAAAAGGGTTATTACGACGGTGGACCTTCATGTGTGATACTGTCTTCTTTGTAATTAGATATCAATCCTATTTGTGATGAAGTTTAATTGAATGTCAATTGCCATCAATTACTGTAATATATTTCTCTTTGTTCAATCGCTTCATGTAAATATAGTTACGCTTTAGATAGAGCGGTCGTGTTCATCATGTAGTCGCGTTCCAGGCAGTTTCTATTCTGTAAAGCTTATTCGTTTCGATCTATTGCGTGGATTGGAACCTTTCTACCTTGAACCACGACACGCTCAATGGAATCACTGCCCATTTTGGAAATGTGGCCGAAAGACGTTATTTTGGCCAATAAACGTTGTTTAATTCAGTACAGTACAGTACAGACCTACAGTATGGAGACATTTGCGCGAAATCGGTCTACAATACTTCAAGCATCTTTACACGCTAAATCTTTACTATAATAATATTTCACACGATTTCATAACACAATAAAACCAGCGGCATACTTGTAGGCTTATCCAAACGACCTTATCATGTCCAGCGCAGATGCTACATCCGTTTCTGTATCGTTAAACGTTTAAAGTGCAAAAGAGTGTCAAACTAACCTGGATCCTGTCCCAAAGGTCCTTGCAGAATCTCTTGCGCCGCGGCCAGCCTGGCTTTAGCCAAGGCCGGAGGAGCGTTGGCGGCCGGCGCGTCTAACATCGATGCCGTGACCCGCGCCGCTTCTACGGGACCAAGGGCTGATGCCACTTCTTTTGCCACACTAGCCCAGGACGCCATTAAGGCCACCTGTTGATAATTGAAAATTGGTGATGTCAACATTTGTTTACTGCAGGAAGTTTAGATACACAGACGGCAGAGTTCCAGTATCCAAGCTTCGGCGCAGGCGACACCGCATTGTCCAATCTATCTCACAACAAATGGCAGTGTTATGCACTTTATGTACACCCAAAGAGCAACACGGGCCACCGGCCGCGGCGGACTGGAGGGGAGTAGCCATAGCGTTTATTACCGATGCAAAACAGTCTGTCATTTTTTGCGGGGGGAAATGCGTGCTCACCACAAAAATCGTCTATTACTACGAAACTCACACCTTGACTTTAACAAAATACAGAAACAATTTCACGCACACATTTGAACATCTTGGCGACAGGTATAGGCCCATTTGGGCTTGTACTTTGACAGAGGGGAAAGCCTGCATATGATTGGCTACTCCTCTCCGGTGTTGCTCTATGTGTACACCTCTCTCTAGACTTGTACATAAAGTGAAGGCGCCTTGAGGGCGTGTAGGGCCTGGCACACATCACACCGGACGCTGTCATCGTACAGTCCACCGGTGGCTTTTACAAACAAGCAGCGGTAATACACGGCACCTACTATAGATTGGGAGTCAGGGCAGGGTGAACAATAAATCTGCGCGTGTTCTATCGTCTTGAAGACATGCAGTGCCTGTTACACCGGAAAGTATCTTCGTACTATTCACCGGTTGCTCTAGCGAATAGTGGGCAGGAACGCACAGGCCCTACTACAGTGTGAAGGAAGTACGAGAGACGCGACATACCCGCGCAGGCGCTAAGTACTCACGGTGTGGGTGTTGCGCCAACGCTTTCAGCGCGTGCAGAGCCTGACGTACGTCACGCCGGAAGCTATCTTCGTACTGTCCGCCGGTCGCTCTGGCGAACAGTCGACAGGAACGCACAGCTCCTACTACAGGGTGGAAGGAAGACGCCACTTACCTGCGCAGGCGCTAAATGCTCGCGATGTGGGTGTTGCGCCAATGCTTTCAGCGCGTGCAGAGCCTAACGTACGTCACGCCGGAAGCTATCATCGTACTGTCCGCCGGTCGCTCTGGCGAACAGTCTGTCGGAACGCACAGCTCCTACTACTGGGTGGAGGAAGGACGAGGAAAACCACATATCTGCGCAGGCGCTAAATGCTCGCAATGTAAGTGTTGCGCCAGTGCTTTCTTTTTTTCTTTCTTTTCTTTCTATCTTCGTATTGTCCGCCGGTCGCTCCAGCGAACAGTCGACAGGAACGCACAGCACCTACTAGCTACTACCGTGTGGAAGAAAGACGCGACATACCTGCGCAGGCGCTAAATGCTCGCGATGTGGGTGTTGCGCCAACGCTTTCAGCGCGTGCAGAGCCTGACGTACGTCACGCCGGAAGCTATCTTCGTACTGTCCGCCGGTCGCTCTGGCGAACAGTCGGCAGGAACGCACAGCTCCTACTACAGGGTGGAGGAAGGACGAGGCAAACCACATACCTGCGCAGGTGCTAAGTGCTCGCGATGTAAATGTTGCGCCAGTGCTTTTTTTCTTTCTTTCTTTTCTTTCTATCTTCGTACTGTCCGCCGGTCGCTCCAGCGAACAGTCGATAAGAACGCTCAGCCTCTACTACCTACTACTGTGTGGAAGAAAGACGCGACATACCTGCGCAGGCGCTAAGTGCTCGCGGTGTGAGTGTTGCGCCAACGCTTTCAGCGCGTGCAGAGCCTGACGTACGTCACGCCGGAAGCTATCTTCGTACTGTCCGCCGGTCGCTCTGGCGAACAGTCGATAGGAACGCACAGCTCCTACTACAGGGTGGAAGGAAGACGCCACATACCTGCGCAGGCGCTAAATGCTCACGGTGTGGGTGTTGCGCCAACGCTTTCAGCGCGTGCAGAGCCTGACGTACGTCACGCCGGAAGCTATCTTCGTACTGTCCGCCGGTCGCTCTGGCGAACAGTCGGCGAGAGCGCACGGCCAGACGGAACACGGCGCCCAGGGAGCGCAGACATTTGCGGATCGGCTCCTGGCCCTCGGCGCCTGCCGCCCACTCCGCGCAGTGTTGCACTGATGACAGCAGGCCCCTATAAACATTTACTAGGTACCACTAATGTAACTAGGAATTATATCTCGTCTAAAATTCTACTAGAAGCGCGCATGGCCCCGTGGCTGGTGTAGATCTACTCGGTTGTGCGATACGGGCGCGGTCGGAGGGTGATCGCTAGTCGCAAAATTAAAATGCGCGATTTCGTGATTCGGAGGACACGTTAAGCCGTCGGTCCCGGTTCCTATCGATAGATAGAAGTCGTAAAGAAGGCCTTACCGGGCGGTTTGAAAACATACGACAGCGGATCGGCCACTAACCCGAATCTCCACCAACCCGCATTGGAGCAGCGTGGTGGAGTAAGCTCCAGGCCTCCCCACAAAAGGGGACAGACTCGTGCCCAGCAGTGGGAACTACAAGGGCCATTATTACTATAATATTCCACTAAACCATTTTCTGGAAACTACCCAGTGTCATCCTCGGAGCCAGGTTATGTGATGATGGCAAAAGGCCCGCCCCCTGTTACGACCGTAATACAAAAAGTCAAAACATAACTGTCAAACCGTGGGCGTGAAGTTACGTATTCTACCGAATCTTTCGTCACCATTAATAATTGAAATTAATGGCTTCTCTAGAAAAAAGTTATTTTAATTTAAATATTATAAGACAATGTAAAACATCAAAACTGCCTTTCTTTAGTTGAGATATGTAGGGTGCTAATCTCATGACAGTCCTACTACTACTTCACCACGCAAATGGCGTTTCGTTCGCCATCTCTCTAAGACATTAGAATGTTATACATTTGACAATCTTTTTAATTTTATCTGTGATTTATCAAGTTCAGTTTCAGCGATGAGTAGAATAATCTTACTTGTACACCAAGGCAGCAGAAAAGTGTTCTTCAATATACACGTCGAGGACAGGTCGAAAATGTTGGAATCTACTTTCGTCAAGTAAACTGCAAATGGATACCAAAACTAAGAATACAGTGCCTGAGTGCGGTGTACTGCAAAAGAAAAAAACATATATTTACACATATTTATTGTTTTGTTTACCTGCTATTTGCATTAGAATTAATTTGAATAAGGACTTTTTAAGGAAACACACTCGTATTTATTATTGCATAAATACAATCATAAAATAAAATTCATTCATACCTGTTGCCATCTTCGGTAGAGAACAAAGCAAATAAAGCGTCCAGCACATCTCTGAGAAACTTTATCAATTCTTCACAACTTAACCCATCTCCTAACCGTAGCACTCGGAGGAGGGTTTCTTGAACTTTTTCAGGCCTCGCACGCCATTGTAATAAGGCCAACAAATCCTCTGTAATTGGTGAAAATATATGAGGAAAAATATACAATATAATAATAACGATTAACGAAAAAATTACATAGGTATTATAAATAAAAACTGGCATGTCACCATCAATATTTTTGAGTCTTAAATTTTTTAATGTCTTCTCATAATATGTTTAGCTTGAAATAACTTACTTTCTAATACTTGTAAACTTAACTAAATAGGTTCAAAATACAAGTCTATATCTTATTTCTGAATGAATGAATTTTATTTGCAAGAAATAAAGTACATTAGCAATTATGTTAAAGAATAGTAGACATACCATTTTGCGTAAGTTTCGTGGAACACAGCAAGGTACTAATAGTGCAGTTCTCTTTAGAACTCCTCTGGAAGGAAGGGACCACGCCATTGGTGGGCGTCGTGCGGGCCGTGTCGTTGGCGCAAGACGGCAAAGACAGGTAACTTGCGGATACCAGTCTGTAAATTGTAACAAAATTTGTTCATAGATGACGCTGTATTATTTCACAAGTAAGTCGCTAGATGGCCTTAGGAGAATGTTAGAATTCGCAAGATTTAGATGTCAGTGTTTGAGGGGCGTATGGAATGAGGTAGACTACTAATAAAAATCTTAACATGGGCTAAAATGTAACAATTTTTAAACTTACTTAGATGGGTCATCGCATTTATAAACATATAACTCATGTGCACCATCTCGCAACGTAGCACCGCTCGCTTCCATTAATCTCGCAAATGAGAATCCAAACAGTTTTCTCTCGTTTTTATCCCTCGCTGAAAATATATAAAATATACACACATTATACAAGTTGTCGCAGAAAGCTCGAACAATATTAAAAGGTATCAAGTTAAGAATTATTATTATAACGCTAACATTAACTATGAATATTTTTTTTTTCATGCGAAGTTTAAAAATGAATTAGTTTTTTATATGAAAATGGATACATTCCGACAGCAGTCAAAGTAAAGTGACCTTCTTTGTCAGTAATTTAAAATATTTTTTTAAATAACGGAAACAATACGGGAGACGGGAAATTACCGCGTGGTTAGGGGCTACTTACGCCCATATATACATGACGGGTTTCTTCTATCTTCGTCGCATGGGTGAGAATAGAAGGACAATCAGATATAATTCATCAGATAGACAACATGGCAACCTCATGGATCGATATTATGTGTTGTATGTATACAGCGGCACAAACGACAAAGGTTTATTCCTACTGTGGGGTCCTAGTGTAAGCGTATTTTATTTATTTATTTTACTGTTTGTATCTATTCTTTTATTCTATAGACTTTCGGTGATTTTACCTGAATCCAAGACAATTCAAATTCCCAAAGGTTACACCGGGGATATCAGGACGAGGTGCAGGACAACGGGACTGTCCCGTTCAAAACAAGACGTCACTATAAGTTAATGTGGTACAGCAGCAATATACTCACTAGAGCAATGCCTGAACTCGATGCGGACGTGGGCGTGAGTGAAGGTGTCGAGGGGCACGGTGAGGCGCAGCTGGTCGGCCCAGGCGGGGCTGTTGTTGTGGTACAGCACCAGCGACTCGTACCACGTGCTGCCCGCGCCACTGGCGCCCCATACGCACTCCTGCGCACAGAATAGTAGTCATTGATATCGCATATATAAACTCCATAGGATTCCCGTGTAACCTTAGCTAAGACGAGTTTCTTAAAGGTACATCAGTCCTAGGAAATCACTGTGATAATGAATGCAAAAAATATTTAATAATGCATTACTATGTTGTTTATAGTAAATATTATACTCCACCTAAACAAGGATTAACAAATGAAAAAAAGCATACGAGTGCATATAAGGTTTGTGTAAGGAATATTCCTTACAAGAAAAGGTTCCTTAATATAAAGTCAGCAAATGTATCTCAAAGGAAATCCAAATTAACTGCATTCAAAGATTTTTCTAGTTTTTTCCGGAGCTAGGGATCAAAATCAAAGATAGGATAACATTTATTTCTTTTATTTTTTTTATTTTATTGTTACTGGTGGTAGAGCTCCAGTGACGGAGCTCGCGGGCGTAGGCACCACCGCATTACCTAATATACTTGCCGCTAAATGGTAGTGTTCAACACTATCGTGTTCCGCTCAGGTGGTAATGTACGGCCCTGTAATTTCCGGCACAGAGGCATAAGACCTTAGGCCTCAGGAGTGGTAACGCATCTGCATTTTGACCTTGGTCTTTGTGTGGGTGTCTATAGGCTGCAGTCATCACTTAACATCAATGTGAACTGCATGCTTAAAAAAAAAAACATATAAGAAAGTAATAAAATAGTCAAGTAAATACAAAATAAAACAATTTTTTTTTTTTTTTATCTTTAATGCAGACATTTTGAATCGAAATATTCAAATGTATAATAAGTTAAGAGTATGTATGTACCTACTTTCCCTTCAGGACGCATCGTTTGACTCACCTATATTCTATCTACAAGAAGGTATTTCGAATTAGGTAATGTGCCTGACGAACGTCTATTTTTTACTTATATTCGTTGTTAAAGGTTCGATAGACAATGGTGATGATAATCAATATATGGATAACACAGTATTCACAGATTATAGTTCAAAAATATGTACCTACGTCGTTTCTTGCAATTTAGTCAGAATTAAAAAAGTCTACATCTTACTTACGTCTATAATCTGACCGGTGTTGTCATGAACACCAACAGTTGCCAAAACATTCTTCGCCGTGCTTTTGCCGCCTCTCTCGAACTCAGCTTTCTCTAACGTGAGGTAAAGATCATTGCGGACGTCACCGGGCATGATGACGTCGGGAAATCCCCGTTTCGCGGTAATTGTGGCACCAGAAGCCACAGCCTCTGTAATACTACCCGAGTTTGTCAAAAGTCGAAGCGCTACTACAATACCTGGAAAGAAAAAAAAATTAAACGTACAATCAGAAATATTCCAGCTTCCTTTTATAATGTTAATAATTAGAAATCCGTAACCGATTTATCAATTATTGTGTTATTAGATTTTTAGATCTCATCTTGCAAATTTAATCACTTCAGCCCATAGAGCAACGCGGGCCACCGGCCGCCGCGGCAGACCGGAATGGAGTATCCATAGCGTTTATTACCGATGCAAAACAGTCTGTCATTTTTTGCGGGGGAGAAATGCGTGTGACACACACTACAAAAATCATCTATTACTACGAATCTCACATCTTGAATCTAACAAAATACATAAACAATTTCACGCACACATTTAAACTTCTAGGCAACAGGCATAGGCCCAATTGGGCTTGTACTTTGACAGAGGGGAAAAGGGGAAAGCCTGCTTGTGGCTACTCCCCTCCAGTCCGCCGCGGCCGGTAACCTGTGTAGCTCTATGCTTCACCCGAACGACGTCTGCAGCTGGACAAAGCCTTACCCCAAAGATGCCCACAACAGTGTCATGTGATGTGTCATTGAGGAAGAAAATGCCGCACATAATCGCCATATGTCATAATCGCCATACTTGGCACGCGAATTGGAGATCGCAGTAGCGGTAATTTTATCGCGGGACGCTTCTGCCAATCCCACGTTATTATATTTACTATTGGAATGGTTTAACCGCCATTTGTCGGTTGACTGACTGTACTTTACGAACTATATTTTATGTAATATTTATAGAAGTAATGAATAGTATAGTTACATACCATAGTTTGGTTGCCCTGGTAATATATTGCACTTGTTTGTCTGTTTCCTTATGAGCATATCGTGTAATTGGTGGAAGTCTTTTTCTTCACATTGGTAAACCTGAAATATCAATTCGGTCAATCAGTTTATCAATTTCGACGACGTAGTTCATTTGATTTGTTTTCAACTATGTTACTGTTATAATTACATTTTGGTTTAATATTTAAAATTGACGATTATTTTTCAGATCATGTCCGATCGTTTCCACGAAAGTTGAATTGCAATATGGTAAAAAAAAAGTTTTTTTTAACGGTCCTCAGCCGAAAAACGTCTGCAACTGGACAAAAGCCTTAAAGATGCTTCCAATATGGTTGTGCATCATTAGAGGAGGATATGCCATAATCGCCCACTAGGCAAACGGAAGATACATACATACATAATAGGCAAGCGGATTAGCGGTCGCAATAGTGATAGTTTTATCGCGGTCACTGTATGCTCATCCCGCGTTATCGCATTTCCTTCCGCCTTATTACTACTTATTGAAATGATTTGACCGCCACTGTTCAGTTGACTGAGTGCATTAGCGGAAGAATTCTCCTTCACTAGTGGGCGGTGGGGTCATCACGACCCAACGCCTAAGTTTACCTAATACCCATATTCCAAGTCGTAATGTCGACCTCAACTCAACCTCACTCAATAGAATTGGTATTCTTAGTTATAACTAATAACGTCAACTCGACATTCTGCCGCCGTTTGAGTTAAGAAAGCAATTAAACTCCAAGGTACCTACCTTGAAGTTTCTAGAAGTATAAACATGTAGGTACATAAAAATCAGAGATTTCAACGTAGATGTGTTGCCACTCCTGAGATCTAAATTGTCATACGTTTGTGCCAGAAATAAAAGGGCCGTACATTACCACCTGACCGGATCACGATAGCGCTCAATACTACCGTATAGTGGCCAAGTAGATTAGGTAATGCGGTAATATCAACCGCCGTGAGTTCCATCATTAGAGCTCTACCACCAGTAAAATTGTCACCTTAAGCTTCGCTTTAACCCAAGGCTTCACATGTAACTGAGAACCAGAGAAATCTAGATTAATCCAATCTAGATTTCTCTGGTTCCTTTTCGTTCCTGGTGGACTATCCTTCGAGACTACTCGATCTATACAGTATATTAATTATAAGAATTTTTTTATCTTCCTGATACAAACCACTCAGTGTTACAAGAACAATAGAACAAGCACATCACCTTAAAAGTGTATTCTTTTTCAGCTGGCTGTTGTCCTGGTTGCCTTAAGAATTCTGCTAGCGAAAGAACACCGGCGCCCAGGGGTCTTCTCGCCACTGGACCCCGCCTCTCCCCCGTCCCGCTCCCCCCTCCCGCACCGGACCATCGACCCACCCGAATCACCCACGCGACCAACCACAACTCCCGAGATAAATCCGTTGCTGACAAATCCTGAAATACCACAATTTAATTGTTTTTGCTTTGTAAAAATATGGCACCAAAAGAATATTCAGTCACCACCAAGACATATTGCACATCGACTTTAGGAACGAGATTTCGGCTAATTTCGGCCGGCCCTGTGGAGCGTTATCTCCTTCGCACTACCTACTACGTCTCTCACTATCAGTACTTACGCAGACACTGTCCATCAGAGGTGTATAACGTTCTACGAAGTCGAAAATATCCGATTGTCGCTCTCCTAAGCTCAATATTTCTTGATGGACACTGTATGTCGCCGCGTTCTATAACACGTGTTAATCTGTCATTGAAATGTGATACCTTTGACACAATGCGATATCACAAAGAATTCATGGTAAGATTTTTCTTAGAAATGAGGAAATGTTATATTACGACCATTGTTAAATGTTGCTGATTTTTAAAGGTATTTAATCGGTATTCTACGTTAAATAAAAGTGAAGAAAATTGGTGTCGTGACCAACCCCTGGTTTTGGGTACAATACCCCGAATTCCTGCTCCCGCAACAAGGGATCATGAATTCGTATACACCACACGAGGAACAGGTTTTTGAAAACTCAGCGGCTTGGCAAAATAATGAAACTGCAAGCAATGAAATAACGGAAGACCAGCGCTGGTTGTCCCTCAACCAGCACACGCTGAGTTGGGGCCAATTTGTAACAAATGTATATTTATTACATACTGTTTCAAAAATTGTGTTGTTATGTACATTGTTACAAATAAACGTTTCATTCTTTCTCCAATGCACAGCGGTAAGCTCGCCGCGATAAGTCAATCTATACTATTAGATACGTCATGTCATATTATTATAGTTCTTGCCTTACTGGCGTACGGTCGCCAATTGGCTCTCACTCCGGTTTGGCCATCGAGACGGCATAAAAATGAGAGGCTGAACTAATTATTAACACCAAGTAGCTTGAACTACGATATTGGAAACTATTTTACCGGAGAAAAGGGAAAGGCTAAATAAATAACACTTACCGCAAACAAGGTACTATTCGCGTGGAGTCTATCCACGTAATTCGAGAAGCCATCCCTAGCTATCCGCACTCTAAACCTTTCGGAGAGCGGTTGGCCTCGCCTGGCGTCGTGGAGCCAAAGGAGTAGTTCCGCCTCGTCGCCGCCGGCCGTGTGGCCGAAGTCTCGCATGCTGCACATGAGGTGGTGGGATTGGACTGTGGCGGTGGCCGTGCTGGTGCTGTTGGTGTTGGTGAGCGTGCCAGAGTTGAAACTGCTGCCCGAGCCGCCCGCGCGCCGCAATGTGCCACGCCACTGTTAACAACACAGTTGTGCAATATTATCTTTATCTGACTGTTGCGGAAACATTGCTGAAAAATTATACGTTCTAGAAAGGAGAGCAATAGAGTCTGAGAGTACGTAATTTGCCCATACGCGATCCGCACCCTGAACCTCTCAAAGAGCGGTTGAGATTTTAAAAAATACTTAAGGAATCAAGTGATTTGATCAGTTCAATATATATTTAATACTAGCTTTGCCCGCGACTTCGTCCACGTGAGAAAAAATATTGTTCAGTATATACCCGGACGAAGTCGTGGGCGCAGCTAGTATAAAAGTAGCCAAAGTTACTCCTTATTACATCAGCTACCTACCCGTGGAAGTCCCGTCAAAGTCGGATACACTCCAATTCTACTTATTTATATGTAGGTTTGTACGTATGTATGGATGCATGGAGATAAAAGTAGCCTAAGTTACTCCTTATAACATTATCTTTCTACCCGTGGAAGTCCCGTCAAAGTCGAATACACTCCAATTCTACTCATTTGTATGTAGGTATGTATGTATGGATGTATGGAGATAAAAGTAGCCTAAGTTACTACTTATCACATCAGCTATCTGCCAGTGAAAGACCCGTCAAAATCGGTTAAGCCGTTCTCAAGATTAGCCTCGCCAAACAGACAGACAGACCGACATTCTGACAAAAATTGTAAAAAATGTTGTTTTGATATAGGTACCGTGTATACATACATATGTACTCGTATTTAGTAAAAACCGGTTATTTTAATATTACAAACGGACACTCCAATTTTTATTTTATCTTAATATATATAAATCTCGTGTCACAATGTTTGTCCTCAATGGACTCCTAAACCACTTAACCGATTATAATAAAATTCGCACACCATGTGCATTTCGATCCAACTTGAGAGATAGGATAGCTTACATTACGCTATGACTAATAGGAGCAGAGCAGCGCGGGCGAAGCCGGGGCGGGCCGCTAGTATTTATATAGATGTATAGATATAGCGGTATCAGAAATACATAATTTGTGAAAATGTTGGCTCTCTAGCTATCACGATTTATGAGATATAGGCTGAAAAATGGAAAGAAAAATTTGACTTCAGGCGAGGCTCGAACTCGCGACCTACTGGGAATCTAGTCCAGCCGCTCTTCCAATTGAGCTACTGAAGCCCTGCCCGATTTGTCAAATCTTTCCTTCACATCTATTGCATTGCTTTATGGTAGCAGTAAAATAAAATATATTTCACAAGCATGTGTTAATGCGAAATAATATCAAACAATTAGATATAGGCTGGTCTGGCTGGCTGGCAGACAGACAGACCGCGGAGGATTAGTAAGCCGTAGCGTCCGTTTTTACCTTTTAGGTACGAAACCCCCTAAAAGATAGAACTAAGATACAGAATATCTTAAACATATTCGATTAGATTCTTTAAATTGACATAACTTTTTTATTTCTGAACCGATTTACATGAAACAAACACATAATGTTAAGTGAAACTTAACACAATATATTAGTGAAAACCGCAAATCGAATAAGCCGTTTCTGATATTAGCGTGCACAAACGCACAGACAAACAGACATTTTTCCGGGATAAAAAGTACCCAGTGTTGTGCGCCAAAGGTTAAAGTATAATCATACCAAGTTTCATTGTAATTGGACCGGTAGTTTTTCTGTGATGCTTGAACAAACAGACAGACAGACAGACAAAAATTTTTCTAATCACATATTTGGGTTCGGTATCGATCTAGTAACATCCCCTGGTATTTATTTTTTCAATATTTTTAATGTACAGAATTCACACTTCTACAGTTTTATTATAAGTATAGATTCTAGGTCCGCTTTTATATTACTCAAAGAAAATATTAATCCATGTAGCTAAGTATTTGTAATTCTCAGACCACTTGTGTGGAGGCACGGAAAAGTTGTGTAAGTAAACCAGTATCTATATCCACCACCCATAAACGTAGGTATTATCAGTTCAGTAGGTACAAAATTATATTATATCAGTACTTTTATACTTTATATTAGTACTGTTATATGGTATCTATCAAATAAATAAATAATTGTTTATTTGTAAAATAAGTACAAAGTATTACAAAAATATACTAGTATCTACCTACTTAAAATGTAACAAAGTTTCAAATAGTACAGTCCAATAGATATTTTCTCACGCAATCGAGTGACCGATTATCTTAACTTAATGCTTATTTCGTTTAATATGGAACTGTATGAGCAATAAGAAATTTGACCTCTGGTATCTAATACACTACCTTTCTTGGTGGCGAAGGTAACTGTGTCAACTAAGCTCGGCTAGGATTTGCAACGTCGATATTAAATGACATGTTTTAGTATACTTAAACAATATGACAACGCTGTTCTAAATTATATAGAATGCATATTTGTGCCAATAATTCAAAGTAAGACTTTTGCAGAATCTGAAGGTGTGACAATCTAATTATGAGGTGGCAAACAAGCATGCTGTTCACATTAATGTTAAGTGATGACTGCAGCCTATAGACCGGACCCCAGACCCCACTGAGGCCGAAGGTATTATGCCTCTGTGCCGGAAATTACAGGGCCGTACATTACCACCTGGCCGGAACACGATAGTGCTGAACACTAAACCATTTAGCGGCAAGTATATTAAGTAATGCGGTGGTGCCTACGCCCGCGAGCTCCGTCACTGGAGCCACTCTACCACCAGTCAAAAAGTTGGAAAGAGTGGTAAAAATATCAATAAAATGTAGGTATTTTAAATATCGAAATATTTACTAAATCAGCATTCTTCGTTTCCTCACCGGTTCACCGCAGAGTAGATACATATTCTTTGAACTTTTTCCTTAAACGTGATTTGCAAAACCGCATAGACGTCTCAAAAACAACGTTACGCACGTCTTTAAACGATACTTAATTAATTACAGGCATATATGAACTCGCTTCAAAATGGTCGTTGTGATGCGTTACACGGATTAATACAATACTATTACACAAATAAGTACTAAACTTGACATAAAAAACAGGTACGTAAAAAATCGTACCTTAAGAGGTCAGAGCAGCTTGTGAAGAGCTGTTGGTGAGAAGCGACCCCACACACTCGAATTGGGAGTTCCTCCGAACTGGGTTCGGCCTCATCCGCCGTACAGCTGGACCGAGCGTCAGGTTTTTCACCTCGTCTTGTCTTCATTATCCGGTCTGAGTGGGGCGATAAATTTATGCCTCTTGCAGAAATCTAGATTGTAGGCTGTTATCTGTAAGATCTACGAGTAGAAGTGTCTATAGGCGTAATAGCGGAGAAGTCCACTTCGAGCTGTCCATTCACAAGCAAGTATTGTCCTTCGTCGGTTGACTGATTGTGGGCCCACCTAGGAGACGCGAGAGTCACCAACTGCCCAATTGAGGATTCTTAATAAAATAAAATAAAATTCTTATGTACTCACTGCCGCTGCTCTTTCAGCACTTTCCACGTGAACTCTGTATAGGTCTACGAGACTTATGTCTTCAGGATCTACGGCTTCAGCACCGCGACGTGGCACAAGCTCCAAGCCCAACTTCCTGTAACAACATACAAAAGTCAATTTAATTATCTAACTAAGAATATTACTTTCTTTGGCTAGAATTTATCCAGGTATGCAAATAGTAAAAATGTTACATATGGGTATATTTTAAATACGCAACAAATACATATATACTAGTATACGATTAAAGGATTCTGCTTACGTGACGAATTTCACGTAAGTTCTTATATTTTCAATAATAAATGCAAATGACGTTTCTTGAAAATCGAGAATAAAGTCTACAACTGGTAAATAACATTAAAACCACAAATGCACATTAGCGAATTCATGAGAAACTGTAATGTAACAAACTGTAGTAATAGGGCTAATCAGGGCATTGAATATTGGAACACTACTCTTAATTCACAAAAAGGTTGCTACTGATAACATAAAAATTAGGAAGCTAATTTTATTTCATTCATCTGTCTAATAGAGAAAATAATTCAGATAGATAAACAGTGTATATCTACAATCCAACAATAAGACATTTACAAAACCACAAATAATAAAACTGTGCGAATATTATGAATCACTTATAAGGATTCGGCGTATTGCTTATTCAATACATACCGGACATTGCCAGAGAGTTGGGCCACCAGAACCTCTTTAAAAAAGCAAGCAAACGTTTGTTAAATAGAAAGGCTCGAATTCAGGGCCAAATTGAGTTTAAACGCGTCTAATCTTCTTGTCCAGTCTCGTGCCAAACACCATGGCGAGGATAAAATAATACGTTTGAGAAAAACTATTCTAAAAGCCAAATTAGGTGATCGGATAATCGGTCACGTAGACGGTATTGTAGAACGAGCTTTCAATCAACTCACGTAGCCTATGCGTTTGCATGCCGACTAGCTAATAATGCAAACTAAAAGGAACCCTAACTTATAATATAAAAAGTCATATAATACAATACAATGCAGGAGCTTTCGACGTATGGACATAAGTTAAACAAAACACGAACAACTTATACGAAAGTCAGACACAGGTATATATGTGTGAAACCTGAATTCCTTACGAATGTTTCGCAATACGTGGTTCTTTCGCAGAGTACGAGTCATATAATAAGAAAATCGAATCATATAATAAGAAAATATAAGTTCGTCCGTATACGCTGCCAACTACCAACTGGTGCATTAAAGATAAAAACAAAACTTAATAAGCGAATTGAAAGCCTTTTCCTGTTTGAAGATACATATTATATAACGACAAGCAAGTGGTTTAATACATTTCTGCAGAATTATTAGGAATGCCAACATGACTTAAGTCACTAACGATGAATCATGATCTCTTGATATAGGTTATTGTTAAATGTTTACCTACATACAACTTCAGAAGCCTACTGCTAAACTGATATTTTCCTTTTAATAACTCTGTTATATTATGCTATTACGTTTTTTTAAATTAAGAACAAGTAGTACAACCGTTTAGCTGGCTGGAAGTGGGACATACCTACATGACACAAAATGGGCACTTAAAAAGCGTCAAATTGATATTTCACAAATGGATTCCTTAATCAAAAAATAGGTTAAGACAAACCCCAATATTTTTAAAGACTTAACCAAGAACACCCTATGTCGTGGGGTACGAGACACAAAGTTAAATACTTATGGTTTTGTGTGTAGTGGGAAACACCCTAAACATTTCTTCAGCTTTCGAACACCCTTAGTCTGGGTTGCACCAAGATATTTGATAAAGTTATTGTAACATTTCATATCCTTCTCTAACTTAAACAAATCTGTTAAAGTTAGACAGGAATGTGAAATGTTACAATAACTTTAACTCTAACAAATATCGTGGTGCAACCCAGGCTTAGTGTTAGAAAGCCGTAAGCTGAGCCCTGAGATAAGAGGCGGACGGACAACGGAGCCACGGCAATATGTGCAAAACTAAGGAACGGCTGAATCAATTCGGATATATTTTTTTCAATGTTCGTTAAAGTTCGAATAAGGCTCTGAGGTATAGCGAGAAAATAGCAATAAATAACATATGTTCGACAGAATATAAACTGTTCCCAGCTGTTATGTAACTGGACAGAACGAATTCGGTCTAATCAGGTAGTCAGATAGTTTAACTATAGGTATATGTTGATATTTCGTGATTTTGGGCATAGGCCAGTGGATGTGATGAGGCGGTGTGCAGCAGAAAGGTCGTCAAACCAGTTATTCAAGCGACACTCAATGACTTCGAACACTACTTGCGGCCTATTGCCACCCAATGCTTAACTAAACCACACCGCCGACATATGGATTATCATGAATATGGTCAATATAGATATTATAGATGCTCACTCAGAAAACCGACCGAGAGCTTGACGACGTCGAAACTACGCACCGATATGGTTTGGAACAAAATGATAGAACTGAACATAGTATTACAATAAAAATAAAGCTAAAGAATCTAGCTTTACTACACTATTATCCACCACTTCGGCCCAACAAATTCCAAGAAAATGGTCTGTTACAGACAGAGAGTGGAAATGTCTCTGACATTCGACGTACCTATATTATTATCATGCAACAAGCGGAATTCCGACAATTTACGATGCTCTTATAATTTTCAGTCAAATTTGCATAAAAATGTTTATAAATATATTCTTATAAAAAAAAATGCATAGGTACTTATGCATTTATTTTTAACATTTTAACAATAACCAAGTAGGTAGGTATAATACGCGACATATAAGTTGGACCTATGTTTTGTTTTCCATTTAATTAAATTTCCTCATAATCACCTAACATTCACAATTTATAGAAATATATAAGTATTATATTTGAATACGACAAAATCACTTTTCGTTTTATTATTCATTTTAAAGTTGTCTTTCTTCGTAGGTATTTTTGGACCGCCATTTTGGTTCAACTTATTTGCCGCGAACTATACCTATGTATAAAAAATAATAGTCTTATTTTAAAGAAGATCACATGTTCATAAAATCAATAATATCTTTCTTTTACAGCTGCAGAGGCATGCGGGATCTTAAACGATAGAAGATGATCACAACTATTCATGATACAACCAGGACAAGCTAAACGTCTGCAACGAATAAGTAAACCTAGTAAATAAAAAAAAAAAAAAAACACGATTAATTAAGTGAATTAGGTAATAATAAGATCTCCATTGTAATAAAGTAATATTTGAAAGTACACCAGTATAAGGACAATAAACTGTAAGTTGAGAATATGCAAAGTTAGGTCATAAAGAATGTTTAGATAAATAATACAGACGTCTAGATAGCGGGCACCGCGACAGTGGGGACTGGTAAATCAAGTTTCGCGAGCAAATTCGGCACATCGAACTTTTGGTTGTTATAGCATTTCGTTAATATGATTCAACTGTCTCACGGGATTTCAACATTAACTACTTTCACGATCATTTTTATTATGCAATATGTACATTGTTAATCCTACATTATTATAAAGAATCATGGCATTTTCCACAAATTTATTTGTATAGAAAAAAATAATGTAAAGGTAAAACATCTTTGAATCTAAAATCTAGAGAGCATAAAGAACATTTCAAATATTTTCACCTCACCGGAATGAAAATGGTATTTCATACCAACAATAGAAGTCGTGCACACTAAACTTTTAATAGCCCCCGACGCAAAATGAGGGGAGTTATAAGTTTAGACTTTTCTACCTGTCTGTGGCTGTCTGTCTGTGACATCGCAGTTCGCAAACGAATGTACCGATGCGATGCAGTTTTTCATTCGAAATCCAGTTTCCTTGCGGTCACTAGCTATGTTTGAAGATATTCAGCTCTGTTTGAAATTAATCAACAGAATCTGAGCCAATATTGAAGCTAAGAGTCCCAAATTTTGCTTTTATGCTTTTATTTAAGTAACGTATTCCAATCCACTCACTATAATATGATGACCAGCAGCAGCTTGTGTAAGGATCTCAACCAATATTGAAGCTGAATTCCATATTTTGGACATGTGTTTAGTTTCATTAAATTTTCTAGACTTCAAATTTTAATAAGGGTCTCATGTTGACCAGCTACTTGTGAAAGAAGTTTAGCCGAAGCCAAAAAATCTTAATTTAGGTTAAGTATATGTTTAATTTAGGACCATTTTCTATATCACTCTCTAAATGGAGGTCTTATGCCAATCAGCCAATTATGAAATAATATCTATAAATAAGTATTATATATAGCTAATTCTACTTATATGCCTACTTTTAGTAGGTACCATTTTTTTTAAATACTTACTAAAGCTAATTTTGCAACGTCCAATATTTCCATTTAATTTTATCTTAAACTTCTTATGCCGGAGAGGTGAAAATATTTTAAACATCGGAAAATGTTTTTAGGTAGGTACCTACTCAAAATAATATTTCAAGCTGTTGTTACACTTTGCACTTTTTTATTTTTCAGGTTTCTTGCAAGTGCCTTAATTCCCAAAAAAATATTATACTAGCTTAAACCTGGTTTAAGCCAATACTAACTGGTAATTACAGTATGTTCTACGTGTTTTCCTGAGACGTTTCCATGACAATCGCCCGATGGCAACCGCATACCAATATTTCTTGCTGTGCATGTCACCGATGATTCAAGGAATAAGGTACCTATCAAGTTGTGTGATTCAATTTCCTCAAACAACGAGTTCGTGTACTTTCATAAACTTGTGTATAATATTAGGTTGTGGAAAAAGTTTCTTCGCATTTTTTAAGATAATTCAAAACATTTTTAAATAAAGTTTATTTAAATTTAACTAAAGTATGTATGTACCATTTTGTTCGATAACCTTTTGCCATCTTGTAGGTAGGGACATGATCCCATTGCTATAAAAATTTTGGGACTTCTCATCAAATTACCGCGACAATTGGATTTGGCAGTCCTCTCGTGATGTTAACCTAACATTGCATAAAGAATTCTGAAGAGACCGAAACAGGTGGAAATCTGAAGGTGCAAGGTCAGGACTATACGGCGGATGCATTAACACCTCCCAGCCAAACTCTCTTAATTTGAGTGGCTATAGATGTGTGAGGTCTAGCGTTATCACGATGAAACACCACACCCCTTCTGTTGATCAATTCCGGCCGCTTTCTCTCAACTTCTTGCTTTGATCTCATCAGTTGTTCGCAGTAGAGTTCAGAATTGATAGTTCTGCCTGGTGGTAATAGCTCATAATGAATTATGCCCTTCCAATCCCACCACACACCCAACATCACCTCATTGCGAATTAACCCGGGTTTTGCCACAGTCTGTGAAGCCTGACGGGCCTTTGACCACGACCTTTTTCGCACGTTCTTGTCGTACGTGATCCACGTTTCATCACCAGTTATCAGCTTCTTCAAAAATAATTTGGTTTCATTACGTCGTAATAAAGAATCACAAATGAATACACGGTTTATTAGGTTTCTTTCAGTGAGCTCGTTAGGTACGCAAATATCGAACTTTTTTTTGTACCCAGCTTTTTTCAAATGCGCCAAAACTGTTTTGTGATCAATTCTCAGTTCTTTAGCTACGTCGTAACTACTGATATGTCGATCTTGCTCCACTTTTTCAAAAATGGCATCCATTTTATCCGTTATAGGGCGACCAGAGCGAGGTGCATCTTTGACATCAAAATTTCCGGAAAACGCTTAAACCAAATTTATGCTACTCTCACAGACACTGCACTAGGTCCATAAACATCGCAAATTTTTTTCGCTGCTTGCGTTGCATTTTTACCTTTTTTGTAGTAAAATTTTAATTTATCGAATTTCTTCATTAGATTCACTCATCTTGACACACATTTGCCTAATTTGAATTTGGAATTATGTTCTTTAAAATTTTAACTTTCAATGATTCCAAAACCAGCCAGATACAAATACTACAGCCAAAGAGATTTTATTACAAGTTCATACATACTATAATGCGAAAAGACTTTTTCCCCAACCTATTATATCGCACCTTTAGAATTGAAGTGGCATACCTACCATCAAATGACAAAAAAACATGTAATCTATCAAATTATTAATAATAGTTGGGTAGTGAATTTCTCAAATTAAATTATGGTAGGTGCTTAGCCATATTATATAGGCAGAGATAAATACTTAAACAGACATGACTTATGAATAGGTACTGCAAATTTATGTAATTAAATATAGGTTCTCCATCAATCCGCATTGGTGCAGCGTGGTGGAGTAAGCTCCAGGCCTCCCCCCAAAAAGGGGAGAGACTCGTGCCCAGCAGTGGGACGTATAATGGGTTGTTATTATTATTATTATTAAATATAGGTAAGTAGGTATGTATTTTTATAGATAACTAATAATACATTTTAACAACATTCAAATAAATAATTTGTATTTTAAACTGAATAAACAACAACAAAAAAAAACAACAATTTTATAAGTAACCGGCATGTCCGGCAACTTGCCAGATAAAACAAACAGGGCAGTCATTTTCAATCAGACATTACCTATTAAAAGCAAGAAACCTGGAAACAAGCATTATGTTGTAAAAACACCATAAAATTTAAAATCATTTAGAAAACAAAATTATACCCGAAACCTGTATTTGTTGTGGATTATTGGCCATTTTATATAACCTACAGCGTAGTCTTTTTTTAACATTTAGCTCGAGCACAGGTAGAATGGACTGCATGCCTAGCCAATGACAGAGCCGCCGCGACCAGCTGACTTGACCTCTTCGCTGACCAATGGCTTTACAATCGATGAGTTATTATTATTTGTTAACTTGACTAAGCAGCGATATATTTCTTACTTTATTGACTTAATGGATTGAGATATATGTCAGAATTTCAATAAATCATTTAAGTATATTTCTTTGGTAGAACACCTACCTATAGCGAGCTGTTTACGTTGTAATACTTAAGTTTAACCTATAATTTTAACTAAGTATGTAAATTGTAGATCACACAACTACATTTAGATAAATCATTTAAAATTAAGATAGGTATGTAACCAACCCCTTTTTTTGTTATTAGTTGTTACACTTTTACTAACAATCTTCTATGATTAGCGTGGCATTTTTCAAAACTCAGAAAGTTAATCCAATAAATTTAGGCCGTAAACAACTTGAAAGATTAATACTCTGACATAATTGGCGCTGCCAACAATGTGTTAATTATCAGCCGCGGGCGAAATTCATCCGTACAAAACCAGTAATCACAGCAGCATCTAAAAAAATTGCCATCATATGAAACTTAGCACGGAGAAAACGCAAGAAGTCAAGACGGTCCGAACTTGTTCCCCGATGGTTTCGAGTACGGCTACTGTGCATTTACAAAAGTTTAAAGAGAGCGGGACGGACAATGAGGGCCCGCAGCGAGAGTAGCGCGTACGACAGAGGCGGCTATAGATGCGCACACGCCGTCAGTGTTCGGTAGTGATACACGCGCGAGTAGACGCGCAGGAGGTCGACCGAGTGCCGAGTGCGCTTTCCAGTTCGCGTTCCCGACTCACGAGCAGCTGGCGTGCGGTGTGCCAGTCGCCGCCACCACTCGTTTTACTCCAATCATTTTATTTATCCACAATTTCTGGGCTATCCCCGTAATATGACGTGACGCTGACGCGAGGAGTGCTGTCTGCGAAGCAAAGCTGTGTTTGTGGTGTTGTGATTGAAAGACGTAACGTTCGGGTTTTAGGAAATCACGGGCGCTTAAATTAACTGTTATTTTGAAAAGGTGAGTTATACCACAAAAGCTCGGTGTATTGAGACGCGCTTAGCGCCTATCGACGACGCGAGGAATGCAGTTTGACGGCATACGTATGGGGCATGTGCAGGAACAAAAGCCTTGTGCACAGTCATCACGGTTCTTTTTTTCTTTTCGCCCGCTTTCTTGGGAGGGCGGTTGGTTAAACAAGACAGATGAACGAATATGACGTAGCGTATGCAGGTTATGAATTAAACAAGTTACAAGGTGTTAGAAGTGTCTCACAGGTAGCGGCCCTGTCCTCATTTACCTGAGTGGCTAACAACTGGGCCGGGACGCCACCGTCCCCTTTGCCGGGAATTACGTTTGAATAGAACGGACACAAGTCCCGACCAGTGATTATTATTAACACCCCAATGTCTAAATAAATACATTTATGTCTGATATTACATGTTTCGAAATAAGTTTTAGCTTTGTCAATATTTGTAGGCCATTGCCACGATCATTCTAAAATTGAGTCCGTTACTATCATAATATGTTTGAGCAGTTAAGATTTATCGCCTAAATATGTATACATAATTAAGAAGTTTATAACTACATACGTTTAAAAATAAATACTTTCTACGTGAATGTAATGAACGATGTTTAGGTGAAGGACACCTGTTATTGGTAACAAAAGAAACACTACCTGGTTCATTTAATGTGTACCCGGATGTATTTGTGTTAGTAAATTAATAGTGCCTGTGTGTAAGGCAGGTCGATTACCTCCGGCTAGTAGGTACATGGGTAGTAAATAAAAAAAACCACCTGTTTTTGCGTACAAGTTTTAACAATGTTGTTAACTTTACACCTAACAGAAAAAGTATTATTAAGTAATAATCGATAGAACCGGAACAACGTCGTGTTTCTCGGGAATAGAATCGAGGAGAGATCAAGTTATAATATTGCAAACATGCCCACGTGCAGTGTAGAGGACCAGTCGTTGACTGTTAGCTCTCAAATCATATCCCAAGCTACGAAATAATAGAAGTTACAATTTCCTATCATTCATATTTGAGACAGTAAATTATCAGGATTTTGTATCCAATAGTTATTTTAGAAGCCATAACAATAGCGAATTCGGAATGGTTTGGGAATAGGGTTTGATCCAAGCTAAGGATAAGAAACAAGGTAAGCTCTAAGTAAAGTTTGTCATAGTTGTATTGAATTTCGATTATTTAGGAAGCAGGCAATTTGACTTCCTCGCCTTGATCCACTACTGATCCGTTATAGTTGTACGATATTTCTTCAATATCAATAATTTTATATTTTACTTAACCAATACACAGTAAAGGACGTTGAATGTATTTCAAACAAAAACAGGAATTCCTACGAGGCTTACATTTAAATAACAAATGACGGTACAATGTATCGCCACTAGGAAATCATGCTGTTCCCAGCGTTCACGAGCATAGTGGACGAAAGAGGCAATCTTAACCAGTGATGCGACACTACTTGGTATCCATATAAGTAGGTATTACGGGCATGATAATGAATAGAATGCGGCATAAAGGCCATTAAACGTGTTACCAACTGGAATAAAATATGTCGGATCTTATGTCATGTCATCCAAAATATCAGTAGATATTAAATTTTAATATTTATTTAACAATATAATCAATACTACGTTACCTAAAACAATGGGTACATTTAAATTAAAAAAAAAGTATTATCTTTAAGACAACTCTGCAGGAGCACTTTCCCAGAAAAGTATCATAATGTTATTCTAATCAAAATTCAATAGATTCTGCTTGGAGAGATCTAAAATTAAATGTAAATTTATTCATAAGTAATACCTATCACTTAACATAATATATTATATTAATATGAATATCAGTAGCAGAAATAAATGTTACCATATTTTATATATCCGAAACAACGCTAGTCTCATCAGGTCACACGATTCTTGTCACGGAGTGTGAACGTCACCTGCAACATCGATAGATACGCAACTGTTCTGTTGATAGCCAAATACTCGTAACATAACAATTAACACAACTGTATAGCAGATAAAACAAAAAAAAGTATTTAATTTTTATATAACGTAGGTGGCCAACAGTCACACGGATGTTAAATGATATAATAATTGTGAATATATAAAAAAAAATGTATTGACAAAAACAATTTACAATGATTAGGTAATATTGAATCCATAGATTCCCGAACTTGTCTACACTGTATTCCGGGAATCAGTGGCTGCTCCGATGATGATGCCTATATAGATATGGACAGGACATTACACAAACACCAAAGGTTAAAATGCTATCCGGAGACCTAGTTTTTATGGGTCTGTGGTAGTTATTAAGGGGCTACACGTTGACAACAAAATTGAAGCCACAAAAGTCACCCATCCCAGCTTATTGTTGCAGTAGGGACTGCATCAATGGTATTCTGATAGGTCCAAACGAATAACCAATATCCAATATACAACGTCAATCATTATCAAAGATTCACGAAGATACAATCTTCGCCATAAATTGGTTGAACGCACATTTTGAATATTGCTTACTTATAAAAGACGTTAAAGGTAAATTGTATTAGGCACATGAATAAGCTCGACTGATCACAAAAGCATAATAACATTCATGACATGCCTAGGCCAAAGCTTAAAGTTTCATTTTACAACCTTTTGTGTGCAGATTCTTTGTTTCACGATATGGCAACAAGGAAGGTTCTCTTGTATAATTTGTTTTTGCAAGGGAAGAATTGAGTTTTTTTTCCATAACTACGAAAACATTAGGTTCTTTCCTTTAAAAGGATGTGATAATGGTCAGTTTTTTGCTGTTACTTATTAAGGTGTGTGATATCCCAATGTTGAATCACTCATCACATGATTCATTTAGAGAAGGGTGTAACATTTTACATTAAAATAAACCTTAGAGTGGTTATGTTTTATAATTTAGATAATTCGTAATGCGTTAAATCTTTTAAAATCTTATGATAAAATTTGAGAGAAGAATAAGAATTGGAAAACATGTGATTCTATATTAATGAATGCTTCTATGATATTTACTTTAATAATAACTCACAACTTATTGATGTTAATTTAATATGTTAAACTGTGTTGTTATTAGGGTTATTGTGGATGGTATAAAAAAATTAAAAACTAAGAAAAAAGAAAACAATACAAATAGTCAGTTTTACTTAATTTATTTCTGGAATTAGACTCGATGCAATATTCAATTACAGGTTTTGTAACTAAATTTTCGAAATGAAATCTAAATTGCTGCCAAATACGTACTAACTTATATGATGCATGATATATTTTATTGATAAAATTATAAGGAAAAATCAAATATTTTGTCGGTTTAGTCTTAAACAAATATTCGTCACACATCCGTCAGTGTATCTCCAATGATTCAACGGAGCGTGTTCGATACAACGTCGGTTCGAAAGCTGATAAGTCCGCTCATCGCGTATGCAATACACGCAATATCAATTAGCCCGCACAAGTTTTACAATGCGCAACTTGTCTACCAATTTTTTGGGCACATCTGCTTTGACCTCTGAGTAATACTGTTTTTTCACCAGCATCTGGTGCCCATATTTATCGTCTTGTAATCTTAGTATTTCAGATGATTTTTAAGCATTATGTTTTTAACAGTTAGACACAACTGTCTTGTCTTTAAAATGCAAAAGCATTCACTTTATCAGTCGATTGTCTTAGAAATTCAAAATAGTAGGTCGGTACATGAGAATCTTGAAATTGATAGTAGTGAGATATAGATCTTATATTTATACATCTTTTATTTGAATAATATCATATTTATGAATAGGTTGATTCTTTAATTGATTCAATAGATGTGGTAATATAAATATTTAAGCAACGATGAATAAAATTAAATGATCTAAATGTTAACGATTCAAATAAACTATAATTCCCTTTTACTGCTTCAAGTTTGAAATATCAGACTGGCCCAAGTGTTACTTCAATCACTAAACACAATATAAATAGAGAATACCTAATATTAACATGTAATATGAAACTAAAGCCTCAAACCACAAGAGTTGTTCAGGGGAGTATTGTATATCGACATATTATGAAAAAAATCCATCATGCTCATGAACAACACCGATAACTGTATTGTGCCGGCTATGCGATTTACTTATCTGTCATAACAAAACTACATCCTCTGAGTTATTCATGTGGTTTCCAAAGTGGCTACGGCATTAACGGCGTACACAAGAGTCAATGAATGTTAATTATATTGGCCCGAAGACGTCACGGACCGACGAGCAACAGCGAGCTGTAGCAGGCAACAAGAAACGAGAAATCATTTACAACAGACACGACAGTTCACCGTTCACTTATATTCAGATCTTACCTAATAATTGCACAGGTACCTTATTTCGCCACTTCAGTCATGCTTTTACTTTTATATCTTCGACAACAAAGCCACTCGATCTAAACGAACATTTATCAATATGAACCCAGTGTTTATGAAGACAAGAAGACAAGCTCACACGAAATAATGTATAGTTGCCGGTCTAATAGATCAATTTCGAGATCATTAAACTTGAGCGTCGGCTTATTTGGATCGTTTATCTATTTCTTTTAGGTTATGAATGCATGAAGCGTAAATTCTTTTCCCACGAATGTGTTGTCAGCGATACGTATTGTGGATGCGTATACGGACGCAGCTCTCGTCTCCCGCAATTAGTGTCCATTCAGAGACCAGTCGACGCGTGCCGACAAATATAACCACAGCAGCTGTTAACGCACGCCTAACTTGTTATCTTTACGCTACTTATTTAGTTTATCCTGCAGCTCGATCATTCCATACAAGTTGTCATTGTGATATGATATAGCTCTGCAGTAACATGTCCTTTAGAAAGGGTTTACTACGCCGTTTCCTGTTAAGATAATCGGTGCATTTAAAACACAATAATTACTATATCTAGTGAACAGACATATGTGAATGAAGAAATAAACTATGTAAAACAAATAAACCGGATAACGAGTGTAGATGAGGATGCGCCAATTTCAACTTCAAATACAAGCAATATACAATTCCTAGTGGGTGCTGCATTGCTCATATTACCCTGTCAGTTTGACAGTAGGAGGTCATTGATAAATGAGCGTAACAAGTGAACGAAGCGAAGATACAAAGTTAACAGTGACACAAAAGATTCAGGGACACAGCTCATCATAAAAGCCGGTTGGCACGCACACTCAAACCTCATCTTCCAGTCATGTTTATCAGTAACAAAACCAACATACGGGTTACAGTCAAGTTGGTTATTATTTAAGAACAAATATAATATAATAAGTCAAGGGAACAACATTATTCGAGTTAAGATCTAACTAAGCCGTAAATCATGGTTAAATTAACAGATACAGTTAAGAATGATGCCTGAGGTATCTAATACGAACCGTGGCCGTGGACTAAACGCTTATTGCCAGTCTTAAATTACCGCGACCGTAAATAATCTACCTAAAGCGAGACGCTGGAGATGGCGAGACACGACCAGGATTGTCGCTACGCAAACTGGTAAACTGGTTTCCGCGTAAAATTTGCGTTACCACGCGATGCATCAGCCAGTCTCAGGGAGGTAAAGGCAGCGAGGGGGTGAAGGTGGAGCGGGGAAGTTGGAAACGCAGGAGGCGAGCTGTGGCCGGTCGACGACCTGCCGCATGCCCTGCGCCGGCGCACCATTCGCCTTCATCGCGGCCGGGGCCGTTCCTAATACGATTAAGAGATTATGTTAGCAAAAATATTAAAAATACGTCATGAATACGCAACGTCCCGAGTAGGCTTTGAAATGCTGAATATTAAACGCTATATCTGCTGTAATATTGCGTAACGCAAGTGATTTAAAATATGTTTCGCAATCACTTTAACGTAAATCAATAGATTTTGTTTAAAAACGTAAGCCCGCATATGTTGCTGTGCCAACTCGAAGCAAACACAATATTGAGGCCAATTTATTAAGTGTCATTTTCGTAACCAATAAGGTGCATATTATAACAATCTCGTTGGCGCATTCCAAACACAATTTAAAACGTGAACATCATTGATCTATTAATTTTTGTTCCCCCCAAGCGACCTAAATAATTTATCTTGGACACACGACACCGCGTAGGAACGGGATCAAGAAGTCGTCAAGGTTATATCCATTTGTCATGAGTTACCGTCTAGGATGTTGGAGCATAATAATTCCTACGTACAAATCCTTCTCAAGTTTTAAACTTACGCTTGAAAGTTAAGGTTTATAAAATATATGGTTCAAAAGACAAATTCAGACGAGAGACCGGTCAGACGGTGAAGAAAAAATATTTGTTTATAAAAACCTTAAACCCGAACCTCTATTGCAAGGCGTGGGCGAGAGGTAGCCGCGTCGTTAAATTATGTGTGAGGTCATTGATTGAGGAGACAGGGCTCTAAAACTTGTCTCCATGCATATGACGACGATAGACGATCATTCATATAACGGCTCATGTATCGAAATTGAATAAAATTACTAGAAGTAGGAAATAATTATTAAAAATTTGCTATTACTAAAATAACGTTACCTGCTTGCCCAGCTCACGAGAAAAATGTGACAATTGATTACATATTGTTCGTGGCCGATATCGGCCAACTGCGGCTCGTACCATACTGAGTATATAAAATTTTACCGTTGTGATTGAGTATGGATAACGCATGGCACTTGTCGCGACACAACTTTAACCCGTCGAATTATTTATAGTGGCCCCAGGAGTAACTATTGTGTTTATGTCTACTGTTCGGTATTTATAGTTTAACGAAGAGGGGATGTCGTTAATTTGAATTTCTATCTTTTATTTCAGACAATAAGGAAGTAACTCAACATGGCGGTGTTCGGTTTGGCGACAGCTGTAGCGAGCTTCGTAAAAATTCGATACCTGATCGACAAAGCAGTCATCGACAATGTGGTGTTTAGGATGCACTACCGCATCACCGCAGCTATAATGTTCCTGTGCTGCATTCTTGTCACCGCCAATAACCTTATTGGTAAGTCAACACATTTTTAGATTATACCTTTTTTATATCTTTGTATCTAATGACATTAACGGTAAAAGTTGGGTACACAGTTAGAGTTAATATATTATAAATAACGCTTTCGACATCGCCAGCCCATTTACCTTGAATAACAATTAACCAGTTAAGAGTATACGCTAGGTGGTTTCAGTGATTCAAATTGTGAAAGTGTATAAGAGTAAAATGTAGGTATGAAAACACAGTGAAAGTCAATTTCAAACGCAAGCTAATTACGAAACACCAAGTACATTTTTCGCGAGAAACCAAAATCGAATGACCTACAAACCTTAGATCTATCGAATACGAGGAAATAACTGTCCGTCTGGAGTGTGGTCTCGAGACTACCGTAAGAGAGACATGAGTCACTGAAGTTCATTGTTCATGTGGCATCATGAAACCATCTGTATGTAACAGTTACCCAAATTGAGACGTCAGAGTAAATTGGTTGTACACATAAACAAATACACGAAGGCGTGAACGTACGTGATAACGTTGAATCCAATGAAGCGAATCAGGCCAGTGAACTGATAAAATATAAAAGATTTTGACCTGTCTCGAATGACAAGTGTGGGCGAGTACTAGCTTCAGATGGACAGACTTTACGACTTTGACATTGTTTACGTAAGATGTGTAGATATCATCTTGATAGGTCAGTAAGATCAATATTAACACAGATATATTGTGGATCAAATTAATAATTTAATGTTCATTTTACAATAATTGCTTAGTTAATGTTATCAAAATGTTTTTTATATCTAATGACTTGATTTTGTTTAGGCAGCTGAAACACGCAATCGAGAGCTCTTGTGATATTCCGTAAAATTAGGTGTCGATCATACATTCTTAGATACAATTTACTACACAATAGTGACTACTAGATTTTGAGTTTATAGTAAGAGAGCCATACAAACTGATTCTGACGTAAGCAATTAATATAATTTATGAAAAATGACGATTATAAAACGAGTAATTAATTTAAAAACAGCATTAATAGCAACTTTGCAATGATAAATATAAGTTTTTGTAACTCCACATTAACTGCTTACTAGTGCTTACAGAGCTAGGAAACTCAAAGATAACGGTAATGGACTTGTATATACTTACAGAAAATAGCTAAAGTTAGAGTATTCTATATACTATATACATACTAACATGTTAAACATCACTTTAAACAGTTAATAACAAACTATTTCCGTAAGCGAAGTTCTGTAGTTATTCTATGTCCTTCCATATGGTATGCCGTTGCCGCCACACGACATAGTTTCATGAATGGTTTTAATAGTTTACGAAAACTGTCATTTCAGCGAGTCTCACGTAAGTGCTGCTAATTTAGCCGTTTACTGCTTCTCCAACAAACGTATCATGACCTATTTCTTCCAACAACAATTTAAATTCAGTGTTATTATAAGTATACAAATTTACGAAACTTTCCGTTCCCTCATCAGTCCACAGTATTCTACACATTTATTCCAATACCAGATCTGATTGTAAAAAATTTACACGTGTATTTTTAACGTCTCTTAAGATTCGCTAAATGAATCATCATAAGAAGTAAAAAAATCTGAAACCGTAGTTAAAGATGTTAAGCCAAAGATTGTATTGACTTCATTAACTTTATTTTTATGTTATGTTTATGTCCCATAAATAAACGATAATTGGCAGTTAGGAACAATTTACTTTGAGTTCAATGAGTTAGTGAAAAAGTATTAAGTATTCTCAAGTGGCAACAAGACCAGCATAATCACACATAACACAATGTTTAAGCCAGTGTTATCGCATGCCCCTCATTTGTGAATAGTGAAGCTGCCGACATAAACAGATGTAGATTTCTTAAGCACTTTGCTACTTATGACTTGCAATGCTACTTCAATTTTAAACTTTTTTTGCGGAAATGTTCTCAGGGCATTAAACTATAAGAGACTGACCCGCAAAAAGTCTCTGCACAGTTTTTTACACTGGTGCTGATAGTCAAATATATTTTTTGTTCGATAGGAATTTCGGTTCCAATTATGAAACTCGTTTCAAAACCACTAATAAAAAGTCGCATTAGCCTGTGATGTCAATTTTACCGATGTTCATAATTATTTACGTGTTACGCAATCTATCATAAGATTTTCACAGAGAAGTAGGTACTTTATTCTCTGTATCTCTATTTAACTGGATTATTTTATAACTTTACTTTAAGTTCACATTGATGTTAAGCGATGACTACAGCCTACAGATACACAAATACCAGAGGTTACTGGTGGTAGAGCTCCAGTGACGGAGCTCGCGTAGGCACCACCGCATTACCTAATATACTTGCCGCTTAATGGTAGTGTTCAGCATTATCGTGTTCCGGTCAGGTGGCAATGTACGGCCCTGTAATTTCCGGCACAGAGGCGTAACACCTTAGGCCTCAGGAGTGGTAACGCATCCGCATTTGACCTTGGTCTTTGTGTGGGTGTCTATAGGCTGCAGTCATTACTTAACATCAATGTGAACTGCATGCTTGTTTGCCACTTCGATTACATACAAAAAAAATAGAGCCTATGCTCTAGTATTCACTTTACACCAATGTAAATTGCGTGCTTGTTACCATGTTTAAACATACTTAAATGGTTTATACATTCATAAGGAATAATTTAATTCAAGGAAGATTTTGACAATTAACTAGACCTTTGTAAATTTCCGTATTATCTCTCGGTCTATTTGCTGCTAAATAACTGAATTCAACGTTACAGCAATTGTTCAGACGTTAATGAACGGCACTAATGACAAAGGTTTTATACTCGGGTCTCAAGAATAGGAGCATACCTATCTGCGTTTTGCGCATATGTTCACGTCTGCAGTATCGCTTCAAACATGCGAGTGTTTATTATCATTGTAACTATTCAGTAGTTTAATTACCATATAAATAGATCAGCATATTATAAACTTAACGTCTTATACCTAAATGCAATAAGATACAACATATCTTATCGTAAACAAGTATTCTAAAGATTTTATTTACTTATCTAATAAATACTAAACGACATCAAACAGCTGCAGCGTAAACAGTTCTTTTGTTTTCAATAGAAAACTGCGCGTGATCTGGATTAGTACATAAGTATCAATGACGAGTCATTTAATTGCGTTAGGTCACGTCTTTGATCCAAGTATCATCTGTAGTCAAACACATTCTTAGGTAATACATTCAGTACAAAATATAATTACGCCTCTACTTTAAAACTATAAAAGAGTCATGATATGTATGGTCCCATTATCTTGAAACAGCAACGGAATTGAATTGAAATGTCTTGTTATATCCATTTATGGCTTGCTTTATTCATCTTACAAATAGTGAATCGCTTATGTCTTTTGTAAAACAAATAAAACATCAAAACGCATACATATACAACTTTCCAAGATAGATAGAAAATAATTTTGTGGTGGCGAAACGGGTCTAAAGGACCACAGAACTTCAGTATAAAGATCGTTAGTGGATATTTAATAAATTTGCTAGCTATCATCACGCGGTCAGTAGTCTTATCAGTTGATCATTAAGCGGCAATTTTGTCGAGCGGTACCGTTATGAAAACTCATTAAGCCAAGGTTAGGTTGATCACTTAACTACTTCCACCGACATTACTGGACGTAACCTGCCTGTCAAGAAACGTTTCAAACTGTTAATTTTTCATAATAGTCGTGTTCTAATTATGTTTTAAAAAAGTAACATTAAGTTTAAACAAAATAATAGAACAACTTAGAGAGTTTTGGTCATCCCTTCCTATACATTATTGTATATTAAATAAGAATATACAATCTTTAACAGAGCTTCAAGATTTCATTATAAGTATTTGACGCTGACCGCATTGACGCTGATGGAAATAATAGTTACCATACGAACAAGCATTTGATCTGTCTGGAATACTTTTTTAATATCCGAAGTTTAATCTTCTTCTTCTCGTGTCAATGGCCTGTCATAGTCATACTCTAGCGGACAAAAAAAATTACAAAGGAGATGTTGCAAAAATGTATGGACCTCCGGCCATGTATTGTACACAATATGATTAACAGGCAAAATCCATATAAAAACGTTTTTTTACTGCATATTTTCACTTATTTAGCTTTGTTTGCAGTTACAAAACATTATTTGCAGTTAGAATTGCAACTCAAAACCAACATGGCGAATATGGCGGGCGATGTCATTTTGACATTTTCATTTTTTAAATTGTTTTTTTTTTATTATACAGTACTTGGAGAAAAAAGTAGTATTTTCTAAATATTATCGAAATCGATTTTATGTGTTCATACCATAATAAACGATTTCCAATTTTTAAAAAACCATCGGAACTTCTTAAAATTGATCGATTCGATACGTCGATCGTAGATTTTTTTGATAATATGTGATGCACTAATAAGATACAGATAGAATTAGTTTTGTTTTATCTACATAGGTACTATTCCAAGCGTCAGCTGTATCGCCGCCATGTTGAACATGGTTGAAAATGATAAAATCGTTTGAATTAAATGTGGTTGTAACTCTAAAATATATTCTTGAATAAATTAATTGTATTTTTTTCGGTTTCTTCTTTAATTTACCCATTTTTTGAGGACATGTACGAACCAGAGCCGAGCTCGGAACATCTCCTTTACAGCGGCATCCGTAGCCTCCATTAGGTCTCTTCTTGTGCAACTGTTGGAGCACAGTGGGCAGGAGAGCAGATGTATCATAAATATCCTACTTTGGATCACCGCAGTCACATTCTAGTCCTGACAAATAGCCCCATCTAGCCATGTTTGATCTACAAGTTTAATGTGACTGTTTTAGGACTCACGAGTGCTGATGGTAACAATTTTATCAGTGTCTAAATTAAAGCTGAAGCCACGTTTAATGCTACTTCAAGAGTAGGTACCTCTGTACATTTATTTTCTTTTAAACCTCACAAGAAGAATGCTATTTATAATTTTACGGACGTCCTCCCCGGCGAATTAAGGTATAAAATACAGCCTTTGCGTTATACAAGCCCAAAGTTAACAATACTATAAGTACCATGTCTGAAGTTTCAGGTTTCACTAAGATTTTTTTTAAGGTTTAACAAGACATAACTTCCTTCATGCTCATCAATAATGACTCATATGTCTTTCGGAAACTAATTGTTATTTTTTGTACGTCACACATTTATGTACAAATCAAAACATTATTACAAATTGGTAAAACCCCATTAGTATATTCCGGAATCTGTATGAGCAATTCACCCTTGATATTACTACGCCACGATGATAGTTAACATTTTGGTTAAAACGATACGTAGTTGCGCAGGTAGGTAGGTATTCATTCATGCAATCTAAACTTCTAAACTAATATTATAAAGACGTAATATTTTTTTGTTTGTAATGAATAGGCTTTATAACTACTAAACCGATTTTAAAAATTCTTTCACTATTCGAAAGCTACATTATTCACGGGTAACATAGGCTATATTTTATTTTGGAAAAAATAGGGTTCTGTAAGATATTTGAGTTTTTCAGACACAAGGTGTAAAAAATCAACCAGAAAAGTTACTTATTTTGCGTACGCTGCCTAAACTATAAAAGATATCGAGGAAGACTTTAGGCTATCTCTTAATATATATAAATCTCGTGTCACAATGTTTGTCCTCAATGGACTCCTAAACCACTTAACCGATTATAATAAAATTCGCACACCATGTGCAGTTCGATCCAACTTGAGAGATAGGATAGTTTAAATCTCAAATTATAGTCGCAATTTTAATTTATTGCTAATTATTTGTCAGTTATTATTTGACAGTCACAATTATCTGTTAACTCCAAATGATTCTAACAGATGTCGATACCTTTCGACTGGGTTGAGTAAGTAATCAATAGATGGCGCTGCTATGGTAAATCTACAATCATGTCATTTAGCTACATTTAAACAACTTATTTACCACGTGTTGTTGACGCTATAAATTTGTATTTTGTACCTATTGATTTCTGCTTAATATCAAGTGTAAGAACATTTTAATTAATTGTGTTCAACGTACTTCCCCTTCAAATCTCAATCCAGTGAATTTGTATACCGACATCAACATTTTCGTCTTTGTTCGTAAATAATTTCATTGTACTAAAGGGTTATAGTAGTAGAAAGTCAAATAAGGAGATCACCAATTTTTTTTACAAATACCATCTGTGTGAAAAAGCATAGTGGACTCCGTGACTGATGTTCTCTTATTGTTCCTCTTAGATTGTTTACTATAATGTAATATAACAAAAACTTTAGCCACAGCAACGCGTGGCCGGGTCAGCTAGTATCTATGTATAATCATCACGCTAAGACGAATAGGAGAGGGTAGGCAACATTGCACCGAGCGAAGCCGGGGCGGGCCGCTAGTTTATTATAAAAACCAAAATTTGGACAAGAGCTCCAAGAGCTTCCGGTCAGGTGGTAATGTATGGCCCTGTAATTTCCGGCACAGGGGCATAACACCTTAGGCCTCAGGAGTGGTAACGCATCTGCATTTTGACCTTGGTCTTTGTGTGGGTGTCTATAGGCTGCAGTCATCACTTAACATCAATGTGAACTGCATGCTTGTTTGCAACTTCCATTACCTACATAAAAAAAATGTTACATTAGAAAATGTACTGATACATTAGGTACCTTCACTTTATGTTTCTATTACTTGCCATGGTAACAAAAGTATATCCCAGACACCTACAGACTATGACAAGTTATAAACTGCCTACATTGAAAAAAAACATAACTCATAATAAGTATCAATTCTGTGTTATACATTACTTATATAGCGTCTTGTCTCAAATGCACTTTGCACATGGCACCTGAAGGCTAGCTATAAAATTATTAGGTCAGCGTTTTACGTTCGATAGCAACGCAGCATTTTGCTCCGGCAATACAACCAGGTCCAGGTGTTAATAATCATAACATTACAGATTACAGACTCGTAGGTAAAAGACCTGTTGCTATACCATACGGGGCATATGGTAATAGAGTAGGATAGGTCAGCCACATTATATTTGAGAGACGTCACTAATGTTGTGCATATTAAAAGCATATTTGATCAAGTTGTTAGAATTAATAACGAGGAACGCGAGAACGTGGAAACCTCCAAATATTTATTCAATAATCCAGTATTATTTTGTGCTAGCTGACCCGGCAAACTTCGTATTGCCTCAGAATGAAAATATGACATGTGTCAAAGGTTTGATAGATACGGACTATTTGTATGGGAAAATGAAATGGTGGTTTTTACTATTTCCCTTCAATTTCTTCATATTTTCTTTTCTTGCCTTTTAAACATTCCCTGGACTTCCAAAAATCATTCAAAATCAATATTAGCCAAATCGGTCCAGCCATTCACGCGTGATGCCGTGACCAAGGAAAACGGGTTGCATTTTTATATATATAGAAATATTTAAATACTGATAAAAAATTATATCTATAGGTACGTAAGTAAAATATTTGTCTCGAAATACCAACCTTTATGCATTGAAATAGAGGTTTTTGGTAGATGCTCGTATAATCTACCTACGAGGTTATCAAAGACTATCAAACTTTAACTATGCCGAACTTACAGAGTCTCGATAAGTTTTTCTTTTTTAGCAAAAAAAGACTTGTTACTTATGTGTACATACAGTATCCGTACATAATAAGACGTGTAAAGCCGAAATAAACTGAAGAACGAAAGGAAACAATAAGGTTTAAGATGATGAGAGCAAAAAATGATCTTTGTAATGCCCACTTCTTGATTAATTTAAAGAGGGAAAGACAGTATTATTTAATTTTATTTGATATTCAAATGTCTTAATACAAATTCGCCTATTTCGACTTATTACTAATGATATAATGAAACTGACTTTTCAATAGGTACGTTGTAATTTGTGGTTCCTAATTAGTACTCGGAAAAATAAGTTACAACAAACAAAATCTGGCGCTTGATATTAGTCTATTCTAAATACAAAATATTTATAATGTGACTAACTTCGGTCAAAGAACGTGGATTTACCTTTTCAAGCTCTCAGCCATTCGATAATAACGGTTTATTAGAAATACCGGATTCAATATCAATCGCCATTTACGATAAATATTAAATTATGTCCCAACTGTGGAATTCGTAGAATTCGCCTAACATCCGAACGTGCCGAATATTACCTCGTGGTCACACATTACGGTCACAACCACAAAGCTGCAGTGTCAGTCATTGCAACACATCTACAAATGCCACTGAAAACGATCATTGTTTTTTGTTTTTTACTTCGCGACCCGAATTATACACTGGAAAACAATATTTCATAACACATATAGTGCACGCTTGCGCCGATTTTATATTAAAACTTCGTTCACATTAGTGCAACGGCAAAGTTTATCCATTCCAAGTTTGCCGTGACCCAGTATAGAGCGCAAAGCGCGGCCAGCGAGTGTACCCGACCAGCCAATGGCAGCTATCGTCGGCTATCATTAAACCTCTTATCACACGTGTCGACCATACCTGTATTTACCTTAACGATCACATAAACCTACCATAACAAGACCATACATCTCTTTATCGCACGTTTGTAAAATGAAATACTTACCAATACTCGTCAATTTATACTTTTTGCCCAATCGAATAGTGACTTGTCTAACTAATGATCGATAACATTTGCGGACTTTTTAAAATTAGTAGTAAGGTACTGGTTTGCACATCACACGCTACTGCAATCTTGAAGTCTAATCCGATGATAAATGCCCTAACAATGCTAAGTGCTCGTTATAGGACAATTAGCAAGCATGTGACTTCGGTACAATTGACGCCTTGGTGTAAATTTATTTAGTCGAACCTACTTATTATTTTAGTGCAGAGAAATGCGCAACGTTTGCTGGTTATTTTCTGTAGATCGTTGTCAACAATTAGACAGGTAAAACTAGAAACAAAAACCTTTATTTAGAGAAGTACATTCGTAATGACTAGGCGTATTACTACCGGGTACGACTTAAAATGACGGCAGACATAATGATTGTTTACTTAAAACTCGACTAACGATGCCATTATCATATCGTTTCCCAAAGTAGCATTTCATGGGCTCACAACTACACACCCATTTGTCATTGAAGCGTATTCGGTCTAAACTGATTCTGTCACGCCTATGCTCCATTTTGATGATGACAGTTCACATATTATATTGTGGTTCAATGTAGAACAACGTACTTCGAAGACTATGGATAATGCGCTCTGGTAACAAAAAAGGGGTCGTGCTTGTATTGCGTAGATAATAGTCACAACAGGAGAGAAGGTAGATCATGGCTGTCTATTTTTATATGTACCTACCTATAGGTATGATTTAGTGGTCATATAATTATAAAATATTCAATAAATTATCAGTGATTTTTTTTATAAAAAAAAAAAACAAGTTGGACTTGCATGCAGAGGGTATTCTACAATTAAAGATATTAATTTCCTACACTACACTACATTCAATCAAATACACCTTCATTTTGCCATAGATTTCTTATAGGTTCGCCTGTAATCTCTAAGGGTGAGATTCACATACCGCACTCCGACTTTAATTTCAGCAAAGCATCCTTAGGACTGTAAAAACTCATACTTTACTTTGATCTGTGAATTTCACCCTAATTATCGAAGTTTTTTTACTTTTGAGATAGGGAACCCATTTTTAATGTGAGAAAACTTTGAAAGACGCTCTCTTCTCTTAAGAGAAGAGTTTTCTCTTGAACTTTAAAGTTCACTCTTATTTTTAGGGTTTTATTCACACCCAGTTTTTTAATTTAGCTTAAGATGAAGAAGGGGCGTAAATAAGTTGATTAAGTAATAGTTTAAGTATCACTTAGTATTTTAATTATTTTGTAAATACTACTCTGACATTAACAACATGACAAAAGACACGTTCCTTTTGTTTCTGAATCATAGTATCCTGCATGATTTGCATCGAAATAAGGGTATTCTTATTATCCTTAATGTAATACCAATGAACTCTTTGCTGCTGCGTCATTGACTTGCTAGGTGACTAGCAGTTTAAGGTTATACCAAGTTCTTTCCCATGACGTCATAGAGCAACACCGGAGGGGAGTAGCCATATGCAGGCTTTCCCTTCTGTCAAAGTACAAGCCCGAATGGGCCTATACCTGTCGCCTAGATGTTTAAATGTGTGCGTGAAATTGTTTCTGTATTTTGTTAAAGTCAAGGTGTGAGTTTCGTAGTTAATAGACGATTTTTGTAGTGTGCGTGTGTGTCGCACGCATTTCCCCCCGCAAAAAATGACAGACTGTTTTGCATCGGTTATACACGCTATGGCTACTTCCCTCCGATCCACAATGCATGATGTCAACAGAAAATAAGTAAAAAAGGATTGATTATAGCTGCTACTACCGAGGCCTAGGCATAACTAAACTTGTGCATGTAATAACGAAGCCAATATACCTAATAATAAGATTCATATATTAAAAAAAAAAGAAAGAGAGAAAGTCCAAAGTAAAACAGTATCGTGATATTATCTCAATAAACTCTACATTTCCTAGTATTTAAAATATTTCAACCTCACTGGAATAACACTAGTCTCCTTTCACAGTAGCCTTTTAGGACGAGATTCACAGACTCACACTACGACTTTACTTTGAAAGTTTGAATGAAAGTCTAGCTTACGATTCTTTATTTGGCACAGAGGTATAAATACTTATGGACATTAAGAGAGGCAACTTCATTCAAATCTCTGGTTTTTATGTACATGTCTATAGGCTACAGTATTCACTTACCATCAATGTGAACTGTATGCTGCTTTGCCAATTTCTGACATAGAAAAAGCTAGCCGGAATACGATAGCCCTAAATAATCTATTTAGAAAGGCAAATAAGTATTGCAGTAACGTCTACGCCCTTCGTCTGACCTATGAACTATCAAGTTCTTTTGTTACACTTATTATGTATTTATAAATGAATTCTTTGTGCTATGTAATAAATGCGTATTCGTTAAATTCGCATTGTTCTTTACAATCTGGTATGCGAACAACAATTCCAATTCACCCTTATCTAAAATCGGATTAATATGCGCGTACGCATTAAAAGACTCACTCGATATCTCATACTTTTAAAAATATCAAATTTAAGATCATTTCTACTGACGTGGTAGAATATAATGCATAAGGGGACAAGGCAACTAGAGTCACGGTCGATACAATTGTAGTAGCGTAGCAGGTGGGGACAACTGCAGTACCATTCAACTAGACATTACCGTCATCCGCCAGCCGGGCTGATGCAATGTCGAGGACGCGTGAGAAAATAATAAATCATCCGCATATGTTATATAATTGTATATAAAATAGAAAAAAAAACATGTAACCGTTCACTTAAAACTTAATTGTACTCAGACCACCCAGATAGGTTCATGCTTTGGCAATTGCTGTTTTTATGTTTCAACAAGAACTACATTTGATTAAATTAAGTAGTATTTAGTGCTCACCGCTACTACGTTCCGGTTAGGTGATTTAGATGGATGGTAATATAATTTAGAAGTGTATAATCAAGTCAATAATTTAAAAGGCAACGTAACATCTTTATTCTTATCTGTAGATATGTATCTTTAGATTTTTTGTGAATGTCCCATGAGCCTCCATCGAACATGATAAATCAATATAGATACAGTAGGTGGATCCAATTACGAGCGTCTTAAAAAGGTACCAGTTTCTCAAGTAGACTTAACATACCTACTATTTAGAATTTGTCCAACGAGCTTTGTCAAAAATCGTTACTTAATTTGTCGTAAACTACGCAGTTTAGATAGGTGGATCCGAAAAATAAACAGCGATTCTTAAGAAACAGCAGGGCTGATCGCATAACTTTTTAATCATCCAAGGCCAAATCCAGAATCCAGTAGCTGCATTAGTGTAAATTATTAGGACATTTGATTATATTGACATATAATCAAATGTCCTAATATATTGACATATTGACATCCTTGTGAGCTGTCTGACTATATTTTTTAGGAGTGCGACCGCCTATCGACATTGTTGTGTCATTGTTATTGATGTCAAATTTTCATGTCAATTTTTACTTCAACTTATTAATAATAATGTAAATAATCTACCATTATCGCTTATTTATCACCTACGAAAGCAAGAACATCAATCAGATTATCACTACTGCTTTTAAAGGAGCTATAAATCGATATGAAAATTTGACAGCTATGCCAATGACGAAAGCAATTATTCTTTCGATAGGCGGTCGCACGGACGTTCCCTTAAAACTCATGTATTTTTTCTGGATGGTTTATCACAAAGCTGTATTCTCATTCCAGGTGATCCGATCTCGTGCATCAACGACGGTGCAGTGCCGGCGCACGTGTTGAACACATACTGCTGGATCACGTACACCTTCACTCTGCCCTTCTCCGGCAACAAGGGCATGGCACACCCTGGACTCGGCAACGACTATCAAGAAGAGAAACGTATCCATGCCTACTACCAGTGGGTACCGTTCATGCTGTTCTTCCAGGTAATTTTTAGAATGGCTTTTTTCTGTATTTTTACTGGTGGTAAAATCAGTGCAGTCTCTGACGTCGGGGAGTGACGACTCCACCGCCCACAAGCAGAAAAATTTTCTTTCTGTAGAAGAGAATTCTTCTACTAGTGCAGTCAGTCAACCGAACAATGGCGGTCAAACCATTCCAATGGGGCGGTAGTTAGTGCAATAACGCAAGATAGGCTGCTGCCTATCTTGCGATAAAACTACCGCCACTACGATCGCCAATCCGCTTGACAAGCGTGGCGATTATGGCATATCCCACTTATGGGGAGGCTTTGGTCCAGCTGTGGACATCTTTCGGCTGATATGATGATGCTGATGATGAAAATCCTATAGATATTTATTTCGGATTTGGGTTTCAGGATGTAACTGATACTGATACTTAGTCTGTTGTGTGTACACAAAGACAACCACAATACAGGTTGTATTTAGTGTAAGGCTGTGAGTGCACACGTATTTTACTTATCTATTCACCTGATCTATCCAGCGCTAAAAGGTAGTGTTTAATGCAATGCTGTTACATTCAAGTGGCAATTTAAGGACCTTCATAAATAAGAAATACAGAGGCAAAATATCGACCCTTTGAGCAACTAACGCATCTGTATTGAGAAACTCGTGTTTTGAGTCGATATTATAATAATAAATTAAATTTTCACAATGTCTGTTATTTTCGACAGTTATCATTTCAAATGTTTCCATTTCCAAATAAAGAGTTGATCATCAAAGATAAAATCTTTAACATCAATTTTATGTGTAAATGAGATGATGATGAAATGATTCCTGACTGAGGTGACATTATAACCTACATGTTATTTTTTATAATTCTATTCATAAAAATACACTCTATGTCGCGTCCCTTTTGTTCGCCTATATTATGATGTAAAGATCGGCATTGTAATTATTAATGATTATTTCTATGATTCACCTTACTAATAAGAAAATAATGAATACAATACGCAATACTATCAAAACTATTATATGATTTATGAATCAAGAAAATTCCAATAACTATATCTATCTCTAACGTAAAACTATTATTCAAATTCCAGGGCGTTCTCTTCTACATACCTCACTGGATCTGGAAGAACTGGGAAGAGGGCAAAGTGCGCATGATCTCCGAAGGCATGCGTGGCACGACCGCCACTATCGCCGACGATAAGACCAACCGTCAGGTAAACAAACAACAGATATATTTATGCACCTAAGAATATACATTCTGTGTTACTGTCCCCTTTAATCATCGGACAGTAGCGGTCTTCAATTGGTATAATTGAGATAAGGCTCCGTACTAATAAAACGTTGTTCCTAATAATTGACCCAGGCATTTATTACGCAATGATATCCACATCATATCACATTTCGCGTTTAATTCGTTTATTATTTCAATGTAATTCTATACTCGATTACCGTATTTAATCATACAATTATTGTTCCACAACACCTATTACGTATCAATCACGAGAAGTTTTTCCAGGAATAAATGTCCTAATTCTATTAACTGTTTAATTAAGCATGTATTCATTGCAATCATGTACGTCTACGTCTACGCAGTATTTTTTTGCGAGATTCAGACAAATATCCATTAAAGCACATACTTGCACATTTACCTACAATATCAATTGACAAGCTAATGGTCTAAATGTTTTTATTACAGAATCGACTTGTCCAGTATCTCATCGATACTCTCCACATGCACAACGCGTATTCATTTGGTTACTTTTTCTGCGAATTTCTAAATTTCATTAACGTTGTAAGTACTATAATAAATGATTGAAACATTTTTGTTCAAACTAACCTTTCTTTACAAATTACTTGACTATCAAAATTTTTATTACAGCTTGGCAATATCTTTTTCTTGGACACTTTCTTGGGCGGAGCTTTCTTGACATACGGTACAGAAGTGGTGAAATTCTCAAATATGAACCAAGAGCAACGTACCGACCCAATGGTATGTACAAACCATACAAAGACCAACAATAAATACTTTTCTAAGCAAGAATTTCCTAATCAAGTTGTTATTTACAGATTGAGATATTCCCAAGGATCACAAAGTGTACATTCCACAAATTTGGTGCTTCTGGAACAATCCAGAAACACGACGCCTTGTGTGTCCTCGCGTTGAACATCCTGAACGAGAAAATTTTCATCTTCCTGTGGTTCTGGTGAGACATTTGACTTTTATTTTCCCGCCTCTGTTTTAACATACCCTGAATAATCACACAGCACAAACATTCTATTAAAAAGTAACCTCGGAAAAGGTTGCTGAACCCGCACTTCCTACGCGTATAACTTTATTACTTACGTTTTTTGTTACACTTCTCGCATACATAAACCCTCGTGCAACTTAATTGTTGAGTCGAAGACTTATCTACTATATACTATCGACCTTACTTAGGACGCATTCTTTATATTTTTCAGGTTTATTATCCTTTCGGTGGTGTCTGGCCTAGCTCTTGTATACTCTGCGGCAGTAATTTTGTTGCCGAGCACTCGTGAAACAATCCTCAAGAGAAGATTCCGCTTTGGCACACCTAATGGAGTAGAAGCTCTTGTTAGGAAAACTCAGGTAATAAATCACACCTAAGTGAAGACGATATTGTCTTTGTACAAATTATTACATTTAGGAACGAATTATGCTATATTTTCTCCTCATTAATCTCATATTTTTTACTAGGTGGGTGATTTCCTACTGCTGCATCTGCTTGGTCAAAACATGTCGCTCCGCGTTTTCGGCGAGGTGTTGGACGAGTTAGCACGGCGGATACACTTCGAGTCAAACCCACCCTCTGCACCTTCGACGTTAGAAATGGCACCGATCTATCCCAACATCGACAAATTCTCCAAGGAAACTGAGACGTAAACATATCATATTTTTAACCTTGAGCAAAAATATGCGCCCCTAGCAACTAATTCAGTAAGAGTTTATAATGACTCGATTATATCATTTGAGAATATATTGAAATACTTTTCGATTATCAACAATATAAATATAAATTCTCGAATTTTGTGCTCGAGTCATGAATATTTGGGTTCCTTTTATATCGGGCGCATGCTCTACTTCCGACTATGCTCATTGTGACGGTTGCAGTACAGTGACTAATTGTGTAAGTTGATAAGAAAAATTCCGATTTGCACAAATAACGATTCATGACATTCCTTTATTTTTAATATAGGCAACAGTAAAATGTTGATATTCCGCCACAGTTTGCCTTTGAGTGGAGCTTTAAGATTAAGGTCTCAGTAAAATTAGTGTAAATTTTTTTTGTGCACGATCGTTGAAAATGATATTTTGATGATGAATTTATTGTTATTGCAATTCGATGAAGACTGTTGTGTAGGTTTACTTATGTTATTGGCTATATCTAACTACAAAATTTAATTACAACAAATTCCATTTTTTATTCAAATTTCTAAACTACACTGGCTGTTTGAGTAAATGGAAACTGATAAAGAATGAATTCAACGTGTAATTTTGAATGATCAGAAGCACACGTAAACTGTAATTATTATTGATTTAGAATAATAGGTATCACCGTAAAAGATTATCCCATTGATCTTTAATTTTCAAACATACTTGTATTTGCATGTTTTGTATAGTTTTCTATGTTGTAATTTTTGTCAGAGTGACTAGACTAAATAAAAGTGATATTAAGGGCAGTTCACGCGCGAAATATTATAAACGGAAAAAGACAATAAACAAGCCTGAATACTATTTATAGCAAAATGCATATATTTAATATGCATATTGAAACGAACATTATTTTAGCTTACTGATGTTAGTCTTAGGTATAAGGCAGTTGTTGATTAGTACAAACAGTTTCTTTTTTATAAAGATAAGAAGTGACAGTTTGTCTTGCCTTTTTTAGATTTTCCAATTCTTTAAAACAACTATTCAAAACATATATTATAAGTATCTAGTGATATAATCTTGGTGCAAAAGGAAAAGGGTGTTTTTCTGTAAAGAATTATTATACTCAAGTTATTTACTCGAAACATTGTGCCATTGTCATAACGCATACATTTGGTATACTGAAACTTTAGCACCAGAATTGCATTTCAAATAAAACAAATATGATTCTTTACGTTTAGTCTTCTATTATAGGCAATTTTATGAAAAATGTGAGTTGATCGTAGGTTAAGACAGTCATTTTAGCCATATGTGTTTTACAATATTAAAAAATGATCTTCGGAAACTGGGTTTACAGAATCTCCGGCTTCCATATAAATAATAGTAGCATAATACGACCCAGTATACTGCTCTAGGATATCTAGTATGTAATTATTTACTATAACAGTAAGTATTATAATATAAATATTGAAGTACATATGGTATAGTAAGTACACTACGATAGACGTGGCCACGAGATCTATATACGACCTTGTGATCATTATTTATCATTCCTACTGTAGTTGTATTGCATTCAATATAGACGTATGAGTGTATGATTAGGAAGACTGCTCTTGTGACATTTTTACGTCGTAAATATATGTATAGACATTTCATTATAATTTTGGTTATTATGACATTGGAAATAAACAAATTAAAAACATGTATCCTTGTTTTATTTCACCTACACGAAAATATGATAGTTGAATAAGAAATATTTATTATGAATAAGGGCCTCATTCTTCCCTCACTTACACACTTAACTTAATAATATTCTGGGTAAGTATATAGATTTAATTGCGAACCAGGCGCAAATAATAGGTTGGGGAAAAAGTATTTTCGCATTATAGTATGTATGAACTTGTAATAAAATCTCTTTGGCTGTAGTATTTGTATCTGGCTGGTTTTGGTACCATTGAAAGTTAAAATTTTAAAAAACATAGTCCTAATTCAAATTAGGCAAATGTGTGATTTTCATTTGTTTTTCGTACTGTCAATATGAGTGAATCTAATGAAGGTAAAAATGTAAAAAGGTAAAAATGAACGCAAGCAGCGAAAAAAAATTGCGATGTTTATGGACCTAGTGCAGTGTCTGTGAGAGTAGCACAAATTTGGTTTAAGCGTTTTCAATCCGGAAATTTTGATGTCAAAGATGCACCTCGCTCTGGTCGCCCTATTACGGATAAAATGGATGCCATTTTTGAAAAAGTGGAGCAAGATCGACATTTCAATAGTTACGACGTAGCTGAAGAACTGAGAATTGATCACAAAACAGTTTTGGCGCATTTGAAAAAAGCTGGGTACAAAAAAAAAGCTCGATATTTGGGTACCTCACGAGCTCACTGAAAGAAACCTAATGAACCGTGTACTCATTTGTGATTCTTTATTACGACGTAATGAAACCGAATCATTTTTGAAGAAGCTGATAACTGGTGATGAAAAGTGGATCACGTACGACAAGAACGTGCGAAAAAGGTCGTGCTCAAAGGCCGGTCAGGCTTCACAGACTGTGGCGAAACCCGGGTTAACTCGCAATAAGGTGATGTTGTGTGTGTGGTGGGATTGGAAGGGCATTATTCATTATGAGCTATTACCACCAGGCAGGACTATCGATTCTGAACTCTACTGCGAACAACTGATGAGATTAAAGCAAGAAGTTGAGAGAAAGCGGCCGGAATTGATCAACAGAAGGGGTGTGGTGTTTCATCATGATAACGCTAGACCTCACACATCTATAGCCACTCAGCAAAAATTAAGAGAGTTTGGCTGGGAGGTGTTAATGCATCCGCCGAATAGTCCTGACCTTGCACCTTCAGATTTCCACCTGTTTCGGTCTCTTCAAAATTCTTTATGCAATGTTAGGTTAACATCACGAGAGGACTGCCAAATCCACTTGTCGCGGTATTTTGATGAGAAGTCCCAAAATTTTTATAGCAATGGGATCATGTCCCTACCTACAAGATGGCAAAAGGTTATCGAACAAAATGGTACATACATACTTTAGTTAAATTTAAATAAACTATATTAAAAAATGTTTTGAATTATCTTAAAAAATCCGAAGAAACTTTTTCCCCTACATCATTATATGCAGTTTTATGTAGGGATGCGCCCAAATCTATGAATAATAATGTAAGGAAGTGTAACTAAGCTAAAAAATAGTTCCACATAAAAAGGACATACCGCAGCGCGTTGACGTTTTCTTGACGCTCGGCGAAATTACCTTGTCTCGACCAATTGAATGCAAGCATTGTCTATGTCGAAAAAATGAGTGTTTATTATGATTGCAGTTACTTTGTTTGCATAAATGGAACCAAAATTGCAGCAATGACTGTTCGAGATTTACATTTCAATACATTATTATTCGTAGGCTGGAAGGTGCAGCATATATAAATGAACAAACATTTGCAACTGCAGCTACATTGTAGATTCAAAATAACATCCATCAAAACGAATATTTACTAGTTTAGCCAGTTATTATGACAACACTTAGAATTAAACAGTACCCTCAATATAATAAAAAGAAGCAAAAAAAAACATGCTATTTACTTACCGCCGTATTTTCACGTCATACTGATAGATTTTTTCAGCGTTACATGCAGCTAAATGGGATAAAAAGACATAAAAACATCACGATTTCAATAACTGAAATCGAATCCAATTTCACCTCAAATGACCATGACAAAGACAAGAAGATATTTCTGGACTTCCAATGTATGAAAACAGTACCAAAAAATTTTGCGACAGGAAAATAAGGCGATGCCGCTCTGACACTAAGGCTGGGTTGCACCAAGATATTTGTTAAAGTTAAAGTTATTGTAACATTTCAAATCCTTCTATTAACAGATTTCTTTCAGATAGAGAAGGATATGAAATGTAACAATACCTAACAAATATCTTGGTGCAACCCAGGCTAAATTTTAGTTGAGTTGAGTTAGCTTTAGTGAAGCGCGCATGGCCCCGCGGCTGGTGTAGATCATGGGCGATCTACTCGGTTAAGCATTACAGGCGCGGTCGGGTGTGTGATGGATGACCGCTAGTGGAAAATGAAAATGCGCGTTTCCGTGCTTTGGAAGTCACGTTAAGGCGTCCGTCCCGGTTGCTATCGATAGACGGCAGTCGTTAAACCTAGTCGGAGGCCTTATGGGCGGTTTGAAAACATCTGACAGCGGGTTGGCCACTAACCCGTATCTCCACCAATCCGAATTGGAGCAGCGTGGTGGAGTAAGCTCCAGGCCTCCCCCCAAAAAGGGGAGAGATTCGTGCCCAGCAGTGGAACGTATAATGGGTTGCCACTATAGCTCAACCATAATTAAACGTTCAAACATAATAATGAAAAACAACCTGGAAAATTAACCAACGTACATTCACAAACCAGTCGATGAAAAACGACGGATAAAGTATTAATTAACTATCAGTAATAAAATAGACGACTCCAGTTTTCAAAAAATTACAAAGTTTGAAATTTCATGTATCGAATTTTCACTCATTGTACAGTTCTAGAATCGAGAAGTATGAAGACAGAGGAACTAAATCATTACTTTAATTTACCGTCCCGTATAATTTAGCTGTGTTCCAATTAAAAGGTAACGCGTGGGCCTCCGGGTCATCGTAAGTATTCAATATTAAATTATACGTTATCGTGAAGATATCCTATACCTAAATTAGTAGTGAAAGAGGTCGAGTGTCGGAGCTCAAGCATTACCTAGTTTATCTGGCACCAAATGGTAGAGTTCAGTACTATCGTATTTAGGTTAGGTAGTGAGTAGATGCGTGGCCCCGTAATAACTATCATAGAGACATGACAACTTAAGCCTCAATGCATTTGCATTTTGACCTTTGGTTTTTATGTAGATGTCTTTAGGCTGCATCAAATGCAATGTAATTTTTTTGGATATATCTCGTTTTATTTTTAAAAGTTATTGTCATTTTACTCATTAGGTTAAGTACTTTCGATATCAGTTTAAAGTCTTTTGATATCTGTATTAGTTACGGAATAATCGCCTGTACACACTTAACGATCACACCCTAAACTGATTGGATGTAACTTCCATTATTTATTTCTTTCATTCCATGTATTATTATCCGTTCTATCTCTTTTGCTCGTGCCCATTGAACCAACGATTAGGAATGCGTGGCCTAAGACTTCCTTGCAATGATATAAGAAAGAAAGAAGAGCTCAAAAAAGCTTTACAGCGTTTATGCGGTCAATAAAACACAAGTACACAAGAATGCTAGTGCCATAGTAAAAAAAAAAGATTACACATACCTGTTTCCCCAATCCAACTTGGCGACTAGCCTCAGCCGGAGTGCCCGGGTTTGGTCTTGAGTCAACGTGCCAGCGAGAAGGGCGCGTCTACCGCTCAGAAGTTCCCGCATCACCTTCGCCACCGCACTGAACCGGTACGTTTCCCGCTCCTGAAAAGATACTGCGTTAATATCTCGATAGATAAAAAAATACGACTTATAAAACCCACAATATACATTAAGTAAATTGTGGGTTTTTTAAGTCGGATTTTTTTGGAAGTGAAAAATAATTGTGAACAGATTTTATCCCAATGAGAAATGCACATTACACTTCTAGAATATGTAGAAGTCGGGCCGTCAATGAAACCCTTTAAAGATCTTTGGTTTTTTTCTATAAGTCAAGTATCCTCTCCCCCTGTAAGCTAAACGATGGAAGTTAGTAGCAAAACTATTGTGGAAAAGTAAGTTTTACAAGTTAACGAGTAATTGTCGATCAACTTATAAAATGTACTTCGAGACACGGAACCATCCAACCACGGTACATTGTGCGGTGTCCAACACACGCACTTGGACAGTTTTATAAATAAATGAAAAATGTAAGATCAGCTACAGGTGGAAATGTCTTAAAAGGTAACTTTAAAAATAGTACACGAATAACACTGACCGCGCTAAATCTATTAAACTTACTCATATCATTTATTCATCATAATAATATAAAACTTTGACATCCCTGCTGTGTTTCTTTCGAGAATTCATTTATATTTTACTACACTTCGCATGATTTATTGCACGTTTATACCAGACATGTTTCAATGTTTACAGATTGTTCATTGAATCATATTATGCAGATCTCAGACTTCTAAATATAGATAGATTTTGATAGGGTTTCTGCTCTTTCTGTTTTGTACTGAATCAAAATATAAATCTCATCAAGTAATACAGGACTAGTAAGTTATTAGATTTATTCGCATTTGAATTTGAATCCATTTTCTGGACATTTCCCAGTACCTCGAAGTTTGGTAATGTGCCCGGAGATGTCAACAGGATCGCCACCTGTTACATGGGCCAAAAACGTAACCGGCGAATCGCGGGTGTTTGCATGTATGCTTAAATGCATGCATTTACCTCTGCCTACCCCTTCGGGGATTACAGGCGTGAAGTTACGTACGTATTTCTGTCAGATAGAGACAAAACTACTAAGGCCTCAGTGGCAACGTATGAACATTCAGACCTCCGGTTTTTGTAAAGATATCTGTAGGATATAGTAGTCAGTTACCTTCTGACCATTCATGTAAAGTGCAAGCTTGTTTGCCACCTTCATCACACAAAAAAATGTTATGACACAGAACTGTCCTAGATAATAAAATCGATGGTCCATGTTGATAGAGCAAGCTCCATTAAACTCTTCATCTAAACTATCTTCATAAACGTAGGTACATTAGATACGTTTTAGCTATAGAATGCTTTGTCTTTGTCAGTTGCATTGTCAAATGTGCAGGATAGAAAAAGACAAAGGAGAGATCAGCAACACTTTAGCTAAAATACGTTTAAAAACAAGGGGGAGGGGGTTTTAAAAACCGAAATCTTGAATCATTATTATCTTAATCTTAGCCTTTACGAGACAAATGATTGCAAGGCAATGATTTACAATGAAGTAATGACAAATATGTCCAGTAACGTAGCCTTGAACAACCACGTGAGTAAGCTTAGAAAATAACATAAAAGATTTGCTCTGTAAATAAAAACAATGGATGATTCAAAAGTTGTTTAGTTGGAAAAGTATTTGTTACTTTAGCCAAAAATGCAAATTGACTATTTAAATACAATGGAAGTAGGTTAGTAGTCAATTTACTGTCACATTACTAAGCTGCTCTACGTCTTTAGTTTGCTGAACATTGCAATTATTAAACAATAACACTAAATATGTATTGTATATTATATCACAGGCTATATGGTATATGCTTGAAAGTTCACGCGCGAAGTCTTTTACTGGGTAGACAGAGGGCGGTTCTACTTTATATATCATATGGAATGAAAATACTTGAGTTAATGGTTTACCTAAATGCTCACCCATTAAAGTTGATTATGCCTTAATCTTTATTGGCATGATTTAATCTTTTTACTGTGCTAGGTCATTACCAAATATCGTGAGACTACTTAATAAACCATAAAATATGTATTGCCCTGCAATAACTATCTCAGAGACCTAACAACTTAGGTCTCAGGGATGGCAATGCATCTGCATTTTGACCTCTGGATTTTGTGAAGATGTATATAGGCTGCAGTCATCACTCATCACCAATGTGAGCTGCATGCTTATTTGCGACCTGCCTTACATAAAAAATCATTATAATCATAACACATAAAGTTTCCTCCAAAGATACGTCCATTTTCGACGGGCACATGCGATTTCCAGAACAGTGATTCATCCTTTCGCTTTGCGATAGATCACACGCTCGTCCCTTCGCGTCCTTCGACATTACAGAGTCCATAAACACATCGGAAACAAGTCTAACGCTGATCTGTTCTTTTTATGAATCTAGCTAGTATATTAGCGACTAACGACGAACCATAAAGTAACATAACTGCCTCAGTTTTCTAGCAGTACCAGGCTACTATTGCTACACTGGAGTTCTGGGTTGGACAACCGGGTCGGGGACTATCATAGATAAAGAATAATGGCCTGCTGATAGCCTCCCGGTTATGTGCTGTTGGGACATTTCTTGGCATTTGCCCAGTGCCAATTTCGATGTTTGGTAATTACTACTTTTAATGAATCTGCCAGTAAACTACCGATTATCACCCAATTACAAAATATACTGGTGGTAGAGCTCCAGTGACGGAGCTCGCGGGCGTAGGCATCACCGCATTACTTGCATTGAACTGCATGCTTGTTTGCCACTTCCATTACATTAAAAAAAAACTAAGTGTATTAAATCAACAACAAAACTTGATAATCTTACCACATAAAGTTTCTTCCAAAGTCGCGCCCATTCTCGCAACACACATGCGATTTCCCGAACCAGTGGATCGTCTTTCAGTTCTGCAATAGCGGATGCGCCTGTTCCTTTGACAGTGCAGGGCCGGATGGACACCACACATAACGGGAATATGCCCCATGCCGATCTATTCTTTGTACTGAAGCCACGGCACCAGCCTGTAAACATTAATATCATGTGTCAACAATTTATGATTTTATACTCTAAACGACAAGTTCCTCTAGCTCAATGTAATTAGCAGCAAGAACAGAGGTAACAAAGAATGGCATCTTATATGTTATTAGGTATTATGAAAAAACCATTACCTCCATTTTCTTCCAAGATCTGAACAGTTTCTCCAATCTCCAAAGGCAATCCAGATCGAACATCCCCTTTCCAGTTATAAACCGCTATAAAAACAAAAAAGGTGTAGATAAAAACAGAAATAAAAAGTTTTTAAGTATAGAAATAAAAAAGTAGCGAACCACAAACAGGGCGCACCCCAGATAATGATTAGGGATTGCACTCGCCAATTGACCAGTGAAGTAGAATAGTGTCGTCTTGAGATGAGCCGCATACAAAAAGCCCATCTCTCACGGATCAGGAGGCCAATATTGGCAGAGACGCAATCGAAATCAATTGTCATATTTTTCTCGTGACTTCACGGGTTAAAAAACAAATCAATTGTGACTCTTGCTTAGCCAATATGCCCAACTTCTACTTAGTCATTTTTGTCAACATGTTGTGTCTGGTTTTTGTGGAATAGATTTTGGGGCCTCCACATCATGACTTCTACAACCTCCCTAGATTTTTTTTTACCAGTGGAAAATGTGTTACAACACCCATCCTTGGGAAGAGGGGTGGGTTATGTGGGACTCCGGGAAACCTTCAGATGAATACTATATCATAAATTATGATATAGATAGCTTACAGTTATTATGATTCGTAATAATTGTAAGCTGTATATAATTCAATTGTATTTTTATATTTATTATATTTTTTTCTGAAAGCATTTTGGGTTGACATATTTTTTTTTATTTGTTCATATCTACATTAAAGAAGAACACAATACTCAGTGATATTCCACATAGTATGCTTGTTTTTACAGTAAAGAAATAAAAGCATCCAAACTATATTTTCTAAAATAATACTTTCACATAATCTTACAAATTCTAGAATCGATCAGACATGGAAGGCACTATAGGGCATAGGCACCACAGCATTACCTTTATCTTTGGCCAAATTATAGTGTTCAGCACTATCGTGTTCCGGTTTGATGGTAATGTATGGCTCCGTAATAACTATCACAGAGACATAACAAGGGTGGCAACCCATCTGCACTTTGACCTCTGGTTTTTGTGTAGACATCTATAGGCTGCAGTCATCACTTAACATGAATGTGAGCTGCATGCTTGTCTGCCATCTTACTTACATATAAAAAATGTAAGTAAAATTAGTTCTAGGTAGCTGTAAGTTCTTAGTGAACATTAATTACAATATTGTTTGCATAAAATATTGCAGAGATGCTTTATCAGCAAAAGAACTATAATTGAGTGCATCACAGGAAATTAATTACCTATACCTATCGATATGTTTATGCTGTCTGACTGTAATGTTTATACTTACCTACTTATTAACATTTATAACCCTTTTCCACACAAGTTTTATTGTTATAACATCTTTAAATGTTTACTGTCTTTGAAAGTGTTAATTTTGGGTATTTGTACTTGTTTAGACATTGTATTATGATATTAATCAATACTTATTTATACAAAAAATATTTGTCACTGTTGGGAACATATTCCTTTATATATTTTTTTATAATATCATTTGTGACCAATATAAGAGACAAAGGCTTGACAAATGACTCATTGTAAAATAAACTCTCAGTAGCAAACCAATGATTCAATACCAATGATCATTTGTATCATTTTTGATAGATTCAAAACAAAGAAAATTCTACTTCCTGGAATACTAAAACAATAATCAGGAAATATGTACCTATGTTACAAAGATAAAAAAAATATTTAAAAAAATGTTATTCCACAATAATGAATACAAATTCAAAAGATGTGCTTATAAAAGGTTTGCATTATGTGTAAACAGTTTTGTCTTAGATCCCTGACCAATCCGGGAATTGTGTAAAATAAGCCCAAATATAATTTTTATTAACAATTTTATTAAAGTCTCTATGTATAATAATTTTGATTTATAGTAATATTTGAAAAATATTGTTGATATATAATAAACAATCATACCAAGTACTCTCAGTTAGCAAAAAAAAGGCAAGCATGACTCAAATCTGGTTTTTAGGGTTCCGTACCTTAAAAGGAAAAAAGGAACCCTTATAGGATCACTCGTGCGTCTGTCTGTCTGTCTTTCTGTCTGTCTGTCCGTCTGTCACAGCCAATTTGCTCTGAAACTACTCGACCGATTGAGTTGAAATTTGATGAATATATGTAAATTGGTGACCCAAAGATGAACACGTCAAGTAAAATAATAAATTTTAAACAGGGGGACCACTTTCGGGGGGTAAATCAGAAAATTTAAAAAAAAATCGTAAACTGTGTCGTGTGACATATCAAATGAAAGAGGTTGCTGTCAGCATCTCAGACATATTTTTTTAATAATTTTTGGATAAACAAATTTGAAGTTATTTAAGAAAAACGACGAAAATTGACGTTTCCCCTCCCCCTATCTCCGAAACTACTGAACTTAAAATATTGAAAAAAATGTGGAAATTAGTTCTTTGCCTATAGATTACTGGAAAACCTATAAGTATTCAAATTAAATCGAAAATTCTTAATAATATAACCCTCCCTGCCAGTACCACCGTAACCGCTATGTCCCTGCATATTAAATCTGTAAGTGTTAAGCAACTTTCCTCTACGATCCGGCACTATACATTCATTTTTTAGTTACCATAAACAAATTTGGATCTGATTAAAAAACACATTAAATTTAGATTAAGTACGGAACCCTCACCACGGGAGTCGAACTCGCACTTGTCCGGTTTTTTTAATTAAAACACAATAAAATAATTTGTTTCTAAATCAAATTATAAAATAAAATAATTTGTTTCTAAAACAAATTATTTTACAAGAAACAAGCACATCCATCAGATTAATAATACCTAGTAAAAATATATTTGTTTTGTCAGTTTATTTGTTACCTTTTATTGAAATAAAAAGACTATTTTCTTCAACAGTTAATTTTATTGTTTTCTTTGGTGGGAGGGGAGGCGGTTAAATAGTTGAGGGGTTCTTCTTTTCAACAGAGATACGTAGAGCCGAAAGTTTGAAAAACCCTGCCCTATTACAAACAACCATGCTTTTTAATTGGAATCAATTCATGCAGTAAGTGGCTTTCTTAATTTAGGGTTACCTACTCCAACTAGTGTTGATACTATCACATGACTTACAGATGAAGTCTGTAATATTTGCTTTGCACTGTACACTGTATATTTAAATATTGCTAGGTATGCATGCTATGCATAACAATTTTATGAAAGCAAGGGATAATAGATGACAATGAGAGCTCAAAGATTTCAAAGCTAATTGAATGGGCTTGCACAAAATGGTTTGTTGATGTTTAGATTTCTTTTTTTTCAAACTATATTCTTAGTGTAACTGAGAAATAATAACAACAATCAATCTAAGCATTGAAATTTAAGAAATAACTAGATACGGAATTTGGTAGAAGAGGCACTTGGGAGTATATAATGAAGTTTCCTATATTAATACATAAAAATTCATGGCATGTATTTACATTTCCGTTGTGGATTGTACGCAGGATGTATTACTGATTGGAGCTAAATGTCAACTCACCGACTCCCAGCTTGGGAGATTTCGACGGAATCCACATTTTCAGCAGTTGAAAAACAACATAAATAGATTCTGTTTATGAATGTTACTCAATCATTTTAATTTCTTCTCTAAATCATAACATAAAAACGATCGTTTTCACACAATACACCGTACACCAGCCGTCTCCTCTTGTGTTGATTTGATTTAGTGATGTGACTGGGTCTGACTGTGATATGACATTACGCTAACCGGTTACTTAAAAGAAAATCTTTAATTAATCGGCATTATATCCTAATTATGATTTTCAATGTTTATTATATTATTATAATTTAATTTACTGTGAATCATATTATTATTCAGTGGGATTTTTGTGTCAATAAGTTGTACACAGGGTCCTACATAATACAAGCTATGTATAATTTCATTATTTAGAAATGTCATTGAAGCGAAATATTGATATTTGAAATAAGACATTTTTATTGGGCTACCTAGGGCTATGGCAGTGAGAGAGTCTGAACAAGAGTTGACATGCATCCGTGAGAGAGTTCGTTATTACATCGTCACGAAATATGTTCGATCGCGCCGAGAACGGACCACACCATCATTTTCGTGGATTCGCCCCAATGCACTCATGACCACCGGATGGCTTCGCACTCTTACGCGAACCATAAAATGTTAATAATTTCTCTGGCATAAAAATAAAAACGGATATTTTTATCGAGAATAGTTGGAGAATAGTATCGCATAATGAGTCAGTTTTGTGACAAGTGGAACATAACCCCGTCGTAAAAAATCAAGTCCGACGAAGAAGATTGCCTCGTAAGCCCACATCTCCAGTATTATATATTATTCTATTATATTAATAAACAATATAATATATTTATGTGTATAATATATATATATAATATATATGTAGATTAGTGCGATTTCGAGAATCGCCACCATAAGTCCATTAAAAAGTTTGTAGTAGTTGTTTAAGTCCAGTTAACCTAGAAAGGTTAATGTAAAGGAGATGTTGCGAACTCGGCCCTGGTTCGTACACGTCCTCAAAAAATGGGTAAATTAAAGACGAATCTAAAAAAAATACAATTAATTTATTCAAGAATATATTTTAGAGTTACAACCACATTTAATTCAAACGATTTTATCATTTTCAACTATGTTAAACATGGCGGCGATACAGCCGACACTTGGGATCAATCGATTTTGATAGTATTTAGAAAATATTACTTTTTTCTCCAAGTTCTATAATCAAAATACAATTTAAAAAATGAAAATGTCAAAATGACATCGCCCGCCATATTCGCCATGTTAGTTTTGAGTTGCAATTCTAACTGCAAATTATGTTTTGTAACTGCAAACAAAGCTAAATAAGTGAAAATATGCAGTAAAAAACGTTTTTAAATTGAGTTTGCCTGTTAATGATATTGTTTACAATACATGGCCGGAGGTCCATAAATTTTTGCAACATCTCCTTTACGTTTGTTTATCAATTTTATGTCACTCACTCTTGTGACACTGGTGAACTCTGAATAATTTATAATATTAATAAAGTTTGACACTCATGAAGAAGTCATAAGTGCTAGTAGGTAGTACAGTCTTTAGTTTTTAATTTTTCGTTTTCTCTAGAGTGTGGGATATCGTTGGATAGAGCTTTAAAAAATATTACGGGTGTGCTAAAATCATTTTTAAATTTAGTAAACCGTTCGTGATTTAATAAGCTATAAGTTGCCAATTTTCATTAGAGTCAAGTGCCCCCCCCCCTCTATCAACTAAATGGTTGTTGCTAGAAAATCAAACGTTACGGCAATAGTAGCTACATTTAAAACAAAATTAAAAGAAAAACTATCACATCTACGCTTTACAAGTTTGCAAGTAATAGTCGACCAAATGTTATACTCGAAAATTTTAATACAGTAAATAAACCTTAAAATTACGGAACCCTGCACGCGTGGCCCGACACGCACTTGACCGTTTTTTAAAACAAGAAATGCCATTTCATTTGTACCTGCTAATGTCATTCACATCTCAAATGGTACTCGCCACTTTAGTTATACCCACAGATCACCTTTAGACCTCTAGAGGGTTCGGACTTTTCATATCATACGAAAGAAAAGTAACATATTTAGGAAAATCGGTGAAAAAAGTTATTTTACCAAAAATAATAATCGATTGATAAATCGATTTTTTGTACGTTTTTTTGACATCCTTAACAATGGACTTAAATATATATTTTTTTTAAATTTTAAGACTGTTCCATATTGCACTGCGGCCACTGCGACAGTGCTGTACTGTGCGTTCACACACTAGGTATGTACTTAAAATATACTGCTGCTTCTACTACTGCAATTTCTCTGCTAGATCGATTAAGAAGGATCTTGAGAACCATAGTTACCGACATAGCTCACCGAATAGCGAGACTCAAGTGGTAGTGGGCAGGGTACATAGCTTGAAGAACTGACGGCCGTTGGGGCAGAGCAGTTCTCGATCCCTATCTCCGACCCCACGAGGCCGATGACATTTCGGTTATCGCCAACCGAATGGAGTAGAGCGAAAGTTGCACCGCCTCTAATCGCATATATCTTATATGTTTCTCCGCAACGTCCTAAGCCGAGGCACGGACCAACGTGGGTCACCCTTAGGCAGTTGCGCTAACGTTTATTTAGGCTAGAGCGGCCTCTGCGCTCGCCGATTGCCCGGTGAAGTAGACTATAACGTATATATAAATAGACTTATACGTTTTGGCGGGAACCTTGAAAGATGCTTGTGGTGCTCTTATTTTATTTCATTTTCTTGGTGTATTTTTGAGTTATATTAAATAAAGTTGATGACATTTTGTTTGATATTAATAGTCTTATTACATGTGCTAACAGTGCGAAAACACGTTCTTTCGGGTTGCCTCCAAAACTTCACTGTAAATGTTTTGTTAAAGTAGCCATCGCTTTACATAATACTTCTCGAATAACTTGACTGTAACTCACTTGACTGACATACTTATTAAATAATTGACTGACTGTCTTTGAATATACTGATTTTTACGCTGCTTGTATAGGTGCGAATACGAAATATCGTTTTACTTGACACTTGTAATAGCGATGCCATGCCTTAATAAAAAAAAAACTGTCATGACACTGATGACACATGACAGGTCATAACTGTGGTTCATAAACATGGAGTTTTGGCGGGAACCTTGAAAGAGGCGTATGGTGCTCCTATTTTATTTCATTTTCTTGGTGCATTTTTATGTTATATTGAATAGAGTTGGTGGCATTTTGTTTGATATAGGTTTAGTGCCCGTGTATAGTGAAATAGAATAACAGTGCGAAAACACGACCTTTCAGGTTGCCTCCAAAACTTCATTGTAAATGTTCTGGTAAAGTAGCCATCGCTGTACTCGAATAACTTGACTGTAACTCACTTGACTGACATACTTAGTAAATAATTGACTGACTGTATTTTATACTGACTTTGACGCTGCTTAACTAAATACGAAATATCGTTTTACTTGACACTGGCAATATGCGTAATAGCGATGCCATATTAAAAAAAAAAAGAAAACATTAAACAAACATCTTATTAATCTATAGCCTGATCTTTTGGATGATTTTATCCATTTTATCAACATTTACTGCAATCAACTTGTGGGATGCGAAAAAAGCCGGAGCCAGACCTAATTAATTTATGTTATGGATAATTTTAAATAAAAGTGAAGTGGAATAGTGAACAAGTATTATAAAATAATTATCACACCAACAGCAGCGTCAGTAGCCAACATCTTTCAAGTCCTTCAATAGTATCATTATACCTATATTGAATAGGTTTCTTTTAATTTTCGTACTTACTGGTCATATTATAATGTCTGACAATTTTATACCATTGAACCAAAGTACACCAGTTCACAATCCAGAAAGATGGCAAGGAAGGAATCAAAACCGTAGTGGATATCAAAATAATTGGCAACAAAGCCATCAGCGACACCACAGTCATAGGCGAGGAAATAATTCACACAGAAACAGCAGTTTTGGGGTATTTATGCAATAAATTTATATTCATTCAAATCGCTGACAATGTTTTTTTAATGTATAATCATTTGTAAATAGTTCATTCTTTATAGCGCTAATACCTATTATTCTTACGCAGTATTTGTATACTCATTGCCTATTATATTCTCTTTGTTCATACCTAGTTGTCATTACATTACAGTTGTGTTGCTTTGAATATAAAATATTTGGATCCCATCTGACACTGCATGTGCAGAATTGGAAAACATGCTTTTGTATTTCATCAACTAATTAATGATCTATTATACATTATTAAATTAATGAATATTCATTATTTATATGCATGTCTTACAAACATGTGCTGAAATCTATATCTATATATATTTAAAAATCAATTGCTGTTTGTTAGTCTCGCTAAAACTCAAGAACGGCTGGACCGATTTGGCTAATTTTGGTTTTGAATGATTTTTGGAAGTCCAGGGAAGGTTTAAAAGGTAAGGAAATATGAAGAAATTGAAGGGAAACAGTAAAAACCTCAATATCATTTACCCATAGAAATAGTCCGTATCTATCAAACCTTTGACACATTATTTAATTCTCAGGCAATACGAAGTTTGCTGGGTCAGCTAGTGTTTAATAAAATTATTAGTATGCATACATGACTTTTAGTCACTGCTTCTGCTATTTTGGAAAAAGTATAAAAATGTGTATGTGTAATTTTGTTTCCAGAATGATAGCAACAACAGTATGGATAAAGATAGTAGCAATATTGATGCCTATCTTCACCCTTCAATGCTTCAAGATCCATGGGCAAAGCTTCGACAAAAAGAATGACTATTTGAAGCATAACATTTGAATTTGTAAGATAAGAAATAATGTTTTAATTTGTGATTAGAAGTATCAATATCTATAATTAAGTATTTAACTAGATTAAAAAAAACTATAAACATGATGTTACTTTCATTTTAGGGTAAACCTCAACCTGCAGACCTGCAACATCTACTAACAACATCCTTGTGTGCCTCTTTCATTACATATAATAATTATATAGTATGTATAATAATTATAATATATTAGTGTTAAGCACTATTGTGTTCCAGTATTGCGAGGTGATACATTACCATCAACTGGACTCCAGTTAATTTACTTACCATCATAACATAAAAAAGTAATAGATATCTGTAGGTACCTAAATACTTACCCATCTATTTTTTTACTGGTGGTAGACCTCCAGTGACGGAGCACGCGGGCGTAAGCACCACCGCATTATCTAATATACTTGCCGCTAAATGGTAGTGTTCAGCACTATCTTGTTCCAGTCGGGTGGTAATGTACGGCCCTGTAATTTCCGGCACAGAGGCGTAACACCTTAGGCCAGCGTGGTAACGCATCTGCATTTTGACCTTGGTCTTTGTGTGGGTGTCTATATGTTTCAGTCATCACTTAACATCAATGTGAACTGCATGCTTGTTTGCCACATCCATTACATTAAAAAAAAAATAATACCATAATCTTAATTTCAGCTGCAAGATGTCTGCTGATGGACAAAAGCCATCCCTAATAATTGCCAATAATTTCATCAACGGATTGCCCGTGACCTCCGCCAAATCGTCGGTTCACCTCATGAGCGTGTCCACGCTTCATCTTCCGGTACGCCGTCATCACGCGATAACTTTTATACCCCAACGGCTGTCGCCATTCGATGCCCATTGTCGCTTGTGTCCGCTCTTCGGCTATGTGTGCTACTTTCTTCTCGTGTGGATTCTCTTCATTGTTGATTCGATCTCGCAAGGTAACACCGAGTATAGCTCTCTCCATGGACCCCTTGAGCCTGCTTATGGGGACGTTCCCGTTCCGCCCTATATCACTAGGTCATCACGCACTGGTCAAAGATCCTCGACCAGTGTGTTCTTCTCGGATGCAGCATAACCGAGTTGAACTCTGGGATTGACATCTTTCTCAAGATGTACTTATCTACCTAACTAGACTTCTGGTATGGGTAGTATTCGGTAGTGTAAGTACCATTGAAGAAAAGTCAGGTCGATCCGGTCACGTCGTTGCCTTATGTGTGTGGAGGTAAAGCCTAATTTGCAATGATTTGGAAGACCGACAACTTCGTCGTTGGTGCATTTTATCACCAATTTCACTTACATGTAACTTCACGTCTGTTCAAGAATACAGAACGAAGTTACGATTAGGTATTTGGTTTTTGTTATACCTGTTATCTTTTTCCTACAATTCTAAGGTTTCTTTGTTTTGTGACATAGAGCTCGCATGTCTGTGTGGTGACATTCTTATCCGCCTTTGTACTATGGTCCATACAGACTGAAGCTTTACAGCGTTAATTCAATAAGTAAATGATCTGATACTACTGAACGTGCTACGCATTCGTCTGAGATGGAGCATTCGATACGTCCGGAGTCGCGGGCCATCCAAACAGGCGACACACGGCACACCGTTCTTAATCTGTCAGGCCACAAGAAAAAAGACAATTGATTTCAATTGTGTCTCCGCCAATATTGGCCTCCTGATCCGTGAGAGATGACCCTTGAACGGTAGGTACCTTGGATCGGCTAGCAGCGGCGCGTACAAATAGTCGCTTATACGTAAATCATACCCACAGTATCTTCTTTAAGGGCTCTCTGTTTTATTTCTCAAACAAAGGCAAATAGCCTCAAGTTAAATACGGGATGCTCTAATCATCAAAGCATTCTAGCGTCTATCTTTACGCAATAATGTAATATATCGTTACCTATGTACCTATATAAAGTTTTGCTTGAGTTTCGGAGTAACTTCGATAGCGTGTTTAGACATTGCCGCGAACAGCGAGCCGACTAGAGAACTGAGTTTTGTTTTGGCAGGTTTTTTCTCAGTAATGTGGGCTTTGGAACTCTGCCAGTGAATGACAAAGAATGTCCCATATTTTTTTTTAGTCTTATCTTGCCGTTTGTAAAAGAAAGTATGGAGCATTCTGTTGATACCTATTTTTATCATTAAGTATTTTTGGACTATTATTTATTTTATTTTGTTTACTTTGACATATTAATCAACGTATCAGTTGTTATTCGCTTTAATTTTATATTTGTAATTTGACCTATCACAAGCAAATTCTATTATTTCCAAGTGATTAAATGAATTTTTGAGTTTGAGATTGAGTTTGAACGTGAACATGTTTTGCTAGCAATGGTGGTCCTAGGAAGGAGTCGGTCCATGATACTTTTTAAATGATTTTCAGCAATTGCTCGCAAAAAAATGTTCACGTTCTCTAGTCGGTATATGTTGGAAGGGAAGAACATCCACGATAGCGCGATTGGTAGAAGAGTGAATGAGAAATATTTTGATAAATTATAATAGTTACGTCACCAGCGGTGATTCGGTTGAGCAAGCAAAAACTTGGTTGCACCACCCCCACGAAGTACCTATCCTCCATACAACTGTACACATTTCGTTGGTGGTGCAACCGGTGGCACCACCATGGTGTTCTAATGAAATAGGTCCCTAAACTTAACTGAATTCACTGATGCCTCACTCCAGTCACTGACATTTTACGAATTTGATGTACCTTTTACACAGTTTAATAGCACCTAGTATTTCAAAGGGAATTTTGATTGGGTATTATTCATAAAATGTAAGTGAATTTTGATTACCACAGAAGATCGACGAACATGTTACCGTAGAGAGGCGAGGTGAACAGCGAGCGCGAGTGTGTGAACCCGGTATGACAGTACATATTTGCAACTTGTCTGTAGGCTTGTATATATAGTCTTGGTATTAAATGGAGCAACGCGTGTAATGATGTCGCCAGATGTTCAAAACCATTTCGGCTTAAGTTGCTTACGAGAATATCGCTTCATATTTTTGATGTAACTATAAACTATACTTAACTACAACTTACCAGATAGGCAGATATAATTTGAGTTGGTATTTGCTGGCGATGCCACAGATTGAATGATTATAGGTATCTACTTTATAGTAGTCTTGTACGTTTTTTAATGTATGTACCTAATATGTACTTACTCTATTTCGATCTCGAATGAGCGTGAAGAAAAGGTAGAGAAAATCCGCAAATATAAGTATTTACCTACTTAATTTCTATAATGTATGAAGCTCGCGAAAACTTCCGAAAACCTTAACACTTTTTTAAACTAAGTAGATTACATAAGGTTATAACTGTAATGAACCTAGGTACCTATATTACGTGTATTGTATACTTAGCTAAGTACCTACCTACTAGACATGCGAGCCGCGCCGGCTAGCCGCCGCCATGAAGACGTGGCGCGCCGCCGCCGCCGCCGCCGGCTTGCTTAAAACTCGCGCCGCGCGGTCCTCGTGAAGACATCCACTGCTGAACAAAGGCCTCCCCCAAAGATTGCCACAACGAACGGTCTTATGCCGTCCTCATCCAGCGATTGTCTGCGACCTTCACCAGGTCGTTGATCCATCTTGTGGGGTGCCTGCCTACGCCTCGTTTTCCGGTACGCGGTCGCGATTCAAAAAGTCTTCTGCCCCAACTCGCTATTAGGTGAGCTATGTCGGCAACTTTGGTTCTCTTTCGGATCTCCTCATTTTTGATTCGATCTCACAGCGAAACTCCAAGAGTAGCTCTCTCCATTGCTCTCTGAGTTACCTTGAGCTTTCTTATGAGGCCCATAGTGAGCGACCACGTTTCGGTCAAAGACCTTTTTCTTGAGACACTGCGGTACCATAACAGGAGTGAGTGCAATTCGACATGATCTCCGTCTTGTCCATGTTCATTTTAAGGTCCATTTATTGCGAGACCCTACCAGAGGAGCATTGTGCCAAGGTCTTCCAGGGTCTCAGCCATGACTACGGTATAATTTCCAAATTGGAGGTGGGAGATGTATTTGCCGTTAATACTGATGCGCAGTCCTTTACAGTTCAAAAGCTTGAAGACATTTTCCAATGCAGCGGTGAACTATTTCGGAGATATAACATCGCCCTGTCTCACACCTCACTGCAGTTGGATAGGTTTCGAGTTCTGATCCTGAAGCCGGACCGACATAGTGGCGTTTTCATACAAGCTCTTCAGCACCTCGATGTATGGATAATCAACTTGACACCTCTGGTGTGACTAGCACAGCCCAAATCTCGACCGAATCGAAGGCTTTCTCATAATCCATGAACGCTAGACAAAGAGGCTGGTTATACTCTTCGGTCATCTGTATAACCTGCCGCATCGTGTGAATGTAGTCTATGGTGCTAAAGCCTTTACGGAAACCGGATTGTTCGGGAGGCTGGAAGTCGTCGAGTCTGCGAGATAGACGGTTCGTAATCACCCTTGAAAACAGCTTATCGACGTGACTTAGAAGTGCGATGGGCCTATAGTTCTTAAGAAGGGTATTGTCACCTTCCTTAAAGAACAGTACCACCACACTATTGTGCCGCGCCTTTGGCGCTTTGCCCTCGAATATAACGGAATTGAACATCATCTGAAGAGCTTCGTCTAATACTGGCCTTCCGCCTCCTGTGCAAGCGGAAGGCCTGCAGCGATTCCATCATCAACCGGCGCCCTGTTGTTTTTGAGCTGTTTGAGAGCCGTACTAATCTCTTCTAGAATGACGTCCGGGATATCTTTGGTGTAGTGTCGGGTCAGTCCGGTTCTAGGATCTTTAATTGTAATTATTTGTTTAGTTTACGAACGAACATACATTTCTTGGTGGTTGCGTAAAGTAGATCATGATTTCCTACCCCGTTTTAAGCGGTTAGGTAGCTTGCGAGTTCCTGTACTCCAAGGATTATCTACTCTGTGCGGTTAAGTAAAATCATAAATATCGCGATGGTATCCCGATCAGACATCAACAAAATAACATTTATTTTGTTACCATGTTGGATACCATGTCGTTGATGGAACAATAATCATTCGTATTTCCTTTACCATAGTAATTTTATTTTGTAAACAGTTGGTATTGCTTGATTTCAGCTTAAAAGTTAGATTAGGGTAGAAAATAAAAACGAGCCGCCGGCTACAAGCCGCCGCCACGAAAATATTGGTGACGCGCCGCCGCCGACTATATCGCACCCGGCTCGCATGTCTAGTACCTACACACACTTTCCAGGAAATTACAACAATGGCAAAGTGGCGCATACTTCCGTTTTCTCTCAATAGGTATCTTATGGATAGGTATCTATCTTCCTCTAAGAAAGATGTAACTACAGGTATTATAAATAAGTACAGGTGCTAGGTACTGCTAACTCTGTAGTATCTGTACATATAATCGGGGCGTAAGATAATATAGATTAGTAGGATTTAAGACAATGGGATTTGTTCTTCATTGTAAGTAGGTATGTACCTATTTAATTTTGCTGCATGAAATAGCTGAAAATGGAAATTTTATCCCTAACATAGGAAATATATATTATGAACCTTAGGCGATAGAAATAAAGGCTATTTTTTATTGCTTTTGAATAAGCGGGGAGTTCTCTTACTGAATTGAAGGAGCATCTATTTGCCGCTAGATGACGCTCCTTCAATTCCATACATACTGCGTTCCATACTGCGTTTAGTCTTACGCGATCGAATTCGCGTAAGAGTAAAGAAAATCTCGCACTAGGCACTCTGTTCAGTGAAATACATTTACTAAATAAGAATTAGGTTCTATCAGCAGTTACTTACAAGCACAATAAGCAGGTACTTACATTAGTGAACCCGATTTAATGAACTGTATACACGGATGTCCTGGTTAGTGCACTGGTTTCTTATGAGAGATCGTGGGTTCGATCTTGGCACTGGAATAATTAGATATATCCTGCTGGCCTACAGTTATTGGTTTCGTGTCCAGGTGTTTGTTAGCGTTGTGTACAACGTCATCCATGACTCAGCGTAAAACCTAATGTGGGCGGTGAAAGGTGAGTAGGTATACCTAAGCATACCTATCTACATATACCTATTTATTTTTTATTGAGACCTCTAGATAATATAGACAGATAGCAAATAGTTAGGTATATGATTATACTGGTGATAGAATTCCAATGTCGGATGAAAGTGTTCTGCACTATCCGGTTCCAGATAGATGGTAGGTAATATGTATTTTTATGTAGATATTTATTTCCTTATTATTCAACTACTACTATCAAGACCGTATACCGTGAATCGGATGATTTTTGGGCCCGAAAGCCGTAGACACTTATGAGATCTTAATTGTTTATTTTTTTTTTTTTTTTATATGTAATGGAAGTGGTAAACAAGCATGCAGTTCACATTGATGTTAAGTGATGACTGCAGCCTATAGACACCCACACAAAGACCAAGGTCAAAATGCAGATGCGTTACCACTCCTGAGGCCTAAGGTCTTATGCCTCTGTGCCGGAAATTACAGGGCCGTACATTACCACCTGACCGGAACACGATAGTGTTGAACACTACCATTTAGCGGCAAGTATATTAGGTAATGCGGTGGTGCCTACGCCCGCGAGCTCCGTCACTGGAGCTCTACCACCAGTAAAAAAGTTATTTATTTACACTTCTATGTAATTTGTACATATGGCGGACTTAATGCCACTAGGCATTCTCTAACAGTCAACCTTGGGGTTGTGAGTAAATAAAATGTAGAGGTGCAAGATAAATAACCAATGATAGTTATTACGAAACTAACAATAATGATTTATAAACATAATATGCAAAACGTAAATTAAGCGCTTTTTTCTTGCGCTCTTATAATTTTTTGTGTCGGAACTGTGGAAATATAATTAAATACCATATTTTTCTATAAAAATGGATTTTAAAGACTGAATTATCTATATGACACATGAGTTACTGTCAAAATACAACTAAGAATATGGATTTATGGGTCCTCAGCTGAGTGTGAGTCAAGGAATGTTTCGAGTAACGTCTTAGAAAATGGGTGTTAATCACTTAGCTGGATTTCATCGTCGTTGTACGATCAATAACAAAGTCCCCGTTTAACGAAGACATTTCTTCATGTTTAGTGACTACCAAATTATGTAATAAGTCATATGTTACCGTGAAATGCTTTCGTCACGTCCTACCCAACGAAGAAAGGAAAATAAAAATAATTTACCAAATTGCCCTAATCAATTCTGAGGGAGACACCACGCTATTTCGAAATTAGGAACCAGCGTATTGTTTTTTTTTTCAAATGTTTATATGGAAGAGGAATATAACTATAATACCTAATAATTGTTTATTTTTGATGATTACTATGATTACCATGATTACTATCACTATAGTATTGAGGTCTCAGGAGTGGCAATCATAACGCATCTGCATTCAACATCTGGTTTTGTGTAGATTTCTGTATTCTCTTATTAGGTATCAATGTGACCTGCACGCTTGATTCCTACTATAATTAAATTAAAAATAAAACCGGTTAAGTGCGTGTCGCGCAGTGTAGGGTAGGTCCGTAGTTTTTAGGTTTGATAATGTAATGAAAAAATTTATAAATATTTTCTATGGAGTTGTTCCAAAATTTCTAGTAAAATACATTTGGTCGACTATTACTCGGAAACTTGTAGAGCCAACTTAAGTGTGATAGCTTTCTTTTTAATTTCGTTATAAATATGTAGGTACTATTGCTGTAACGTTTGAATTTCTAACAACAACCGTTTAGTTGGTAGAGGAGGGGGGGGGGGACACTTGAGTCTAACGAAAATTGGCAGCTCAGTAATTTTAAGACAGTGATTCCCAAAGTGGTCCAAGCTCAGAGACTCGGTCGGGATCTCGTAGGCGTGAATAAAAAAATAAAAAAGGAAAATATGGGAATGTGATTTAAATAAAGCAAGGGGTCCACCGAAACAAGAAAAAAATTGAAAGGGGTTTACAAGATAAAACAGTTTGGGAACCTATTGTTTAAGAGGTGCATATTTATATTTAAAGCGTCAATAGGGCTGAATATACATCGTTTAGTTCTAATCTCGGTGAACTTTCAAGTAATTGTGAACTTGACCTTTGAACGATCCGGACGCCGGGCGATGCAAACCATTGCCTATTGCTGTTGAAAAAGAATATAAATTAATACTCGTAGGTGCCTTACCTGTGTGTTGGTTTGTGACTACCACAGGAGTAGGTATCAAAATAAAAAACTATAGTAAGTACTTATTTCTGTAATGTGTTTTTGTGTGTAACTTGCTTATTGACGTCTTCGAACACAATGACATTATCAAATTGATTTGAGAATGTTCCAAAATATCGAAAAGATTTGACTTCCCCCGACCCAGGGATCGAACCCGATAGCAGCAGCGCAACGTAGCATTAGGTGCCTGCTACCACGAGACTTGACGAGTGTGAGTCAAGTAACGTCTTAGAATAAGGCTATAAGTATTTTGTTTAATCGTAATTGTTTTAGTGAGCTCCTTGAGTAGAAGAATTAATTATTACGTTACTTCACGCATGTAATCCCCGAATGGGTAGGCAGAGGTAAATGCATTCAAGCATACATGCAAACACCCACAATTCGCCGAAATAACAGGTGGCGAGCCTGTTGACATCTCTGGACACATTACCAAACTTCGAGGTATTGGAAATTTCCAGAAAATGGAAAAATCCCAATAGAACCAGAGATCTTTATCTCTGGTACTTTACACAATTATCTCTGATAACCCCCTACCCGGGAATCGAACCCAGGACCTCAGCGTAGTAGTAGTGGCCTGCTACCACTAAGCTACCGAGGCAGTTAAAGATACATTATTATTGCCACAAAAAAGTTTCTTAGTAGCCGAAGATCGCCGCATCCCTCTGTTCGAGCGTAGAACCGCGCAACAACTGCACTTTAAGATAAGATAATAAACAAGATTAATAAACAATTGATTCCTTCAACTTAACTATTAGTATACTTAGAAGTAACTATAGATTTAATAGGCAAATGTAATATAAAAACTTGTAGGTAATAAGCAGGTAGTCGATATACCTACAATATTTTAACTTATTATTTTTTAATACTTACCTTACCTAGGTATTAGCACAGTCTAAAGAAAACGAACGTTATGTACTTATACTGTGGTATTAGTAATAAGCATACATGACAAACGTTTTAAAAAATACAGAAATAAATTCGAACACAATCTTCCTACAGGGGAATATGTAATCTTGAACTAAAAAGCACGTCGGTATTCCAATGAGTCTGTGTTACATAATAAATGAAATATAAAATAAGAACTAGCTGACTCGGCAAACTTTGTATTGCCTCAGAATGTATCAAAGGTTTGATAGATACGGGCTATTTGTATGGGAAAATAAAATTATGGTTTTTATTATTTCCCTTCAATTTTTTCATATTTTCTTATTTTTTAAACCTTCCCTGAACTTCCAAAAATTATTTAAAACCAATATTAGCCAAATCGGTAGAGCCGTTCTCGAGTTTTAGCGAGACTTACGAACAGCAATTGATTTTTGTATATAAGAATAGATATAGATAATATATTTCGCTTGGAAAGCGTAGCAATTTCAAAGTGGCGTAACTTTACTCGTCCGAAAACATGTGGTTACAGCCTCTGTCTCTGTGGCTAGGAAAGTTCCAACATATTGCTTATTATCACCCTAATAACATATTTGACTCAGACCCCTGATATTGTTGCTCGGCTGTAATTGGGGGCTTCATAAAAATACTTCCGAGTGCGTCTAATTACGGTTTATGGTGTTAAAAATTGATAACGTTAATTAGTTGAATCATAATGTAATGTAGCCATGTGTTGGTTTCAATTTTAAAAGGTATTGTGGTCGCAGGTGTCATCGACATTTAAGGGTATCCAGTGGTGTAGCTAACATGGGTGGCACCCGGGGCGGATGAGCAAAAAAAAATTGAAATACTTCCCATTCTTTTGTATCTAATTTCTCCATTCTCCACCGTTGTGCTATTTGGGCAAAATCTCTCTCTCTGGCGCCTTTGGTATCATAAATGCGAAAATGAGCTTTGTGTTGCGCTTTCAGGTCTAAACAGCTCATATTTTGGTTATTGAAAGAGAGGTTGTCTATTAGGGGAGGGTGGTTATTATTATTATTATACGTTTCATATATAACTGGAACATGGTAGAGTCGAAAACTTAAATTTTATGTACACTATTATCTAGATACCGTACCGTAACATTTATGTATGTACCATTTTGTTCGATAACCTTTTGCCATCTTGTAGGTAGGGACATGATTCCATTGCTATAAAAATTTTGGGACTTCTCATCAAAATACCGCGACAAGTGGATTTGGCAGTCCTCTCGTGATGTTAACCTAACATTGCATAAAGAATTCTGAAGAGACCGAAACAGGTGGAAATCTGAAGGTGCAAGGTCAGGACTATACGGCGGATGCATTAACACCTCCCAGCCAAACTCTCTTAATTTTTGCTGAGTGGCTATAGATGTGTGAGGTCTAGCGTTATCATGATGAAACACCACACCCCTTCTGTTGATCAATTCCGGCCGCTTTCTCTCAACTTCTTGCTTGAATCTCATCAGTTGTTCGCAGTAGAGTTTAGAATCGATAGTCCAGCCTAGTGGTAATAGCTCATAATGAATAATGCCCTTGTAATCCCACCACACACACAACATCACCTTATTGCGAGTAAACCCGGGTTTCGCCACAGTCTGTGAAGCCTGACCGGCCTTTGACCACGACCTTTTTCGCACGTTCTTGTCGTACGTGATCCACTTTTCATCACCAGTTATCAGCTTCTTCAAAAATGATTCGGTTTCATTACGTCGTAATAAAGAATCACAAATGAGTACATGGTTCATTAGGTTTCTTTCAGTGAGCTCGTGAGGTACCCAAATATCGAAATTTTTTTCGCGGTTTATGTTGCATTTTTACCTTTTTTGTAGTAAAATTTTAAAATGAATCGAATTTCTTCATTAGATTCACTCATCTTGACAGTACGAAAAACAAATGAAAATCACACATTTGCCTAATTTGAATTTGGAATTATGTTCTTGAAAATTTTAACTTTCAATGATACCAAAACCAGCTAGATACAAATACTACAGCCAAAGAGATTTTATTACAAGTTCATACATACTATAATGCGAAAAGACTTTTTCCCCAACCTATTATTACATAGATTATGTAATGCCTATATTTTTGGTTATATTTAGGTTCTCCACTGGTATCTACTGAAGATTTTAGAACGCTATCAACATGTATTTTAAATCCCATTTAAGTAGTAGAATTATTTTATTGATAGCGTACAATATGATGGCAGAGGAAAGGTAAAGGTAAAATATGTACCTATCAATATTTCAGCAATTTTTACTGCTACAGGCAAATCCACAAACGTTTAGCCATTAGTAGGTATCTGGAATAGTAGTGTATTCTAGGTACTTTTGTAGCAGTCTATCGTCTATAGTAAATTGGATTAGGTTAGCTAATTGTGAAATTACGTTTAGGTATCGTACATGCCATTTGCATTTTTCGTAAAGTGTCTTTCATCTATGCTGCCTGGAATATACTTAAAGTAGCTAATGACCCAAACGTCAACCAAAATGCAGATTAGACTGACCACCTGTTCGGCTTAGATAATTATTGCATTACGTCCGCCCCCAGCAACCGTATCTGTAACTTAACGTTCGGACGTGGAAACGAGAATTAATGTGTCCACTGGCTGCACCGTAGCGGAAGTGGCTCGCACCAAATAATCGCATCGATCGCCAAAAAACTAACCCACATACGCACTGGCAGCGTAGCCGGAATTATTAATCGCGAGGAGTAAGTGTGGGGGACGCCAACCCTGGTAGGGCGCAGGCGCGGGCGTACGGCGGGCACTCCGCGAGGAAGGCTCGCGCGCTCCGGCCGCGTCCACGCGACCGCGATGCGCGAGCTACCGGCGCCGCGGCCGCTTCCGCAAGCGCCACGCTAACCTGCACCGATGCAGTGGCGAAAACTAACCAGGTTGAAGTCTTCGCCGGGCGGTCAGTCGCGCGCTCGGAGGATGCTCTGCTGTGGCCGCAGGAAGGTATGCGATCCGATCGATAGCGCGCGCCGAAACCGTCGCCCCTCCCGGCCCGGACGCCGACGCCGTTCGACGACCCCGCTAAGGCCTCGACTCCTAGGCCCAAGTTTTCCATGTTACCCTGAGTGGGGCTCCCTCTGTACGTTGTACTCGAACGTCGGGGTGCAGTGGAGTCCGGCGACGACAGTTCTGTGTGCTTTAACGTATTTGTGGCTTTTGTTACTGTTTTGTTCTATGATCGAAGTGGTGGTAGTGGTAGTGGTAGCCTGTTTTGTCGATGCCGAGTAACATGCTTTTTATTTTTGATGTGGTATATGTATTGTGATGTTTTCAGCCAGTTATCTTAGTTCAATCATTAAAATTCGTTTTTAAATACAAACGTAGAAAGAAACTATGTAAATGGTGGTAGATTTTCAGTGGCGGTGCTCGAGGGCGTAGGCCATTGCAATATCTACCGGTGTATACCTAAATGGCTAAACGGTACTAGTTCGCGCTATTATATTCCAGTTATATGGTAACGTACTTTCCTGTAATTAAGCACAGATCTCACAAATCTTTGGCTTTGTGAGAGTTTCAGTGTTTCAGTAATCGAACACACACATTGGTGTTCGATTACTGAAACACTGAAATTGAAGAAAACACATTACATATGTAATGAGTCTTTTGGTTTTTATAAAGACCTTACTATATTCTTACTGGTCGTGGACATCAGATCTGGTAACATAACTTTAGATAACCTATCATCAAGATGGAACCACTTTCTTAGTATTTTCATAGTTGAAAGAAAAACCTTCTTTCCGGCAATATTCAGACGTTATCAGGAATATACATTCAGGGAACTCTTAGCTTATCCAAAATCAAATATAGCCACTATTACCACCGCATAAGATACTCGTGTGATCAAGCGGCCATTTCCAAGGCATGCATTATGCACGTATTATGAACATTGAATAAAGGCTGTAACCAAATTTTACAAAGACATACTCAAGTATAAATGTAAACGATTATGTAATATATAGCATTCTATCTAAATACGGATAGGCGTTTAGCGTCTACTCCTAAGTAAATGAATTTCTGAAGCATCGCCTAATTTACAAAGCAAAGGCGCAAATGGAATTTCAAAGAGCTTTTTAGCATACTAACACGTATGTCAAAATTGGCGCCGAGAGCAGATAAACATATATATAGATCAGTTTCAACCCTTCGACCTTTATTCCTTTCTTAATTGAAATTTCGATAGGCCTATAAAATGGTAATACGATAAAATTATTACGTTGTTAGCGGGAATTTAAGGTCAAAAGGACATGGATGACAACATAAATTAAAGATTATGTGTATTCGATTACTGAAACGAAATTGAAGGAAACTTTTATCTCGAATTCTTTTCTACAGTTATTCCCTATTATTGGAATGGAACATTATGCCGGCTAATTTATTTCCGAATAAGTGTAACCTGGGAATTTTTAAGTCTAAAGTGAATGGATATCTATCTACGAATTCCTATTCGAGATGATATCTTGTACCTAGACCAAGATTAGGGATTCATCTTCAGCGACATTTTCATTTACCATTGGTGTGATAGCTTATTAATGGTCTATCTTAATATATATAAATCTCGTGTCACAATGTTTGTCCTCAATGGACTGCTAAACCACTGAACCGATTATAATAAAATTCGCACACCATGTGCAGTTCGATCCAACTTGAGAGATAGGATAGCTTACATTACGCTATGACTAATAGGAGCAGAGGAGCGCGGGCGAAGCCGGGGCGGGCCGCTAGTATATATAAAAAAAAAGATTTTCATTAAGAACAAGAAAGAAAATCAGTTTACTGTACAGGAGAAAATGGGATGCCAAAGCGAAACAGTTTCAAAACCACTAAACAGATCCATTTTTGCAAATTAATACATTATTTATTCTAAAGTCATTAGACATTTTTGTAAAAATCAGCAAAATGAGATGAGACTAATCTTAAATGCTTAAATATTGACGTTAATCTCTATAAAAGCTACTACGAAACTGCCTTGCGCCATCTTGAAAATCCTGGAGCTAGCCTAGGCTATCACTACTTTCGGTCTAAAGTTCAATGAACCAGACTAAGCATGAACTTTATAATATTCCGATATCTCTCAATGACCTTTTTAATGCATGTGGTTGATTATTATTTTTAAATCAGCCACCTTATGCAATATACGCAAGTAGTAGTTGCTGGCTACTTTGACTAGTACTTAAGTAGACTCGTCTTATAGTTTAAGAAAACTTAAATACGTTCTTACACTGGTATAATAATACAAGCATAGTGTAAAAACATATATATTATAAGTACTTATACTGTGATACAAGTAGGTACGTGGTTTTCAATGTTAAAATAGGCACATAACATGTCGCTTCTTTACAAGAATAATGTGACATTTCATCTAAATCGTTCTTTATGAAATGCAACATTATTCTTACAAGAATAACGTGAAATTTCATCTAAATCGTTCTATATGAAATGTCACATTATTCTTGTAAAGAGGCGATGTATAAAAGTGTAAATATCGTGTTTATCAGTTCCGAATGTCATCAAATTCAATCAAACGACTTACTTTCGCATTAATGTTTACATGGACATAGATAATGGCAACCCATTAAACGTCCCACTGCCGGGCACGAGTCTCTCCCCTTTTTTGGGGGAAGGCCTGGAGCTTACTCCACCACGCTGCTCCAAAATGCAAAATTGGTGGACGTGAGAGAGTGGACGTTTAGTGGCCAACCCGCTGTCGAAAATTTTCATAAAAATTAAATATTTATTTAAGTAGCTTATAGGCATGCATGTTTTGGATTACAATTTAGATCATTACTTTGATACAAACTCCTATTGTAAAATTAAATTGTTATCTGTTTTGTGTGCTATATCGATAATAAATAAATAAACCGCCCATTAGGCCTCAGACAAGGTTTAACGACTACTATCTATCGATAGCAACCGGGACCGACGGCCTAACGTGCCCTCCGAAGCACGGAAACGCGCATTTTAATTTGCCACTAGCGGTCACCCATCACACTATCCGGCCGCGCTCGTAGTGCTTAACCGAGTAGATCGCGTATGATCTTCACCAGCCGCGGGGCCATGCAATTTTGCACTGGATTAATGAAAAAGGCGCTTCGTGTATAATTTCTCATAATATTCTCGTCATTATAAACATGTATACTTTCATCTCAAATTACGAATAATCAGCGACGAACCGAATAACAGATCAGGGTGCCTCCGCCGCCCACATATTCAAATATGATGATACGTATATCAATTCCTTTGATACAAGTTGATATTAATGCTAAGCTCGTTACCCACATAATCCTGTTTAGCAGAAGATATACACGTGTCTCTTTAATGTAGGTCAATCGTATACAGAGGGGACGATAGGATTCAATCGAATGCCAGTCACCTATTTATAAACAAACAGTTGACCCTTTTACCTACTTTATATTAACCCTTTCCATTAGAATAGAAAAAAATACTATGAAAGGGTTTAAAAAAAAATATTTAATTTCATTCACTCACGCTAGTATTCGAGTCATAACAACTTTTTATGTAACGGATTAAGCCATACCGTTTTAATTTATTGTTTCTGACATTCATTATTTCTGAATGAATTATTTTTATACATTACTTATTAATTAGGACACGTTTATTATAAATCGCGCTTAGTGGTAATCATAGCGTATTATAATCACGATACTACTCGGTACTCGTGACTAAATTAAGGTACTGGGTTTCTCTATAACTACCTAACGAACTCATACATAATCGTTTTATATTATTTCGCATTAACACATGCTTGTGAAATATATTTTATTTTTAAAGAAAAATGGAAAGAAAAATTTGACTTCAGGCGACACTCGAACTCGCGGCCTACTGGGAATCCAGTCCAGCCGCTCTTCCAATTGAGCTACTGAAGTCCTGCCCGATTTGTCAAATCTTTCCTTCACATCTATTGCATTGCTTTATGGTAGCAGCAGCGCCATCTATTACCAACTATGCTAGTTAGGCAACCGATATAATAGACTTTTCAGTTTATTGAATATCGTAAAGAAGTCGCTTTTATCCTTAAGAATTGTTTTATATTATTTCGCATTAACACATGCTTGTGAAATATATTTTATTTTTAAAGAAAAATGGAAAGAAAAATTTGACTTCAGGCGAGACTCGAACTCGCGGCCTACTGGGAATTTAGTCCAGCCGCTCTTCCAATTGAGCTACTGAAGTCCTGCCCGATTTGTCAACATAATATATATACATAATCGTCATTTCGAATAAGTTTTTTCTATGTACCGAATGTGGCAAACAAGCATGCAGTTCATATAGATGTTAAGTGATGACTGTAGCCTATACATACCTACACAGAAACGACGCAGTCAAAATGGAGAAGCGTTGCCACCCTTGAGACCTAAGTTGTTATGTCTCTGTGATAGTTATTACAGGGCAATACATTACCATCTAACCGGAACACGATAGTGCTGAACACTACCATTTGGCAGCAGATAGCTATGGTAATGCGGTAGTGCCTACGCCCTGGAGCTCCTACGCTTGGTATGCTACCACCTGTCAAAGTATGTAAAAATAGTAAAAAACCATAGATTTTTAAAATTTTATATAATCAAATCTTGATCTCTTAAGTATCTGTTGAAAAGATATAACGTCGTTAAACTGCCTTATTTTTTATGTATTTAATTTGCCTTTTTATTGCAATACAAATACAATACATTAACAAAGACAGATATCTAAAGTCATCGTTTAAGCACCATTTTACTGGTCGTAGAGCTAAGTGATAGATGGCTTAGTCGGGACGAGGTAGCAGTTTGAAACGGTAAAAAAGCACCCGCTTTAGAGATAAATAAATCTTTTAAAATATTTAGTTACTAATTATACTACTTTAAAACAATTTTTCAAGTATTATCTACACGCACCACTATAAATTAGAAAACGTGACTCTTTTACTTCTTTATAACTTTTAAACAATATCAGAGTTCTAAAAATACAAAAAATGTTGTAATACATTTATATTTGTCTATTGAGTCTTTCCTCTAGCACGTCCAATGACTTATTTTTAATATACTACTATTGATAAAATACTATACTTTACATATTTTTCCTACTGGTGGTAGAGCACCAGTGACGGAGCTCGCGGGCGTAGGCACCACCGCATTACCTAATATACTTGCCGCTAAATGGTAGTGTTCAGCACTATCGTGTTCCGGTCAGGTGGTAATGTACGGCCCTGTAATTTCCGGCACAGAGGGATAACACCTTAGGCCTCAGGAGTGGTAACGCATCTGCATTTTGACCTCGGTCTTTGTGTGGGTGTCTATAGGCTGCAGTCATCACTTAACATCAATGTGAACTGCATGCTTGTTTGCCACTTCCATAACATAAAAAAAATAAAAAATATTAGATATAATCGTAATCTGTTAAGTATTACTTTGTATTAAGCCAGGATCTTTATTTGTTAAATACTGATATCGCTGAATAAATAATAGACACATTACAACAGTAATTCTCTGTAATAGGATAATTACCAACAATTACCGTGTTTCAGTCATTCAAAATAGAAAATACAAAGAATGGATAAATTATATTATTTCTATTGTTCGATGTGTTTTTATTTAAGCTTGTAAATATGTTTTTTTTCGTAAAAGGTTTAAGTTAATTCCAGCTTAATACAGCCTTCTACTAGAGGTTCAAATGGATGATGCATTGCCGGTATTCCCCACCTACGCTATAGTCTCAGACCAGAGTGTTTTCGATTTTTTGAAATATTTGGGTCATACTTTAGCAACAATGCAGTAATATAACATTAACAAGTTCTACAGTTACTGAGACGGATACATTCCCTATTTAACACTTTGACGGACAGAAGATGTCTACAGTCTTTATTACAGTAAAATTTTATTGTGTTTCGTACACTGTCCGGATATGTGTTAATAAAGTATATATACCTACCTATTAATAATATTTTACATAGCGAAATAGGTTGATTATCTGAAAATTAATCATCAAAAATCCATTAAATGATTTTGATATATAATTGTTTTTTCGAAAGTTTAAAGTGAATTAAAGTGAACTAGAATTACTCTTACGACATCCTTGTATCAAGTAAATTTAATGGTTGTAAGTAAGAACCTATAATAAATAGTACTTATATTTTAACGATATTGCGGACGAGTCGTGCCAATTTATTGCCAATTTTGTGCCTTAAAAGGCACAAAATTTAAAAATACTCAGGCGTCGATGGCGTAAATTGGGTGAAAAAGGTAAAATTAAAAATATGGTTGATATTTTCAGCGATCTATATCAGTACTACAGTGGAATTCGATTTAAAGTAATGAAGACGAACATCAGCGATGAAGGGGACGTAATGGCTTTCCATTTTTATCAAAGTTTGATTAAATGGCGATGTTTGTAATCAGAATTGAGTTTTCTAGGTGTCCCCGATCATGTTAAGTCAATAATTTTACTAACGATTGTTATAACTCAAGTAGAGATTAGATTTTTACTGGTGGTAGAGCTCCAGTGTCGGAGCTCGCGGGCGTAGGCACCACCGCATTACCTAATATACTTGCCGCTAAATGGTAGTGTTCAACACTATCGTGTTCCGGTCAGGTGGTAATGTACGGCCCTGTAATTTCCGGCACAGAGGCATAAGACCTTAGGCCTCAGGAGTGGTAACGCATCTGCATTTTGACCTTGGTCTTTGTGTGGGTGTCGATAGGCTGCAGTCATCACTTAACATCAATGTGAACTGCATGCTTGTTTACAACTTCCATAACATAAAAAAAAAAACGCTTCCATACGTTGACTACTCCACTACTCTTGTTTGCATCGTCATCATCATGTCACGTGACTTATGGACGTCTACAAAAATTTCATATAAAATACATTTGTTTCGTTTTTAACAGCGATAACGATTGAAGTTAAACAACTTGGCATGGCCAAGCTGGTTATATACGCGGCGACATGATATAAGTAGCTCAGATCTCGATATTAGGATCTTTATTATACTTATTGGATTTATAGCATGATAGTTTATTAGGATTCAATTTAGGAACCGCTAATGTTTTGTTTCATTTCTATAAATGACACCGCGTATGAAAAAACGAGACACAATAATTACACAAAGGCCAATCGATTCAGTTTAGGTTGATTATAAAAGGCATCGACGACACAACGCAGCTATGATAAAAGGTCATTACGTCCACTGGTGTGTGACTCAAAAGTAGAAACTGCATTTGACCTTTAGTTATTTTATAGATATTACCTATTAATATATGGACCTAACGTGAAGATTCATACATGCATAATAATATATCAGTTACGGTTTATAGCGACGGGACGTGACGACCCACCCCCCACTAATAGATGCGAATTCTTCAAATAGTTTTTTTTTATTTATTTAACACATAAAAATAACATAATATACAATTTTTTTTATCTATGCATTCGGTAAGTCAAGCGCATAACGGTGGTCAAACCATCCCAACAGGGCGAGTAGTAAATACAATCACGTCGGATGGGCAATGTCAAGCGTGGCGATTATGATATTTTGCCCAAATAACTCGCAACACTGTTTTGGACATCTTTGGGGAAGCCTTTTGTCATAAAATAGCGTAATTAGCGCCCGCGCTCCAGTGACGGAGCTTGCGGGTGTAGGCACCGCCACATTACCTAATAGGTATACTTGCCGCTAAATGGTAGTATTCAGCACTATTGTGTTCCGGTCAAATGTATGGCCCTGTAATTTTAGGCCTCAGGAGTGGTATCGCATTTTTGACCTTGGTTTTGTGTAAGTGTCTATAGGCTGCAGTCATCACTTAACATCAATGTGAACTGCATGCTTGTTTGCCATTTCCATTACATAAAAAAAGTTATCTCTAACTACATAGGTATACCAAATATAATATACTAAAAATTAACCGAAAAATATCAAACGTTGTTATCGAGGGCCCACACCAACACCCCACTTCACACTGTAACAAGCACTTACCGCCAATTTAACCCACAATCAAGGAGTCAAGGTAAATATGACTAAGCGATAAGCATCAACTTATTTGGCTTATTTTGTCGCAACCAGCCACGCTTCTATCGTAAATGGACTTACTGAATTTCCAAATCATATGTCACGCTCACACGCCATACATTAAAAGGTTTCAAACGGTGCCGCCCATCGGTGACGTCACCCAATATGAGCTCGCTATGACAACAGTCGTAAAACCTCACAGGTTACCTAATATAAGGTTAGGATCCGTCTGCAGAATTATTTCGTTCATCGAGATATGCTGCAAATCTAATTTTTACGCATATTTATGACCTAGAGATTGTATGTCCACTAGGTTACCTATCAAAATATGGCCGCTAGTGTTTTTAATTAAATTATTTTGTCTTTAACAGCCAGCAACCCTTATTTGAAGCCAGATTTCATTTGGCACCTGTATATCAATATCAATAATGAGAAAAATTAGCTTTACAAATTAAAGCTAATTTTTCTCATTATTGATATATCTATTATACAAATAAATAAAATTGGAGTGTCTGATTGTAATATAAAAATAACCCCTTTTTACTAAATGCATATCTAAGTATACACGGTACATATACCAAAACAACATTTTTAACAATTTTTGTCTCTGTCTGTCTGCCTGTTTGTTCCCGCTAATCTCGAGAACGGCTTTACCGATTTTGACGTGTCTTTCACCGGTATATAGCTTATGTAATAAGGCGTAACTTAGGCTACTTTTATACTAGCTGCGCCCACGACTTCGTCCGGGTAGATATTGAACAATCATAAATTCTCACGCGGACAAAGCGGACAAAGTCGCGGGCACAGTTAGTAAATAATAAATGTATGTGAAGGTATCGGAAAGGAACGTAAATTTGAAGGGGCGGCCAAGTGCGCAAAGGCAGCCGTGATTTTTCAGTCTTTACATATTGTATTGCCGTGAAGGGGACGATATTAATATGAAAAAAAAAAACAAGTAATAAATTTTAAAAAAATACTAGCGGCCATTTTTTGATAGGCAACCTAGTGGATAAACATTGTCTAGATCAGAGGTTCCCAAACTATTTTTACTTGTAGACCCCTTTCAATTTTTTTCTGGTTTCCGTGGACCCCCTCCTTGCTACATTTATATCACATTCCCATATTTACAAATTTTATTCACGCCTCCGTAGACCCCCATCGAGTCTCCCATGGACCCCAGAGGGTCTATATGGACCACTTTGGGAATCACTGCTCTAGATCATAAATATGCGTAAAAATAGGTTTGCAGCATTATCTCGATGAACGAAATAATTCTGCAGCGGGATCCTCACTCACCTAAGTAGTTTGGAATGTTACAAAGTGCAAAAACGTTATCAGTTAGGGGGTATTCATACTCAATTTGGCTATCTTCGGTGAAGATTATTTTTAGAAATTAAAGAAAAAACGGAAAGAAAAATTTGACTTCGGGCAGGAATCGAACCTGCGACCTCAAGATAACCAGTCCGACGGTAGCTTAGTGGTAAAGCGGCTGGACTGGTTACCCTGAGGTCGCAGGTTCGATTCCTGCCCGAAGTCAAACTTTTCTTTCCATTTTTTAACACCTTAGGCCTCAGGAGTGGTAACGCATCTGCATTTTGATCGTGGTCTTTTATGGGAGTCTATAGGCTGCAGTCATCACTTAACATCAATGTGAACTGCATGCTTGTTTGCCAATTCGATTACATAAAAAAAAATAAAAAAAAAGAAGTGGCTACTTAATATCATTTGCACCCTAATGTGAATGATGTAACTTACTACATTAACGATACTTAAAATTTCGTTAGTTACGGCTAACGGTAAAACTTGATCAGAAAACTGTCGTTCTTGAATATATTGGGCGACAATTTTTGTTCCTGTTGAAAACCATCGTCAGGCTGTGTGTTTATTGTGTTTGTGTATTTATCCTGTTTTTTTTTTGTAGAAATTACTTTTGGGCTAAACTGTTTTTTTTTACCGATAAGGGTACGACTTTTAGCGCTTATTAAATGTTATGACCGATCGTGGATACTTCAAAGGTTAAAAATGTTGTTTAACTTTTGAATTAACTTCAATTCTCAATAAGTGGCAAAATACCACGGTAATGTAAAGTATAAATACTTTAATTCTAATTTTGAATAATAAGTGATACTTCTAGTTTTTTATTCAAGGTTGCAGTTTTAAATAATTTACCAAGAAATTTCAATTAATCGATATGATAATCGATATTATTATAGATATTTGAAATAATCGATCCAATAATCGATATTTGAAATAATCAATATTATAATCGATATTATAATCGATATTTGAAATAATCGATATTATAATCGATATTTGAAATAATCGATTATATAATCGATATTTGAAATAATCAATATTATAATCGATATTTGACATAATCGATATTATAATCGATGTTAAAATCTATATTTCAAATAATCGATATTTGAAATAATCGATTTTATAATCGATATTTGAAACAATCGATACAATAATCGATATTTGAAATATCGATTTTCATACTAACGATAATATTGTATATCGATTAATTCACAAATCGCATATTTCACAAGAAATTATCGATTATTTGAAATATCGATTTTAACATCGATAATCATGTCGATTATATCAAATATCGATTAAAATATTGATTATTTCAAATATCGATTATAATATAGATTATTTCAAATATCGATTATAATATCGATTATTTCAAATATCGATTATAATATTGATTATTTCAAATATCGATTATTGTATCGATTATTTCAAATATCGATTATAATATCGATTATGTCAAATATCGATTAAAATATCGATTATTTCAAATATCGATTATAATATCGATTATTTCAAATATCGATTATAATATCGATTATTTCAAATATCGATTATAATATCGATTATTTCAAATATCGATTATTGTATCGATTATTTCAAATATCGATTATAATATCGATTATTTCAAATATCGATAATTGTATCGATCATTTCAAATATCGATTATAATATCGATTATGTCAAATATCGATTAAAATATCGATTATTTCAAATATCGATTATAATATCGATTATTTCAAATATCGATTATAATATCGATTATTTCAAATATCGATTATAATATCGATTATTTCAAATATCGATTATTGTATCGATTATTTCAAATATCGATTATAATATCGATTATTTCAAATATCGATTATAATATCGATTATTTCAAATATCGATTATTGTATCGATTATTTCAAATATCGATTATTTCAAATATCGATTATAATATCGATTATTTCAAATATCGATAATTGTATCGATCATTTCAAATATCGATTATCATTTCGATTAATTGAAATATCGATTTTAACATCGATTATAATATCGATTATTTTAAATAATTGATACAATAATCGATATTTGAAATAATCAATATTATAATCGATATTTGAAATAATCGATATTATAATCGATATTTGAAATAATCTATATTATAATCGATATTTGAAATAATCAATATTTTAATCGATATTTGATATAATCGACATGATTATCGATGTTAAAATCGATATTTCAAATAATCGATAATTTCTTGTGAAATATGCGATTTGTGAATTAATCGATATACAATATTATCGTTAGTATGAAAATCGATATTTCAAATATCGATTATTGTATCGATTGTTTCAAATATCGATTATAAAATCGATTATTTCAAATATCGATTATTTGAAATATAGATTTTAACATCGATAATCATGTCGATTATATCAAATATCGATTATAATATCGATTATTTCAAATATAGATTTTAACATCGATTATAATATCGATTATGTCAAATATCGATTATAATATTGATTATTTCAAATATCGATTATAATATCGATTATTTCAAATATCGATTATAATATCGATTATTTCAAATATCGATTATAATATCGATTATAATATTGATTATTTCAAATATCGATTATTGGATCGATTATTTCAAATATCTATAATAATATCGATTATCATATCGATTAATTGAAATTTCTTGGTAAATTATTTAAAACTGCAACCTTGAATAAAAAACTAGAAGTATCACTTATTATTCAAAATTAGAATTAAAGTATTTATACTTTACATTACCGTGGTATTTTGCCACTTATTGAGAATTGAAGTTAATTCAAAAGCTAAACAACATTTTTAACCTTTGAAGTATCCACGATCGGTCATAACATTTCATAAGCACTAAAAGTCGTACCCTTATCGGTAAAAAAAACAGTTTAGCCCAAAAAGTAATTTCTACAAAAAAAACAGGATAAATACACAAACACAATAAACACACAGCCTGACGATGGTTTTCAACAGGAACAAAAATTGTCGCCCAATATATTCAAGAACGACAGTTTTCTGATCAAGTTTTACCGTTAGCCATAACTAACGAAAGTTTAAGTATCGTTAATGTAGTAAGTTACATCATTCACATTAGGGTGCAAATGATATTAAGTAGCCACTTCTTTTTTTAATATCGATTATTTCAAATATCGATTAAAATATCGATTATTTCAAATATCGATTAAAATATCGATTATTTCAAATATCGATTAAAATATCGATTATTTCAAATATCGATTAAAATATCGATTATTTCAAATATCGATTAATTGAAATATCGATTTTAACATCGATTATAATATCGATTATTTCAAATATCCATTATTGTATCGATTATTTGAAATATCGATAATTTAATCTTATTATTGATTATCATATAGATTATTTGAAATATCGATTTGAGCATCGATTATAATATCGATTATATCAAATATCGACTATTGTATCGATTATTTCAATTATCGATAATTTAATCAATCGATTACTTAATCAATAATTTAAACAATCGATTATCATATTGATTATTTGAAATATCGATTTTAACATCGATTATAATATCAATTATTTTAATTATCGATTTTCAAAAGGATTATTTCACATATCGATTATTTCAAATATCGATGATTTCACATATCGATTATTTCACATTTTTTTAAATTATAATTTTATTATAATAAATCGATATTTAAAATTATCAATATCAATATGTGAAATAATCGATTATTTGAAATATCGATTTTAACATCGATTATAATATCGATTATTTCAAATATCGATTATTGTATCGATTATTTCAAATATCGATTATATTATCGATTATGTCAAATATCAATTATTTCAAATATCGATTATAATATCGATTATTTCACATATTGATATTGATAATTTTAAATATCGATTTTCATATTAACGATAATATTGTATATCGATTAATTCACAAATCGCATATTTCACAAGAAATTATCGAATACAATTATCGATATTTGACATAATCGATATTATAATCGATATTTGAAATAATCGATACAATAATCGATATTTGAAATAATCGATATTATAATCGATGTTAAAATCGATATTTCAAATATCGATTATTGTATCGATTATTTCAAATATCAATTATTTCACATATTGATATTGATAATTTTAAATATCGATTTATTATAATAAAATTATAATTTTAAAAAATGTGAAATAATCGATACGTGAAATCATCGATATTTGAAATAATCGATATGTGAAATAATCCTTTTGAAAATCGATAATTAAAATAATTACATTATAATCGATGTTAAAATCGATATTTCAAATAATCAATATGATAATCGATTGTTTAAATTATTGATTAAATAATCGATTGATTAAATTATCGATATTTGAAATAATCGATACAATAGTCGATGCTCAAATCGATATTTCAAATAATCTATATGATAATCAATAATAAGATTAAATTATCGATATTTCAAATAATCGATACAATAATGGATATTTGAAATAATCGATATTATAATCGATGTTAAAATCGATATTTCAATTAATCGATATTTGAAATAATCGATATTAAAAAAAGAAGTGGCTACTTAATATCATTTGCACCCTAATGTGAATGATGTAACTTACTACATTAACGATACTTAAACTTTCGTTAGTTATGGCTAACGGTAAAACTTGATCAGAAAACTGTCGTTCTTGAATATATTGGGCGACAATTTTTGTTCCTGTTGAAAACCATCGTCAGGCTGTGTGTTTATTGTGTTTGTGTATTTATCCTGTTTTTTTTTGTAGAAATTACTTTTTGGGCTAAACTGTTTTTTTTACCGATAAGGGTACGACTTTTAGTGCTTATGAAATGTTATGACCGATCGTGGATACTTCAAAGGTTAAAAATGTTGTTTAGCTTTTGAATTAACTTCAATTCTCAATAAGTGGCAAAATACCACGGTAATGTAAAGTATAAATACTTTAATTCTAATTTTGAATAATAAGTGATACTTCTAGTTTTTTATTCAAGGTTGCAGTTTTAAATAATTTACCAAGAATAAACTGTAATTTCAAGGAAGAAAAAGTAAGGATTGACCATTTTTATTTAATTTCAAACAATTACAAAAGCTCGTCTAATATTTATGCTAACCAAAAAACTACTGTATATTAAACCACATATCATTTTTCCGGTCGTTTTTAAAAGAGTTGGCACAAATTATAGCAGTCACGGCCCAGTTTTGACGTGGATTTAATTTCTTACGTTTTAAGTGCCAATTTTCCTCAGAGAGCGCGATGCCTTGAACGTAGGAACGCTTCATGTTGGAAGTGGTAACGTTTCGCTGAGTTTATAAACATAAGAACGTTCCAATTTTTTTTTATGAGACGCAGAACTATGTCGTTTTTGAAATATGTATTATTATTTTATTTGCATATATGTATCTTCACGCCAGGTCCCTAACGGGGTAGGCAGAGAGTGTAGAGCGCCGGATATCAGATATTTTATTTGCATTTTGTTTTAATAAGAAATGAAGTCAATATAAAACACATTGAAATAAAATTATTATTACGGATTTATCTCGTGTATATTAAATTAAAATCAACCGGCCATTTCGGTCGCTTTTCAGTTTTTATGGCCCGTGGCAGATTAAGGTGACGTTTGTCTGACAGCAGTTTGAAAAATTATATGCTACCTTCCTCGATTTCTTGAACGTCATAAGTAGCGTTCAGAATTAATGCAAAATTGTCTTATGGTATCTTGAGGTCTCGCAAACTGGTGTTGTGATTTAATTGAAAAAAGTGCAGAATTCCATGATGAAAACAAATCCGTCTATCTTCACTTTTAAAATTTGGGCATATTTTAATTTCAATAGCCTCGCGTACCATTCGGGAAATGGGTCTTTGTTTACTGGTTCTGATCTTTATCAAACTAAGATTAATGCTATGTGTTCACAGAAACGTTGGGTTGATTATAAATAATTATACATTTTGATTTTTAATCCGTTAAGATACTTATATTTCAATGAGTGTATGAAAGAGTATATAAATACTACTAGAGTGTAGTTTCTAAAAACCTATGAACGCATCATTTTATTTTACAACCGTTAGTCTTATAATGAAGGGAGAAAGAAAGATTTATTCATTTATAGATATAGAAGGAAAAAGGAAAATTAAATATGACACTTGTTATTTCTTGTTTGAGCAAAGCACAGATAAAAATATGAACTTAATCCTACTCTATGTCTATAGTACTGCAAATCGTCATGTTTGTGTACAATTTCATAATTTCGGCGTAAATATGAAATTATCGTTAAAACCTCAAAGCTTATTTGTTGAACGCATAGAGCAACACGGGCCACCAGCCGCGGCGGACTCGTGCCGGGCCACCAGCCGCGGCGGACTGGTGCCGCGCAGAAGCCATAGCGCTTATTACCGATGCAAAACAGTCTGTCATTTTTTGCGGGGAGAAATGTGTGTGACACACACGCACACTACAAAAGTCGTCTATTACTACGAAACTCACACCTTGACTTTAACAAAATACAGAAACAACTTCATGCACACATTTAAACATCTAGGCAACAGGTATAGGCCCTATTATTGGCCCTATAATTGGGCTTGTACTTTGACAGAGGGGAAAGCCTGCATATGGCTACTCCCCTCCGATGTTGCTCTGTGGTTGAACACATACAACTTTTTTGGTAAATGCTTATGTATTGTATTGTGTGCTTATGTTGTTGTGTATGCTTATTATTAAAGTATTTAAATCTGAACGAACATAATAAAATTTTATTTGCCTGTTGAAGTCAATACAATTTAAATTCGTATTGAAAGAGAAGGTTGTTTATTCTAAAGAAAGAAGTACAAAGGGGCTTCTTACAACGATAACTAAGAAGAAAAAAGATTCGTTCGGGAAATGTTTTGTTTTTATTAAGAAAAGTAAAAACATTTTTAGCCTTTGTTGATGGTTCGTGTTAACAAATGATATCGACAAAAGTTCGTCTCAAAGGAATATATTTATAATTTGTAAAGGTGCGTTTCCATTTATTCTATATTCATCTACTCTACTCTAGTCGACACATCCACTGCTGGATAAAGCGTTTCCGAAAGATGGCCACAACAGTGACGCGCTTAGGCCTCAGGAGTGCGATCGTATCTACGTAAAAATCTCTGGTTTCTTTGTGACTAAAACGAATATTTGTAGACTACAATATTAACTTACTACTAATGTGAATTGTATGTTTGTTTTCTACTTTTGTTAAGAAATAATGTGGATTGATATATACGGACTATTTATATGGGAAATAGTAAAAACCACAAATTAAATTGTGGTTTTTCCTGTTTTTCTTCAATTTATTCATATTTTCTTACCTTTTAAGCCTTTCGTGGACTTACTTCCAAAAATAATTCAAAACCAAAATTAGACAAATCGGTCCAGCCGTTATCGAGTTTTAGCGAGACTAACGATTGATTTTTATATGTATATAGATATGTACGTGTCGTTCAAGAACAATTAAGTTTTAATTTCTAATTTTTAACCAGAAAAATTTTTCCCATTATAAATATATTGACCTTTAATCAAATAAGACTCTTATATAAATAATAATGATTAAATAATAAAAGTATAATACATCGATTGCCAACCCGCATGAAAAGCGTTGCGATTACGGTATACGGGGTTACGGGGGGAGGCTTTTGTCTAGCAGTAAACGTCTTTCGATTGAAATTATGAATATAACAGTTTAACAAATTAAAAAAATAATTTATCAAGTACTAACTGTATAGTGTTCACTGAAAATATGAACCTGGTATTTGATAGCGTATAAATTATGTTTAATTCCTTATTATAGGCGGTAGGCGATAGTATTTTATTCCTTATTAGGCGTCTATGCATTGTGTATATTCTAATTTAATGGTTAAACGAAATGATAATACAAAAATATTATATTTGAATTTTTTATATATTTATATATATTTGTTTAACTAGCATAGTTGGCAATAGATGGCGCTGCTGCTACCATAAAGCAATGCAATAGATGTGAAGGAAAGATTTGACAAATCGGGCAGGACTTCAGTAGCTCAATTGAAAGAGCGGCTGGACTAGATTCCCAGTAGGCCGCGAGTTCGAGTCTCGCCTCAAGTCAAATTTTTCTTTCCATTTTTCTTAAATAAAATGTATTATATTTGAATTTATTTGTTGTGTTGAAAACGCTTTGTTTATGAAAAGTAAAAAAAAGATGTGACCGTGACTTTACTTGCTACGTTATCACCGTAGGCTACTACGGGGATGCCTACGTGCAGCGTGCTACGTAGATTGCTACGAAAATAGCGTAGCATTAGGGAGATTATTTCAAAGTGCTCTAATTAGCGACTTTTATAACCCAGTTCATAAACGACAATTCAAACCTATTAGTAAATAGCACATATAAATAATAGGTAGTATATAATTACAATTCAATCTTTATTATTTTTTACTTTTCAGTTTTGAAATCGGTTTTTCTAAACGTAGTTATATTTATTTGAGAATATCATTTAGTTATATCATAAAGTGTTTACCTTTTGAATTGTATACGTGAATTTGTATAAATGAAGGTAGATAACTTGAGATGGTGAATAATATAAAGACAAAAAGAAAGTACTTGAAAAGTAATATCCTAATGCATTTCGGTTTAATCGATCTATTCCAGTAACAAAATATCTATTTACCATTATTTTCCATAGAATTTACTCAGTAAGGTTAATGGATAAATGATTGCATACAATTTCCACTTGCTACACGAGTTGGATTGATTCAAGAATTCGATAACATTTATGGATTTTTTAATAATCTATGGATGGTCTATTTTTTATGTCATGAAGTGGCAAACATACATAAAGATCTAAGATTGTAATGTGTTATGTCGATGTTACTTATGCGAAATATCTTTCTATTTTAAAAGGTAACAGAAAGTGAACGGACGTACCTTCGGATGGATCTTAATCATAAAAAATCCCAATGGAATAATAAAATAAACCTACCTCGGATACCTCAAGAACTTCAAATTCCTTTTGCAAACGTGAAAACTGTTAACATCAAAGACGACCTAAAAAGCGTCTCTAAAATTCTATCAATACTGGTTCTTGAGATGGACAAATTGATTAATAAAGCGCATGGGACGCCTTATCACTCGACAATAGAGTCTTCATTTGTTTGAAACCGGTCGAGGGCTCAGTGTTCCAGTTTTGAACTCTGTCGACGTTTCTGCTCTCAGCGTTCTAGAGCTCTTCAGAGTTCGAGTTGGCACCAAATTTTAGGTTTCAACGCTTCTCATTAGGCACTGCTTACAGACAGCGACAGGGAGAAAGAAGCGGGCAGGGGGGCGGGTGTCAGACGAACGTGAGGCGGACCATTGTGCTAAGACGAAGCGTTTTGTTTTGCCTCCCTTTATGCGCCCACTGTATATACGCATCTTTTTTATACTGTGATGTGTGGGCGTACTTACTGATATTACCGGTTCCCACTTGTCTTTCGGATTTGTTGAACTGACGCTTATTTAATTTTGCGGAACCAACGATTTTCTTGGCCCTTTTAAGAATACCGACTTCAAAACTAGATTCAAAAAAATACGCTCACACTCACAGCCCCACAGTAGGTATAAAACTGTGTCGTGGGTGCCGTTGTACACACATACACAAACACCCAGACCCTAAACAAATATCTGTAGGCCATACAAACATTTGTCCCGGTGTGAGGAACGCACCCGCGACCCTCCGAATCAAACGGTCATCTTACGCCGCTGGACTAACGTCATAGATAACCTAAAAGTTAAAAAATAACAGAATATAGATTTAATCTAATCTATCTGCCGCCAAATGGAAGTGTTCAGCGCAATAGTGTTCCAGTTAGATGGTAATCGTAATGGTAATTGGCCCCATAATAACTGTCACAGAGACACAACTAAGGTATCCGGGTTTCGGTCTTGTGTGGATCGTCACTTAACAATAATGTGTTTGCAGGGCACCTTTCATTGAATAAAAATAATCCAAAGAAAATGCACGTAATACTTTTTATTTACACTTATTATTTAGAAGTCAAGCCATCATTACAAAAACTAAATATCTGTTGCCCGACTTCATGTCATCAATGTCCATATAACTTTTGAAGGTTACCCTTGATTGCCCAAGGATTCCATCTGATCCTAACTTCGTGACAATGGTACCAACTTGGAAGTGTAGGTATATTTTCAACGAGACTAGAACTTCTAAAACCCAGAATTGACGGAAAAATCAGAATCAGAATCAGAAACTCATTTATTCATTTAGGGTGACAGGCACCTCTTATGACACGACAAAAACAAACAAAATAAATTAAAGTGAATAATAACAATTGATATACATGTCAAACAAGATAAAAAATGTATGTATGTATGTATGTATCTTCACGCCAGGTCCCTAACGGGGTAGGCAGAGAGTGTAGAGCGCCAGATATCCCGGTTCTGACAAACCTCTCGTGCCTCGTCTACTTTCATCATTCTCTTGATACATGCACGCCGATTCCTAAAAATGTATGTGTAGTCAAGAATATCACTAATCGGTGAACATGCGTAACAAAAAACGTACGTGTATAACAAAAATCCTCCTCCTTTCTTTGCAGTTGGTTAAAAATAGGATTAAATGACCCTGAACTGAAAAAAAGTTACGATCTTTAATTTATTATTCGATGTCTAAGCAAGTGAAACAGTAAAAACATGATGCCGATTCTACATGGATCAGGTCTTTGTGTTACAAAAAGAAGATGGCATTTCACAAATTCAATTTTTTACCAACTTCTAATTCTTATGAAGTCTTTAATAAATTCTGAACATCTATTCGTTAAGGCCATGTTATTTTACGAAACATGAACTCATTATACGTAATTCCTGGAAAAAAAAAATTAATATAGCCCTAGGATATACTAAGACTAGTCTTGCGGTTTATTCCTCGGCTTTATAGCAATTTTCTTCTAACCTATTAAAAATATTTTCATGAAATATTCGTTTCAAAGTAGAGACTTTTGTGTACCCAACGTATACCGATATTGCCCCTAAATGGTAGTGTTCAGCACTATCGTGTTTCGGTCAGGTGTAAAATGTACGGCCCTGTAATTTCCGTCACAGAGGCATAACACCTTAGGCCTCAGGATAGGTAACGCATCTGCATTTTGATCTTGGTCTTTGTGTGGGTGTCTATAGGCTGCAGTCATCACTTAACATCAATATAAACTGCATGCTTGTATGCCACTTCCATTACATAAAAAAGTAGCCAGGAATTTAACTGAGTCCCTAGTAATCTTAAGGCATCCTATTTAAGCCAAACTGCTTGGCATGACTTGTGATGTAATAAACCCTAATTTTATGAACTTGCTCAGTCTAAATAAAATCATAACTTAACACTTTTTTTTTGTTTAAAGCCTTGTTTTGTCTATAATTATTATCAATAGAAGAGTTGAACTCTAAAACTGTCTCTAGAAATATATGGCATGAATTGAAACGTTAAATAATGTTTAAATTTCTGTATGTGTACTCATTTATTATTATTCTGGCAAAATCTAAAAGCTGTAGTGTCGCTGACCCGCTTATTTTGCAATTAGAAAGTAATTTGATAGCAACGTCAAGCTCAGAGCTTCTGTGATTTATGATTGCAATTACTGGGTACGGGGGACGCAAATATACTTCCTTACGTCTAAAATTGTGTCTAAATATCTGTTTCCTTCATATTTATATAGGCAATACTTAGTTAGTGTGTAAATATGATAAAAAATATAATTGTATATACAACGTGTAACAGGATTAAATGTACAACCCAAAACTAGTTTGTTCAGAATCGATAACCGAATCGATTTCAGGCATTTTTGATATAGGTAATATTTTGTCCCAAAATTCATTACAATTAAGGAAATACAACAGGTGTATAGTCAATACAAACTATAATGAGTCTATCCAAAATAAAATGCTAGTTTCAACAAGTTTATAAGAACTCGTTTAGATGTGCTTTTTTTATAAATAATAATTAAAAATAAAATAGTGCAAATTAATCTTTATACTAGCGAGTGTTAAATAGGAATATGCAAGTTACGCTACATCACATTGTAACAGTGTTCGTGTGTGAGTAGGTTCGTGTTTTATGTGCGACCATAGGTAAAGGTAGGGTAAGTATGCATAGGGTGTGCATACTGTTCGTACAAATTGAGGACAACTTGTTTCTTAAATAAAAAATTATAAAATACATAAACATATAATTTTAGTTCATGTATTATGATTAAAACTCGATTTTTTAATCGGGGTGTTAGAGAGTGTGCATTATTCCCGTTACATGTTGTATATGAGAACGATCTGGTCAAATTTAATTGATCACGTCATGAAATAGTCACTTCTTTAGCGAGATTTAGAGGGATATATAGAGAGAAAGATGAATAATAGCGAGCTAAATCCATCTTAAGTGAGCAAGTGATTAAGCTACAATAAATCCAGCGATTGATAGAATGAAAAAATGGCATCCCAGTTCCCAAAGATTTAAAAAGCGGCCAAATGCGAGTCGGGCTCTTGTTCGCACAGTTCCGTGCAGTTATAAGTACGATAGACTTCTTATAGGCTTTTCTGAAATTTATAAGTACCATTTACTGATTTTATTTTCAAAATTTTAAGAACTGTCGGAGATAAAGAGAATGAGATGGTTAATTTTCGTCTGTTTTCTTTAGTAATTTAAAATCATAAAAAAAATCTTTGGGATTTTTGCGATATGGCTCATATTGTGATATATTATCAGTCAATATACTTTAAAAACTTTTTTTGTTCATTCCTCAAACAAAGTAGCCCCTTTTTTTGAAATATAACTTATTTTTGTAACACGTTTGCATATCAAATTCCCACTTAGTTCTAGTACTTTTATAGAAAATCGACTGTGACAGTCAGACAGACAGACGCACGAGTATATATCTTCACGACAAGTCCCTAACGGGGTAGGCAGAGAGTGTAGAGCGCCAGATATCCCGGTCCTGACATATCTCTCGTGCCTCATCTACCTTCATCATTCTCTTCATACATGCACGCCAATTCCTAAGACTTTTGACCGCACCATCAGACAGAACTCGACCTATTTGGTCATGGTAGGTCAGCCTTGGTATTCTTTGGCCTTTGCAACCATCTACATACGCATTGTATATCTGTTTAGTCATTCGCTCATTCAACATTCTTTTTATATGCCCTAACCATCGGCGCATGCCCTTTTTTCATTTTAACAAAGATACTATCATTCACACAAAGCCTCTTTCTTACATCATCATTACAACCGCGATCGGTGAACGATACACCGCAGATCTTGCGCAAAGATCTCATCAAGCACGAGTGATCTTATTAAAGTTTCGTTTCCTTCTTTCTTTTCTCTTTGAAACAATTCGATGTCGCTTACGATGCATTGATTTAAAGATGACAGTTATTAACAGAGCGTCTGTTCAATCTGATTGGTGAATAAAATCACTTGGAAGTGAATCAACGATTTTCATTAAAGCTATTCAGAGGACGGCAGACCTTAAATGGGCGTGGCTGATGTCTGGGAACGACGTTCGTAGGCGTCCCTAATGAGCAGTGGCCCGGAACAATCTATCTTGATCTCTATTAGGCTAGCTTTAAAGGTTATTTTACTTTGTGACTGATATTACTGAACGATTTTCCGAGAGGATGTCAAAGATTGACAGGAAGCTATTACAAGTTGTCGGGCATAGAAATTTTAATTTCTGTTGCGCATTAATATTTTTTGTATTTTACTAGGATAGGTTACATAAAATAATGTGATTTTCTTAAATGAATATGATTTCTGTCTAATAATCCAATGGCTTGCATAAATAATACGAGATGTATTATAACATAGAGTAAATAAACAACCTTTAGGTTTATACAGTTTTGCAAGTATGAAATTTGTTCTAAAGATTACAAACTGCCCAATTGCTACGAATGGTATGCTCACTTTCAAAGATTACTATAGGTATAGATTTTTTTTAATGTAATGGAAGTGGCAAACAAGCATGTAGTTCATATTGATGTAAAGTGATGACTGCAGCCTATAGACACCCACACAAAGACCAAGGTCAAAATGCAGATGCGTTACCACTCCTGAGGCCTAAGGTGTTATGCCTTTGTGCCGGAAATTACAGGGCCGTACAAATGGGTCTGGATTACGTAATACTCGTATTGAACCGCCATATAATATATCTGAAATTCATGACAAGGCATGCAATATTTAACAAATAAAAAGAAACATTGGTTGTCTCGTCAAGCCGTACTCATCTATCGCTAGTTCCGCGCTCTCGCTTGCAGGCGGAACGTGACACTTTTTCATGCGTGCAGCCCTGCACCCGCCACCCTTTGGATCAAATAGGCGTTTCAAATTCCTCGGCCAAATAGGCCGTCAATAAACATGATAATAGGTATATTATAATGGATATTATAAAGTCCGAAAACTACACCTGAGGTTAAGAATGTGCCAGTAGTTAAAAACATACATGCTCGTCAAACTAGTAACAATTCTCCAACAACAAATAGATTAAATAAATATTCCTACGCTTTCATCTTTAAACTAGGCCTTTACATCAGTTAAACGTCGCGCGTGGGCTTGTAAAATATAATTCGTTCCTTTCAAACTACAAGAACTCTGCCTGACGAACAAACTGTTTGAGATGAAATACTTCTAAAAACACGTTACTAAAACACATTTAAATTAAAGAGGCGTGTAAGATGTAGGTGGTAATAATGATCAAAGGTTACGTTTCCATTTATGTGAGTTTTTTATAAGGATTATTAAACTCTTCCAGATTTTTTTTCTAATTACATTTAGTATGGGGAAGATATTATTTAGATTCACTATTACACTATTATTCACTATTCACATTAGTGAATGTAGAGTTATGTACTTCTTGGGAACTGAACCTAACACATTATCTAAAATAAAATCTGCTCCGACTTGCCTTCATGGTAGTTTTATTTTAAAGAAAGAAGTGATTACAGAATTACTGGATTTGATATTTATAAACCCGCGACTAGTGGGCTTAGTAGTCCAGTCGTTCTACCGACTGAGCTACCGAAGTTCCCCAATTGTTTTTCCATATCCTTTAAAATGTTTCACTAGCACGTGTTATTGTGAAAAAAATCAATTAAATGCATTAGTTTTATTTTACTCACAGAAATAAGTTGTTCCCAGCCATCGGTTATCGTCGGCAAATTGTGAACGTAGGCGTCTCCAACCTACCTCAACTAATGTGCCCTTAGACATCGTGTGGGAGTGAGTTTTATTTTTCCTGCTGCTTTTTTTCACGGATGAAATGTGAATAAATTGTTTGCCGATCCTGTTGGTTTTCACTAAGTTTTAATGCGTCTTTAACTCTCAACGATGTGGTGTGTGATATGATTTTTATTTATTGATTCAAATTATCAATGTTTAGTGCAAGGTTACTTATATAGGGTTAAGGCTACTCGGTTTCAGGCGTAGCTGCGTAATGTTATGTGTTTTTTAAACATGCTCGATGAATCTGAATAAGCTTAAAACGTTTTCGAATCGTGGATGATCTGAGGAACTAAAATGTTTCACAGACATGGTACTACCTACAGTTATAATTCAGTGGCTTTACTGTAGTAGAATCCTATTATCATCATGAGTTTTTTGCGTGAAAATACATACACTCATCGAAATAAATCATTTCATCAAACACAGGCTTAGGTTTTTTCTTATTGTGAATTAACCGTCCGCGTCGCGTTCTAAACAAACTAAAGCCGGCATTTGGGGTTGCCTGTGATCAGTTTACCGAATATATTATGCGTCTAGCTATATAAAATTAAATATCCGCTCGATAACAAAATTGCTATGTTAAATTAAATTCACTCCTAGGAATGGCAATAGCTAAGAAATCGGAAATAATGTCAATGATGACTCCTTTAGCCTGTGGATTATGATTATTTAAATAATATTATGCACTCATTGAAATAAAACTAGTTTTATTTCAATGAGTGCAGCTCGCGAAAACCTAAGAACATACTATGTATTTTGCTCCTGTGCTGGCAATTACGTGGTCATACACTACTACATAATCACAATACGATAGCCCTGAACACTACCATTAATCTGCAAGTAGATTAAGTAATGTGGTGGTTGCCTCAACCTCTATCATTTTATCTTTTTGAGTTGATGTAAAAGTAACTAGTAGTAAACTAAGCCTGGGTTGCACCAATATATTTGTTAAAGTTAAAAGTTATTGTAACATTTCACATCCTTCTCTAACTTTAACAGATTGCTTTAAGTTAGAGAAGGATTTCAAATAATTATTACGTAAGAAAAAGTACTTCATTATTAATTATACCCCTGAATATGTAGAAACGACCAAACCACGCCTTTTTTAATATACCGACGTTGAGTCCGAAGCGAGCGGAAAAAACTTAAGTCTAATGTAAATGTATAAGCTTTGCAATAACATCGGTATGATATGTTAGTAAAGTGCTTTCAAGTTGCACAGTATAAAAGGCTTTCATTTAAAACAATCCGAGGTTGCCCGAAGTAGTAAAAATAGTGTGATGTTTGTAATACTATTAATAGGACAGGATGATTTTATGTGTTGATTCAGAATAAATATAATAACAGACTTTCGATAGCTAGTTGATAACTTGATATTTTATATCAATAAATTTTGTACAAAACAAAATTAATAATAAGCATATAATAAATGATTCATATACTTAGTAAACATTGCTCAACAAAGTGTAACCAAAAATAAGCTTGCTGAGATTATTACTTGCATTAAAAATGTATATTAATATATAAATTTAATTTAAATGATCAACGGTAGTATTTTATAATTTTATATTATGTAATAATATGTGTTACTTAGGTAGGCATATATTTTATCTGAAACTATTATTTTTTTTAATAATTTACTTCAGTTAATAGGTAGGTACCATATTTCATTGTTTTGATTCTGATTGACTGTCATAAATATGTTATAAATGTTTTTTTAAATTTGTATGTGTTGTATTAGAAAAATTAAAAGGGAAGTATTAAACAAGAACCGATTGTTATTTTTATTGTTTCTTGGACTTTCTTCTGGGATTCTTCTTTTTACATGTTAGCCTCAGGAGAAACAGTGTATCTGCATTCTGAACTGAAAAGTACTTTTTGTAGATATATATCTGCTTTTTTTTATTTGACCTAAATGAACTTTGAAAATTGGGACACAGTTTTAAATTGTCTCGGTGTTTTAATTAAAACTTCTAATACCTGTTCGTGATCATTACAAAAGTCTGAAAAGTATAAAGTTACACTTTTAATTGGACTAAATTTAGTCTTCAGTAATTTCAGTGACTATCTAATATGGCTATGCTAATATTAAAGCTTATAAATTAAAGATAGAGGCAAGTTAGGTAGGTCGACGTACCACTCAGTGCCAACTTGCGGTATGAAAAACACTAGGTTTTTATATATAAGGATCGATTACATTCAGTTTTGTTTGTGTATGTATTTTTATAGCGAATAAACTGATCATGATTTTTACGCGTTTATTCAACTAAGGATACTGGTGTTGTTGAGAATGAAAATAAAATATTTTATTTCTTTTTATGCCGATCTATTTCAATAAGGTTTTACTGACTGCATGTTGGTTTATTACCACGTTAATATATTATCTAATGCAGGTAAGGCAGGTAGTAAACGTCATCAATCCATGTCATTTGCCCAGATGTTTGATTGAATGGCTGAATATAATAGAATACCATCCAGGCCGCTATTTGAACGGCGCCATTTAGCTAACAGACTAGGCAGTCAATTGAACGGCTAATTAAACGAGTTGCCTACGACATATATATTCTGCCCTATGCTTATGTCCTATTTTATCAAATTTACATAATAAGTTGATAAAAACCGACGCAAGATAAATCCTCCGAAGCCAACTGTGTGTTGATATCTTCCATAGCAATGTTGATGTTCAATACACCACGATGGGTAACACACTGAAATGGCTATTAATTATATAGGCTGAAATTTAATGGTTGCTTCTCGCGGCAGAACGATTTCCTTTCAGTAGTAATATCAAAACATAAGAGTTTGACATTATTGTTATTCACTAAACGTAACGTAGGTACTACTTGAACTAGTGCACGTATGAATACTGCGGAAAGAAAACCCAGTAAATATAGGTATAATAGGTATTATATAAATGTTCAGAGAAAAATAAGCTCACGTGCTTTGATGTAGTAGGTATAACTAATTCAAAAATTTGTCAACTATCTGCCCCGACGAATTTCGTATCGCCTTGGAGATATAATAAATATCTAAAAAATCTATAACAAATATTTAGTGAGAATCAACAATCAAACATGTTTTTTTTTTATTTAGGGTACCTCCCCTACATGTAAGGCCCTTTTTTTTGTTTTCTATATAGTGTGGGATATTGTTGGATAGGTCTTTCAAAAATGTTAGGGGTGTGGAAATATCATTTTGCGAAGAATCGGTTGTAGTCTATTTTTTATATCCCTAAATGGTAAGGCATTTAGGGATATAAAAAATAGACTACAACCGATTCTCAACACTGTAACCCTTTACAGCTTAATAAGTCACGAACAGTTAACTGAATCGAAAAATGATGTTTCCACACCCCTAACATTTTCGAAAGACCTATCCAACGATATCTTACACTATATAGAAAACAAAAACATGCTTTACATGTAGGGGAGGTAGGTACCCTAAATAAAAAAAAACATGTTTTTACTACCACTTTGTCGGCGTGATTAAGTTGTATACTTGTGTCAAATTTCAAGACTCTAGTACCTACCAATAGTTTTTGCGCTAAACCGAGGACGGACAGACAGACAGACAGACAGACAGACGGACATGGCGAAACTATAAGGGTTCCTTGTTTACTACGGAACCCTAAAAAGGAGGAGTTTCTCAATTCGTCCGGATCTTTTTTTTTACTATGAGAAAACAACAAATACGACGATCACGACCCGGTTAGTCTAGCGGTGTGAGATGACCGTTTGATTCGAAGGGTCGCGGGTTCAATCCCTGCACCGGGGCAAAAAATTGTATGGCCTTCATTTGTTTTGGGTCTGGGTATTTGTGTATGTGTTGTTTTTTTTATGTTACGGAAGTGGCAAACAAGCATGCAGTTCACATTTATGTTAAGTGATGACTGCAGCCTATAGACACTTACACAAAGACCGAGGTCAAAATGGAGATGCGTTACCACTCCTGAGGCCTAAGGTGATATGCCTCTGTGCCGGAAATTACAGGGCCGTACATTACCACCTGACCGGAACACGATAGTGCTGAACATTACCATTTAGCGGCAAGTATATTAGGTTATACGATGGTGCCTACGCCCGCGAGCTCCGTCACTGGAGCTCTACCACCAGTATGTGTACAACGGCACCCACGACACAGGTTTATACCTACAGTGGAGCTGTGCGTGCAAGCGTGTTAAAAAAATACTTCACTATATCTGTAGATAATTCACGATTGTTGGTAATTTTAAAACTTGCTTGAAACAAAAAAGAAAACATTTCCTTTTTGTAAATATCACAGTAGTTTAGTTATCATCAATCTGGACGTACCTATGTTATTTTGTTATATTTATTTATTTATCATTTATCAGGTCAGACAGAGTTTGTCCATAATTTGTTAGTAAGAACTTAATTGCTACATTAGTATATACATTAAACAAAACACATTAATAATACACATTAAACTATCACTTATCAATTATAACTACGTACTGGAGCATGTAGGTCCAACCAGTGACGTGTAAAAGGACCATCAAGTCGGTCCGCGACCACTGCCAAAAGGCTGTTGCGACTGTCTTGCGTTCGCCGCAACATCGAGGCAGGTCTTTTGCGCATTGTGGCACCAAAACAATCTACGTGAGCCTCTGCGAACATCCCCGATGCGCTACAAGACTGAGGCAACCGCAACATCGCCCTTAGTGCGTTATTATATTGAACGCGAAGGGCCCGAATCGAACGTTGCGTATATGTAACCCACAGGCTACACGTGTAGAAGGAGGTGCAGTATGCTCGGAATAGTGTTAGTGTATAAAAACGTAACTTTACATCGCCATAAAACATCGAGCCGTAAAATTTAAAGCAGACACGCATAGGTGGTCAAAGTTGAATCATACAAAACTGGTCGTGAGTCACTAGACTGGCTATGTTCATTATCCGGGAAACCCTAGCGAAGTGTAGTCATTGGTCTTCATATACTTCTATATCACCAATACTACGAGTCCGACTCACACTTGGCCGGTTTACCTCTGTATAAAAAATTACGGGTCCTTAGGTGAGCAGAAACATAAAAAAATCGTAGATGAGCTTCGTCACTTGCGCTCAGTAGGTAGTAGCAGTACCAGACAATATGTAATAATACTACGTATAGAATGGACACTTCGTCGTCCCGCCCGATTTCCTCGCCTCATCCAATCTCCTCCCCTCTTATGGGTGACGGTTGGTATTCTCTACGTACTACGCACACAGGTGCCCCTGTAAATACACGTCACTAATTTATGTCTGTGTAATAGAGACGAAATTAAACGTTTGTATGGAATTTTTGAGGAGTGTCCGCGGTGTGGCAGTACTGAGTTAAAGTCATAGTACGATAAGACCATTATTAATGATTTGCTATTCATTCCAAAGGTGAATTTTGAAGATGGTATTGTGTTCAATCCGTCTATTATGCAGATGGAATAGGCTCAGAATAAATTTACCTTTTCAAAGAAGGAGGAGCGAAAGTGATTTCTCATACGAATGGAGTTATTGTACGCGGCTTATGTACGGTAATCTTAAGACTAGTCCGTTTTCTTTTGTTCCAACAATATTACTTGTTATTCACTTTATTTTAGAATATCATGAAATAATTCAAAGAAATTGGATCAAAAGTATTCTTAATTAGTTATAAGTTTGTACACGACGTATCTAAAAAAGAATTCATAATAATTTTTTATATTTACGTAGTATGAACGTAAGCGAAAAAAAAATATTTTTAAATTTAAAAACCTTCTACTGTGTTCAAAAAATTAAATATGAAATATACGTTTCAATTTTTTTTTACCATTTTCGCTTTATTTAATTTATTTTTACACCTCGATGTTACATCGTATGATAGCTTCGATTAATTAATTACTTGACACCTTCTTTACTGTATGGTACTAATTAACCATTATTACTGGAGATTCAACTGTTCTAATGTTGACGTAATACATATTTTTAAAAATATTTTAACATAAATCGCTTTGAAGATATCAAGAAAATAGACGAACAAGATATGAATGAATAACATCAGGAAAATAATAATAGTACTTCACCAATAGGTTACAGGCATACATAGAAAAAATCTATGCACATTATTATATACATTAATTCGTTTATTGTACGGAACATTGTTAACGCGAGTCCGATTCGCACTAAGCCGTTCTTTTAATGAAAGCCACCCTTTATTGTATTCCCACAGTTTGTTGTATAATTTTAATTTATGCAGAAACAACTATTAATTACTATCGAGTAAGTTTAACCTACTTGACTGTTAGACGACGAATAAACTCAGTCTTCGGTTAGCTTTGTTTGCCTGCATTAATAATAAAAGTAATTCTTGTGCAGAGCAGCTTGTGGCGAGCTGTTGGTGAGTAGCGACACCACCCCCTACCATCATCTCGAGTTCCTCCGAGAGAACTGGGCTCCGCCTCGTCCGCCACACAGAGGTACGGCCGGACAGAGCATCAGGTCTCTCACCTCTGGCTTGCCTTCATTGGCCGGTCAGAGTGGGGCGCTAGAGGTATGGCATTTGCAGAAATTTAGATAATAGGCTGTTGTCTAAATTTCTGAAAGAGCCATACACTCGGGGGTGGAAGTGTCTAAAGGCATAATAGCGGGGAAGCCCGCTCCGAGCTCGAGATTACTCGCTCGTGATGGTGAAACCGGGGCCACACCTCTCGACACCCCCAGCCTCTCTCAACAGTGTTGCCCCCTGTCGACCATCGGGTTGGCTGTTTGGGGGGCCCACCAAGGAGAGGCGAGTCACCACCTGCCTAAAGTAGGATTCGATAATGTGAGATGTTGAATATAGGCAGGTGCCGGATCTCACTCCATAGGCCCAGCCAGCTAGTCCCCCCAGTTCACCCACATAGCCCAAAGTTTGACAAATCACTTTTCATTACAATAGTCCCATGATATTCTGCGGGGTCTGTCTGTGTCTGTATTAACTATTTATGCAGCCAGAGGGAGGTCCCGCCGAATATAACCCATTACAAGGTAGATCAAAATTCTCGAAAGGGCCTCTACGTGTTGGACCCCATGTCCCCGCGCAAGCCTGACAAAGGTCCGGGGTTCAAATTGGACCCCGTGCTGACGAGAGACATAAAGTAATTCTTATAAATTAATAAATTATGCATAAGCCAACCGACTGTTAAATAGGTCAAATTTAGAACAACATGGTTAGTGATAGAAGGGCTATAAGCTGACGTGACGTCATGCTTGTCAGATGCCGTCGCCGTAATGGGGCTTAGTGTCTGCCGGCGCCAGTCTAGACGTGTGACGGGACCTTGGGTGTAATTTTATCTTATGAAATTTTCATCTCGGTACTGAATTTTTCATACTAAACCCTGTCATGCACTGGGATGTGTCACAACAGCTGCTTTATATAGGATGGTTTAAAATGGCTGTTACTCCTCTCGGGAAGTGAAACAAGCATCAAATAAGAGTAGGTAGCCTCAGTTATATCAGAAATAAGACGTTATTTTTTTTTTAATGTAATGGAAGTGGCAAACAAGCACACATTGATGTTAAATGATGACTGCAGCCTACAATACAAAAATCTACAAAGTGGATTTAATCGAAAACGGCTTATATCTGACCCTCATACACCTGGGGCTAATTTACCCCAAATTGATCCTAGTTTTACTGCTCGAGAAGACCAATTTCATGTCAGCCTGTATAAATACGACTAGTATGACTACAGCCTTTAGTTGCAAAGAGAAAAGCCATTTTATGTGGGTTCAATGGAAATAAATGATGCCAAGCCATTGTAAGTTTTAGAATCTTCCGTGACTCAGTGTAGACTGATGTAGCGTTTGACTAATAGATGTTTAAAAATAATGGTAAATGATCGCTACCGATTGAAACGTCTGACGGTATAGGGACTAGCTAAAATATTGTGATACTAGCTGACCCGGCAAACTTCGTATTGCCTCACAATGAAATAATGTGTCAAAGGTTTGATAGGTACGGGCTGTTTGTATAGAAAAATGAATTCCCGTGGGAATGAGTGATTTTCCCGCAGTAAAAAGTAGCCTAAATGTTGGCCAGGCTTAGTCTATACACCACAAAAAGTTTCATTCGAATCCGTCCAGTATCTTCGGAGATTAGCCTGGACAAAGGGACAAACAGACAGACATAAAATTTAAAAATCATTGAAAAGTATTCTAATACTATTTTAACATCGCCCCCAATTGGTTTTTCGTAAATATATACAATGTACAGACACGCGGATTTTACTGTTTTATTATATGTATATATGTATATACATAGATAGGTAAAAGTTTACATTTTAATAGGTTCCCCGTCCAATGAATCACATGTGAGTGCATTGTTTAAGCTATTGTGTTTCCGATATGACAGGAAATGCGTTAATGTACTAACACTACAAAGGCTACACTACTACCGTCCTATTTGAATGGTTTGCCCTCCATTGTTCGGTTGATTGTCTGCACTAGCGGAAGAAATCTCCTCCATAAGTGGACAGTGGCATATGTGTGAGGCAAACAATATAAGGACGCAGGCATGTCTTATTTAATTTTTTTTATTATTTAATAGAAGTGTATGGATTCTGCTTAAAAATAATCTAACTTATTATAATGAGCATTCTTCATTAAAGCCATGGGTATATCGTCGGTTACGTTATTGAGTAACCACAAGACGCCCCCTTAATACGCGGGACTTATTACTATCGGTAAAATATGTGTCTAGACGGCACAACTCAGATTATGCCTTCAGGGAATACCTTCCATGAGGGTTAGTTGTGCGCGATTTTTGGCATCTCAGGGTAACTTAGTTACTATTTATAAAGAAACTTGTTTTACTACTTTCTCATGAAATGTCAAGGTGTATTTAACTTACTTATTTTAAAAGATTATTCGCTGTAATATATTTGTATTTCACGATTTGCATTGCATTTGCATTGCACGAATTGCAATCTATTGGATTCGAAAATTGTTATTATGAGATAAAATTTCTAACAAATTAATAAACTAAGATTAAGGGAGAGAATTTCTCAGCAAGATAAATCTATAATCTCAATAAATTCTACTGTTTTTCAGTACCTATATCTTATTTAAAAACATTAATATCGTAAAAGGTGTCAAGTTCTTACGAACAAACGTGATATTGAGAATTGTAGCTTGCGAAAATTAACAAAGTTGAAGAGCTCGAAAGGATTTTTGTATAAATGTTCACTGTTGTGGTCTTCATTTTCCGAATTTAACTTATTTACTGATATGTAGAATAAATATTTGGGTACAATTTAAAACTTATGGATTGTATAAGACTGGCGATGTGCTAAATCAGTGGTTCCCAAACTACTTTTTCTTGTAGACACCTTTTAATTTTTTTCTTGTTTCGCTACATTTATATCACAGGTCCATATTTGCAATTTTTATTCACGCCTACGTAGACCCCCATAGAGTCTCCCATGGACCCCAAAGGATCCTCCTGGACCACTTTGGGAATCACCGTTCACCTAAATTATGTTCAGTGTCAGTCCAAAGCCTGGAATCTAGACATCAGCCTTGAAAGCTTTGCTCCTCTTATTATTAAGCTCTTCTACCTAAGTATCTAATGTGTGTAGTAATTACGAATCAGATAATTCATATGTTATTGTATCATCTCGTTACAAACTTTCCTTATTTAAATATAAAAAAGGATTCTGAAAACATATTGACAAACTGTTGTAGAATTGGAACTATCAACTATTTGACGACCCGGTTAGTGCAGCGGTGTGAGATGACCGTTTGATTCGAAGGGTCGCGGGTTCGATCCCCGTATCGGAACAAATATTTGTATGGCTTACAGAGTTTCGGGTCTGAGTGTTAGTGTATGTGTTGTATGTGTACAATGCCACCCACGACACAGGTTTATACCTAGTGTGGGGCTGTGAGTGTAAGCGTATTTTATTTATCAAAGCTAGTTTAAAATATTTGGATACAAAATATACTGGCGATGTTCTTAATTATGTTCAGTGTCAGCCCAAAGCCTCGTGTCTAGACATCAGCCTTGAAGGCTTCGCTCCCCTAATGATTCTGAAGCTCGTGTACACATGGTTGCCTTATGTGTGTAATGAACTTATGATGTGGGTTGTATAACAATATTCTTTTTTACGTATCAGAGAACGTGTATAGTATACTAGCTGTTGCCCGCGGCTTCGCCCACGTGGATGTCGTTTAAAAAGTAGCCTATGTTCTTTCTCAAAGTCAACTCTATCTCTGTACCAAATTTTATGAAATCGGTTCAGTCGTTTGAACGTGAAAAGGTAACAGGCAGACACACAGACAGACAGACTTTCGCATTTATAATATTAGTAGGGAAATAGGGATTATTCAATAACATTTCACATGACCATCTGATGAACCAAAGCCTGCCTATAATGGATATGCGATAACCGCTACGCTTGGCATGCGGATTGGCGTTCGCAATGTGGGTAGTTTTATTGCAGGATGCTGTTGCTGATCTTGCTTTATTGTATTTACAACTGCTATTGGAATGGTTTGTCCGCCATTGTTGGCTGACTACACTAACGGAAGAATCCCTTACATTAGGAGAAAATTCTTTCACAAGTGAGGTCGTCAACTCCCGACGCCGGGCCGTAATGATATGAACTAATACTACATTGTAAACAACTTAACATTAAGAATGTAAAGGTTTGTTTGTTTGATAGAAAGCCATGTATGATATGAATGAAATTATTTGTATGAAATTACATTGACAAGTTAAAACTTAAAGCCTTAATTGAGAAACGTACAGCAAAAAATTGTTTAGCTTTAATAATAATAGGACCTTTATCTCGATAAATGATGTTTTTGTGTGCGAAGTTGGATGTTATAAAAGATGTAATAATGAAATTAATTGTTAACTCTCATTTATTTGTTATTGCAAACAATGCGCTTGCCACTAATGTAAATATTGACTACAGTTTATTCATGAAATATGACTTGAATTGCAATCGTAATGAATATTTAATATCATTCAATAGTTACATTTTAAATATCCAATAAAGCCTTGATTAAATGACCAATGGTAATTTCCAAACACATGTACAGAACGTACGCGGGTCTCACACAATAAGTCCTTCATTACACAGCCTTCCAATAACGCTAACGAAGATCATTATCATCCCTCCTACACAACTAGGCACTACTATGCACCCTTGAGTGCAGCGTCGAAGGTTGCCTTGGTGCATTGACACCGGTTAGGCGGCGAAATTGGGAATGTAGTTGAGGTAGGGACGATCAGGGCAGGACGGGACTTTTCGGTTCGGTTGGTTTATATCAGGATGGTAGTATTAAGCAACAGGTGGTCGAGGTGACGGTTCTGCGCATTACGTAAGGCGGGCGGCGCGCGCAGGTCATTCAGTCGGTAGTACGGGAGTATCGATTAGGCGTACGCCAAGCATCGATCTGGCGACCGTTGTGTGCCCACCGAGCGTCTTTTTAAGTGTTTCGTCTTAGACTGTCTCTTGTATTTTTAATCTGTATCGCTTATTGTGGTGTCTGACATGGATTTGACGTTGATTCGGTCTGTCGTCGGGTTGTAAGTTTTGGCGGGTTTATTTATTTATTTAATACTTTATTGCCACAATATTAAACATATTGACAAATGGCGAACTTAACGCTAATAGCACTCTTTTCCAGTTAACCATCGGGAGTCTAGAGAGCTATCTGAGTGGCACAACAGTTAAATACGGAGAAACTATAAAAACAAAAGTATTACTTATTATAAAATACACAATACTATATATACATATATAGTAATTCATACATAAACATAATTATAAATAACTACATAAACATAACACAAATACAATAATATACATATATTTGTAGCTACACATAATTTATAAACATACATATTATCTTAATATATATAAATCCCGTGTCACAATGTTTGTCCTCAATGGACTCCTAAACCACTTAACCGATTATAATAAACTCGCACACCATGTGCAGTTCGATCCAACTTGAGAGATAGGATAGTTTAAATCTCAATTCATAGTCGTAATATTATGTAAGTACCTAAATTACAACCGTGCGAAGCCGGTACGGACCGCTAGTTATATAATAAAATATACTTACACATAAATAAATAAACAATTTGGATGATGATTTCCGATAAGGATTCCCACTAAGGATTCACACACATACTCGTATAATTATCTTAAAAGATGTTTCTTTAAATTGTTTTTAAACGTTAGTCTCGAACAAGATCTTTGGAGGACATCTGGCAGCGCATTCCACAATCGAGCTGCTTGAACAGTAAAAGAGTTAGCAACGAAACCAGATCTATGAAGGGGTATAGAAAGAGTGAGAGATTCATTAGAGCGACGATGTAATGAGTGAGAAGAGCAGAGATATTGGTAATTATTTTTTAAATAAGTAGGAGAGGAAACGTCAAAAAGAATTGAAAAAAGTTGACACAGAATTCTGGATTGTCTACGTTGGCGGATAGATAGCCATTTAAGTTCAGTACGGAAACCGGACACATGGTCAAATTTACGAAGACGGAAGATGAACAGGATTGCATTATTAACTACTCGGTCTAGTTTATCAACACCAGCCTCATTTAAGTCCAGATAACACGCATCAGCATAATCTATTATAGGAAAAATTAGTGCCTGTACAAGTCGAATTTTCAACGGTATGGGTAGGAAATTTCTCAATCTATTCAGTGAACTTAATGACGCTTAGGCAGCACGACAAACTTCAGTGACTTGCACGTTCCAGCTGAGAGTGGCATCTATATGCAGTCCTAGGTCCTTAACAGATGGGCGAAATGTAATTTTCTGGCCCTCAAAAGTGACAGGTGCAACGGAACAGAGATCTAATTTGGCAAGCTGCTTTTGACTGCCAACTACAATCGCCTGACACTTGTTAAGATTAACTTAAATGCCGAATTTATGAGACCACATGCTTATAATTTGTAAGTTAGTGTTAATTTTGGTAATACACTTGCTAATATTACTAATGTTAGATTGGCCGTATATTTGCAAGTCGTCAGCATAAAAGTGGTAGGAGCAGTGAAGTTGGTAACATAATGTGTTAATAAAAATGGTGAACAGCAGAGGTGATAGTATACCACCCTGCGGTACACCAGTCTTCAAATTCCTCCAGTCTGACAGATTTTCATTTAGACGAACTGCTTGTTGTCTGTTCCTGAGGTATGCTGAAAACCAATCTAAGACTATTGTAGAGAATTGTAGGTGTTTTAATAAGGCAAGAAGGATATCGTGGTCAACCATATTAAAGGCGTTTGAAAAATCTATAAGAACAAGGACTGTGACCAGTTTATCCTCCATGCCATTACGAATATCATCAGTGACCTTCAGGAGTGCAGTAGAGGTGCTATGAACTACGAGTAATAAGTTTATGCTGTTCCAGAAAAGAAGAAACCTGCCTGTGGACGACAGCCTCCAGAGTTTTGGAAAGGAATGGAAGTATTGAAATTGGCCTATACTCGTTTAATTCACGGGGGTTACTGGTTGTAGGAATAGGAATAACAAAAGCTTTTTGCCAAATTAAAGGAAATTCCCCGCATAGCATTGAGAAATTAATTAAGTGAGTTAGAACAGGAACTATGGAATGTGGCTCTTACCAACTTATTACACTGGTTGCGGGCGGCCTTATATAGACACCAATTTTCGTCGCGTTTGAAGGTTCGAAAGGCTCTGTCCCGCCGAGACATGGCCATACGGATGCCCCTCGTGATCCATGGAGCAAGAGGACGCTTTAGTTTGACGGCCCTAACAGGCGCTTAAGTATCATACAACGATAATAGAATAGAGTTGAAATTATTAATTTTGGTATCAATCAATAACGCAGAATAAACATTAGAAAAATCTAAAATTTCAACGGCTTCATTTAATAAATTAAAATCAATTTTGGCAAAATTTCGCATCCACACCACTTCAGGCTTAATCTTTTAATTTTAAGTTTGTATGTTAAGAAAATCAAATCGTGTTTATAGGTCTCTCTTGAATAAGCTATTGCCATATATACACCTAAACATATATCTTTCCTGACCCCTTTTACGACTTCCACCGATAGCGTCAAACAATCATCCGTTTTAGGAATCAACCTGTACATTTTTGGCATATCCTCCTGTTTTAAGATCTTCCTAAGATTTTAACCCATAAACATACAGGCAAAGTAAGGGACACTAAAATTCTTAGAGAAATTTTTGGGGCATTGGTTGTTAGTGAAGCATATTATATTTATATCTTACTGGTGGTAGAGCTCCAGTGACGGAGCTCGCGGGCGTAGGCACCACCGCATTACCTAATATACTTGCCGTTAAATGGTAGTGTTCAACACTATCGTGTTCCGGTCAGGTGGTAATGTACGGCCCTGTAATTTCCGGCACAGAGGCATAAGACCTTAGGCCTCAGGAGTGGTAACGCATCTGCATTTTGACCTTGGTCTTTGTGTGGGTGTCTATAGGCTGCAGTCATCACTTAACATCAATGTGAACTGCATGCTTGTTTACCACTTCCATTACATAAAAAAAAAAAAAAAAAAAATTAAAATCGCTGTATACATATTAACTGTATTTTCTCAATTTTTATAAGAAGATAATTTCACTTTACATTTAATAACATTACATTATAATAATATTCTGAGAGCCTGCGACGCCCAGACCTTCGTTATATTATAAAAAAACCTGGAAATTCTTCTATATATGTCCCCTATACAGGTATAAGCAAAACCAAAATATACAACCTGGGCAGCGGTGGCTTTGGCAGGTAACAGGTAGTAAAGGTGGGTAAAACTGTGTTTCAAATTTGTGATAGTATAAAACTTAGTTTTCATATATTTTAACTAAAAATCATATTAAACCGCCTCGTCTATCGGCGGACACTTTGGACGGTGGCAACCCCTTGCCAGACACCCTCACAGTCTAATTATTTATAAATCTACTTTCGTCATAGTATAAAATCTGACTTTTATATATGTTATTCAGAAAACTATACGAATAATGTTTCCACAATTCCCAGTCACTTTCGATGGTTCCCCTATCTTCCCAGGCACATTGAAGTCTACTCCAGGCGTGCGCGCGATGAATATACATGTACGTTGGTGCGAGTGAAATAGCATGATCGGTCCACGGCGATCTCTTTCTGCGCATCAGCTGTCTCGTACTCCGTAATATATATTGTGTAGTGTGAACTGTTATACGTACAGAAACCGTTGAATAATTAATTTGTTATAAAAGTGAGGGAAAATTAATTTTGTTCTGAAGAGACATTAAAGAAATGTCAAACTGACGATCCGCTTAGCCCAACGGTGTGAGATGACCGTTTAATTCGAAGGGTCACGGGTTCGATCTCCGCACCGGGACCAATTTTTGTATGGGCTACAGATATTTGTTTCGGGTCTGAGTGTTTGTGTATGTGTTATATGTGTATAACGGTACCCACGACACAGGTTTATACCTTCTGTGGGGCTGTGAGTGTAAGAGTATTTTTATAACTGAAAGTCAGAAAAAAACATATCCTTAAATATGCGAACATTATTTTACTTGATAAATATACAGATGGAGGTTATCACCGGAAATGCCAGAAAACATTCACAGGCGTACTACAATTCTGAGCCTGCAGATTTTCAAAAAGAAAAAGAGTAAACAAGAAGTCGTTCAGTGTAGACAACTCATCGCCAGATACACCGGTAGTACCTGAGTTAACTACTGAACTCGCAACAAAATCTCCGATACCATTACACCAAACTTTATTTTTTTACTTTGTTTTGTAATGGCTATAATTAAAAGAATTAAATTATACGATCTAAGTTATTTACTCTCCTTATAGTAAAACCAACATACATCAAAATTGATCTCCTTAACTTTAAACTTATGTATGTATGTATCTTGACGCCAGGTCCCTAACGGGGTAGGCAGAGAGTGTAGAGCGCCAAATACCCCGGTCCTAACAAACCTCTCGTGCCTCGTCTACCTTCATCATTTTCTTTATACATGCACGCCGATTCCTAAGACTTTTGACCCCACCATCAGACAGAACTCGACCTATTTGGTCATGGTAGGTCAGTCTTGGTCTTCCAGGGCCTCTGCAACCATCCACATTCGCATTGTATATCTGTTTAGTCATTCGCTCATTCGACATTATTTCTATATGCCCGAACCATCGGAGCATGCCCTTTTTTCATTTTTACACCGATACTATCATTCACACAAAGCCTCTTTCTTACATTTTCATTACGAACGCGATCGGTGAGTGATACACCGCAGATCTTGCGCAAAGATCTCATCTCGACCGCGTTTAACTTACTTTCATGCTCTTTCCTGCATACCCAGCTCTCGCTTCCATATAAAAGCGTTGGAGTAAGTACAGCATTATGTACAGCTAGTCGAGCCCGCTGGCTGAGATGTTTACATTCTAGCAGCTTACCCAACGCTCCATTCACGCAATTCCCAGCAAGCACTCTTCTTTCTATGTCGGTGGTGTACCTACCATCCTTGCTAAAAGCACATCCAAGATATACAATTTCATCAACCTGTTCTTACACTTCATCATCTACTACTACCCTTGAATTTGTTCTCTGTTCATCTCTTTCAAATACTAATACTTTAGTTTTATCTACATTCAATTGTAAGCCTTTCTCCATACAATCCTCTTTCATGACTGTGACTAGTGCTTGTAGCCCAGATGGTGTAAAGCTAACAATTACCGCATCATCTGCGTAAAGCAGACAGTTCACCACTATGTTACCCATACGAACTTCCACATCCATCTACTTCACCCTCTGGAGGCATTTGTCCAGATATATCATAAACAGCCTAGACGAAAGCATGCAACCCTGTCTGACACCGATGTTAACATCAAACCAGGGTGACATGTTACCATCTACCCGTACACATGCTTTAACTTTAAACTTCTACAATTTTATCATCGACTGCCGATTTTTCTTATTATTTTCTGCACAATACTTAAAATTAATAGATATTTTTTTACAACTTTCTTCTTAGATGATAACTTGATTTCATAAAATTTACTTGAAAAAATTCAAATTTTAGTTAAATGCAAAATTTAATGATAATTTGCAAAAGTTAATAGCGTAATGAATCGCATTCAATTGTTGACTAGTTGTGCCCGCGACTTCGCCCGCGTGAGAATTTATGATTGTTCAGTACCTAGTACGGAGTTGTTATAAAAGTAGCCTAAGTTACTCCGTATTACATCAGCTATCTGCCAGTGAAACTCCCGTCAAAATCGGTGCAGCCGTTCCCAAGATTTACCCCGCCAAACAGACAGACAGACAGACAAAAATTGTAAGAAATGTTATTTTGGTATATGTACCGCGTAAACATAATAATATATATGCATTTAGTAAAAAGCGGTTATTTTAATATTACAAACGGACACTCCAATTTTATTTATTTGTATAGATTTCATATTTTGTTGATATAAAAATATCATTATTTTTTTTTAAATTAACTGTTTTAATCGGTTATAAATCTACATAATTATTTTTTTTGATAAATTTAGAGTATAGATCGCGCTATTTCACTCGCACCAACGTACATATATATTCATCGCGCGCACGCCTGGAGTAGACTTCAATGTGCCTGGGAAGATAGGGGAACCATCGAAAGTGACTGGGAATTGTGGAAACATTATTCGTATAGTTTTCTAAATAACATATATAAAAGTCAGATTTTATACTATGACGAAAGTAGATTTATAAATAATTAGACTGTGAGGGTGTCTGGCAAGGGGTTGCCACCGTCCAAAGTGTCCGCCGATAGACGAGGCGGTTTCTAATATGATTGTAAGTTAAAATATATGAAAACTAAGTTTTATACTATCACAAATTTAAAACACAATTTTACTCACCTTTACTACCTGTTACCTGCCAAAGGCACCGCTACCCAGGTTGTATATTTTGGTTTTGCTTATACCTGTATAGGGGACATTTAAAGAAGAATTTCCAGGTTTTATAATATAACGAAGGTCTGGGCGTCGCAGGCTCTCAGAATATAATGTAAGTAATGTCAGTCAATAATTTTAGAGTTAATTAAAATACATTTTACACAACTGTTTTCAATGTTTGAAATCTTGTTTAGTTATACTTGGCGAATGCCCTGCCATGTCTTCAGTATGTGTTGTATCATTAATAGCCGATTATACAGCGCAATAATTGTATCATAGAGCGCATACAGCCGCTAAATGTTGGTATCGAATCTTTAGTTAGTGGCATATAATAATCTATAGTGACAAATTATAACAGTGATCATTTTAATTTATGAATGGACGAAATGAACGTACAGATACGCTTTATTATCATCTTAAATCAATATTTTAATTCAACTGTGACGCGGCTGTGAATTGAATGACGAATTGCAGAAAACTATGTAATAAACATCGTGAATTTACTGCTTTCTATGAATAGGAGTCTAATGCATAAATAGCGGGTTTTTTCGACCTTATTAATGCTTAATCCTTCCTGCAGCAACTATGTAGCGTCATTTAATATTTGGAATAAAATTTGAACTTTTATTATAATAATTACTTCTCCAAATCTCGCTAAGTAGAGGGGTTATTTTTTATCAGGTCACTTTTTACTTTTAATTGCATACATCTACACGCCAAGTTACTTATAAAGTAAGAATCTGGAGTATCGACCATCTCTGTATGAGCAAAATTTTGTCGAAATTGATGTCAATGACCATGTACCATGTGTCTTCATCTTCAGAAATAACTTTAACCCCATACAAAGAGCGTTTAACGCCCAATGTTTGTAGTCGTAAATCTCCTGCGATTCATGCAGTCTTGATCTCCATTGAATTTTAATAATAAGTATTATGATAAAGTAATCAGACTCACTGAAACTAACATGCAACTGATGGATTTCCAAAGAAGAAACACTAGGGTGAACGAACTAACATGTACCCAACTGCGGCTTAGCGGTAGTGATCAGTATTATAGTATTCCAGTTAGATGGTTAAAGCATAATTACATACATAAAGAAAAAACAGAGAGAGAGAGAGAGAGAGAAAAAGAGAGAGAGAGAACGAATAATTCGAATCCTATACTAGGCCTGCCCCTCTCCGAGCGCTACGCACTATAGCAAAAGTGTCGTGAGGATTTTTCGTGACATTCGCCCAGCCCCCTTAGCCAGCGTACCGTGCGATAAGGAACGTCGTTCCAAAAGTATTTTAAGAAATAGCAGCGCACTTTTTTAGCGATATAATATACATCCGTGCATAATCTATACTTCTTAGTTTCAAACATAAAGACAATATAAAATTTTTAGCGACATCATTTATTTTTACGTAGGTCACCATTCGAATGCATTGTATAGAAAGAAAAGGCGGATTAGTCTGTGTATAAAAGCTATCAATGTTATGTTTGTAAGGTTCATTTGTCAGATATTAAACAACCTTGTTTATCCAACAAATAATAAATCCTTGAGAGAAGTTCCATGGGCAATATTATGATGTCAGAGATATTGCGTGACAGCTAACAGGAAGTCTATTATCTCTTACTCTGTAACCATTGCATTGTGGCTGCACTGCGAGGCGTTGCGCTCTGGATATTAAAATATTTCAGCCGGCTTAAAATATGACTTATGCCCCAGCAACAGATTCTAATCTGAAACGTCAAACGGAGGCCGATAAGTTATTTTAGAATGCACGCGTCCGCAACACCGAAAGGGTTCCGTTAGTCATGTATGTAATTGCTTTGCAAATGGAAATGCTTGGAAAAGTCACGTCCGATGGTGCGCGGGTTCAATTGTTTAATTTTTTTTTTCAGTTATGACTATGACTTTGTTTTGTTTCGTGCGCTTTTAGGGCGGTAACGAGGGAATGAATTAACAGTGGCCACATGATAAATGAGGTTTTACTGGTTTTCACGTTGTTTGCTTACGTTTTCGTAATTTATCATACAAACAAACTTTTTTTTTTTATGAACCACTAGCTGATCCCCGCGGCTTAGCCCGCGTTTAAATTTTTCCTGAATTTCCTGCTATAAACCTCAAGGAGCCCGAGACCTTTCCAACGAATGCAAAACCGTGGAAATCGGTTCATGCGTTCTGGAGTTATAGCGTCAGGAAGGAAAACTCGACTTATTTTTATATAATAGATTAATGTGAATATCGAGTAATTAATACAGGACGTGTGTGAAGTAGTGAACGAAAACCATCACACGTCTCTTTACGACAATTGCGCGAGGAGTATGAAATTTAATGTAGTTACGGTATATATAGAGAACGAGTGCTGAATGTAAATATGTTTTATAATAATGCATTAAATCAATAAAAAAATCATTTTACATATTGCATGCATTTGACACACAATAGATTAGGTATGTTCATATTGTTAATGTCTAAATGTCAAAACACATGTGCTATGTACTAGGCTGTGGTAAAACGGTTTCACAAAACAAAGTAGAGATTATCATAAAGGTTGTTTATCAAATTCAAATTTTGATACATTGCACGTATTGCAGTCGAATTTCGACCACTGAGCGATCACTGGTTCAATTAGTAGGTAGGTTTTTACTGATGGTAAAGTTCCAAGTGTAGGAGCCCTAGCTTTTTTTTTACTGACGTTTGCCGATTACTGTCCTACAGCGCCGTGCTTATAGTAGGAGATATACGGAACCGTGCGAGTGACGTTGGCCCTGTTATGCTAGAAATTTTTGTAGGGATGAATCATTTTTACTGGTGGTAGAGCTCCAGTGACGGAGCTCGCGGGCGTAGGCACCACCGCATTACCTAATATACTTGCCGCTAAATGGTAGTGTTCAGCACTATCGTGTCCCGGTCAGGTGGTAATGTACGGCCCTGTAATTTCCGGCACAGAGGCATAACACCTAATGCCTCAGGAGTGACAGCGCATCTGCATTTTGACCTCTGGTCATTGTGAGGGTGTCTATAGGCTGCAGTCTTCACTTAACATGAATGTGAACTACATGCTTGTTTGCCACTTTTATTACATAAAAAAAAAACATGCTAAGTACAAAAACTATTGCCTGGCAAGGATCAACCCGTCACGTCATCTGGATTTCTGATGAGAAAAGTTACTTCCATATCTTAGATCGGGCTCGATTGCGACCATTTATGTTGCGTCTTAAAGTTTAATTTTGTGTGTTCGGATATTTAAAGAAAATCACGCTTTGTTTACTGCAAATGAGCGACTCAATTGTATATCAATAGCAGGCTAATTGATGTACAATTTACATTACATGATACGCTCGATACACAATTGATTGAATTCGTCGTAACAATTTCATCGTCATGGAAACACACTTCCGTTGTCATGAAAACACCACTAGAAATATAAATAAGACGCAACAATTATCGTCACAAAACTATACAACTAGCTACTATATATCTAAAATATGGAAGTAACTTTGCTCATCAAAAATCCAGATGACGTGATGGGCTGATCCTCGCTGGGCGATGGTTATCGTACTGAGCATATTATGACTCATCCCTACAAAACATTCTAAGCTTACAGGCATTCCGATAGTCAAAGGGTTCACTAGCTCTTGGACCATTACGTCAAGTGTAGCATCACAATTGAGCGCTACGTGCGTAGCAAGCTCGTAGCAATTATCTTAGAGCCTACGGCGGCGCTAAGCGTTACAATAGACATGAAAGGCCATTATAGATATACAATCTAGTTGTATTAAATATATATTACTGTATACTTTAATTTATGGTACCGTAATAACTATCACGGAGACGTAACAACTTGGGTCTCAGGGGTGGCAACGCGTCTGCATTTTGACCTCTGGTTTTTATCTAGATGTCTATAGGCAGCAGTCATCTCTTAACACCAATGTAAGGTGCATCCTTGTTTACCACCTTCCTAATATTAAAAATAAACGTTTGATATTTTTTACGGCGCCGTACCCAAGGGTAACTACCAAATAACTACCAAAATCTGCCAGAATAAAGAACCTTTCTTTGATATTCTTTCAAAGCTTTAAAGTAAGTAACACAGTTTAATAGAGAGACGATAAGGAGATAGTTCCTCTAGATTATATTATACCGCCATAGATTACTTGTCATTGCAAATTAATTGGGTTATGGGTACGTTATTGAAATTAGAATGGACTGCCTTCCGGTCGTGTGTTAACAATTAACCACGGTACAGAGGGACCATAAATCACATTAATGCTCTAGTTAGGCACATACCTACGTATTCATAATATATTCTAAAGGTATCTAGTACATTGTGTTAAATAATTTAGCAGTTATATTATGTTAAATAATTTAGCATAATATTCAAATTATTAGTTTTACTTAAAAAATAACAATAAATAGTTACTTAGTAATTTAATACGAAAAAATATTACAATAATAATACAATATTGCACACCAAAAGTAGAAAATTACAAAAGTCTTTAGGAACACGTGATACAACGGGAGCCCTTAACGCTTGAAGAGGGATCTCTTCCAGGCAACAATTATACACTAAATAACATGAAATAAAAATAACAAAGTTTTTTGTGTAAATTATTCATTTTGTGTAGATTATTACAGTAATTGTTAGCTTCTTCGAAGGGTAGAAACAAATATTGTACAAATGTTATAACGATGATATAACACTCCCAGGGTTTATCTATAATATAAAAATAAGTCGGTTTTTCCTTCCTGACGCTATAACTCCAGAACGCACGAACCGATTTCCACGGTTTTGCATTCGTTGGAAAGGTCTCGGGCTCCGTGAGGTTTATAGAAAATTCTGGAAAAAATATTTATAAAACGAGATCAACGCGGGCGAAGCCGCGGGCAACAGCTAGTAACATATAAAATTCTTAACATGCCGAACTAGCAAAATGTTACATTCTGTTATAAAATGTTGTCGAGATACCTGAAAACATGACAGTTCGGAAGACAATGTTTTCAAGGCTTGTATGATTATTATTTAACAAATTGTTTAATCAAAAGGTGAACTCACACACACTTGGGACTTTGCGAAATATATTCAGTGAAAACTAGCAGAAAAGGCAAGCATTTTAGAATTTACTGTTTTACTGTAAGTTATTTTAGTCTCTAGTCTCTAGTTTTAAGTAGGTAACTGTTTGTAGTAGGTACGTCTCGTGATTCAAGCAATAAAAGAATGCAATCTATTATAAGTTTCTGTAAAATGCTTTTTATATTTTGCAATCTGTCATTCGTTTCCTCATGCCTGCATATTGTATTTGATTTTTTTTACAAAACGAAAGAAGAATGATTATTCCAATATAGCCGGTTGAATCCTACAAACGATTGAATCCTACTACGAACGATAATTAAATATTTCTGTGTTTCACGATCTCTTTAAATTATTGTTTTACTAGAACACTGCAGTATTAAATGGAGCTGCCCACGTCCTCAATTCCCTCGACGCATCCATCTCGCAGTAACAGACTTACTGGCTTATTTTGGCAGATGCACATCGTAGCTCCCGAGAATCATTTTTAAATAAACGAAAAGGATACAAAATCTCAAATCTGTGTCAATTAATATGAAATTTAAAATCGTGTATTTCATAATGTACTCACGAGGGTACCTTGAGCAAATTACAACAGGGCTTTTAACAATGAAAATTGTAAGCGTCAACGAGATGAATGTACGGTGTAGGAAGCATTTTGCATTGTGGAGGATAAGTCCACTCACCTCTGCGGTATTCGGGCGCTTGCAACTGCAGTACAGTGACCTCCAGCGTACGCGAGAGGGGCGAGGGGAAGGAACTAGGTCACGGCTCCCCCCCGCCATCGTCCCCGCACTCGATCGACCGCCAAATTTTAACGCATACCCTCTGAAACAAAACGCTCTTCTTATCGACTTTCGATTTAAAGATGAAACAAATAGTCAAAAAAAGGGACTGATGTTAAAATTTTAAAAATGTTTTATTTAATGAATCCAAAGAAACAAATAATTTACAGAGCTTTTCGATATAATAAGCCGGGTAATCTGGTTGCTAATTGATATTTTCTTGACAGAATCAGTAATTATGTTGCAAGATAATTTAGAACTTTCGGGAAATGTAACTGGGTCACGATATTTTCCATACCCGGAACTGTTAGTGGTCGGTGTACGATAGCTTCTATATAACGAGTACCTTGTCTGTATATTGCTTAATTTTGTGGAGCTTAACTTCAATTCGTTATAAAAATAGGTATTTATTTTATTTTATACGCAATCATTAGTGGAATGATCAATACAATTGTTGTATCGGTAATTTTCGTGTTTTAAACAAGCCATACCTACATAATTAAATAGTATTTCACTGGTGGTAGAGTTTCAGTATTGGAATTTGAGAGTGTAATCCTTCTGCAAGCAAATGCTATTGTTCTGTACAATCGAGTTCCGGTTCGGAACTTAGCATAACTATCACAGGCGCGTCTGCATTTTGACCTCTGGTTTTGGGTACATCTATAGTCTAGAGTATTTTGGCTATTAACTTGAATGTGAACTGCATGCTGGTTTGCCACCATCATAAAGTAAATAACATGTTTTTTTTTTTTAAATACTGGTGGTAGCACTACAGTGGCGGTCAATCGGTCAATGTAATTATCGAATTTCTGTCTCACTAAATGAAAGTGTTCAGCGTAACCATCGTTACCACCTACCGTATGTATATACCCTAACTTTATAAAAAAGTCAATTTTATCATATTAATTAAAAGGTAAAGTTTTTTATATCATGAAAGTGGCAAACAAGTACAAAGCTTATCTATAAAAATCAGAAAATTCAATGAAGACGTGTTGTCACCAGTTTTCACTCACGGGGTCATGCATTAATACCTGACTGCAACATGATAGTGCTAAACACTACCATTTAACTGCAAGAAGATTAGCTAATGCGGCGCCTACGCCCTCATGCTCCGTCACTGAACGTCCGTTAACCACCAGTAAAAATGTCTGTTGCCTCTATATTTTTCTTTTTATTAAAATGAAAAAGAAAGTCTAAAATAAAGGAGAATCTACATCGATCAGTGATAAAATAAGAACGGCTGAGAAGAAAGCAAACAAGAGCAGGCGGGCGCCAAAAGACGACCTCGTTTGCTAGACATCTATTGGCACAATTTATAGTTTGCCGAGGGATTTTTATTTCTCAACTTTAACCCAGTTACGGGTTACGAGTGCTACACATCCCTTTCATCCTTCCATCTTGTTTTCATGTTTATAGTATTGCACTCCGAATTGGAATCTGAAATGGGATGTCCACATGGAAATGCCTCGTTCGCACATTCTATCTACAGTCTAATAATGAATTAAAAGAACTGTTGAAAGTTTGGACCGGTGTTAGTGAATTCTCTGTGAAGTGAACATTGTGCTTAGTGACATTAACCAAGGTGTATATAATGTATAATGACTGAATCAAGAAAACAGTGACTGCCAAAATGGATTATAAATGTCGAAACGGCCATTTTACTAACTGCTGCGCATCCACTTCTAATTCAAAGACCAATGGACATGTTTTTATGGTAGGTATTGTTATGTGTGTACCTCGCTTTTCTCCTAAACAATGTTCGATCGAAACTACAAAATATTAAGTAAAAAATTAAACATTTTCCATATTTCACGCAGTTTCATGTTGTTTTTTAATATTTTATATAATATTTATACATTGCTTTCACAGATATATCGTATATACCGTATTGTCCTTTTATCCCAAATATTAGATATACATGGCTAGATTATTTATAACGTCAAGGAACGTAAAAGTAGTTTTCAAACTGAACTTTCAATTAATGAAAAGCCACTTATTCATTAATAAACTATACCTAAAAGTAAATGTGCATCATTTAGAAACAAATAATGTTGCAGTGTTTATATATATAATTAAGTGTAATGTAATATCCTGATAAGTATCCTGAAAGATGGAGGTTATATTTTGCTAGCTTGCATGTTTGTTTACGTGGCTTAACCGATGTAATAGAATTTGCACCTTCGACCAATTTCATGGATTGTAGCAAACGTCTAGCCTCACATTATAATCGATCAACTATCATTATTCAATGTATTTATAATTCCTTCTTTTTGGGTAGATTCATACATTACACTGTCTAATAAATAAGCCGATGTTATGGTTTTCCCTTTTAGTATAAAAGTATTTGTTGTTTAGTTTGTGTCAACGCATTACGTCACTAAATAAATGCTTTACTTTATTATAGATACAGTTTCTAATTGTATAATGACCAATTTAATATTCATGCTACGTTACAAGATTATTATCACAATTGAATTTACCAGAGTTATCGGTTAAACGTTTTCCTAAGTATTATAAAGAAATCACCAAGCTTCAAACACTCATCCTGAAGGTTATATTTCTCATTGTATTTTATCCTGACCAAAGTGACTTTGCTATATCGACGAAATGTGTTTTTCAAAGCGCTCTATTCCGATGGTCCGCTAGTACTAGCTTATTCTGTAAGATATAACTCACTTTATCGAAGTGAGATCCTCACTCTCGCTCTCTCAACGCTTTGCGTTTGTTTAAGTAGGAACGCGACAAAAGATTGCCTGTCCTGAGAAAAAAAATGTGTTAAAAAATGTTTTAAAAAGCATAACGGCACGGAAAAGGTAAAATAAAGATATATTTTTTTACTAGCTGTGCCCGCGACTTTGTCCACGTGAGAAAAAATATGATTGTTCAGTATCTACCCAGACGAAGTCGTGGGCGCAGCTAGTATAAAAGTACTGGTGGTACTTTACTGGTGGCAGAGCTCCAGTGAAAGAGCTCGCGGGCGAAGGCACCACCGCATTACCTAATATACTTGCCGCTAAATGGTAGTGTTCAACACTATCGTGTACCGGTCAGTTGGTAATGTACGGCCCTGTAATTTCCGGCACAGAGGCATAACACCTAATGCCTCAGGAGTGGTAGCGCATCTGCATTTTGACCTCTGGTCATTGTGTGGGTGTCTATAGGCTGCAGTCATCACTTAACATCAATGTGAACTGCACGCTTGTGTGCTACTTTTATCACATTAAATTTACTCCTTATTACATTGGCTATCTGCCATTGAAAGTCCCGTCAAAATCGGAGACACTCAAATTCTATTTATTTGTATGTGGGTATGTATGGTTGTATGGAGATAAAAGTAGCCTAAGTTACTCCTTTTTACATCAGCTACCTACCCGTATAAGTCCCGTCAAAGACGGATACACTCCAATTCTACTTATTTGTATGTAGGTATGTATGTATGTATGTATGTATGGATGTATGGAGATGAAAGTCCCGTCAAAATCGGTCCAGCCGTTCCCAAGATTAGCCCCGCCAAACAGATAGACAGACAAAAATCGTAAAAAATGTTTTGGTATATGTACAAAAAGCGGTTATTCTAATATTACAAACAGACACTCCAACTTTATTTATTTGTATAGATTTATTATTATGGAAGGTTAACAACATAAGATCTAAAAATTCTGTGAAAATTTAAGGGTCCACTTGCTACCTGCTTATCGAAAAAAATATACGAAAAAAAGCACATGTATGGTATGCCCCTCCCTTAAAATTTTCATATTTTATTTTTAGTAATTAATTTTGTCTTTATAGCGGTATCAGAAATACATGATTTGTGAAAATGTTAGCTTTCTAGCTATATTACACTGTTTATGAGATACAGGCTGGTGACAGACAGACGGACGGACGGACAGACAGACAGACAGCGGAGGATTAGTAATCCGTAGGGTCCGTTTTTACCTTTTAGGTACTAAATCCCCTAAAAGATAGAACTAAGATACAGAATAGCTTCAAAATATGCGATATGATTCTTTAAATTGACATATTTTTTTTTATTTCTGAACCGATTTACATGAAACAAACACTAAATGTTAAGTGAAACTTACCACAATATGTTAGTGAAAACCTCAAACCGAATAAGGCGTTTCTGAAATAAGGGTGCACAAACACACAGACAAATAGAATTTTTTTCGGGATAAAAAGTACCCAGTGTTGTGCGCCAAAGGTCAAAGTACCGGTATAATTATACCAAGTTTCATTCTAATCGGACCGGTAGATTTTGTGTGATGCTTGAACAAACAGACAGACAGATAGACAGACAGACAGACAGTCAGACAGACAAAATTTTTCTAATCACATATTTGTGTTCGGTATCGATCTAGTAACATCCCCTGGTATTTATTTTTTCAATATTTTCAATGTACAGAATTTACACTTCCACAGTTTCATTATAAGTATAGATTATGCAATTAATAATATTTATAATGGGGTATATGTTTTATGTAATAAGTATTTATTTATCAGTTTCCAGTCAATACGATATCAAACATTTGTACCTGCTCTCTTGGTGAAATAATGGAGTAATGTTATGAGTGTAACACATTTTACTTGACGTACTCGTAATATGCTTAAAAGGCTCGTACTTACCACTTCAAGTGACTTTTTTTTTATGTAATTGAAGTGGAAAACAAGCATGCAGTTCACATTGATGTTAAGTGATGACTGCAGCCTATAGACACCCACACAAAGACCGAGGCCAAAATGCACATGCGTTACCACTCCTGAGGCCTAAGGTGTTATGCCTCTGTGCCGGAAATGACAAGGCCATACATTACCACCTGACCGGAACACGATAGTGCTGAACACTACCATTTAGCGGCAAGTATATTAGGTAATGCGGTGGTGCATACGCCCGCGAGCTCCGTCACTGGAGCTCTACTGGACTTACTGCACTGGAGTTCCAATTAGACAAACCTAACCTCAAAATAATAATTTTCATTTTTGAATATATCTCAGTAACACCATTATATTTTTGTTCCTTCTTTTTGTAAAAGTATTTAAATGTATCACTTGACTTGATTAAAGATAATAATAATATGATGGCGACACCAACATTCTGAGGCCAGGACAAATCGGGGGAGAGAGTTTTTAGATTCTTGTACCTTAAAAGCAAAAATGGAACCTTTATAGGATCATTGGTGCATCTGTAAACTGTCTGTGCTGATTGAGACCCAAACATGTGTGTAACGAAAAGTAATAAATTTGAAACCCCCTGCGTCAAATTGATTACTTTTAGAGGACAAGAAGATTTTTTTTTAAGTTTTGTTACATACTTTATTGGATTAAAATCATATTGTGAAAATCTCAAATGTCTTTTTTTTATTTTAACTTGAAATAGTGTAGGAAATCTAAAAAATAAATTATTTATGTTCTATAGTAAACTTTTTGTTCGCGAATTTTCGTCACTTTTAAGTTCTTATATCTTCATACGATTCAACTCCAATTTGCATACTTTTGTTCTTTATATTCCATTTGCAAGTCACTTTCATTTGATACGATACAAAAGGATACAAAGTAGTGATTTCTAGGAAACATTTCCTTTGTACGGTCTACGCGTCGTATTTGGGCTAAATAACTCTCAAATGGCCACGTTCATTAACTATATTGTTAAATCGATTAGCCCATCTGTATTTGACATTTAATAAAAAGGTGATAATGAAAGTGTTTGTGCAGGAGAATGGGCGCGCGGCCCCGGATCTGACGGCGTCGCCGGGCCGCGCACCGCCCGGACCGCCGCAGCCACCGCGCGCCAACCACGCGCCGCCCTGTGTGCTGCAACCAGACTTCCGAAAGGTAATGTAGCTATTTAAAAAATTAAAATATAAAAAAGTCAGCCGAAACCCAAATGAAGTGCTAAGTGAGTAAGGAAAAGACCCCATTTTGTCTGTCACATTTATCTGAATGAGATATTTTTTACTGTGGCAGATGCGAGAAGTGACAAACAAGTGATAAGCTATGGCGTCAGCATCTCACCACAAAACTGAACTGATATACTAACTTTTTCAAAATTATGAAATATTTTATTATAGGGTTAATTCATTGTTTAGTGGCAAGTACCCCATGCAATGTTATACGAGGTATAACGAGGTAATGAGGCAGACTTAACCCATTTCGCCTATTATATTACACGCCCTGGCGACAAGTAAGTTTGTTCTCTGCGATACCTACTTAAATGAGGACTTTTTTTTTTTAATGAAGACATTAGCAGTTTCTAATTGTACCTATGCTGGCAGGATCACAAAGTCCTGTAAGATCTTAATTTTTCTGATAATATAATAAACAAACATAACAAAAACTTGGAACATGATTGGAACTGTAAATTTATATCGACAACCCTAAGCAACTATCAACAAACTATAAACAACGGTAGATAGATACTAAAGTGCCTATAAAGAAATAATGCACATCGGGTCTATGAAAGTGACAATCGGCTAGTTTCGGCTTTATAGAGCGTTTTCTCTGCTGCACAATACGTAAGCATCCGTAGTCCGGTATTGGTTAAAACTTTATCAAAATGGTCGACAAACGTCAAATAGGTAAGGCGCGAAAGTGATAACGCTGTACAGATCCGAAATAAGCCGACGTCTTTCCTGAGGTCGATGTGCATTATTTCTTGTTTGATACTATACTAGACAGGTACTCCTTGCCTTGGTAGCATGTTTCCAGTGTTCCGAAGTCAATTCACCTCTGTTTCCCATAGTAACGAGAGATCAAATGAGAGATGACGTGAAAATGGCTCACATAAATATCTGTCAGATAAATTTAAAAACGGAATCGCCTATTTGTTCGCTGTCTTCTCATTGATTTTTGATATACTTAATATCAGACCTATTACAAGTAAACAATGATTACCACTATTTGCTTCCACAACAAGTAGGTAGACGAAAACTGCTATAGACTGTTATATAATTTAGTCAATGAGATGGGAGTTAAGCTAGAAGGAAGCTTATTTGAAGCTCTTTTGCCTCCGCATATCCAAAGTAGGACATTGACCTAGTTAGACAAATTTTAATTAGGCAGGTGTTATTGCAATGGCGTGACCTGATAACAATGCAAATACGATGGTAAAAGGTGCGCCTCATAGCTAAAAGTTGTTGTCAAGAGATATTTCGTTGTAATATACAATATTTTTTTAGGATATGATTTTATTATAAAGGCCTAATCCACTGATGAACCAATTACGTGATGGTAAAGTTAATGATTTCAGAAGCTGAAAAACAGCAGCTTAGTGCTTTATTTTTTCTCTGTTAAATCTGATAAAATTTTACACTGACCATTGTTAGATATTGTTATTATAAGGAAAGGCGTTTCATGTACTTTTCATAGAGCTTGCGTGTTTCAAGTTACATTTTTTTTATGTTATGGAAGTGGCAAACAAGCATGCAGTTCACATTGATTTTAAGTGATGACTGCAGCCTATAGCCACCCACACAAAGACCAAGGTCAAAATGCAGAGCGTTACCACTCCTGAGTTATGCCTCTGTGCCAGAAATTACAAGCTCGTACATTACCACCTGACCGGAACACGATAGAGCTGAACACTACCATTTAGCGGGAAGTATGTTAGGTATTGCGGTGGTGTCTAGGTCAAAATGCTGAGCGTTACCACTCCTGAGTTATGCCTCTGTGCCAGAAATTACAAGCTCGTTCATTACCACCTGACCGGAACACGATAGAGCTGAACACTACCATTCGCTAACCGCGGACGGTCAGACAGACAAACATCCAGACGGACATTGCGAAACTATAAGGGTTCGTTGTTTACTATGGAACCCTAACAACCATGTTAGTGGGGTCTGCTATTGGTTTCTATATTTACAAAGGTGTAGAATATAATATTTATTAAACATTCAAATAAACTACTGGTGTCAAATAATTTTACTGGTGGTAGAGCTTCAGTGACGCAGCTCGCGGGCGTAGGCACCACCACATTACCTAATATACTTGCCGCTAAATGGTAGTGTTCAGCACTATCGTCTTCCGGTCAGGTGGTAATGTACGGCCCTGTAATTTCCTGCACAGAGGCATAACACCTTAGGCCTCAGGAGTGGTAACGCATCTGCATTTTGACCTTGGTCTTCATGTGGGTGTCTATAGGCTGCAGTCATCACTTAACATCAATGTGAACTGCATGCTTGTTTGCCACGCCCATTACATAAAAAAAAATAAAAAAAAATTATAAAATTGTAGTAATCGTTGTTATTAAAATGAAATACTATCGTTAAATATTGTTTAGATGGTAAATGTAACACTTTTGATACGCATCAAACTAATGACTTGTCAACGTCAATATATCCCATTAAGTGACGGCCACTAACATAACTGTAGCTTTAACAATAGAGCTCATGAAATAAATGTGTTCGTTGTTAGGAACACATTGAAATATTGATCGAGGGTCAACATTTAATATTGATTGATTTTCATTTGAATGCCATCGCTGTTATTACAGTGTACTTTATCGCAATTGCTTTCACGTTATGTTCTTAATAAAATTATTATGATTATTCTATTTATGATAGAGGTATATTCCACTTGTTAATAATTACTGTTATCGATGTAGAGTAGATGCAATTCGTTTTTCACGATGTTACTGGTAGGTATACACAATTATTATTGTTTACTAGCTGACCCGGCAAACTTCGTATTGCCTCAGAATGAAATAATGTGTCAAAGGTTTGATGATACGGACTATTTGTATGGAAAAATTAAATTGTGATTTTAACTATTTCCCTTCAATTTCTTCATATTTTCTTACCTTTTAAACCTTCCCTGAACCACCAAATATCTTACAAAACCAAAATTAGCCAAATCGGTCCAGCCGTTCTCGAGTTTAAGCGAGACTAACGAACAGCAATTGATTTTTATATGTATATATAAGATTCCCAGTACCCCGAAGATTGGTAATGTGCCCGGAGATTTCAACAGGCTTGCCACCTGTTGCATGAGCCAAATCGTTACCGGGAATCGTGTGTGTTTGCATATATTACATTCAATTTGTGAACTGAATCCTTTGTTGTATCTTTACTCCAAGTTCTTTACGGATAGGTAGGTGAGAAGCGCCAAATATCCTGGTCCTGACACACCTCCCGTGCTTCTTCTACATTCATCGTTTTTTTAATAAATGCGCAACGATTCCTAAGACTTTTGACTCCACCCTTAGATAGTACTCGACCTATTTGGTCATGGTAAGTCAGTCTTGGTCTTCCTGGGCCTATGCAACCATCCACTTGCCATTTTCTGGAAGATTCCCAGTACCCCGAAGATTGGTAATGTGCCCGGAGATTTCAACAGGCTTGCCACCTGTTGCATGAGCCAAATCGTTACCGGGAATCGTGTGTGTTTGCAAGTTTGCTTGTATGCTTGAATGCATGCATTTTCTACTCTACCCCATCGGGAATTACATGCGTGAAGTTACGTTTATGTATATTATTAAGAACACAACGTGAAAGCAATTGCAAATAGTACTCTGTAATACCTGTGAAATGAAAAGGGGAAATGAGACATTCTACTGATATACTTTTTACATTAATTTATTACATTTAGTTTTATCTTAGTGATATTCTTGACTTTACATATTTTTTTTATCTTGTTTGACATGTATATCAATTGTTGTTCACTTTAATTTATTTTGTTTGTTTTTGACGTGTCATAAGAGGTGCCTGTCACCCTAAATGAATATATGAGTTTCTGATTCTGATGAAAATTTATCAAAAGTCATGTACTGACTGTCGATCAATATTTCAATGGGTTTCTAAGAACAAGTACATTTATTTACTTTCAGACGGACAGATGGACACAAAAATAATCTTATAAGGGTTCATTTTCTTTATTTTTTCATCTAAAAACACGTAAGTACTAGTCCCTTATAAACTTGTGCGTAATTAGCTGTTGAGAACTGTACCTACATATTATAGATACGTTATGTATTTCACTAAACCCAAACGTTTTGCTTAACGGAAAACGATTACTTGAAAGCGATGATTATCCTCATCACTTACCCTTGATCTTTACGTGAGCAATTCTTTGGTGCTGCCAAAAGGTACCGCCTTAAACATAAATTCCTTCAGAAAGCCTTATCTAGTAATTAAGATATCGGAACATCGTGAACTGAATATGTAATGAACTTGATCGTGAATAAATCTGCAACATTAATAATATATTGTTACATAATAATACAGAACTATACGCTAATTTTCTCGAAAGTGTACCCTATGTAAGATGATGTATTAATTAAATCATCTTACTTTAACTTTAAAAAAATGGGTATAGTTCTGATTAATTAATAAAATGAGTTGCACCAACTGCTAATCGTATCAGGCCGAGCTGCGCTGGTTAATGTTAAAGTGAACCTCAATTTTTGACAGGTATTGAGAAAAACTGTCAACAACTTTAACTAAGACGAAAATACGCTGGTTCCACTCATCTCACTGTCACTTTTGAAGTTAATGTTATTGTTTTTGACAAAAACATAACTTTAACAAATATTTTGATGCCACCGAGCATCGAGCCGCCGACATGCCGGTGTCATCGAGTATCTTCTCCATTAGTAAAAACTCTAACGCTTAATTCCCAATTCGAGGGTGCAACTCGCGATCACAGATCTCATTAAACCATTTAAACAAATATCATCAACATAATTTCAGCTGAAAAACCTCCACAGCTGAACAAAAACCTCTCCCAAAAGTCCTGCCTTTATACCGCGCATTGTTTGCGACCGGGTCATCATTCCACCTCGTGGGGTGCCTGCCTAAGCTTTTTCTTCGCCTCTAAAGCACTCGAACTCGAAAACATTAATTGGACCTGTCAAATCTTTGACACCTTAGGAAAAGATTTTGAGTCTGGGTTTAGTTATTGTTGATAAGTGTATTTTAATGGTACGCACACATGTTAAGCGATAAGATACAAATCCGATCTCCACTGCACGCAACAGTGCTGCCGCAGCACCATATTTCTCTATTATCTACTGCATTGCTGTCGCGACTTTGTAGCTCGAAATGTAATCTCATATAAACTTATAGAGAATATATGGAGACCAGTAGCGCAGTGGCAGCACTGCTACGTGCAGCGGAGTTCGGAATCGTACCTTTATCAGCATGGTAATGGCCCTGTAATGGCTATCACAGAGGCATGACAAGATCCTAGGGATGGCAACAATTAGTATTTTAATCTCTGTTTTTTGTAGACAACAGGCAACAGTCATTTAACATGTGAACTGCATGCCAGTATGCCACATAAAAAATATCACTATCAGCAATTTCTAAGTGTTTTTCTATGTTCTAGGTATCAGGTGTGAGCAATGAGATATTCAGGCAGATTGAGATGGTGGAGAACGACCACGATGCCACCACGGCCGCGGCGCTCGAGGTGGGTTATGTAGCTTCATTTTATATTCTCGCTCCACGAAATCAATACATACACAATTTCAATGGAATCGTTGAACATCAAGTCAATTTACTCAAAGACTTGATTTTCTGATTCCATTGTTGTATCGTAGATAGGTTTAAATATAAATCTATGTCTTTTACGAGTGTACTATCTTACAACAAATGAAAACAACAATTTTCAATTGAAAATTGATAACTCAGCTGCTTTAGAGATGTTGACATGGAAGATATACTTTTGGATCATCGACTGTTTATTTTTTTGAGTTATAGAAAAGTAATTATTTGTGCAGATGTTTTTGTGTTGTAGGGTAAAACATCCACGGACATTCTAAACATTCTTTCAAGCTCTGCTTGACCTTGAAAGAATGTGTAGGATAATTGATACCAAATAGCGAAAGGGTACAATTATTCATCCGTAACAATTTAAATTGATTTCATACTAATTATTTATACAATGATGTTAACGCAAAAGGATTTAAGAGTAAAGATTTTTTACTTAAATTACTATTATTCACAAAAGCTGGTGGCTCTAATTACGTTAGGAGTCAAAATTGTTGAACTTTTTACAATGAAAGTGGATAATATTTCAGAGCAAGTGAAGTTTGTAAGTAATGAGAGTTATCTTGGGAATATCGTAATCTTTTCAGGCGGTGGAGCGTCGCGGCGAGATGATCGTGCGGATCCTGGAGTTGAGACAAGTGGGTCGGAACAATATTGAGGCCGCCAAGAAATTCTTCGCGTTACAGGTTCATTCCACTGATTAACTCTGATATTTTGGTTCGGTAGTATATTCTACCATTATTCGAATCTTAGGGCCGATTTCACCATCGTAATAAAACGCGATCAATTCTTGTTAATGCATTACTTTCTTATTGAATAACACTACTTGGATCTCGTCGACAAAAATTGATCCTAATTAAACTGAAATTGCTAACAAATTTTAAAGTCAGTTAAGGTAAATCGTCGTTTTATTAAACTCAGTTATAAGAGCAAACGGTGAAATCCGACCTTAGTGTACATCATACAATCATATTATATATTTTCATTTTACTTACTCACTTAAGTACTTTTTATAGCTATTTTATTGTCTTTTTTAAATTTAATAAATTTACTCTACCACTATCCTAAATTTATATATTTACATAGTCATAGTAATTCGTCCATTGACCTATGGAATAGATAGCAAATTACGCTATGTTTTATAGAAAATACGGTATTATTATCATAATGTATTATTAATTTTTAAATTGTTTAAAATAACATTAATTCTCACTAACAATAAATTAAAAATTCAATTCAATAAAAAACCAGGTAATTTATCCGTTCCATTGACCCGAATACACAGCACGTAACCTAGTACAGAACCCGCTTGAAAGAGCTCTACTCCAGACATCCCTATTGTTCGGGCCTGCCCTAGATCGCTCGGAATGCGAACGCAATCTAGACGGCCATTGTGGGGATGTGCACTACCAGTACATACCTCCCCAACCCGTTATGGAGGCGGGCGTAATACATTTCTGCGGTCGATCCGATATTTCGTAGATTTGATGCACGATATTGTTATAGCTCGGTATTTTTTGGCTTACCTTTCCTAATCCTGAAGATGAATTCAATCTGTATGTCGATCTGTAAAATAATATGTAACCGTTTGTAAAGATTGGACTTCGTATTTAGGAATGAGACAATTGGCTAATTTCATAGGGCTTTATCTCTGTCGCTCAATGCCTATGTGATGTAACACGAAGCACTTATATACCGGCATTCATAGAAATCTAAATAATAATAATAACTTTCATATTTGACGATCATCTCTTACCTAAAGTCGATTACCTGATACTGTAAATATTTTAGCATTGCGGATACCTACTCATCGTGTATGATACGATATTAAAAAACTCAAAATTGACAGCATTTCCTTCGAATTAAAGTAGAAAGAAATGACAAACAAAGTCGTCGCTACGGAGGCGGACGATAAAAATATAACTCAATGAGTAGCAAAATTGACCGAAAGCAGAATTCATATTTTTATCATAGGCAACACGTATAACAACTTTGCCTCTTCTGCCATTTGCGGATAATACCCGCGGACATACCCATTTAATAGGGCCCAAAACATCATGCAAAAATATAATTTTTGTGTAGAATTATTTTTAATATATTTTTCACACGAATATTTAGGGATTTATCTCGCGTATATTAAACTAAAATGATTTTTAAAATCAACCCGACGTTTCGGTCGCTTTTCAGCTTCCGTGGTCCCGGGCAGACTGAGGTGACATTTGTCTGAAAGAAGTTTGAAAAAATTATATGTAGCTACCTCCATCGATTTCGTAAACGCCTTGCGTAGCGTTCAGGATTAACACAATAATTACTTATGGTATCTTGAGGTCTTGCAGACTGCTGCGGCTGGGATTTAATCTTGCTAAGTATGGGATCACATGATGTTGATAATCGCCATCCATCTTCTCTATTGAAATTTGGGTGTTTTTTAATTTCAATAGCCTCGCGTACCATTCGTGGAATGGGTTTGTGTTCTCTAGCGAGTATTTGAATTTTATCAAACCGGATGTAATGGTTCGGCTTATCCGCTATGTGTTCACAGACTGCAGACCTCCCTGTTCTTCGGTTTTTGACATCAGCAATGTGCTCTTTAACGCGGGTGGATACAGCTCTCTTCGTTTGACCAATATATGAGAGTCCACAATCACAATCTAATTTATAAATGCCAGAATTTTGTAATGGAATATTACTTTTAATAGTGATGAATCTTTTTAATATACGCGAGATAAATCCGTAAAAATAGTTTTATTTCAATGAGTGTAGCTCGCGAAAACCTAAGAACATATCACGAATATTTAGAACTGAGATTCCCAAGAAAATATTTTCACTAGGTTTGTTAACAATAGATAGGCACTAAGAAACGTGTGGTATTTGTCCCCAAACTAAGTTTACTTCAGAAATGAAAGTACTTCTAGAAATTTGGGGAATCGTTATTGTTTTGTACATTTGGACCTAACATTTGGACCTAACATATTAGAGCTTAGAATGAAACTGTCTGAATTCTTGGATTATTTCTTGAGCATTCGAGCGTGTTTAATTGTTACTAGTTACGTTTGCACAAACTATTTCGATGACTTAGCGGTACAAGTCACTACTGTCAAGTTTCTGGGTTCAATCAGCGGGGCGTAAGTAATACAGGAAATTTTCCATTAAAGAAACTCTTAGTGGCACCCTTGCAGCAGAAATGTATCTACATTTTACCTCTGGTTTTTATGTTGATGTCTGATGATGATGTTGATGATTTTGAACTCTGGTCTTAGTGTGGGCACACCGCGGACACGCCGCCAAAATTTCCTACAAACGCTTAATTTGGTTTCTATTACACAGACATCAATCAGTGACGTGTATTTACACGTGCACCTGTGTGCGTGTAAATTACCAACCGTCTTACAAAATACCAACCGTCGCCCATAAGAGGGGAAGGGGTTGAGTGATGCGGGCAAATCGAGCGGGACGTCGAAGTGTCCATTCTATACGAAGTATTATTCCATAATATATCCTCTGGTGTGGGTGTCTATAGGCTGCATTCATCACTTAACATCAATGTGAACTGCATGCTTATTGGCCACCTTCGTTACATAAAAAAAGAAAAAAAAATAGGCTCTCCACCTGTTTTACAAGACTCAATTAAATAAAACTATGATAAAAAGTAAAACAATTTAATCTATAGGAACTTTAATAAACTTACATCAACTTTTTTATCCAAAGGATTCACGCCACATAGTCCAACTAGTGGAGATCGTGAAGCGTCCAGGTCAGACCCTTGGACTCTACATCAGGGAAGGCGACGGCGGGGCGAGGACCGACGGGGTTTTCATCTCCCGGATAGCCCTGGAGTCAGCGGTGTACAACAGTGGGTGTCTGAAGGTGGGCGACGAGATCCTGGCTGTAAACCTGGTGGATGTCAGGCGGATGTCGTTGGACGACGTTGTGATCATCATGTCTATACCGCGGAGGCTGCTGCTTTGCACAAGACAGAGGAAAGGTGAGTACATATTTAATTTGTTTATTGCATCAATAAAACATCGGTACCAATGGTGGACTTAACGCTTAAAGCGCTCTCTACCAGTCGACAATAGGTAGTTAAAAAAAAGCGGTGATTGCAAAAATTAAATCAGCAAACATTCATAGCACCTATTAGATACTTGTTACATTTATTACATTCGATTGAAGTTTTTATCAAAGTTAATACTTTGAATCTAGAATAACAATCACCCAAAGGCGCGTACAGACAGTACAAAGACAACGCTTATCGTACGCATGCATGTCCCGCAGAGGAAAAGGGAGAATACCAAGGTCTTCACGAGTTTTACGTGGTTTTAAGCGTTATGTTCCTATGTTTCCATAGTCTCTCAAGCTGGCTCACCTTTGGCCATTCCTATTCTGCATCTTAATACAGTGATGCAAGAACTAGTGAGATATGTTAAATCTAGAGCCCAGATATATTATAACTACCGACATAAAAATAGCTTGAAAGCTTCAGAAATGAAGCATTCTCATATTTTGTCTTTTCAAAAAACACTGAACTTTGTGTAATCTATGTTATACCTACGTACGGTCAATTTATTTCACTGTCACTTTGTTTATCAGGAAAATCAGGCCCAGGATCACCCTCCTTGCCCCGATCTGAACACAAGCCACCACCAGTCGTCGTGCTCAAAAGGGACTGTCGGGATGACGACGACAGAGATCGCGACCGAGTCGATGGACTTTATTCACAGTAAGTTATATAATTATTTTATTTTTTTAATTCGATAGGTTGTACGTGACGATTATGCGGTTCGTGGGTAAATAAATAAATTGTACTAGAAAAAATATTAGTTTGATATATATTTATTACAATTAAAGGGCTTTTGTAAGAGAGCTCACCTCGATTTCAACTCGCTAGTGTGTAAAGGCCCTAAATATGAGCCACTAAAAACTACTTGTGTACTAAATATAACTTGAAACGAATATATTCTTAAAAGGGCTTGCATAGGTTTAATTTTTCTAAATTCATAGGTATAAAGATTATTTATTCATAATGAATAATTTTACTGGTGACAGTGCTCCTGTGACGGAGCTCGCGGGTGAGGGCACCACTGCAGTACCTAGTCTGCTTGGGGCTAAATTATAGTGTTGATCACTATTGTTTGAACTATTTTTACTAAATTATATGAACACTTGTTTTATTAAAAAGCATTTTTGATTTTTTTTATTGTGTTCCGGTTAGGTTAGGTTACGTACGCCACTGTGATTTCCGTCACGGAGGCTTAATATCTTAGGCCTCGGGAGTGGCAACGAATATACTAATTGGTTACAGTATTCACTTACCTATCTTACCTTCAATGTAAACTGTTTGCTTGATTGGCACTCTATGACATACCAAAAAAAAAAACGATTAGCATTTTATTTTGTTTGCCAGACATGGAACCCTACGTTCGGTGGGAGGCCCAGGTAACAGCGTGAGGCCGGTGGGAGACGGCAGGGAAGAACGGAGTCGACTCCAGCTCGGTACACTCTCACCAGACTCCAATGCTCTGGACTTATACTATAACTCCCGACCGCCTTCCGACCATTCTACGTGGAGGTAAGTGGAAGTTGATACTTAATATTTCAACTAGGTATATATAGTATATATAGGAACAACCTAATATTTTATGTAAAATTTCAGGTTCGAATCAATCTATTCTTACAAGTATAGGATATAAATCACTTAGGTTGATAATTATTTTTAAGAACATACTTATATCAAATTTTCGACATTGCGTTCAACATAGAAAAAAATAAGATGTTTTTTTGTAAGTTTTGAAAATTTCTCATTTAACTCAATTTTTTTTTTGTTCACAGTTACCGACCGCCTCCTCCAGTAATTACCGAACAACCGAAGTCCCAGGCAACACACTTCGTTCCATATGAGCGATCATATCCAAACACCTTAGAAAGCTTAGCAGAGAAAGTTCACTCGTTTTATCCAGCAGAGAGTGGAAGGTAATTAAACTGTCATTTTGTATTTTTAACAATATATTAGGTTACGGTCGATGTTAATACCTAACACAAGCGAGCGAATGTACTTTTTTCAATAAAAAAAATCAAATAAATTTCGTCCAAAATAAAGTCTGAATTTACAACAAACATTTATTACAATTTCTTCTTACGATCCTTATTGTGGGTAATTAGAAATATTAAAATCGATTTAGACTAAGGCATTTTTTTATTACAGCAGTACGCGTTTCGGTGGTCGTGTACCTCGGTCAGGGTCAGAACAGCAGTTGCCAAGGGCTGAAACACATTCCGACTTCGGAAGACATTCGTTGCTTAGATCAAGTTTAAAAGCAACCGCTGCTGCTACTGGTGGTGGTAAGGATATTTAATTTCTTCACATTATATTTCGTGTAAATAAATGATGTTTCAAATTAAAATTACATCAGAAAATTTGTGGACTGTATATTTTTCTTTTCAGCTGCAAGTCTTTCAAGATATAACCAAAGATACGGTGGCGTTGGAATGACTGGGACAGGTCTGACAGGAAGCGGCCTTGGAGGAACTGGATTAACAGGAACCGGTTTAGGACCAGGACTATCTTCTGGTTTATCTTCCACTGGTTTGAGTGGCTTAGCGGGTTCCAGTTTAGTCGGTTCGGGATTAACTAGTTCTGGTCTTGGTACCGGCTTATCTGGTACTGGATTGGGTTCTACACTTGGTGCAGGATATGGGACGACTGGCCTTGGATTGTCATCGTATAGTAGTAAATTTGGGACATCAAGGAGGAACCGAAGTTTGGATTATTCGTCTGATACAGAAGCAACAGCGCCCACTCGAACGCCATATTATTCTGGTCTCAGCGGGTACAGAAGTAGTACGTTAGGGAGAGATATTGGATCGAAATTCAATTCATTGCCGAGGGACGTTAGAAATACTGGACAGAGGTGAGGGTTTACTGTAATGTTGAAGATTGTGAATTAATAACAATATATAGTACGCAACAAATTGATTTCTGTATGATTATTGATGAACAAAAATTCAACAGATTGGGTCTATCAGGAAGACGTGCAGGAAGTGTTCTACAAGATGAACCAGAACCTTTATCTTCGCGGTTAGATCTGCGCTCTTCGAGAGGTAAATAAAAAATCTAAATCAAGTCAAATACCAACCTAAAGTTATTGTATTGTATTTTATTACACCAAACAGAGTTTTCACTGAAGACATTGTTGTATAGTAATAGTGTCTGTTGAGCTCTCATCTGCATACTGCGCTATCTTACTTACCTTGAGTTCTCTCTAGCTTTTTGTTTAAACCAATTTAAAGTGGTAGACTAAGGTCATCAGGAGCCCGGGCTCCTTTTGGTCATGAGGTAAAATTAGGGAGGCCTCACCACGCACATATTGGGCTCCCCTGTATAATTGATACGATAGATAGATTCTAAAATACAAATCAAGAACGCACGAGCAACAAAAAAAACGACATTTCCCGTAAGTTCTACAAATCTTTCATGATTCCCAGCGACCAGTCGATGTTTGGAGGCCTCCAGAACAGCCCCTGCCCTTAGTCCGCCACTGCCAATTTAAGTAGCGTGAGACGTGCTATGCTTATTTACCTATTACATGTAAGATCTACATCTCTTATTACTTTCAGGTCGTCTCCCATCATCTCCCTCAGTGTTCACGTCAGATGAGTACCGCGCTTGGTTATCTCGGGCGCCGTCAACTAGTGCACTCTATGAATCGCTTCGTCCGAGACTGCCAACTCATTACTCGGCTGAAAATATACATGATGCCTTGAAAAATGTAAGTGTGTGATATAATTAGATAAATTTCTAGGATGAGATGACGCGATTTTTCTATGTGTGGTATACCTACACCATACATGGTATAAGTATAAATAATATATACATAGTAGGTAGTGGCTAGTTTATGGTCTTCAGCCGCAGCTGATGGATGCGTTCGATAATATGTTTTTGCCTTAATTATCCAAATGTATTAATTAAAAATGAATATTTCTGACTCTCATTTTCTTAATTTTACCGCTCATAAGAAACTCTTCTATTTTCTTTCGGTAATCTTATCTTATGACATCCTTTGCAGATGGAAAGCGGCAGTCGCTTCGGTTCCTCGCTAGGGTTGTCTGGGCGAAGACTGGAGCGGCCGCGCCACTTACCAGCGCGGTCACTCTCTTCACAACAACTTGGGCCTACAGCCAGCGGATCCCCATCGGCGCGGCGTGTGCGTCAACTACTAGAACTTGGTTCTCGGTTCAACTGCCCCAACCCTAGCCCAGTGCCCACGCCGGGCTCTAGACATCAGCGGCATATCGATATTAATCCTAACGGTAAGACTTTAAAATTTACTTTCATGTTCTTCAAAGTGGAAGGCGCTTGGCCTCTCCTTGAGTACCTACACCTGCACTCAGCCCATTCGCTCTCTCCAAACAAATAGAGCCAAGCAATTCTCTATAGAATTCGGCTCATGGTTCAACTGCCCAACTTCTAAAAGCCCGGCGTTGTACGCCGGACTTTACTTTTCACGACGTGTGACAAGCCTATTGATACATTTTTATCGGTACACTACATACTCTATTCCTGTCATCTCAGACCATCAGTCTCTGACATGGAATGAGAGGAGAGGCATCAAGAGTAACTTTAGTAACATACTAGCACTACCTCACTTACGCAATTGAAACACGTTCTACCATAGTTGCAGGTTTAAAACACATTGCGAGGGAATCAAGTTAGGTTAGTTACTTGTGCATCATATATATGTTAACCCCCTTATTCATAAACGTACATTAGATACGTTTTATCTATAGAATGCTTTGGCTTTGTCAGTTGCATTGTCAAATGTGCAGGATAGAAAAAGACGAAGGAGAGATTAGCAACACTTTAGCTAAAATACGTTTATGAATAAGTAAGTCTATAAACGTCTACTGCTGAACATAAGCCTCCCCTAAACACTTCCTTAATCACCTATTTTGGGTGTTCTACATCCAACGGCTCCTCGCTACCTTGATCAGGTCATCGATCCATCTTGTGGGGGCCGTCCCCTACTGCATCATCCTATTCATCGTCGCCATCCGAGAACCTACCTATTTATCGGGTTTACTACATAGCGATGCGGCCTGCCTATTGCCTCTTCAACTTACAAATTGTCTACACATTATTGATCACCTTCGTTCTTTTTTTTATTGATTAAAAAGAGGGTGTTGTCACTCTTGAGATTATGATTCCCTAGTAAGACAATCATACAATCATATTTGAATTCCTTAAACCTTGGGTTCTGCTACAAATATCCTCAATTCTAATCCTGTTTTTGTTACAAAATATAATTTCAATATATTGTTCGCAGAGTTCCTAAAATATAAAGTGGAGAAGCCCGGGTCGGGAGGACTTTCTTCATCAATGACAGGCCTATCTCGTTTGTCCGGTGGCATGTCTGGAATGTTATGGTTGCATTTGCTAGCGGGGCGGGGTCTACGGCCTGCACCCTCGGGGTCATCACCAGGGTCACCACCTTCTGGTCCCCTAGCACCTCCACAACCACCCGTGGCTCCAAGAGATTTGTATTGCGTGCTGGAGTGTGATAGAGTGCATAAGGCTAGGACAGTGGTAAGTGTGATTATAAAGTCATACAATCATATTACGATGTATACTCATACAATGTGTGGTAACTGAAATAGAAATACGAAATTTATATTTCAGTTTTAATACATACTCATATCCGTGAGTCGCTTAATAGCTTCCCGTTGAAAACCAGCCTCAAACTCCGGCCCTACATATATTAAACTGGAATCCATTTGGTGCAGCTGTGAGACATTGCTTCCTTGTTCTTCTATTGTAGTTCTGTGTAACTCTATTTGAGCGTCTGTTCTTTATTAATAATTTTTTTTAAAAAACTTAATATGTTTCTACTTTTAACGACCTTGAAGCCTCAGCTATAAGCTTAGGTTTATGTTTAGTGTATAAATATGAGACATTCACTATACTTAACAACATTAAACAAGCTTGATTTGGTTGATGATAATCATTTCTTCATCAGGTGCGCACGGGTGAGCTTCAATTTGATTGGGACGAGTCGTTTGAACTGGAACTGGTGGACAACAGGCAGCTGGACGTGCTCGTCTACTCGTGGGACCCGCAGCACAGGCACAAGCTATGTTATCGTGGAGCCGTCACTCTACCCGACCTACTTGCGCGATCTTCCACGCATCAGCTTGCAATAAGGGTAGGTCTACTATAAGGTGCTATAAAAATAACCTATAGCTAATGAGTGAAGTTTGTGATACCTACTTTATGATTTTGCAGATCGCCTTTGTAATTGCTATCTTTGTAATACCGAATGGATTTTTATTTTATTTTATGAATCAATCCTAAAATATCGTAATTTTTTCTACGCCGGCGCTACTAGGCCTGAAATCAAGGACTACATCTCCAGGATTTTTTCAATTGAACTTATGAAGGGGGCTGATGTCAAGACAATCTTTTGTCTACTTTACCTAGCCAGCGGCGAGCTCTCAACTTATATATATATTAATATAAGCAACTGCCAAAGGGAGACCCCTATGGGTCCAAACTTTGGATTATGAATCTCATAAAGCTCACACTCAATACTTATTAAGCGATTTTTAATTTAAATTATACATGAATAAAAGTATGATAACATTACATTACACTTTTAGCTACTGCTCAGAGGAACTAAAGACAAGAATTTACTTTAAAAAATCCTTTTACAGATGGAGCCTCGTGGTACCCTCTACGTCCGCGTGAGACACACAGAACCGCATGAGTTGTTCCGTCGTCGGCCTGCGCCCGTTCGTCTGACTCCACCGCCGTTATTCGGTGCGGAGCTCGACTCTGTGGTGGCGAGAGAAGTCCGACCACCTAATGCACCACCCGTGCCGCTGGTTGTACGCCGCTGTGTCGAGGAAATCGAGAGACGAGGATTGGATATCATTGGTATGCTATCATTTTGTATGCGTCTTTTTCATCACTAGCTACTTTGTAGTCTTTGTACGAGTCAATTTAAGACAGGGATCTCCAAAATTTGCGATGAATGTGAGGGACAGTTGTCTGTTGGTGTATAATTTATAGACAACTTTACTGGTGGTAGAGCTCCACTGACGGAGCTTGCGGGCGTAGGCACCACCACATTACCTAATATACTTGCCGCTAAATGGTAGTGTTCAGCACTACCATTTAGCGGCAAGTTGTTGTCAGTTCAAAGTTGATGCCGATGACGATATACATGCACCTTTTTAAGTGTAAGTTTTATATCTTGAAATATTTTTTTTATTTTCCGAGACAATATAATTTGCAGAGATAGAAGTCGTTAGCAGACTCTTAGTGTTATCAGTAAGAGAATCATTGTAGATAAGCTGTGGACTAGCTTCATGTATTAAGCTTAAGGCTGGCAACCTTCCCGCATTCTGTATCACCGTCACGGATTTTTAGGTATCCCCCATCGAAATATGCGCAACATCCCGCTTCCTTGAAGTCGGGTAAACATAGTACCATCGCACATCATCTGTTGATAAACGGCAAGCCCGGAACAGATTGTCATGTGTGACCAAATCCCTACTAGACAGACTGAACAAATAAACCCCACCTCTTGCTCATTTACTAAATGTCTCACATTCACTTTCCAGAAAGTTTGCTGCGTTTCACATAAATATTGGAAATACAGTACTGATAGAGCTATTTTTCCACCAGGTCTATATCGTTTGTGTGGATCTGCAAACAAGAAACGCGTTCTCCGAGAAGCGTTCGAGCGCAATGCACGGAGTGTAGAACTGGCTCCAGACTCCGTGCCCGACATCAACGTGATCACCGGTCTCTTGAAGGATTACCTGAGGGAACTGCCGCAGCCGCTGTTCAGTCGATGCTTGTATCAGATGACCTTAGATGCTCTCGGTTAGTTAATGATACTTGAATGGTTTCAATTAAGATAATTGTACCTTTTATCTTTCCTGGCATATTCCCATCTCTTGAAAATGGCGTCTGTTTTTTGTTTCGCATGAAGTTCTCTCAGGCAAATATAGGTACTCAAAACAATAAGAACTCTGTTAAAAATACTGGTTCATGGTAGTTGAGATGCGCTGAATGGATTCTAAATGTAATACTTTTTTCATAGGTGTATGCCTACCAGACGACAGGGAAGGCAACGCTCGGCTGATGGCGTCAATAGTGGAGTGTCTGCCTCGCGCAGCTCGTGCGACTCTGGTCTTCCTCCTCGACCACCTGGCTCTAGTAGTAGCGGCCCAAGACCGCAACAAGATGTCACCGCAACACCTCGCCGTTGCGCTCGCGCCACCACTCATGCTCCATTCTCAACCACCTTCGGAGCTCGACTACCAAAGACCGATCCACGTCCTCCAATGTCTGCTCCAAATTTGGCCAGCGCCTAAACGTTCAGGTAATGTCATTGCCAATGGTAGTAACAAAGATGTTATAAGAAATAGACCGATACATTACCGCTAAGCGTTTTCTTTAACTAACGCAGTGGTCCAGTAACATCTTTTGTCTACGAGAATACCCTAAAAAATTATACGAGAATGTTAGTGAACATGATGTAATATGGCGCTAAAATAATGACCATGATGAAATCAATGTCATATCAGGTGCGAGGACACGGCATTTTTTAAGCAGGGATACTTCATGGACAACAGTCCTCTAGGGGACTGTTCCCCTATTACGGCGGATTAATTCTCTTGCCACGGTAAAGCTGTCGCATACTTTCGCGACTCCACGGGTGGCTTACAATCAGGACCAGGTCAGAGAACAACGGTACCGAAGGCATATGGCACCTGATTGGTCTTTATTTAAGCGCCACATTTTGAAGCAGATTACATAACAAACGTTTTTGTCTATTTCTTGTAAAATCTTTGGGCAGTTATTTCAATGTTAGTTAGTTACATGTGCTTGCTTTGGGATACATTACATTTCCTTGAGCTCTTCTCTCATGGTAGATGTTTCTTTTCATACTTCATGTCCTGACTTTGCTCTGGAAGCGCTAAGCGGTACCTTAACGCATGTATGTTTGTAGACAGTTCGGCGCGGCGAGCCAGCAACCGGGCCGCGTGGAAACAGAGTCAGTGCGTCGCAAGTGGTCTCAGTCATCCACCCCCCAGGTTTGACCACGTCATATCTATCCGTCATCATTTAAGCCGGGAACAAACTATCGGAACTGCTCCTGCTGGTTCTTTTTTAAGCACACACTATCGGACGTTATCCGTGAACAATCTGCGGCTTAACCACCTAACTAAATCGCGTTTGTTCTTGTTTTTAGCTTATATGACTTTACCTATTAAAGTAATAACGACTACGGTATGGAAACTACAGTTTAAAAATCTCTATTACTCTACAAAATCAAAGAACTTAATGAGGATAAAAGCGATTCAGTTATGAGGACCGCTGGATGTTTCACGACTGTGCATACTTGCTTACAGTTTGTTCCCTGCTTTAGTATCTCGCTTTTCCTTGTCCGGTACTTTGGATAGAATTAGAACGTATTTAGATGTTTTGGATATCTTTACAACAATTTTTTGTACTCTAAAGCACGCGTTTATTGAGAACACAAAAATACAAAAATGTTTTCAACACATTGAAATCTATCAGTACATATGTACCTTATTTAATATGTAATAGATGTTCATGATTTAATTTTCACCAACTATTACATTCTTTCTTTTATTATTATTAGAATGGAAATATAAAATTTTAAGGGTAAGTGTTGGGATTGGGTAGAAGTGTAATCAAGTAATCTACATATATAAAAATCAATTGCTGTTCGTTAGTCTCGCTAAGACTCGAGAACGGCTGGACCGATTTGGCTGATTTTGGTTATGAATTATTTTTGGAAGTCCAGGGTAGGTTTAAAAGGTAAGATAATGAAGAAATTGAAGGGAAATATTAAAAGCCACAATTTTATTTTCCCACACAAATAGTCCGTATATATCAAATCTTTGACACATTATTTGATTGTGAGGCAATACGAAGTTTGCCGGGACAGCTAGAAATTTATAAAAATTTCTCCAAAATGTTGACAGTTATCCGTAGATATCGTTTAACGTCAAGATTGTTCGTCTTCTTCTTTTATATAGTGGCAATTACCGTAGGTAATTCTGCCAAAACTGACTTCGGATACATTTAAGTTTTACGCGACATGTGCTTAATTGCTTAATTATTCGTAGTTCTAAAGGAACTATACCACCAAAGTAGTATGCACTGTGCAGCAAATTTTGTCAGAAACATTATGCTCAAAACTCCAGCAGTACTCGTACTAAGCTGATCTGTCGATGTCACGTTCGGCCTTCGACTCCACCGGCAAGCCTGTGCGTAACTTATACATGCGCACAATGCAGCACACTTGTTCACTAAGCAAGATTTTCTGTACACACATGGAACTATGCGAATATGTGTGTAGGTATGTGAAATATATGTATGCGCTCACAAAAGCGGACAGCTGCGCGTGAAAATTTCTATAGTGTTCGCTCACAATTTGTTACTGTTCGCTTGAGTGAGACGATCAGAATAAACATTTGTGTCGCACATTGAACATTACAGTGTTGCACAGTTCAATTGTACCTTTATGTCAATAAATGTGTAACATTGGAATATCTTGGTGAATGTTGTCTGCAGGCCGAGTTCCGCCCTCAGTCAGTCCATATCGGCCTCAAGCGGGAGTATCAGCAGCATCTCCGCCGCCAGCTCTCTCGGCTCGGCCCGTGCCCGACCGCTCGCCGCCCGCACATGTAATTTATCATTTTCACTATTGAGCCTGGGTTGCGCCACGATATTTGTTTAAGTATTTTTTTTATTTATCTATTCTTTATTGCATCAATAAAGCATCGACAAATGGCGGACTTAACGCTTGAAGCGCTCTCTGCCATTCAACCATTGGTAGTTACATAAATCTGTTAAAGTTAGAGCAGGATGTGAAATGTTACAATAACTTTAACTTTAACTAATATCTTGGTGCAACCCAGGCTAACAAATATCTTTGTGCAACTAAGGATAAGTAAACAATAGAATCTTTAAGATCTTCTTTTATTACAAGACGTTTCTAGTAAAATTTAATGGTAGTAGGGGTCCAGTGAAGGAACTCCCTGACGTAGGCACCACTGCTTTACCTAACCTACCCACTTGCCACTAAATGGTAGTGTTTGTTCAACGCTATCGTGTTCCGGACAGGTGGTAATTCAGTTACCTATGTGAGAATAAATATTGAAAACTTAAGAAAGGTGCTAAGCATTCATAGACATGACGACATAACACGCACAGAGGCATAACACCTCAGGCCTCAGGAGTAGTAACGCATCTGCATTTTGACCTCGGTCTTTGTGTGGGTGTCTATAGGCTGCAGTCATCACTTAACATCAATGTGAAGTGCATGTTTGTTTGAATGAGAAATGGTCGTTCATACAATGTCTGTCCGAGGATATTTTTTTTGTGTCAATTTTTTTTTATGTTATGAAAGAGGAAACAAGCAAACAGTTTTCATTGATGGATGACGAATACTGTAGTCTATATAATAAGTTATATATGTATATTCATATATTATTTTGTAAAATCAGAAAATTCAACGTAAATGCGTTATCATTTATAAAGTTATTATTTATCTGTGTCAGAAATTATGGTGCCATATATTACCATATAACGGCAACGACAGATAGATTAGGTGACTCTGTAGGCCTACGCCCTTAGTCCCAATATCGACACTCCATCACCACTGCAATATATCTATAAAATAACACGTAAATTGCAGGTTCTCTCATCAGTCAGGGTCGGCCAATATCGTCCGCAGTCGCCTCTGCGCGGCCCTCTGCCCGCTCCACCTCGTTCCCGACAAGTGACGGTATCCTCTCCCGGTTCGCCCAGCAGTAGCTCGGGCAGCCACAGCCCGGCCGACACGATCAAGCACGGCGGCTCCGTGTCGTCCATCCTGCGGCAGCCGGAGCGGGCCGCCTCGCCGCGCCTCTCGCCGCGACACTCGCCGCGCGCCTCGCCGAGGGATTCCCCGCGTGGTACGCCACGGGAGACCACCCCTAAGGATCTGACTAGAGGTGATACTTTTTTTTATGTCTGAAGGTTGATAGACAAGCAAACGGGCCACTTGATGGAAAGTGGTCACCGTCGCCTATGAACATTTGCAACACCAGGGGAGTTGCCAACGCGCTGCCAGCCCTGAAGGACTCTTTTGACGCCATTTTTGAAGAACGCCGTATTGTAGCGCCTAGGGAACACCTCAGAGGGAAGTTCGTTCCACAATTTACACGTTCTGGGCAGGGACGAACGTGAAAACCGCACCGTTGAGCACTGCCATCTCTCCAGTCGGTGAGGGTGGAACTTCTCTCTTCGGCGGGTAGTACGGTGTAGGAAAAGAGACGGTGGCACCATGTCGAACGGTTCAGCTTCACAGTTAACTATTTATTTATAGTATGGACCGAGGAATCGTAGGAGTCGGGAGTGAGGAGCCCCGCCGTGCCTCTCGCCTCAAGACTTTGCCGCGTAGCACGCCAGAACGCAAAATCATTTCGTTCATCCAGATATGCTGCAAACCTAATTTTTACGCATATTTATAATCTAGAGAATAAATTATTATATCCGTTAGGTTGCCTATCAAAAATGGCCGCAAGTATTTTTTAATATTTTTTTTGGAAAATATTGTTTTTAATTGTTTTTCAATAAAATAATGTTTACTTCACGGCAATATGTATAAAGATTCAGAAAAATATCGGCTGCCGTTGCGCACTTGGCTCCCCCTACATATTTTCATTCCGCCCCGATTACTTTTTACTGGATGTGGTGAAACTATAAGGATTCCTTGTAGTACGAAACCCTTAAAATAGACAAAACGAGACAAATCTTGAATGAATAATTCTCTGATCCGTTATATTTTTATCCTATGATATAACATGTTTTTTTTTTTCAAACTGTGACTTGAACAATTCGTCATTGTCACCTGTAGAGTTGACCCCACGGGAGAGCGGGTCGCGGGAGTCGACCCCGCGCGAGGCGAGCGGGTCGTCGCGCGAGTCCCCGCGCTCCGCCATCCCGGGCACGTCGGCCGGGCTGGCCGTGACGCTCAACTCGGGCGGCGTGAGCCCGCGCTACACCTCCACCAACCCCTTCCTGCAGCAGTACGACGCCGAGGAGGAGGCCGAGGCGTGGCGCGCCGCCGATATATTCTCCTCGCCATCCACGCACACATAGTGCTCATAGCGAATTGAGATTTTCTAGTCAATTTTTTTATCGAATCGAAAGAGTGCTACGATTCCGCTGTATATTATGTTGTTCGACGAGCGTGGTGCGCGCTCGTGTAATGTTTGTTATATATAGAGCGAGTTACGGTGTATATTATTGTGAGAATGTTTAACCACTGACGCGCGAGGCGCCCGCCTCGCCGCCCGCCGGCGTCCCGCCCCGTAGTCGCTTTAGTGTTTATCGTATCGTATTGTACATTGTATATAATTATATACGTATATGTAGGTACGCTCCAATTTTGTACCGGTCGGGCGGAGCCTCGGCGGGTGGCCTGAAGCGCTACACACATCATCCCACATATCAAAGACTTGAAGTGCACGCTCGACCCGCTACGACGAGGCACCTATATCAATAAAATAGCCTGTTAGTATGGGATACAGTGTTAGAAATATACGCCTTCATCTGTTATTTGATGATTAATAAAATTATGAGTCAGATTACACGTACACTGACCAACCATGAATCACATTTCTGTAGAAGCATTCTAATGTTGCATTTCAATTAAACTAACCGTTATTTCGTAAACAAACAATGAAGGTAAATTAATAACGGCAATTTATCTAACACCTCTGTTTCTATTCTCTGGACTAATTCTTAACTTTCATCCTCAAAAAATCTGAATAGATATTAAAATAAAACTACTTTACTTACTGTTTTATCAATAACAAATGAGGGTATATTAATATATTTCTCTGTATCTTAGACTATGACTTTCAATGCGAGGACGTATCGCCTCTAATCAGCGAGTAGTCGCGGAGTCGAGGGTGGACGCGAGTCAGTAGCTCGAGTAGAGAGAGTGTATGATAGATCAGACGTTGGACTGTCTTGAGACTGAGACCATATCAGAGTAGCTCGTACGTAGATATCTACACTCGATGGATATCCGTCGTAGAACGAGCGATTGCGTGACGTTGGGAAAGTCTAGTGAATGCTATTAAATTTAAAAATATTCAAAATAATCCTTGTTCATTAATAACTTACTAAATATATGTATAACGGTATATTATACTAAAATAGATTTAGTGAAGCATTTTTACGAGTCGCTAATTCTATGAAGGAATGGATACTTATCCGTTGAGATCGGTCGCAATCTCAAGATCGGAGGTGCTATTTTCGAATTCCGAATACTTAATTTCATGGTTTACAACGTATGAAAGTTAAATGCTTATAAACTGACGGAAAAGTATATTATAAGACAGGAAAGTGTTTGAAGAGTATAATTATATAAAACGAGATCTTCCCTCTAATCTAAATATGTTTGAGTCTGACATCTAAGTTCTGTTAAAAATTGTGTAAATTTATATTGTAGAGTTACCCCCTTATTCATAAACGTATTTTAGCTAAAGTGTTGCTAATCTCTCCTTTGTCTTTTTCTATCCTGCACATTTGACTATGCAACTGACAAAGACAAAACATTGTATAGCTAAAACGTAGACACGTTTTAGCACGTACGTAACGTTTTAATGTACGTTTATGAATAAGGGGGTTAGTATTCAAATATGTTATACAATTCTAATTATATTTTTAATGATAGTAAATTAAAAAGATCTAGAATTTTAGAGTTTGGAAGAAATATTATTAACGAAAGTATTTATCATTCAAAACTAGCTTTTTGATAAAGTATTAAATTAAAGCTCAAACTTTATTCCATGTAGGAGCTTATATATCTGTATTGTAATTCATACAAAGAATTTTAGAAAATATGATGTATCTTTTATTTTACAATAACTTTGTTTTATTCGTGAAATAAGTATAATGCGCATGTGATTATATTTGACAAAATATCAGATTTTATTATTTATTTTTTATATTATTCATACAATAGGTTGCATTATATTTTGACTGCAATAATTTAGAGAAGCATAGCTTGATTCAGATGTAATTTTGTGGAAAATAAAATTATTCCAAGTGACATAGCATCGGAATTCGCAAATAAGATCTCAGTTCTTATCACTGGCGTCTGCTAGACATATAAGAGTGAAAGAAATCGACCAATGACAGCACTGATTAAATTTTCACTGCCATGATTGGTCCATTTTATATAGAAGCATAATAAATATTATACATTACACTTATTTATATGTCTGTCGGAGGCTGTTTGGTTACTGTTTGCTTTTGAGCTACACTTCAAGACGAAGTTTTGTTACTGTTATTATAAAATAGCATTGCACAAATATAACACGACTGATATGGGACACAATGTTTTTGATACTTTACCGTTTACCTGTTTCTCGTTTGTAATATACTTACTAGGACTTCTGTTGGACCTCGCCTATGATGTAACGTTAGTAAATGTTCGTTCATGAATTCATATAACTCTCCAAGGACAATATGGTTGATAATAATCTACTCGACGTTTGTAAAGCTTTGTTGGTTCTCTGTTGATAACTTGTCTATAAGCTTGTTAGTTGAAACTATTAAAATAAAAACTTTTCTCTTTTATTATTATGTATCTACAATTTAAGTACATTTACTGTTACCGTAAATCTATTAAAATAAACTTATATAAATAAATGAAGATTTACGGCGATATTAAAGTTTTCATTCACATATTAAACGACTGTTATTTCTTTGTAAATGCTCTAATTATTACAAATTATGAACTCATCTCATGTCAGGAATCTTAAACCTTTTTGTAATCTGAATTTAATACGTACATATACGAAAGACCTACCTACATACACCACATTATTGCGATACTTTTAGAAAAAAGATGCCTGTCGTCAGTAGCGTAATAAATAAATACTCAATTAACGTATCAGATAAAGTTCTAGGTACATCTTTTTTTGAAAGTAATTTCTTTTAATTCTATTGCACGAATTGAGTGTATGAAAGTATATGGAATTCATGCACGGATATTTGAAATAATTAACTTCGTTTTTTCGGAAGGTTGATGTTCTATGACAATATGTTTTTTTAATATACAAATTTTAAATATCTGAGACGTTAAAATGAATAATATCATCTTCATATTTGTAATTATATTCTCGGATCGTAATGGCTGACTCTTCACACTTGAATACTTTGGACAGGTGATTGTTGATGTGCTCTGAACAGTACACTTTTTCTGCTATATCCATATTTCCTTATAGCTGGTAAGGAACCGTCCACATTTCAAAAACGTCCAGCTATATTTAGATCCCATCATTTTTAAATAAATAGATACTATCCGCAGTTTTAAGGGCGTTAGTTTCGTAACCAAATAGTCAAATGTTTCAAGAAATAATAAGTTTCTGTATGTTAAAAAAGTTGAATGAGGACAGTTGGCTAATAATAAATATTGCATGCACCTGCAATGCAAAGTTTTACAAATAAATAAATTTACTGTAATGACTTTTTACTTTACATAAGTTGGTGCATATTTAGGGGTTTATATTTAGGGGCTATTAAAAAAGGATAAAGCGAATGATTTACGATTGATTTACTTAAATGCAATTGTCTGTTTTCACACACATGGAACGAGGGCAATACAAGAATTCTTACACAATATTTTATGAACAAAAAAATTCTAATAAAAAAAGTTTCAAGAATATGCAAACACTATTGTTTATTTTCCATATAAGATGAACATAGGATTGAAAAAGGGACAAAAAAAAATTAATTACAAAGATGAAAGCAACAAAAAACTTTTTTTTTCTTCTAATGGATGTGGACGACATAAAACGTTGAATTAAGTGGTGAGTGATCTGAAATCGTAAACGGGATGTATGAGTAAGCTTGATTTTCATATTTTACTGGATTTTCACGATTATGCTGTAATCGTAAATAATTCCCGAAAAGAAAAATCCATTATGCTGCTGTTTCATTATAAATTAGTGTGAAAATGGGATTATACGAGTAAAATGATTTTTATTGGAGTGTCCGCCAATACGAACCGACTAGTTTACAGTATAGATGTACCTATGACGTATTGTATAATTACGGTGGACTTGAAGTGTCGCTCGACAGTGCGTAGCCGGCCGCGGTAGCGGTAGCCTGGAATCATACGGCAAACATAGTGACTGTTTTTTGCTAAGCAATCATTGTCTTATGGTGGTATACATTTTATTAACCTCTTGTTATGCATTACCAATTTTTTAAAGTAATGCGGGATAAACACCATGTTTTACTTGCGTAGGTTTAGGCTTGCACAAAATTGCACTGACGTAGCACTTGGAGAAAAATTCTGGTAACGCACGTTACTTTTTGCTTGAGCAAATCTAAATTTGCGCATATAAAACGTAAAGCGGGAATAACGTATCGATTCTCAACGATATATACCTATAACAAAATATTCAAACTGAAGCCTTTGATTTAATGGAGTCATTTTCAATTTTTGATTTACCTTTCGAATTCGAATTGGTCAAATTTTCATTTACCAATACCAAAATACAATTTAATAGAAAAGTAACGATAAATCGATGAACATGTAACTTTGGATTAGTATGTGATTTTGCCACTGTTATTTGAAGTGATTGAGACTAGCAAAAAATTGGATATATTGCCGTGTGAGACCAGACAGTAGTGTGTAGTGACGAAGGCGCACGGCTTCAGTTGGCTTTTGCGGCGTCCACCCCGAGAGGTAGCACTTGCGCACGTTACCTATTTATGTAGGTAAAATAAATTATTAATATGGGAATTTATCAGAATTATATATATCGTCGAATATCGTAATCAGATATACAGTTAACATAACACCCTTATTTTATGAGCGATTCACAAACGCCGCAGGTTGCGGATCCCTGGATTTTTTTTGAATAAATAGTTAAAATTGATGATGTATTTTTCATCCACAAGAAAAAATTGGAAAAAAATTGCAATGGTTTTCAAAAAAGTTTTGACATGGACTTTAAGATGTGGTGGGGTGTGAACATTTTTTCTGGCTGTCTCTTTATGGTAATCGGTTAGTTAATAGAAAATAGTTCATAATATATTATCGTTCAGGCTCGCATATTATCAAAGTTAGTATAAATTATAATAACATACATTCGATTCGTGTAATATTTCGTCTTTAATGCAAATTCTTCAAATAGTATTGACAGATGGTGCCAAAGAAGAGTAAATACATTTTCCTAATAACAAGACTTGGGAGTATGCTCCTGTTCGAATTTGTTCTTAATCAGTGTAATCATAATTGTTAAGTTTGATGAAGCTGTTGGCTTAAAACAGTCTTAATCCATATATTAAAAAAAACCTGCAAATAACGATGACAAGAAAACATGTATTCGACTGTTATAAGCTGTTCCATGCCTTTGCGATTTCCTTAAATTCATTAGACGTTTATCAGAGTAATAAACAGTGTTAAATCGAGTCTTTCTAGTGTAAATACGCTTAATTTTATGATTTCTGTTCGATGTGTCATGAATGTATATCATGTGTAATTATTAGATGTTCATTATAGATAATGTTAGCGCGTCCAAGTGTTCGCCTCTCACGGTGTGTCCCGCTGTCTGTTTGTGTTGCGGGGGTTCCCCTCAGGTAAATATCAGTATTTCGACAATTTGGTAAAGTAGCGTTACTACGTATACTTAACGTGAAGAGTAAACGCCGCCTCGTAACGGGCGGCTGGAACACAGACGAAAATAAATAATACGACGTTTATATCCATTTTATTTACCCTGTCCCTTTTGATATTTTAGTGATTGTGCGGTTCCCGCATATCCTACCCGTTATGGAGTTTACAAGGTCAGCAATCAGCCCCAATCCCTCTTTGAAGGATACAAGGATCTAAACACATTATTTTATAAAATAGCCATTTGGCAATTTTTGTATTTTATGGATAGGAACAGAATAGACTGAAGTACTACGAAAATATTTTATATGTCACTGTGGTACTTATTAAAAAAAACATTAACATTAAATATACCCATGAGCCCATGAGGGAGGTAAGTGAAAATAGTTCGTAAAATAATGTATGTAGCAACCAAGCATGCAATTTACATGGATAGGAAATGAATGCAGCCTATAAACGAAGCGCGCATGGCCCAACGGCTGGTGTAGATCGGAAGCGATCTACTCGGTTAAGTGATATAGGCACGGTCGGGTGTGTGATGGGTGACCGCTGGTGGCAAATTATTTTCCGTGGTTTCCGTGCTTCGGAGGGCACGTCAAGCCGTCGGTCCCGGTTGCTATCGATAGATAGCAGTCGTTAAACCTTGTCGGAGGTCTTACAGGCGGTTTGAAAACATCCGACAACGGGTTGGTCATTATCCCTTATCTCCACCAACCCGCATTGGAGCAGCATGGTGGAGTAAGCTCCAGGTCTCGCCCCCAAAAAAGGGGAGAGACTCGTGCCCAGCAGTGGGACGTATAATGGGTTTCCTATAAACATTTACAGAAAAATCAGAGCAATATGTGCAGTGGCGTTGCCATCCCTGAGGCTTAAGTTTTTATGTATTATCACAGAAAAAAAGGGGCAAGGCAATGTAAAAGATTTAGATATTTTCACACCTTTTGTTATGGGCGGGATTCGTTGGTTGCATTGCATTACTTTGATTTGTCTCTGTCACGAAGTAACAAGCAAACCGTTCACGTTGATAGTAAGTCAATTCTATAGCCCAGTTATGTAATAAATACACTTACGACCAAATATTCAAACGTCACTCAAATCTAAGTGGGACTTAAAAGTTTTCTGTCTTTATAAAACACGTTTAAACGATAGATATAGCGCACATTTAAGGGTTGCTTAAATTTTAGTATTCGGCCATTACACTCACAGCCCCACACTAGGTTATAAACCTGTGTCTAGATCCCGGTGCGGGGATCGAACCGAACACCCTTCGAAACAAGCGATCGTCTCACACAGCTGGAGCAACCGGATCGTCGATACATTTAGGTACCTAAATATGCGAGATTTTTTGTGTTGGAAATTACATGACCGTATACTGACGCACATGATAGGGCTGAACACTATCCACTATTTATCGGCAAGTAGATTAAGTCATGTGGTGATGTTCACACACGCGAGCTTATTCACTTGAACCATCAGTTTTCACTTTGAGTCGAATTTTCAATCCTTGTTTTGTTATATACTAAGGTGTCAAACTAATCTAATTTACTAGTTCTTTATGTACTAAAAAGTAGATTAGAATACTGACACGTCTGTGAAACAAAATAAGAGCATTGAAAGTTCGGCTCCAAGTCAAGATAAGGTCTTGGTTCAGTCTGTGAGTCTTTCCCTACGATATTAAGAGGCATTTGCTATACCTACTCTCTAATTAACTTCTTGCCTTTTACTCCATCTATCAACGGTTTTGTAAGCTACCACAGAGAACGCTTTCCGTAATTGCGACGGAATGCGGAGCTTGCAGTGTCCTTCAGTTACTATAAATCCAATATTATTTGGCAGATGTAGCCACTAGTTAAACGATTTAAATACAGACTGCACTGGTGTGTGGTGGAGTTCGCGCGCGTTGGCATCATCGCGTTACTGCTATCTGCCGCTAAATGGTAGCGTTCAGCTCTGTTGTGTTCCGGTCAGATGGTAATGTTTAACGGCCTTGTAATTTCCGGCACAGAGGCATAACACCTAAGGCCTCAGAAGTGGCAAAGCATCTGCATTTTGACCTCCGGTCTTTGTGTGGGTGTCTCTAGGCTGCAGTCATCACTTAACATTAATGTGAACTGCACGCTTGTTTACCACTTTGATTACATAAAAAAAAATGTATTACCTCGGAATTTCTGACACAGATCCATAAAACTTAGGTTTCAGAAATGATAACGCATCTGCAATGAAATCTCGTAACTTCACGCCTGTAATCCCCGAAGGGGTAGGCAGAGGTAACTGCATGCATTCAAGCACACATGCAAACACCAACGATTCGTCTGTTCCGTTTTGGCCCATGGACCATGTAGGTAGCAAGCCTATTTACACCTCTGGGCACATTACCAAACGCCGAGGTACTGGGAACCTTCTAGAAAATGGCAAATCCCAGTTCAACCACAGATGGAGGATTTAACACCGTTGTCTCTGTTAGAGCCCTAGCGTAGTAGTACGAGTAGCAGTGGCCTGCTACCACTAGGCTAAAAGACATTAAAAGAATCATTCCAGTAAGGAAAAACCAAATATATAATATATACTGGTGGTAGAGCTCCAGTGACGGAGCTCGCGGGCGTAGGCACCACCGCATTACCTAATATACTTGCCGCTAATTGGCAGTGTTCAGCACTATCGTGTTCCGGTCAGGTGGAAATGTATAGCCTTGTAATTTCCGGCACAGAGGCAGAACACCCTAGGCCTCAGGAGTGGTAACGCATCGGCATTTTGACCTCGGTCTTTGTATGGGTGTCTATAGGCTGCAGTCATCACTTAACATCAATGTGAACTGCATGCTTGTTTGCCACTTCCAGTACATAAAAAAATAAACATTTCTTAATTATTTTTTAACTTTAAAAATACCTAAAACGTAGCAATAGTGACCTACTGCCACCAAGCCACCGACAAGTACCAAAATATACACTTATTTTTTATCCGGGGCTCGGCATTCACAGCGGAATTCTTTATTTAATTACGAGGTATTTTACAAAAGTATTTTCTTACAATTCGAGGAAAAAATACCCAACAGCACGCATGGTTCGCTCGGGTATATATTTTATGTACCTATAGTCTATGATCCAGATGCAAGTTCCCTATGTTCATCGGGAAATAATTCCAAATCCAACATTTAAGCGTAATTGAAAATGGGGGAGCATGGTTTGGCTTTGTTGCCATTATTTAGACGACTAGTATTTTTAATTCACATTCACATTGCTTTCAATTCAGGGCTCTGGTACGAAAAGTAAGTGTGTTTAAAATTTTTTTTTGTGCAGCTGTTTATATTGGAAAAAAAAATCAAACCCATTGCTCACACGACGATAGCACTCTATTGATTTTTTTTTTAATTTAGGTTGGGCTATGGCTATAAAAGTAATTGAATGACAACAATGTTTGCCGAGTTAGCTATTTATGTATAAAAATCGAGTTTGATCAACCACTCCACGGAAGTAGCGATTTTAAAGCTGTATCTTGTACTATTATCATAGCTTGCGTCGGAAAGGGCGTTAGGCAGAAGTCTGTTATATTTATAAAAGGCGAACGGGCCGACAATTTTCCTTAGATCCGGTTCACTGAATCAATGATATTCGACCCCCTTTCTCGAAATCAAAACGAAATACATCGACTTGGATTACGTAAGCTCGGGTTTTACGATTATGTTAACAGTTTGGGATTCAATGAAATTGAGGTAACTTTGTTCAATGGAACTCATTTCAAAAGAGCAGTCGTTGCTATTATATGAAGTTGGCTGTTGCATAAACTTGAGAGTTGCGTATTTTACGACTTTGCTTGTTATATAGGTTATTTCTATATGGTGAGTGTTGATTAACTTTCAGTGTTTGAACTTCGCATACATTGGGATTAGAGAATTTATTTAATCATGGCGGCTCAATTAATTTGAATGCTTTTTATTGAGGGTAACGTAACGGTTTATATACAGCAAAGAGTTGGAGTAGACTTGATAAAATTTATGTAATATTAATTTTTTTTTGGTAGGAACTGCTCCGCCTCAGTTATAACTAAAATGCCCCTTTAGCTGTTCTATGCAGTACCAGACATATCAATTAAGAAACAGTGCCAATATGGAGCTCGAGGGTGTACGTACCACCGTAAATATTTACATTTCCGTGCCACCATCCCATTACCTAATTTATCTCCCTCCAAATGGTAGCGTTCCGCACTATCGTGCTCCTTCCTTTGGTGTAGGCCTATGATTTTTGTCGTAGAAGCGCGTTTCTCAGCTGAAATATCTTCTGTTACTTTTCACGATTGTCATTTTTATATTGCTACTAGCTGACCCGGCAAACTTCGTATTGCCTGAAATAATGTGTCAAAGGTATCATAGATACGGACTATTTGTATGGAAAAATGAAATTGTGGTTTTTACTATTTCCTTTTAATTTCTTCATATTTTTTTACCTTTTAAACCTTCCCTGGACTTCCAAAAATCATTCCAAACCAAAATTAGTTAAATCGGTCCAGCCGAGTCTCGAGTTTTAGCGAGACTAACGAACAGCAATTGATTTTTATATATACTAGCGGCCCGCCCCGGCTTCGCCCGCGCTGCTCTGCTCCTATTAGTCATAGCGTAATGTAAGCTATCCTATCTCTCAAGTTGGATCGAACTGCACATGGTGTGCGAATTTTATTATAATCGGTTAGGTGGTTTAGGAGTCCATTGAGGACAAACATTGTGACACGAGATTTATATATATTAAGATTATTATAGGCCGACCGAGTGTGTGACGAGGGTCGCGGGTTCGATCCCCGCACCGGGGCAAATATTTGTGGGTACAGATATTTATTTTGGGTATGGTGCTTGTGTATGTGTTGTGTGTGTACAAGGACACCCATGACACAGATTTATACCTATTGTGGGGCTGTGAGTGTAAACCTATATTTTTATTGATTTATAGTTTGAGAATTGTATGTTTTCAAGATTAAAGACCAGGTAGGTTAGCAGATAAATGAGGAATGGCAAATCATTGCTTATTTTCATAAATAACTTCAATAATTTTACGTTTTCCTTGAATTAAAAAAAAAATATACGACTCTTCTATTAAGGCGTTTTATGCCACACGAAAACCTCTTTTCACTAGTTATCTCCCAAAAATGGCCTACATAATTCGAAATTTATTTGTTTACGTCGTTTGTTTTAAAAAGCAGAGTGGCTGTGGCAGACGGACAGAAAAATGAAAAACGCGCGAAAAAGTTTTTTTTTTCTAAGGTACCTACAGATCCCTGCTCTAAAGAGATTTTAATTTTTTTTTTTGAGATTTTAACATTAAAGCGTCAAGAAGTTTGAACCGAAGCGTTTGGAATACTTTGTCGACTGTAGGTATCATTCGTATTCTGTTGGTCGGATTTCAATATCATGACTTGTTTGCCGTACCGTTAAGGCGAATTACATCGCGTTGTTCGAAACGGAAATATTTTGCATATTTTAGGCGAACCGACGAAATTAGTCAAGTATTATTAAATTAGATGATTTGTTAACTGAATATTCATGTAAAACCGGCATATTTTAATTCCGTCGCCATTAGGGAAGTGCTCGAAAAGTATAAACTAAGGCGGATAACTATTTGTGATGTTATATAAAAGCTGTTTGAAGTATTATGACGAACAGATCGTATTGTTTTTCAGGTTTTTTCTACATTCTGACTTTCCTTGAAATTTCTTTGGTAAGAGATAAAAAGATGATGTTTCATATAAATATTATAATATTGGCACCTAGTTCACAGATATTGTAGTATATCTAGTCGTAGTAGGAAAGTGCAAAGCGCTCTCAAACAGGTTATTAACTATATCATCACCCGTAACGCTGTTAGGAAACTAATTTTAAAGTTTTTTGCTAAGTTCAATGAGTAAGAGGTTAAGTTGGCAACTTATAGTTGATTGCATAAGTTCGAACCGCTTGGTTAACCTAAGTAGTTTAATGATAGATTTCAGTTTCTCAAAGACCATTGAGCACCGTTTCCATTATTTATAAACGTCGGCAGCTTGACAGAGCAATGTACCTACTATTGGCACTTCTTTTATAAACAGACGCAAAAATCACACTAATTCACACTTTCACACTTAATCACATTAATATTATAAGTGCGAAAGTTTCTTTGTTTGGATGTTTGTCCGTCAGTCACGCCGAAACTTCTAAACGGATTTTGATGAAATTTGTTTTACAGATAGAGTATTAGCTGACTTAGATTATAGGATACTTTTTATCCCGAAAAAATATTCCTGTGGGATGACATGGGATGCTTTGATGAGTTTCCACAAGTTACACTAAAAGCAACCAACACGGGGGCGGAGCCGCGGGCAACAGCTGGTATATAATAAAACATAAACGTGAATTTAAGAATAAAATAACTGCCTCGGTAGCCTAGTGGTAGCAGGCCACTACTACTATGCTGAGGTCCTGGGTTCGATTCCCGGGTAGGGGGTTATCAGAGATAATAGTGAAAAAGCCTTTATCTCTGGTTCTATTGGGATTTTTCCATTTTCTGGAAATTTTCCAGTACCTCAAAGTTTGGTAATGTGCCCGGAGATGTCAACAGGCTCGCCACCTGTTACATGGGCCAAAACGTAACCGGCGAATCGTGGGTGTTTGCATGTATGCTTGAATGCATGCATTTACCTCTGCCTACCCCTTCGGGGATTACAGGCGTGAAGTTACGTAAGAATAAAATGATATTTACCATTTAGGTCGTATTAAAGACTGCTTTTAAGGTATGGCGTGCCGCGATAAAACTACCAAGCCTAAAACTATAACTGCCCCTTTCATGGGAGGGCTTTTGTCCAGAGCGGTGGATGTTTTTCATTTGAAATGATGATATAGCTTAGCTGTTTGTAATATTGAATTTTTCCTTCTGGGAATATTATGAACAGCTTGGTCTTGGTCTATGTAAACGACAGGAAGGACAGTCCTTTCTCTGAGATGTAAACTCACGTTATTAATTTTATGTGTACCACCAGGATCTACTGGAATATATACTAATCCTTATTTACAAACGTACATTAGATACGTTTTAGCTATGGAATGCTTTGTCTTTGTCATTCGCATTGTCAAATGTACAGGATAGAAAAAGACAAAGGAGAGATTAGCAATACTTTCGCTAAAATACGTTTATGAATAAGGGGGTAAGAATATACTATATTTATAAGTTGATCAATTGTATAGTGGTTCAAATTGGTTGGAATAAATAATATACAAACTACAAAGATTTGAGTTTTCATATTCTTTATAGCTTAGAAATGGATCGCTGTACGAGTTAACAATTTATATTTGTTGTCAAGTTTATTTACATAGCTGCACTCAGACTTCATATACAAGTTTCACACTTAAGGGGTAGGTAGTTATATACATTATAACCAAATTTGGTTTATTTTATACACTTTAGAATTTGAATTTGAATACACGATTATATCATAAAATCAGATAGAAAATCCAGATAAACATTTTGTTGGTAGGTACATTTGTATAAACATTTTTACCTACCTATACCATACTTAGAGTACTCAACAATTAATAATGCACATCGAGCCTACGAAAGAGACGATCGGCTCGTTTCGACTTCGTAGAGCGTTATCTCTGCTGCACACTGCCTACGTAAGCACTGACAGTCCGCGATTGGTCAAAACTTAATCAAAATGGTCGACAAACGTCAAATAGGTATGGTGCGAAAGAGATAACGCTATACGGACCCGAAATAAGCCGAAGTCTCCTTCCTAACCTCGATGTGCAATATTTATTGTTGAGCACTGTACATCAAAGTAGGTACCCTTAGAAAAAGCTCTGGGAGTTTTGGCGGCAACCTTGAAAGAGGCGTATGGTGCTCTTATTTTATTTTATTTTCTTGGTGTATTTTTAAGTTATATTGAATAAAGTTGGTGGAACTTTGTTTGATACATGTTTATTACAGTGCCCGTGTATAGTAAAATAGAATAACAGTACGAAAACTTGACTGACATACTTAATAAATAATTGACTAACTATATTATTCTAACTTTTACGCTGCTTAAATAAATACGAATACGAAATATCATTTTACTTGACACTGGCAATATGCGTAATAATAATAATGGAAACCCATTATACGTCCCACTGCTGGGCACGAGTCTCTCCCCTTTTTTGGGGGGAGGCCTGGAGCTTACTCCACCACGCTGCTCCAATGCGGATTGGTGGAGGTGGGTGGGTTAGTGGCCAACCCGCTGTCGGATGTTTTCAAACCGCCCATTAGGCCTCCGACAAGGTTTAACGACTGCTATCCATCGATAGCAACCGGGACCAACGGCTTAACGTGCCCTCCGAAGCACGGAAACGCGCATTTAATTTGCCACTAGCGGTCACCCATCATACTACTTGACCGCGCCCGTAGTGCTTGACCAAGTAGATCGTATACGATCTACACCAGCCGCTGGGACATGCGCGCTTCAATATGCGTAATAATTATATGCATAATAGCAATGCCATAATAACAAAAAAAAAGCTTTGTGTTTTAAGGTTCTTGTTATCCTATATGTCACTGATATAATAATATAAGGATTTGTCTTGCATTAAACATTAGAATAGCGTATTGCAATGAATTTTACATAGCTTGTACTTACTGGTTTATTTACAAAAATTCCAGCGGAAAATGTTGGGAAATGGGAAAATATTGTGGCATACAGATTTCACGTTGGGTTGTCAGTTGCAGGCAAGACACATGTTAATGTCAAAGGCACGGCTGGTGGCCACGAAACGACGTTGAAAACAAAACAACCAATTTGTATAAACAATACCGACCCTCAAGCTGTTACTTACAGTTATTGAAACACATTTGAATTCATCACAGGAACCTTATTTAATATAATTATATGTTTAGACTGGTGGTAGAGCTCCAGTGACGGAGCTCGCGGGTGGAGGCACCACCGCATTTCCTAATATACTTGCCGCTAAATGGTAGTGTTAAGCACTATCGTGTTCCGGTCAGGTGGTAATATACGGCTTTGTAATTTTAACAGAGGCATAACACCTTTGGCCTCAGGAGTGGTAACGCATCTGCATTTTGACCTTGGTCTTTTTGCAACTAATAATAGGCTGCAGTCATCACTTGACTTCAACGTGAACTGCATGCTTGTTTGCCACTTCCATTACATAAAAAAAAATGTTTATATATGTTACCGGCTAAGCCTGATTTTACGCCAAACTAGTTTTGCCTAGGCTAAACTATTTCAAACAATACTGTCAATATCCTATACATATTTATACTCGTACAATTTGATGAACTGGTACAGACTCAATCTCTGGTGTTGTTTGGGCGAAACGTGGACCGTGGGCGCCTTCGACTTAGGCAGCTTAAGTCGATGGGGGCGGTCGGTGTTAGGTTAGGTTAGGTTGTACCTTTTTTTTCAGACTAGTTGTTAGGCATAATAAATGCTTAACAAATATTAAAAAATACAACTTATTGTGTAGCTACAGATTCGAGTCAACATTTTCACATGAAGATTAAAACGTTAGGTACATATTTACGCACCTATAAAATAATTTGATAGTATAACCAGGTTCAAACTCTTACCGTATTGAAAATATTTGAATAAACGTCGTCCTTAAATGCCATTGGCACTGAAATTTTCCAGCGAATAACGAAAGTTTCCATCGCATGACAAGACAATTTATTCACATATTTCCAAAACCGTAGCGACGCTTTAAACAATAGTCCCTTGAACGAGGAAAATTGCGAAACGCATATTTAAAATGATTAATAGACCTGCCGCTGCGTACTTATTATGAAGATACTTTTATTGTGATATCTCGTTTGATTGATGACAAAAAAATCGCTTGAATTCTTGTTAATTTGGTGACCTTGTAAAAATATTTGGAACAAAATCAACGCTATCATTAAATAGATTATGATTTTTTCGGTTGTAATAGATAAACTATAAAGAAAACATGTATGTATATTCACGCCACGTCCCTAACGGGGTAGGCAGAGAGTGAAGAGCGCCAGATATCCCGGTCCTGACATACCTCTCGTGCCTCGTCTACCTTCATCATTCTCTTCATACATGCACGCCGATTTCTAAGACTTTTGACCCCACCATCAGACAGAACTCGACCTATTTGGCCCTGGTAGGTCAGTCTTGGTCTTCCTGGGCCTCTGCAACCATCATAAAAATATTGAATAACTTACATTATGTGGGTTTAAATATGTTGTTCTTACGCTTTATTTTTTCAAAGATATTTTCTAATTTCCTACAAAATTAAATTAATTTTAATTACGAGTACGTCTGTAGATACATATTTCTTATTAATTCTTCATTCCATTGCCTTGTTCCTTCTATCCTAATCAAAGTTGCCGACACCCAGTTATTTCACCCGAAATAATATTACTAGAAATGTGACCGAAACGCTCGATTTTACTTTACCCGGCTTTATACTTATCTAGAGGTGTAAGTCGGGAACTCGGTTTACCTCGCTCAATTTTATTTCCCTTCAGACCTTTTGTCTGAGATGATGTGGAAATGTTTTTTTTTTCTCTTATCCCTTATATTTTGCTACACATTGAACCCTTTTCGATTTATTTAACATTGAACCTTTGATATACCACTCTTGAGATTATGACTTCATACTTAACCAACGAATCTATATAAGCACGTAGCTTTACCCGTATATTTCCCGTACAGGTAGGCGTAGGTACGGCTGTAAATGCAATAACGCAGGGTCCAACGTCCTTGCGAGCGGCAATCTCCTTAAACATGATACAATAAGTCATCTTTGGTAGTGGCTTTTGTCCGGTAGACATCTTTCGTGATGATGAAATAAGCTTGCGGAGGAACGGGTGGAAGTGTTCCTCCGGCGAAAAGGGAGGTTCCTCCGACCAGGCGAGGTGGTAGCGCCTGGCGGGCCGTGGCCCAACGATTGACGTTGGAAAGTTGTATATATGCCAACTCTTGAGAAATCTTCGTATGTGCGATGTAATTCGATTGTACGCCATCTACCGTACTAGATATGTACTGTGAGGTGTCGTCTGTGTTCCACTAGTTGGCGCCTTAATGTAGTGGACGCTACAAGCTTGAACAATTCAAATGTTTGCGATATAAAGCGTAGTCATTTCTAATATAAAGAAATGGTAGAGACTGTGGTTTACGACATATTAATAATTCTAGCTCTCACACACATGATACAAAAAAGGATGCTAGTTGGAATCCATTAGTGTGCGCCCACATTCGCCGAAATTGATCCGTCGGTTTGTGCCCCGTAATAGTTTTTCGGGGTGTCCATTAACAATGTCCATTATTTTTTGTATTTATTTCCAAAAGGTTACTCTCAAAGTCCATTAAAAGTTTCAGTTCAGTTGTATATTTTTCTGTATTCAGTTTTTTACTTATGTATAAATTTAATCGATACGCGAGAAAAATAAAATGAATTTATTGTGTATGTATGAATGAAACGTATAATACATGTTATTATCTGCATTTTGGCCTCCGGTTTTTGTGTAGATGTCTATAGGCTGCAGTCATCACTAACATAAAAAATAACAATATACAATATCAAATGTTTTATTGATGACTAGCTGACTCAAAAAACTTCGTATTGCCTCACAATTAAATAGTGTGTCAAAGGTTTGATATGTATACGGACTATTTGTATGGGAAAATGAAATTGTGTTTTTTACTATTTCCCTTCAATTTCTACATATTTTCTTACCTTATAAACCTTCCCTGGACTTCCAAAAATCATTTAAAACCAAAATTAGCCAAATCGAGTAAAGTAGGGAACCCAAATCGGTCCACCCGTTCTCAAGTGGGATAGGTGACCGCTAGTGGCAAATTAATAGGCGCGTTTCAGTGCTTCGGAGGGCACGTTGAGCCGTCGGTCCCGGTTGCTATCGATAGATAACAGTCGTCAAACCTTGACGGAGGCCTTATAGGCGGTTTGAAAACATCCGACAGCGGGTTGGCCTCTAACCCGTATCTTATGAGGCTGTGGTACGTATTGGCACTTAGCATCAATGTGAACTATATACTTGTCTGCTGTTTCAGTCACATAAAAACTGCCCGACTTATTTCATCGCTAGTTTGTTTTTACTTTTTGTTTCATATAGTTCACCGATGTGATGTTAAATTACTGAAATCATTCATCATTAACCGACTTCTTTTATAAATAGCCTCCTATTTTGGTCCCTGACGTTATTGATGTACAGTTGGGATTTCTATTTGGTAGAATAAACTGGTTACGCGTTAATGCCTACGTTATATAAAGTGGTATTTTCATTGAGATATTATTACATTCATGAGGTAGAGTTGAGGCAGGTTATTAACATTTATTATTTCATTGGTTAATCAACAAAAAAAAATATGTGTTTATATACAACTAGCTGTTGCCCGCGGCTTCGCCCGCGTGGATGTCGTTTTATAAATAACTAAGTAGCCTATGTTCTTTCTCTAAGTAAGTTCTATCTATATACCAAATTTCATTAAAATCGATTCAGTCGTTTGGACGTGAAAAGGTAACAGACAGACAGACAGACAGACAGAGTTACATTCGCATTTATAATATTAATATATAATATATAGTAGGGATTTACAAATTGTCATCTATAAAAAAATATGTTTTATCTTTTATCCATGAATAATTTGTCATGTAAAAATGAAAGATTTGTGATGAAGAAAACAGAAGAAAATCACAAAAGTGTGGCAAATTCGCGGCTGCATAAAATGCCAGAGCGCTTATTATCGTGAACCGCAGTTATAGCCGATGGAAAAATGAAACAGGTACGAAGCAGATGACATGTGAATTCATACGTCCCTGTATTTTATCAACAAACGCGACGAGGGGTTGATCGTGTTGACAGCTGGACAGGTTGAGGGGACAAAAATTTTGGTGGAATCGTTATAGTCTTTTAAAAATATATCCTGACATGTTATCTCAGTTCTAAATAAAAAAAACATGAAGAAATTGAAAGGAAACAGTAAAAACCACAATTTTATTTTCCCATAGAAATAGTCCGTATCTATCAAATCTTTAACACATTATTTTATTATCAGGCAATACGAAGTTTGCCGAGTCAGCTAGTATACAAATATTTTTGACGTTGGTTTTACACGCCTTTGAAGGCATGTAAAGCCTTAAAAAATATTTACATTAAAAAAAATCGCAATGCAGATTCTGTATAAGATTCTGTACGATTTCCGTTCTAATATCGTGAGATGAAACGGAAGAGGGGACGCCTTTATCTCCGGTCGCCCGGAGACTATCAATATTGGAAATATATTATAGAATCCGCCTTCGGGATATTTTTATGTTCACCGCTGTCCTGTTTTTGTAATAATAATAATAATGGCAATTATACGTCCCACTGCTGGGCACGAGTCCCTTTTTTGGGGGGAGGCCTGGAGCTTACTCTACCACGCTGTTCTAATGTGGATTGGTGGAGATTCGGGTTAGTGGCCAAGCCACTGTCGGATGTTTTCAAACCGACCTCCGACAGAGTTTAACGACTGCTATCTATCGATAGCAACCGGGACCGATGGCTTAACGTTCCCTCCAAAGCACGGAAACGCGCATATTAATTTGCCACTAGCTGTCACCTATCACATATCCGACCGCGCCCGTAATGCTTAACTGAATAGATTGGTTACGATCTACACCAGCCGCGGGGCCATGCGCGCTTCGAGTTTTAGTTTTAGTAAAAATAAGTTATAATTCACCTGTTATCTAATTTTAGAGCATCGATTGGAAGATTCCTTTGTAAAAATACGGATGTTCCACATGTACGGATGGAAGAGATGGACCCAAATATACAACTTTGTCTGTTCAATCACGATTCGCCGTGTGTTTTTCACGTAAACGCATCTGCATTTTGACTGCCGGTTTTGTGTAGATATCTATCAGCATTCTGTAACCATACATGTGAATTGCATGCTTGTTGCAAAAGGTGGCACCTTTGTTAAAAAGAACATCACGGTAGTTCAGTGTTTGGTGGAAAAAAGGTAATAAAGGTTCTAATTCGAAGGTATGCTACAATAGCTACGCTATGATACTACGAGCTACGATGCTACGAGATACGAGCTACGAACGAATGAGTGTAAAGGTCGATTTACACCAAAGTGAATGCTCATAATTTTTGTCTTCTTCGCCAGATTCTTTCGGAGCAAACAAGGACAAAGCATTCTTTCGTTCTGTGTGTTCTGTTCTATATGTTTTTCTAGAGCTTCTTCGGAATAATCTAATCTAATCGGAATAATTAAGAATACGCTCGCTTACTTGGTGTAAACAATAAAAGAGCGTGTGAACAACAATCAAGAGCATTATTTCGGGTCTTTTCTTTAGATTTCGCTGGTATGATCTTAATTCACCAAGAATGTGTGATAGAATTCTAATTCTTGTTCATTCTTGCTTGTTGGCGTTCTTTTGTGTAAATATAATAAGGATTCTAGGTTTACAATAAAGGATAATGTAACAAAGAACATTCTTGTTTTAGCTCTACCTCTGTGTTTGTTTGGTTTAAATGCACAAACCAATCCACAGAATACATCTGTTTCCTACCAATCTACCGAGTTTCAAATATGAAATCGAAATAGTTTCGGAATAGCTGTGACATAATAATATATGGAATGGATAGACAGACCGACAAAATGACGAAGCCATGAGTGTTCTGTTTTTCCCATCTGGCTAAGGAACCCTAAAAATGGTACTTGTCTGTTGATGTAAATATATTTTGCTCGCTAGCAGATGCCGTATAAGCAGGCAAAAAGTTTGGAATACAAAAAAATACCTGGTATAGTGTATATGTACCAAATTAAATATTTTCTTTCTTTCTTTCTTTAAAACAATACTGTACCCAACTTGTACTGGTGGTAGAGCTCCAGTGACGGAGCTCGCGGGCGTTGGCACCACCGCATTACCATTACTTGCCGCTAAATGGTAGTGTTCAGCACTATCGTGTTCCGGTCAATGTGGTAATGTACGGCCCTGTGATTTCCGGTACAGAGGCATAACACCTTAGGCCTCAAGAGTGGTAATGCATCTTTATTTTGACCTCTGGTCATTGTGTTAGTGTCTATAGGCTGCAGTCATCACTTTACATCAATGTGAAATTCATGCCTGTTTGGCACTTTTTTACATAAAGAAAAAAAAACTTAATACAAAATTCTTCTCTAGGAATAAAACTACATTTAATATATATAGGGCTTTTGTAATATGAATTGTCCAGTGTGGCATAACAAAGGGTCTGTCGGACGGAGATGGATAAATGGCCGTGAAAAGTGACATCCATTAATTTCATTTATTTACCACCCGCATAGTATCAAAGCTGACAACTTGACTAACCTTGTTTTGTTGCTTCATAGTAAGTATTTATCTAATCTAAACTAGTATTATAAAGAGGTAATATTTTTTTGTTTGTTTGTTTGTATTGAATAGGCTCAATAACTACTGGACCGATTTTAAAAACTCTTTCACTATTCGAAAGCTACATTATCCACGGGTAACATAGGCTATATTTTATTTTGGAAAAAATAGGATTCCGTAAGATATTTGGGTTTTTCAGACCCAAGGTGTAAAAAATCAACCAGAAAAGTTACTTATTTTGCGTACGCTGCCTAAACTATAAAAGATATCGAGGAAGACTTTAGGCTATATCTATGTATAATCATCACGCTAAGACGAATAGGAGAGGGTAGGCAACATTGCACCGCGCGAAGCCGGGGCGGGCCGCTAGTCAGCTATGTACCTAATATTTTTAGGGTTGTACTCACCGCATTACGGATTTCCGGATAAATATCAGATGACTAGAAGTGACATGAATGACTAGAAATTCCAGTATATTTAAAGTAATGTATCTCTCGAACTCATTAAAATAATTGTATTTAAAAATAACTGCCTCAATAGAAACTGAATATAAACTGCCTCGGTAGCCTAATGGTAGCAGGCCACTACTACGCTAAGGTCCTGCGTTCGATTCCCGAGTAACCCCCGTACTCGGGAATCGAATCAGAGATAATGGTGTAAAGTCATTTATCTCAGTTTCTATTGGGATTTTTCAATTTTCTGGAAATTTCCCAGTACTTCGAAGTTTGGTAATGTGCCCGGAGATGTCAACAGGCTCGCCACCTGTTACATGGGCCAAAAACGTAATCGGCGAATCGTGGGTGTTTGCCTACCCCTTCGAAGATTACAGGCGTGAAGTTACGTTTTTGGAAAGTATCTGTAAAGATCTATTCGAAATAAAAATATTTTATTTCTTTCTTTCGTTATTTCTATATTTGTTTTATTATTTGTGAAAAATTTGTGAAAAAATTGTGAATGCCTGCTAATAGCAGGCGATATGCATAAATGCATGTAAAATACCTGTACTTTCCCCCTTCAGATAGGTTATGTGAATGAGGATTAACTTGAAAAGCAACTGGTGGTAAGGCTCCAGTGACGGAGCTCCCGGGCGTAGGCACCACCGCATTACCTAATATACTTGCCGCTAAATGGTAGTGTTCAGTACTATCGTGTTCCGGTCAGGTGGTAATGTACGGCCCTGTAATTTCCGGCACAGAGGCATAACACCTTAGGCCTCACGAGTGGTAACGCATCTGCATTTTGACCTTGGTTTTTGTGTAAGTGTCTATAGGCTGCAGTTATCACTTAAAATCAATGTGAACTGCATGCTTGTTTGCCACTTCCATTACATAAAAAATAAGCAAAGTGTAAGGTATAGCAATGCAAGACTACAGTAGGATATAAAGGTATTGCACTCAACACATTGTATCACAGAAGATACCTTATTTTTTTTATTCCTAAGATATTTCTAACATCATAATAACGGGGACAAATATTTCTTGATAAAGCGATGGATGTCAGCCTAGACGAATACTCGAACTATTCCGAAGCTATTTCTAATATTCCAAGCTGCGAGACAGGGGCTGTAATGAAGAGTTGAAGGTTTACAATGATCCACTGTCCGATCGACTGTATGCTGTAGGTACATTTTATACTGTACATTATCAACATCTTCCTGATTGCAATGACGTCTCCTAATATACTTGCCGCTAAATTGAAGTGTTCAGCACTATCGTATTCCGGTCAGGTGGTAATGTACGGCCCTGTCTTTCCGGCACAGAGGCATAACACCTTAGGCCTCGGGAGTGGTAACGCATCTGCATTTTGACCTCGGTCTTTGTGTGGGTGTCTATAGGCTGAAGTAATCACTTAACATCAATGTGAACTGCATGATTGTTTGCCACTTCCGTAATATAAAAAAAATAAAATCTCAATCGCGTCATCGTTATAAACAGTGCTCTAACAAACCTGAATATTCACGTCACACGTCGCAAACGTCGTCAATAAATCGAATTCCAACATGCATCCATTGGAAAATAGTCGAAGCCGTCGACAGTAACGCAATTTCAATTTGAGTCCTTTCATGTTGAAATATAATATAGCTGTAATATTTTTCAATAATATCCCGGGAAAAGAATAGAATCGGACTTTGTTCTCATTTCGAAACATTGGAATCGAAGCTTAGATGCAGTTCTATTTATTTCTTTAGATATTGGTCTCTCGGTGAAGATTTGTTGGCGGTGTAGCAAGTATTTATGTGTCTCTGAACAATTTGTGTTGAATATTATTAGCCAAATTGAGACTTATCATTAGAAGAGTTACAAAGTCTTCCTTGGTAGTCACTTTGCGCGCATTCAAGAATAATATTTTTTCGTTATTTTTTGTATTTTTTTCCACCCACCTAGCATCGCAGCTGAAATAAGAACTTATTTTTGAATGTGGTGGAAAATAAGCGGGCAGAAGTTATTTGAATAAAAACTTAAAAGTTTTCAATGCAAATGCTATGCCACTACTGAAGCATAAGTGGTTTCATCTCTGTGTTATAAAATAACGCAGTCTTGTCAATTATGAATCGTTTAAATGTCTATTGTATATACAAACTACTGCCCGGTTATTCCTAGAGCACTCACTTCTTGGTCGATATACAGTTATATATGTTCTTTATAAACTAATATAATTTTATGCCTACTGATATGCTACAGCATAATATTTATCTGAATTTTTTATCAGTGCCAAATATACTATATCATATACATTACTATGCACATTGAGTGCATATAAACGTAGATGTAATTCTTTTTGATTTTCAGTCATTTCAAATCTAAATTTAATAGGCGGCGTGTTTACTAATATTCATTCGTTTTGTTACCGTTAAAATATTTTGCGTAAATATTTTACCCTATTTTCTTAGGCATCGTATTTTACTTTTAATTATCGGATATAAGCTATTAGGACCGATAGCTCAACGTATGATTCAATGCATTTGCCTAAAATATTATTATAACATAAGTAAGTGTTAATAATTTAGTGGTATTAATAATATTATTCATTTGAATTCTGTCCAAATCGAACGTTGAGAGTAGTTGAGACTACGCCAAAAGCGTTCCCAACGGTGTCATAAATCATATACCTATGAGATACGAAAAAAGGAAAGTTTACCCGGAGAAAGTTTATGTCCCTAAGCAACATGTAGAATGGGTTCCGAACTTCTGAATAGTTTTCATAGCAATCACAAAAAAATCTTTATACTGAGCATCCACTATTCAATATTACTATTACGTTTTCTGAACTTCACTTATGGAGATCAAAAATTTTTTTTTCGTTATTTGACCTTATGATAAGTTTTTGTTTTATCTCCTATATATAATAACTAGCTGTGCCCACGACTTCGTCCGCGTGAGATTTTATGATTGTTCAGTATCTACCCGGACGAAGTCGTGGGCGCAGCTAGTACCTATAATAATATTCATAAATAAAAGTAAGTTACTCCCTATTACATAAGCTATCTGCCAGTGAAAGTCCCTTCAAAATCGGTCCAGCCGTTCCCGAGATTTGCCGGGACAAACAGACAGACAAACAGACAGACAAAGAGCCAAAAATTGTAAAAAATGTTGTTTTGGTATACGCATTTGGTAAAAACGGTTCTTTTTATACTACAAACAGACACTCCAATTTTATTTATTTGTATAGATGGGCGTAATATATTCATTATATTCATTGTGAATCAAAATAATATATTTGAGATTTATGTAGGTCTACTTTAAATATATTGCCGTGGCGGTCTAGTGGTACCAGGCCACGAATGCGGCGCTGTGATTCCAGGTTCGATCTTGGATCGGCGGATACTGTTATTAGGATTTTTTTCATTAGAAGAGATTCAGAGTATCACCTCTCAGAGTTTGCTAATATGCCTAGTATTTCAATAGTGTCACCAGTAGTCACCACCTTTTAAATAAGGCTGAATAAACTTAACCGGAAAATCGTTGGTGTTTTTATAACAGTCGTCAACACCATTATATTATTAAAATAAAATTAAAATCTTTTAAACGTAACGTTTAAACGTTTTAGTTACGTTAAAACGTTACGTTTAAAATATTTTATCCAGTTCCTGATTTCAAGTTCAGCTAGATAATTCACATATTGTATTCTGTAAGTATTACCCAATCGAGTTGTTTTGTTAGGCAGTAAGCTGATGTTTGAATCTTGAAAAACAGTAATCCACTTACATCACTCTGAGAGAGTTTTTCCGTGTCGTTCCTTGTTAAATTCTTAATTATGTACAGGCTTAAAAAGAAAAACGTTAACAATTTACCTCGTAAGAAACGATAAAAATATTACGACGTATGTTATAAGGGTAGAAATATGAGCGATTCTAAAGTGTACCTATGAGCCAAAAATAAATTTAGATACATGTCATGCTTAAAAAATAAGGGTTTTTTTATGGAATGCGAAAAACACTACGATACGAGCGCGGTGCATCAATCGCTGTTGATTCTAGCAAGAATTGATACGTGCTCTAAATATTCATCTACAATCCAATGGGAATTTTAATTTTGTGGATCGATATTCAATTCGTTCATATGGTAGGTGAAGTTTGATCTATGCGAGCAATGAATAATTTATGAACGCAGCTTCGTCGCGCAATCAGTTCGCGTGGTAATTCGATTTGCGTGTGGTACAAACTTTACTGATTATGTACGACTGAGGTTCGCTTGGGATGCTTTTAATGATCTAGCAGGTTACCGACGACTTCTGATGTTCATTGAATAAAATTTTAATAAGAATATGCTATGGGAGATATACCATGGGCTATTTTGTATTTGGAGTTTTAAACATTTGTGTAATTGATATATCATTGACAAAAATGATAATTTATCACGCAAAAAAGTGCTAACTAAAAATATATAATATAGACCTGGCGTGAAGATACATACATACATACAAAGAACTTCATTTAGTTGCCAATATCCCAACTATCCGTCAACCGAACAATGGTGGTCAAACCATTCCAAAGGGGCGGTAGTAGGTAAGTACAATAATGCAAGATGGGCAGCAGCGTCCTGCAATGAAACTACCGCCACCGCGATCGCCAATTTACATGCCTAGTGTGGCGATTGTGGCAGGGGGGTGGATGAGGGGGGAGGGTATGTATCCCACCATCTCCTTATGGGGTGATTGAAAATGCGTTAGAAAATTCCATCAACTATTCACGATTCATGTCAATATTGGGAGTACAAAATATCATACCAACATTAACCTACTATATATATATTTTTTTAAGAAAAATGGAAAGAAATATTGAATATCGATATAATATAAAACAATTATTAAGGGTAAAAGCGACTTCTTTACGATATTCAATAAGCTGCAAAGTTTATTATATCGGTTGCCTAACTAGCATAGTGAGGCAATAGATGGCGCTGCTGCCACCATAAGGCAATGCAATTTATTGCATGAAGGAAAGATTTGACAAATTGGGCAGGACTTCGGTAGCTCAGTTGGAAGAGCGGCTGGACTAGATTCCCAGTGGCCGCGAGTTCGAGTCTCGCCTGAAGTCAAACTTTTCTTTCCATTTTTCTTAAAAAAAAAAATATATTTCACAAGCATGTGTGAATGCGAAATAATATAAAACAATTATTATTCCTACTGTTTATGCTCTGATTCGTTATTTTGTTAACGTTATTTTGTTTAATTCAAAGCCAAATACCGCAGTGGCACCCAGAAACTAATACATGGTTGTGATTTAAAAAACACCTTAAACAGGCTTTGCAACATGAATTTAGTCTTGGTAAAATGATTGCTATACTTACAAGTGCCTAGCTTAATTATTACTGAAATACTATGTAAAAGTGACAAGTATTGTTGTTACAGAGTTAAGTAGAACGATTATTATTTGTAAAATTATACATTTTAGAATTGTGATGCCATAATTATGCTCTATTGATCATTTTTGTGATATTTTATTTCATTATTTTATGTCGCATGTAGCTCCGAGTACAATAATTCTCGTTCAAACTTCATTGCAATTCATTGCATTTTACTGGTGGTAGAGCTCCAGTGACGGAGCTCGCGGGCGTAGGCACCACCGCATTACCTGATTTACTTGCCGCTAAATGGTAGTGTTCAGCACTATCGTGTTCCGGTCAGGTGGTAATGTACGGCCCTGTAATTTCCGGCACAGAGGCATAACACCTTAGGCCTCAGGAGTGGTAACGCATTTGCATTTTGACCTTGGTCTTTGTGTGGGTGTCTATAGGCTGCAGTCATCATTTAACATCAATGTGAACTGCATGCTTGTTTGCTACTTCATTAAATAAAAAAAAAACTACATTTAGTAAACAAGCAAACAAGCTTTGCAAGTTTGTATAGAAAAGGAGTGTATCTTTCAAGTGCAAAGCTTCTTTGGCTTTGATAATAAATACAGAAATTTTAATTGCTACCTTAAATTATGTGTTGGTACTTACCTACTTCATTTTTGTGATATTTGAAGTAATGATTGTAAATTATTATGTATATTTAGAGAATATTGGCTATTTTCACTCTTTTCCTTTTTGTCTTTTTATTAATAGATCATACTTTAATTTGATTGTTATTTGTTTTATTTTAAAATGTAAAACCATGAAATATGAGTCAGTTTATTTTCATTATGTAGTACTAGATTTTGCTCGCGACTTCGTCTACTTGACTTTACTGTAAAGTTTCATCCAAATCCATCCAGTAGTTTTTTCTTGAAAGAGTACAAACATCCATACTCACAAACTTTAGCATTTAAAATATTTAGTAGGATGAAATAAACGAAGAGTATATGCACATGACTGTACCTTTTTTGTAAAAAAAAGTGATAGTGTCCAGTTGGTGAAAACATAAAAGTGGTTTTATTTAAGTTTCACCATGTGGACACACGCAAAAATATTGTCGTATCCAGACGACGAAATAACAAGTCATTACAATTTCAAGTTTAATCAACTGGACATACGTGTGTCCGGTCGTTCGTGTCGAGTTGACGAATAACCCGATTTGATAATGGTACTTACCTACTGATAAACTTGTTTAACAAGAAGTTTTTTCCAACAAATCTAGGGTAGATTCAGACATCGTTAACTTATTTAGTTACCCAAAGTGCACTTTACAAGGCACTTTGACACTTTTTCGTTATTTATTATTCCATTTTTTATGTATTTGAAGTGGCAAACAAGCATGCAGTTCACATTGATGTTAAGTGATGACTGCAGCCTATAGACACCCACACAAAGACCAAGGTCAAAATGCAAATGCGTTACCACTCCTGAGGCCTAAGGTGTTATGCCTCTGTGCCGGAAATTACAGGGCCGTACATTACCACCTGACCGGAACACAATAGTGCTGAACACTACCATTTAGCGGCAAGTAAATCAGGTAATGCGGTGGTGCCTACGCCCGCGAGCTCCGTCACTGGAGCTCTACCACCAGTAAAAATTCTTCTTGTCCATTGACAAGCGTTCGAGAAATTGGGTGTAAGGTATATAAACAACCAATATAAGAAAATTAAATATTACAATGCATATATCCTGTTTTAGTTCTCTACAACAGAATCGCAATATAGTGTAGATAGTACTACAATCCGTAGTCCTCAGTTGAAGTCACAAAATAAGCTTATTTATAAGCTCTATTTTCTACTCTTCAAACCATTTTTCCACGAGAAAACTACGCAAAGCCGGAAAGCTGATGATTGCAAATAAACAGCTATTTGTCGGTGTCTGCCTGGAAGTACACAATTTTTACATTCCTTGTACTGTTAAAGAATTATGGCTAACAATTTTCGCCGTGCGCTTGCAACGAGGATTTTTCAAATATTTTGTCTTAATAGTTATTCGTTTGCGAAATACTTTACATACCTATTCGTTTTTAGCTACTATTACATAAAAAGAAAACAATGATATTTTCATACTGATAGTAATTGAATACTGCAGCCTTCGAATTATACCTATTCCGAAAACAATAACATATTTATCATCACCATATGTAAAAAATTATATATATATAAATAGGATTCAATAAAAATAAATTAGATAAGATGAGATGAAATTAAATTAATAAGATTAAATGGATAAGATTGGATGGGATTAAATGAAATTAGATTAGATGAATTGCAATTAGATGAGATTTAATTAGATAAGATTAAATAACGTAAAATAAGATGAGATAAGCGAGATCGCCCAAGCGAGATCACCCAAGTGAGATCGCCCAAGCGAGAGGTAGTTCTATTTTTATTTTATCTAATCTAGTTTTATTTAATCAAATCTGGGCCAATTTTATTTAAATAAATATACTAATCTCGTCTCTTGTCTCTCTTTAAATATTATCAAATATCATAATATCATGTCATCTAATTTGATTTAAACTTATCTCATTTCGTCTAATCTAGTTGCATCTAATCCCATCCAATCTTGTCCTTCTAATCTTATCAAATTAATCTCATCTCATCTATTTATTTTTATCTTGTACATCTTATCCAATCTTATCTATTCTCATCTTATCTCATTGATCCGATTAGATTAGATGAGGTGAGTTGTGATTAAAAAAGAGAAGATCAAATGAGATTAGATGAAATCAGATTAGATATAATTTAATAAGATTGGATAAATTAAGAATGACTTAAATTTTGTTAATAGAATGAGTTTAGATAAGATGAGTTTAAATTAGATTAGATTTGATTCATTTAGATGAGATGAGTTTAGATGAGATGAGATGGGATGGGATGAGGTCAGATGTGATTTAATAAAATATGATCAGTTGAGATTAGATAAAATGAGTTTTGGTAAGATTATGAGATAAGACAAGATTAGACATGATTAGAAATTGGAGAAAATTAGACTAACTTAAATTTTGTTAATTCGATAAATTTAAATGAGATGAGTTAGGATGTGATAAATTTATATGAGATGAAGTTAGATGAGATGAGTTTAGATGAGAAGGGTTAAGATAGATGCATTTAGATCCACTCCGAGGGTTTCCGCCTTGTCGTGGCGGGGGGGGGGGCTCAGTACCCGGTGGTTGTCCCCACACCGGCGAAGCCAAGAGGAACCCAGAGAAGGGGGCGGCATTTGGCGTGGCTTTGCCCGCCACTCGCTGCTGTGGAGAGGAGACAGCTGGGGAGGAGGTGTACGGGTATTTCGTCGGCCCTGCACCCTATCCCCAGCCGCCTAACGGTGGTCCCGCCGTCAGATGGGAACGTGGTGGGAAGGCGGCTAGGGAAGAGGTGTATGGGTATGTCGTCAGCCCTGCACCCTATCCCCAGCCGCCTAGCGGTGGTCCCGCCGCTTGATAGGGATGTGGTGGGGCCGCGGGAGGGGCGGTTGAAGGTCAGTTCATCCCTGTCACTCCCGCTCTCCCGGGGCCGGACTGTGTGCCCCTGGACTCCTCCACCCGGGCGTCTTGGGACGCCTGGCGTTGTTAGTGGTCGGGGCAGGGACCTTTGGGTGTCGGACTAGGGGATGTCTGTCGCCCAAATGAAAATAGGTCCCAAGCTGGGTGCCATGCACGTGTTCCGCATGCCACTAATGTTGGTTAAAGATTAACCAATCGTGTTTTGCTATGGACAAAATATAGTCAAAGACATGATGAATCTTGACAGAAAAATTAATTTTGTTCGCTTTGGTAATTGTTGAGAAAAATCGGTATCCTTGCAACCAAAATCTTTAAGGCGTCGCCTTAATAAATATACCTAACAAAAAAAAATATGTATGTATTCAAAATATTTTCCATAAAGTTAAAATGTTATTTTCTAGCATTTTTATAATATTCCTGGCATTATTGGTTACTATCACAGTGCATGCATAGTATATATAATATTAAAAAAATAAATATTAAATAATTATAATATTAAAGTTTGTGTAGGGAGACGTTTCCACCTCAACTGTCAATAATAATATGTGACTTAAAAACAAAAACAAATAAAACACGCTTACACTCACAGCCCCACATTAGGTATGAACCTGTGTCGTGGGTGCCGTTGTACACATACAACACGTACACAAGTGAAACTAACAACTAAGTGAAAAAGTGGTCATTTGACTTCTGTAGACCTTCCAATCAAGTAGAGTGTCTTGTCTAGTACTTGAATACACATAGGTCAATCGTTTTAAAACTAAATCAGAGTTAAGTTTACCTACCGTTGTTTAAAGCTTTTAATCACGTTCCTATTTGCCGACATGTAAGTATACAACGTCATAATACTTTAGCTGTTCATGTTTCCATGATGTAATTTGCATGTTAAAATTTTATTAAGATAGGAACACGCTCATAACGTTTTTTTTAACAACCGCCACTGAATTAACTAGGGATGTTATGGAGCTACGTAAACGTAACCGAAACTACCGTTAGTTAGTTTTACTCGTAGTATACAATACACAAAAAAGTCACAAAAATATAAACAAAAAAAGACTAATTCAAGGCCGGTTCGTCCACCCATTGTTACCACCGACCGACGTGCTGGGACGTCTGAATGGCAAGACTAATTTTCTGAGAGAGAAAGCCGCCAGCCCTATGATCACCAGATGCATCACATAGTCGTACCGACAAATCCTTGATAAATGCTTTGGCGCTAGGGCCCCAAGATCCTACCGTTTCAAACCCTATTGGGAAGAAGGTGTAACAGTCATGAATGTCGATACATTTCCTGGATTTTTAGGTTTCTTCCCCAGCAGCCGCCGCAGACGCCTGTGTACAGGAGGCACGAAGATGTGATAGATCCAACGTGTCAACACATGTGACGGGATGTCACATGTATGTCACATGTGTTGACACGTTGGATCCATTAAAAAACACTAAACATATATTATATCTGTAACCATATCCAAATCCAAAATATAGTATTCGCAACATCCCTAGTATTTACCTACGTGAAAACTGTACTTTCAGTCGGTAGGCTGACGTCCTGACGTGGTAAATAATGTGATTCATGCCATTCCGTAGTGAGGGGAATTACGGCGGAGTGCTTTGCAACGTTGTTTTATTTTTATTGTTTGGGTAAAATGTTAAAGCACTTTCGCTAATACACATGAGTTCCTTTCGAGGTTTCCTGAAAATGCGGAGATAGGATATAAAATTGTTGCGTTACATAAAAACGAATTTTCTTTAGAAGAAATTTTCGGGGTCAGAATAATATTGATAAAAAAATTGTTCGTATCTTAGGAATCGGGGTGCACTGATGAAGATAATGATGAAGGTAGATGAGGCACGGGAGGTGTGTCAGGACCGGGATATCTGGTGCACACTCTCTGCCTACCCTAAAAAAAAACAAAGAATGGATACGGAGCGAACGAACTACCTACATTAAACAACGAAAGTAGATACATAAGTTATTTTACTGGTGGTTTATCACGCTCTCGAGGTCTTCACTAGAACCTAAAGGGGAAAAGAGAAATAGAAATAGAAATAGAAAATATTTTTATTTCGAATAGATCTTTACAGATACTTTCAAAACGTCAATAAATCATAAACTACCTAGAGCGAATAACCATTACATATAGTAAAGAAAAATCATATATTAATAGTAAATTAAAAATTAAAATTTAAACTATTTGGTTAAAACATAATAATCATAAAATTTTTCAATTCCTTCAATGATAATAAATGAAGAAAAAGAAAAACTTATTCGTCAAGATCAATGTTATTCACTTAGCAGAGTTCCAAGACAAGACATTTTACTGATATACTTTTTACATTAGTTTATGACATTTAGTTTTATCTTAGTGATATTCTTGACTTTACATATATTTTTTATCTTGTTTGACATGTATATCAATTGTTATTCGCTTTAATTTATTTTGTTTGTTTTTGACGTGTCATAAGAGGTGCCTGTCACCCTAAATGAATAAATGAGTTTCTGATTCTGATTCTGATTCTGAACCAGTTATTTTATCAACAGTTTACTTTTGTAACCATCAACGGGGGGGGGAAGATTGTTTGTTATTCGCAAATAAATACTATACTACTTCTGCTTACAAAATTGTGCAATAGTTATTTCAGGGTATGTTGTATTTCATCCCGGTATATTTATTTTTAAACAAAATTACCTAAAAAACAACATAATGTAGGTAGTTCTCTTACTAATTACAGAAAACTAATTTATAGAAAAATCTATAAGAACGTGTTAATTGACAAAATAAATAAAGAAGTACATTTATTTTTTTGTAAAAACGCAATGAATACAAAATAATGTATATGAAGATAAAGTACATTAGTTTATTTCTGTAATATAATATTGTAAAATATTTTCAACAATCATATATTGTAGAACCACATGTCATATTTACACAAATAAGTATTTAAAGATCCAAAATGTTAAAATGTTTACGAATAAAACAACGATCATGTATCTTTAATCGTTAACGTTATACGTGAAATAACAGAGTTTAATTGATAATTTGATATTCAGATAAAGTTATTAGCGGATAAATAGCCGCCCTGATCCGAAATTAAACCAATTAAGTTCAAACGGAGTAAGTTTCATAGGCAAGTGTTTGTATTTGGGTGTCGATTTAGTTGTAAGTTTACTAATTTATATTATTATACTTACTTATACTAGTGATCGCCCAATGGTCGAAATTCGACCGCAATATACATTGTGTTAGAGACCAGACTTCTGATATTTTACCTATGTATTTTACTTCAAATATTATCGACAAAAAACCATACAAAGGGGGTCGCAACCCCCTATCTGAATGGGAGCTATTTTAAAATTTCATATTTCGACGAGTTCATTGTAATTCTTTTTCTTTATGATCTTATGTTTTCTACATATTCGAGAGACATTTTATTTTATTGATAATAAAATTTGCTATCACTTAAAACCCAATTCTCTTTTTTAGTTACTATGCTCCACCTAAAAGAACAGGCCCTTTATCTATAGATTTTTCTTTTAATTTTGTATTGCAATAAGCTATGCTTACAAGTAAACATCAAATTATTACTGTTTTTCCCCACAATAATTTAAAAAAGGGGTCAGTCTCCTTTTTAAGTTATTGTAAGGACAAGAGTCGATAGTTACAAATAATTACTCATTCATACAGCAGGTACTATATTACGAGAGATGAGAAAAAAATCTAGAAAGCAATTTCTTCTCCAATCATAGGCCAGAATTTGAGGTTACAATATTAAGGCTACCACGGTCCCTGATATAATATATGAAGCAATATTAATACGTCTGTCGTTCAGGTAAAAGTAACTACTCGTATATTCTTTACCACTCAGGTAGATACGGTCTTTGTGGATTTATGATATAAAAATGTAAATGAGATTGGTTTCGTACCCGAGCAGTAGCCAACAACTGTTTTGCTTCGTACAACTTTGTAATTTGGTCTGCGCTTTTTTGCTTTATGAAATATAATAAAATTAAAAAAAAATGAGGTTGAGTTTTGTGTGGTGTACCTGTCAGAGGTAACTTAAATAAGCGATGACTATTTTAAAGTGTTGTGTAGCATCTTAGCTGTTTTACTTACATTCAGAATTATAGTTTATGGTTGGTCTTCTCATGGTTCTCCTCACGGAATAGATAAATAAAGATGGAATGGTAATGTGGGCGTGGCAAGCGCACGACAACTATGCGTGTACACACACAGTTCGGCAGAACCATTCGTTCGCCGCTCGTAGTGTCGTGTAGACTGCTTCGAACGACGCATCTCTTGGTAAAATACCATGTAGTGCCAATTTTAACATGTAATATGAAATGACAGACCTCAAGTATAAAGCGAGGAGGTATATCTTTTTATCGATAAGTCACAAATAACATATTTTGTTATAATACTTGTAAAAAACATATAAATATACAAAGGAATATGAATATTCTAACTTAAACTGCATTATTTAAACGTTAGTGCTAGCGAATACATTGCTCGTTAAGCACTCGCTCAATTAACGCTATTACTGTCTCCGCTAGCAATGTACAGCATTGGTGAGTATATTGTTGTGTGCGTGCGAGTGTTTATTGTCTACGGGCGTTACATCTTAGTATGCAAACTAACGCAAACGAATAGCTGCTCTGAGATTAATGTGTGGGTGATTGTCGAGATGGTGTTACATTTGTGTAAGAAATTGCATGGTGGGAGAAAAGCGGCGACACTAGTTCTAATACTAAATTGAAGCAAAGGCCTTTCCATCCTTATTTATCTATTCCGTGGTTCTTCTCCAGGTAGTAATACCAGACAAACATTAAATACTTTATAATTAGTAAATAAATATCTAGTTTTCATGTAGATGATTTTAGGCTATACATATTCACTTACCATCAATGTAAACTGTTTTTCTGTTTGCCGCTTCATGATAATAAAAAGTGAGACATTTGTATGATGAATTTGAGCTAAGTCAAAGCTAAGGTACTGTAAAAATTGTATCCACTTGATTATACAAGACAAATAGTAAATATGAATAATCTATTCCGTTAAATATCGATAATAAAGTAATCGATGGTTGAAATCGATTTAATTTCGATATAGTCATAAGGGTCCTAAAATGACCAAGTGTCCAACGCAAAAAAGTAAATAATACAATGGCGTTGAAATTAGCAGCTTGGTTATTGTGTGTAATTGGCATTTCACTACAAAATCATTTATAAATTTTAAAAAAATATCTTGTAAATCCCCATTCGTTTTAAGGTGAAAAGGCCGGTGTAGCTGAGGGTTGAACTTCTTCGACGCTCCCGCTCCCTCGAGGCCGAACTATGTGCCCGAACCCCTCCACCCGAGCGTTTTGGGACGGCTGGTGTTGTGAGTGGTCTGGGCAGGGACCTCCTGGCGTCGGATTAAGGTGGTCAGAATGGAAAAAGGTCCCAAGCTGAGTGGCGTGCACGTGTTTTGCACGCCACTAGTGTTGCATGGAGCCAAAGAGCTCAACCTGTGGAGGGCTCGAAGACGAGCAGTCACCGTCGGGATCGCGGTTGTGTGCGTAAGCGCCCGTGACCCCGCCACTGATGGCGGACGAGTAGGAACACCGCGGGGTTTTAGTGAGTACGAGTAACACACACTTCCCGTCATCTTTTCCCCTAGACGGCGGGTGGTAATGAGGGTTTCCCCGCGTTAATAAAAAAAAAAGCCTAAGGCCTAACCCATCTATAATTACCGGACGGTATTAAAAAAATATTCGTTCATTTGCAGCTATTCGCACATAATTGATTAGAAAAACATTGAATACATTAACCGAGACCGAATGCCAGGCGTGTATAGATATTGTTCTAAATAAATTATTCATATGCATTTGCAATTCAAAAATGGTATTTTATTACACCTAGTAGTTACTACTATAAGAAAATTACTTTAATATTTTACTAGAGTGGTAGGTACCAGTGCTAAGATTTAGAGAGAATGTATTTAAAAGTCTGGATTTGTATATGTATTATGTACCTACTATATTTCTGTTACTGTAGGATGTTATCTGACAACAAGAAATGTGATATTAGGTAACGGTGTAATTATGGTGATATGCTTGAAATATTCACAGAATAATTAATTATTCACTTTAAAAATAAATAATTAAATTGAAAATAAAATAAATATTTAAGGAGGGCTCGCAACAAACGTGGTAGCATTTCCGTTTTAAATAGTTTAGTACGGAACTCTTTGTGTTTGAGTTCAACTCCCACTTAACCGATTTTAAGTAAGTTCCTTATTTCCTAGCGCAGAATTCAAGTATGATATGTCACATAAAATCTAAATCTTTCATTTTATTTTAACCCTTAAAAACAGCAATGATTCTTTTAAATATAAACGGTGTGTTACTAGGTGCCCACAAATCCCACAAATCTTACATTGCTACAAGGCGAACCTTTATTAAGTTAATACCAATTACCTATATACGTACTTTGTGCTAAACAATATATGTAGGTATAGGGTCCGCCAGTGAGTGTCACACCTCACTTACTGAACGCCACTTGACCTGAACTAGCTTTGTTTATTTAGGTCACGTTGATTGTCATACAGCTCACTCAGTTGGCCAACTGTTCTGGAATATTGTCCAAGTGAATTGTCATTCCCAATTGGTTGGTCATGGGTTAGCTTATATTGTAGCGCATGCCAAGGTGGAAATCTTTGAAACGTATGAGTTGATAGCGTCGTATGATTTGATAGCTATTTTTCTTACAGACGTAACAATTTGATACAAAATTTTGAATCTTTTTTTCCAATACCGATGGCCAGTATGTTATAAATTATAATTCACATGAAATCGGAATCGTGAAGGTTAACTTTAAAGAAAGAAATAATTAAAACCATGATTTGTTATACGGCTTTTAGGCTCATATTTTTTTACTCTTCTTCAAGGTTGATCTACATTAATTATTACAAATTATTGTTTATTCTATATTGTGTGTTAAATACTAAAGGTGTGGGCTCTTCAGCGAGTGTCATACTTTGCGAACTTAAGACCACTTGACCTGAACTAAATTTGTTGGTCTATGGGAGACTCGATGCGGTCTACGTATATGCGTAAATAAAAATGGGATATATGGGAAAGTGATATAAATGTTCGCAAGGGGTCCACCGAAACCAGAAAAAAATTTAAAGGGGTCTACAAGAAAAGTAGTTTGGGAACCTCTGATTTAAACAATATAGGCATAGGTTCCCCACGGACTGTCGCAGCTCGCTAACTGAGCGTCACTTGACCTGAACTAGCTTTGTTTATTAAGGTCACGTTACCTGCCGCACAGCTCATTCATTGGACTGTTTTGATATATTGTTCAAGCAAATTGGCGTTCAAAATGAATATGATCGGTTATTGGCTTTGGGCAACGACTGCGCGCTGCAGTCCTTAAATCTACTTACTGACAAGAACGATACTCGTAAAATAAATAATTATTCTAACTAAATATCCGATTTTATACAACAACATGCGAATGAAACTGCCTCAGTAGCGTAGTGGTAGCAGGCTACTACTATTACGCTGGAGGTCCTGGGTTCGATTCCCGGGTCGGAGACTATCAGAGATAACGGTTTAAAATCCTTTATCTCTGCTTCTATTGGGATTTTTCCATTTTCTCGAAGTTTCCCAGTACCCTGGAGTTTGGTAATGTGCCCGGAGATGGCAACAGGTTCGCCACCTGTTACATGGGCCAAAACGTAACCGGCGAGTCGTGGGTGTTTGCATGTATGATTGAATGCATGCATTTACCTCTGCCTATCCCTGCGGGGATTACAGGCGTGAAGTTACGTTACGTAACATGCAAAAATAATCATAACACGTGTATTAATAAAACGCTAAAATATTTTTGAAAAAAATTGAATAGTATCAACAAACAATTGGCAGGACTTCACGTCGAGAAGATTATGTATTAGGAAGTCCACAATCTTAAAATAACACGTACCTGCATAAAATAAACTAAGGAATAACGTTGTCTTTTTTATGTAGCTAAGGTTCAAACTTCACTAGTGGTAGAGCTCCAGTGACGGAACTCGCGGGCGTAGGCCCCACCGTATTACATAATATACATGCCGCTAAATGGTAGTGTTCAGCACTATCGTGTTCCGGTCAGGTGCATTTTGACCTCTGGTCTTTGTATAGGTGTCCATGGGCTGCAGTGATTACTTAACATCAATTTGAACTGCATGCTTGTTTGCCACTTTCATTACATATTAAAAAAAGGTTGCAAACAAGCATACCAAATTTGCAATTTGTTAAGTGATGACTGCAGCCTATAGATATCTACACAAAAACCAGAGGTCAAAAAGCAGATGCGTTTCCACCCCGAGACTTTTGTTGTTATGTCTCTGATATAGTTATTACGGGGGTGGTGCCTACCCCCTCGAGTCCCTATACCGGGACTCTAACACACTAAAGCAAAAAAGTTTACAGCAATGTAGATCACATATTATTATTGCTAAATAAGGAAGTTCTTTCGTTAATTATTATTAAATTAATATTCCATAATTGAATTTAGGTTCACGGTGAGCACTTCTTAATATTAACGGCTGAATCAACCTTCGGGAAGACGGGAAATCTTGACAATGTGTGCATTACGTGATAGTACCGCAATATTGTTAGGGATGTCTCGAGAGCCATTTAGCTGGAGCGTCATGCGTCGGTTCGTGGGTTTGTGTACATTGAATTTACGTAATAGTAGCGAGTGGAGCGTTCGTGTGGAGTTTGAAGCACGTAGCGCGAATAAAATGACGAAAATTGTTTTTGATCCATTTGATATCAGTGCTTCTACTATGAGATTAACAGCTGAACTTTGCATTTTTTTTATAGACATCTACAGAATAACCGAAGGTCAAAATGCAGATGCGTTGCCATCCCCGAGACGTAAGTTTTTAGGTCTCTGTAATGGTTATTACAGGGCCATGCTTCACTAACTACCCCGAACACAATTGAAATAATCGAGCCCTGAGGGACACCCATTTCTACTTTAGAGCCTGGTGATTTTACTTGTGTTTTCTTTTCCCGGTTTCCTTAATAAGATTTAATATGTTAATATGTTTTATTTTCCAAGCTCACAGTGATCAAGTTTGCACATTAACGTATTATGGTCCACACAGTCAAATGCTGTCACACTCTCAAAAAGGTCGCAAAAGATTTCTATAGCATCCTCCAGAACCTCTTAAGCTCCATATTTGTTTTTTTATGTTATTGAAGTAGCAAACAAGCATGCAGTTCACATTGATGTTAAGTGATGACTGCAGCCTATAGACACTTACACAAAGACCGAGGTCAAAATGCAGATGCGTGACCACTTTTTCCAATCGAGTGATATTATTATTTAGTATCTTACATAAGTTCATGGTAGAGGTTTGGCATCTGCTGAAATTCACATTGCGTGAAACGTAAAACGTTCCAATTTTATTTTGCTATCATTCTTTTATTTTGCGTTACTCAATAGGTATTCATGTGATAAAACATTGTGTTGTTTTCAAAATATTTTTGTTGCTGCGTGTATCGCAATTGGATCCGTTTAGTTATTGTGATGTTTTACTTGGGTGGAGTTATGCATGTAATTGTGTTCAGTACATTAGTTACCTGTTGTATGTAATTCTCATAACACAATAATAGTTGAATCACAACTGAATTGATTCGCTAAACGACTTCGAAACAGGGAGCGGTTAATTTTTTGGCTGTATGTCTGATTTATTTAATTTTTTTAGGGTTGCGTGCCTCGGTAGTGAAAAAAGCGAGTGCCTTATAAAATCACTCGTGCGTCTGTCTGCCAGTCTGTAAAAAAATAAAAATAAGCTATTTTAGACCATTAGAAACCACATTTTGAGAATAATATTTTTGTTTTCAAATTTGTGTTTTTTGAATCTTCACGATTTATCAGAGACCGTTCACCTACGAGTCGGATACGTGTGGGTCCAAGCAACTAAGAGATTTCCTATACCCTTACATACCGTAGATTTCTTAAGAGTTTCCTTGTAATATATAGGCAAAGAAACATTTCTCGCAGTAGTTCCGGAAATAAATGTAACAAAAATAGAATATAACAGTGGGAATGAATGTGTATAAATTCTCAATGGTGCAAAGCGTGTTCCACTGGAAAAAAGGACCGTCATGTCCCACATAAATAAAACGATCAAATATCAAATAAATTATCTCCATACGAAGTAAAATAGAATACAAGAGTAGGTTCGTATTCTGTACAGCTTTTGTTCGGTAAATCAAAACGATTTTAATGTTTTAAATACCTAGTTTTTATTAAAATCACCCACGACACAGGTTTATAACTAGTGTGAGGGTGCGATTGTCAGCGTAGTTTTATTTAATATTTGTTACAGTAACCGTATGCAAGACCTTTATTACCATTCTTGAATTGGACTATATGTTAAGTACTTTAAAAATCTGTCAAGTGCAAATATAGATAAAGGATTTAGGTTTGTATTCTGTACAGCTTTTGTTTAATAGAAACGATTTTAATTCATTGAAATGTTGAGTGTTTCGGGGGATTGATTACTTTGAATTGTAAATCAGTTCCAATCATGTCTCTATTTAACGCGGTCTTGGAATTACTTCATTGAAAATTCTGTGGCTGCAAATTAAGCTCATACGTTTTATGTAGTGTATTGCTGTTATGCAAAATTATGTTTGGATTTACAATATATCTAATTCGAATGGGGTGATTGTATAAACAAGATTATAATTTGCATAAGACTATTATTTTGATTTTGATGATTTTAGATTAGTTGCGTTAATTCAAAGATGAGTTCAATTACGTTTATGAATTTGGAGTCAAACTCTTTGCAATCGTTTAATATTTTCCGTTTTACCTGCAATCTATAAACATTTTGAGATATTATTGTTTTGACATTGATCCCATTATATTATCTGCCCATCTTTGAAGGACTATTATAATTGCAATAACAGTAACTAAAAAATCTTAAATTGGATGACGCATTACACTATCTGCCAAATGCAAGCCTAGACAAAGGATTTCGATTCGTATTCTCGAATTGATATGGTTATAATTTATTCGAACGTTTAGTACGTTTAGTGCCTCAGGTAATTAGTTTGAATTGTAAATCAGTTTCAATCATCGACTATGGATCCAAAGGCTGATTGGTCTGTGGTTTCAATCATATCTCTATTTATGTCGGTGTCCAAATTACTTTATTGAAAACTTCTGTGGCTTCAAATTACACAAATATGTTTCGGAAATGAAAGTAGAATGTAACAGTGTGACTCAATGGGAATAAATTCTCAATGGTACACAGTGTGATTCACTGGGAATTTCTGTACTCTTGAAACTAAATATTAATTAATAAGGAGTATTCATTTACAGGTATAGTATCTAGCTAGCAATAATACACATCGATATTAGGAAAGAGACTTTCGCTTATTTCGGGTCTGTAGAGCGTTATTTTTTTCGCACTTTACCTATGTGACGTTTGTCGACCATTTTGATCAATATTTGACCAATACCGGACAATCTACAGGCTTACGTAGGCAGTGTGCAGCAGAGATAACGCTCTACGAAGTCGAAACTAGCCGATTGTCTCTTTCGTATGCTCGATGTTGCAATATTTCTTGCTGGAAACCATAAGTCCTTCTGTAGTGAAATTGTTAATTAACATCAATCATGATGTCAAATCTCATCTGTCTACGAGTCTTTGTGCGGATACATGCATTACAATAAAATTGTAATCGGCAACATTTTTGTTAATGTAAGTTCTATTTCAAAATTCCCTAGTAGGTTAGGAGCCCACTGCAGAATCATTTCGTTCATCCAGATATGCTGCAAACCTTATTTTTATGCACAATCTAGAGAATATATATCCACTAGGTTTCCTATCAAAATATAGGCGCAAGTATTTTTTTATATTTTTTTTTTGGGAAATAATTTTTTCTTACTTTTTTTTCAATAAAAAATCGTTTACTTCACGGCAATATGTATAAAGACTCTGAAAAAAAAAACGGCTGCCGTTGTGCACTTGGCCGCTATTGCATATTTTCGTTCCGCTCGGCTCCGATAATAACGTGCATGTATTATTTATATATCAAATTAAAACTATTTTTTTTTCTCATTTAAATGATATACGGGAGCCAAATTTAATCGGCCGCAATTGACAGTTGCTGGCTGTTAAAGATAAAATAATTCAAATAAAAATATTTGTGGCAAAAATTTTGATAGGCAACCTAGATATTCTCTAGATTATAACTATGCATAAAAATTAAGTTTACAGCATATCTTTTACTGGTGGTAGAGCTCCAGTGACGATGCTCGCGGGCGTAGGCACCACCGCATTACCTGATTTACTTGCCGCTAAATGGTAGTGTTCAGCACTATCGTGTTCCGGTCAGGTGGTAATGTACGGCCCTGTAATTTCCGGCACAGAGGCATAACACCTTAGGCCTCAGGAGTGGTAACGCATTTGCATTTTGACCTTGGTCTTTGTGTGGGTGTCTATAGGCTGCAGTCATCACTTAACATCAATGTGAACTGCATGCTTGTTTGCCACTTCAATTACATAAAAAAAAAAAAATCTGGATAAACGAAATGATTCTGTAGTGGGATCTTAACCTATAAGAAACCTCTGAACATAATATAAAGTATTTTATGTGTTACAACGAAATATACTCTTCCGTCCATCCGCTTAAGCGTGATTAAGCAACAAACAAACAAACACCCAACATCCACTCTTATAATAGGTAGTTGTAAGATAGCGTTACATTGAGTTAATCGGAACGATTTTAATTTATTGATACGTTCAAAATCTCGGGTGATTAGTTTGAATTGTAAATCAGTTTCAATCATGTTTCTATTTAAGCATCCCGGTCTTAAAATTACTTCATTGAACATTCTGTGGTTTCAAATTACGTAGATTTTGTGAAATGTATTGTCATGTAGAACAGTGTTTGGGTTTAGAAGATATCCAGTTTAAATTGGATGTCAAAAGGATATCAAATTAAAATATTATAATCTTGTCACGATTATAATTTGAATAAGATGATTATATCGATATACTTGATAAATACATATTAATTGTATCTACAAATTTATAGGTCAGTTCAATAAATCATAAGTCCAAATATTAAAATCTATATACCTATAATGCAATTTAGATTAACATTTAAATACATGTTATAAAACAAATTCCCTCTCGGTGTCTGTCTGTCTGTTCACGAGAAACTCAAAGACTACTGCACAGATTTTCATGCGGTTTTCACCAATATATACTGTGATTCTCGACGGAGGTTTGTGTAAGTATATAATATAGTAAAGTTTTGTGTAAATTGGTTGAAATAACTGTAGGAGCTGTCTGAAAAAAAATCAAGCCACCAGGAGCTTTCATCGAAGACGTAAACGTTTTGAAATGTAACAAAACAATGTATGGTGGAATATTTTCTCTATAGATCTACAAATATGTCGTCGTTTAATTCGAATTGACTTTTATAAGTAAAACTTTCAATAGAACCCCGTAAACGCAACAATAAATTCTTAAAGTTTGAAAAATATTTTTATACTGAACGTAAAAACGTCTTTTTTTTTCGTTTTATGATATAAATAAAGGCGGGTGTTGTATAACGGAGACGAGATGCTCTCGGGTGGCGGTCGCGTAGAATATTCTATGGCGGGTCGGATGTAATGACCTAGCCGTGAGCTAGAATTAAGTACGAGACACTTGGCTACCTTTTTTGTATTTCACATTGAGAATAGATAGAACATTTTAATTTGAAATAACTGCCTCAGTAGTGTAGTGGTAGCAGGCCACTACTACTACGCTGGGGGTCCTGGCCATGAGGTTCTGAGCCATGTCTACAAGCTGTTTTCGAGGGTGATCACGAACCGTCTCGCTCGCAGGTTTGATGACTTCCAGCCTCCCGAACAAGCCGGTTTCCGAAAAGGCTATAGTACCATAGACCACATACACACGCTGCGGCAGGTTATACAGAAGTCCGAGGAGTATAACCGGCCATTATGCTTAGCGTTCGTGGACTATGAGAAAGCCTTTGATTCGGTTGAAATATGGGCTGTGCTGCAGTCTTTACAGCGTTGCCACATTGACTATCGGTATATCGAAGTGTTGAAGTGGCTGTATAAAAACGCCACCATGTCATTCCGAGTACAGGACCAATGCACGAAGGCGATTCCTTTGCAGAGGGGAGTAAGACAGGGAGATGTCATCTCACCTCTGCTCTTCACCAATGCAATGGAAGACGCCTTCAAGCTCCTGGAATGGCAAGGACTAGGCATCAATATCAACGGCGAATACATCACTCACCTTCGGTTTGCCGACGATATTATAGTCATGGCAGAGTCGCTGGAAGATCTCAGCACAATGCTCGAAGACCTCAATCGAGTGTCCCAAAGAGTGGGCCTTAAAATGAACATGGATAAGACCAAGGTCATGTTCAATAACCTTGTATCGCCCACTCCAGTGTCCGTTGGGAACTCGATGCTCGAAGTTGTCGACGACTACGTCTATTTAGGACAAACCATACAACTAGGCAGGTCGAACTTCGAGAAAGAGGTCATTCGCCGAATCCAACTCGGCTGGGCAGCATTCGGGAAGTTAAGGAGCGTTTTCTCGTCAAACATCCCGCAGTCCTTGAAGACGAAAATCTTTAACCAGTGCGTTTTACCGGTGATGACCTACGGTGCCGAGACGTGGTCTCTCACTATGGGTCTCGTACGAAAGCTCCAAGTCACTCAGCGGTCCATGGAAAGGGCTATTCTCGGCGTTTCCCTACTGGATCGAATCAGAAATGAGGAGATCCGTAGGCGAACGAAAGTCGCTGACATAGCCAAGCAGATTTCCAAGCTGAAGTGGCAATGGGCAGGGCACATAGCTCGGAGAACCGATAGCCGCTGGGGTAGAAAGGTTCTCGAGTGGAGACCACGTATCGGCAAACGCAGCGTAGGACGTCCACCTACAAGATGGACCGACGACAAGGCTGCAGGTACCCGCTGGATGCACGTCGCTTCCGATCGGTCGGCATGGAGGTCTTTGGGGGAGTCTCTTAGATAGTCCTAATGCGCATGACAACAAGATGACAACAATCAGTCAGTGGATTCAACGCACTGTATGACAACTCGCCGTCTATTCTTATTCCTTTAGTCTGAGGTGAAAGTAAGTAAAAAAATGCTCATAAAATAAAAACTGATGGGCCTATCTGAATCAATTTTTTATAAAAGTCACGTAAATCGGTCCAGAAATCTCGGCGAACTTCGCGTACATACTTAAAAAAAATGTACGGGCCGAATTGATAACCTTCTCATTTTTTGAACTCGGTTAAAAATGTTAATAGTTCAAATGGATGTTATGACTGCATTGCTTTTTTGAGGTAAAAATGCAGACGCGTTGTCACCTCTGATGGCTAAATTATTTCGTGACAGTCGTTACAGAATCGTGCATAAATTGCTCGTATTATTATTATTATTTTTTTTTTCAATTACCAGGAATGTAATTGAACAAAAATTATACACAATTACTATAAAATTTACAATATAACAAAGCCGTAACATCGCTTATAAATTGTTAAATAATTAATCGGTTTATATGGACGGTTAATGAATACTGCAGATATTTACATGAGTATACCTAAAGCAACCATTAAAGTGTGAAAAATATCATTTTACTGAAAATAAGAACGTTTTTAAAGTGCAAACTATTTCTTTTTCCAGCATTTGGATAAAGGCGGGTGTTTTATAACGGAGACGAGATGCCCTCGAGTGGCGGTCGCGTAGAATATTCTATGGCGGGCCGGACGTAATGACCTAGCCGTGAGCTGGAATTAAGTACAAGACACTTGCCTATTTTTTCACGTTTCGCAATATTGAAAAGACATTTTAATTTGTCGCCAAGAATGCTGATTTTTTCAATGCTCTTATTCACCGGTCAGAAGTTATTGTTGTAGTAAATTGTAATTTTGACTGAATAAGTACAAAAAAAATTAACTGAACAAAGAGATAGGCATATACATTTATAAGATTTAACGTAGGAAAAAATGAGATAGGAAGCATTATAAGTATAGCGTCTCTGATAAACATTTGTAAAGGTTATGTACCTACACTTTTACCACCTGTGCATCGCACGCATGTTATTGTAAGAACATCTCAATTAGGAAATGAAACAATGCAATCGGTATATATGGATGGTTAATGAATACCTACAGATATATACATAAGCATTTTAATGGTGGTAGAGCTCCAGTGACGGAGCTCGCGGGCGTAGGCACCACCGCATTACCTAATATACTTGCCGCTAAATGGTAGTGTTCAGCACTATCGTGTTCCGGTCAGGTGCTAATGTACGGCCTTGTAATTTCTGACACAGAGGCATAACACCTTAGGCCTCAGGAGTGGTAACGCATCTGCATTTTGAACGTGGTCTTTGTGTGGGTGTCTATAAGCTGCAGTCATCAAAAGCAAGAATTAATTCTTAAAGTTTGGAAAATATCATCCTACTGAAAATAAGAACGTTTTTTAAAGTTGCAGTATTTCTTCTTTCAGCACCTAGGTAAATAAAGGCGGGTGTTGTATAACGGAAACGAGATGCCCTCGAGTGGCGGTCGCGTAGAATATTCTATGGCGGGTCGGACGTAATGACCTAGCCGTGATCTGGAATTAAGTTCGAGACATTGAGTGTTTTTTGTTGCATTTCAGATTGAGAAAAGAAGAAAAAAATTTTTCTTGCAAGTTACGCTTGATTATATAAATGTGGTTAGTTGTAATAGAGTATTTACATGTACCTACTATAAATAGATAAAACAAAAATAACAGGATTTTTTAGTAATACAATGTATACTTAGTAGGGTTGTAGCGGATGTCATTTTAGTGGAAGTGGAGGTTCATGCTGTCTGTTTCTCTTGTAAATTTATACTGTAACTATCTAGTGTTGAGGTGTGAGGGAAACTTCATAGAAAGAGAGTTGCTGTTACACATGTTTTAATGAGCGATCAGAGTGCCAGTCACAACGAGACTGGCTTCGTCTTGCTACATCACCATAGGTGTAATACCGTAAAGTTAAGTACCGTTTACACTACACTTATGATTAGATTATGTGTACACTGTCCGTTACACTCTCATCATTCAAAAATGCCAATTGTGGATGATATGTGAAACATATCTACCTCATTCAAAAATGCAAATTGAGACATACGTACCTAATCAAACCTCTGTTATGACCCGAAAAATGTGCGCGAATGTGAAGTTCCTTTACAACTCTATCCATTCTGTTAATGTAGACGCTTTTAATAGTAAGTGATGTCAAAGTTTTTTTTTATTGTAAGTAAAGTATCAATTTAAGCTTGCAGTTGACATAATATTAGGTTCCTTAATTATTTCCCACTGCATCAGTTATTAGTTACCGTTTTACAATATAACGCTGAAGATGACATGCATTTCGCATATTTGAATTCCAATCATTTTCAAACTATTTTTACTTCACCGCAGTATAAATCCGCATACACTTTAATGCACATTGCTCTGCACATATATTGCTCCCGCTCCCGAAGTTTAGGTCACATCTGGAATGGATTGCTTTTGACATAGATGTCCAACTGCTGCGCTCCGAATCAGATAAATATTAGCTTTTCTAGAAATGTCTTTACATCAAAGGGAAATTTGACATGCTTATAATATTATTGACTTACAATTATTTCTGCGAAATCTTATGTAGATTTATCCTATATTTATGCAAAAGCTTAATCTACCAGATGGCCGCATAAAATATAACTTCACCTCTGTATTCTCCGCAGGGATAGGCAGAGGAAAATGTAAGCATTGAAGTATACCTACATTAAACGACCATGGTTCGCCGGTTACATTTTCACTCATGTAACAGGTGGCCAGTCTACTCCCGGCACATTATCAAACTTCCAGGGTGGCACTGAGAAACTTCCTGAAACAAATCTCAGTTACACCAAGGTAAGGATTGCATAATACACATTTATTTCTGGTAGTTCCTACCCGAGGATCGAACCCGGGAACCCAGCGTAGCAGTAGTGGCCTGCTGCCACTACACTACTGATGAAGCTAAGTGGCCACATAACTTTATTATTATTACGCCTAGCCTACCCTTTCGGGGATTACAGGCATAACCTCACAACGAATGAATTAATAAATTGCATTTGTGCATATAATAATGGCGACCCATTATACGTCCCACTGCTGGGCACGAGTGTCTCCACTTTTTGGGGGAGGCCTGGATCTTACTCCACCACGCTGCTCCAATGCGGATTGGTAGAGGTGGGTGGGTTAATCGCCAACCCACTGTCGGATGTGCGGATTCAAACCGCCCATAAGGCCTCCGAAAAGGTTTAACGACTGCTATATATCGATAGCAACTGGGACCGACGGCTTAACGTGCTCTCCGAAGCACGGAAACGCGCATTTAATTTGCCACCACATTCACCCATCAAACTACCTGACCGCGCCCGTATTTTTTAACCGAGTAGATCACCTATGATCTACACCAGCCGCCGGACCATGCGCGCTTTGTGCATATAAACCTTTTAAATGTAGGTAAAAAGACTGTACTGAAGGCATGGTAGTGAAATTTAGTAACCGTGTTAAATTAACAAACGATCCGAACGAAAGCAAATATTAAAAGCAATTCTTTACCCCAGCACGGCAAGCCTAAGCCGTAAATTATTAAAAAGCGGCTTGCTCTCTTTATTTCGGGCCCAGTGTATAGCAACGTGCTTTATTAAATTTTCATAAATTTAGGTTACTGACCAGGCATCATGAAGCGATTGCGGGTTGTTTTAATTGTAAATTAACGCGTTTTACATTAGATCTGGGTCAGAGTAAGAAACTATTTAATTTTTTGTTTTTTTGTACAAGGGAATAAAATATTCAAACTCCGGTAAAAGTACCATCATTTCTTAATTTGACCCAGATCTGTTAATATATAGATATGTTAACTTTAAGAGAAGTATCGTTTTAAAATCAAACTCAAATATTTTATTTCAAATTGGTCTACAAGGACACTTTTGAATTGTCAGTTTACAAGCTACCTATAGCGAATGACTCACAATAATAATTATTATTCAATAGATATTAAAAATAATCAAAATAAAATTTTCAAATTAAATAAATTTTAGCCGATTTTTCTCATATAATCTTTCAATTCCTTCATAGAAGAAAAATTAAAATATATTCGTCATGAACTAAAAATCGGAACTGCAATTATACAGGTTTTCATGTATTGTGATCTATAATCATATATTCACAATGCATACCTACACGGAGAAAATCATCAGTGGATCTCTATGTAGGAATGGAATTCATTAAACTATGTAAATAGGTATGCTGTGTTAAAATTTTACTGTCTTCACTGCCTCGGTAGCCTAGTGGTAGCAGGTCACTACTACTACGCTGAGGTCCTGGGTTCGATTCCCGGGTAGGGGGTTATCAGAGATAATGGTGTAAAGTCCTTTATCTCTGGTTCTATTGGGATTTTTCCATTTTCTGGAAATTTCCCAGTACCTCGAAGTTTGGTTATGTGCCCGGAGATGTCAACAGGCTCGCCACCTGTTACATGGGCCAAAACGTAACCGGCGAATCGTGGGTGTATGCATGCATTTACCTCTGCCTACTCCTTCGGGGATTACAGACGTGAAGTTACGTTTTTTTCAATTGTTTCATTTACGTATTATTTGATGTGTTTAATTAGCGCTTCAATATTTTTCTCATTCATCCGATAAAAAGTAGAGCCCATCACAAAAAATCCTGAGCTATTATTGTAATTTTTAGGTATTAAAGCCACGCAAAACCCCTCATTTATTGCAGGTTCAAAAAGGTTTGAATACGTTAAACTTATTCAATAAAATGTGTCAGATGTGGAACTTTCGTAATTGTCCACCTGAGGCCTCTTAAAGCGACGTGCTAAAAGCTTTTCAGTGTTAGCCAACTACAGTTAATAAAATATACCCAGAATCTCGGCTTGAACTTGAGTATCACTACGTTTTAAGTCTGCCTAAAGCATTTGCTTGGGCTATTTATCCTTGTAAGTAAAACCTTTATTATAGTTAATGGTTTTTTTTTATGTAACGGAAGTGGAAAACAAGCATGCAGTTCACATTGATGTTAAGTGATGACTGCAGCCTATAGACACCCACACAAAGACCAAGGTCAAAATGCAGATGCGTTACCACTCCTGTGGCCTAAGATGTTATGCCTTCGTGCCGGAAATTACAGGGCTGTACATTACCACCTGACCGGAACACGATAGTGCTGAACAGTACCATTTAGCGGCAAGTATATTAGGTAATGCGGTGGTGCCTACGCCCGCGAGCTTCGTCTCTGGAGCTCTACCACCGGTAAAAATGGTTCTTTTACTGTTAGTGATACAAGTAATATTATGTTTATCACGTTTCTTATGATAAGTGATTAACATATTTATTGGTAATAGAGTTGGGTTATTCGTCAACTCGACATGGACGACCGGACACACGTGTGTCCAGTTGGTAAAAAAAACACATTTATGTTTTCGCCAACTGGACACACGTTCACATTTTAACCGAATTCATGTCAAAGTAGTCACGCAGATAATTTTTCAAGACAAAGGACTTCATTTAGTTGTTAATATCCCAACTATCGGTCAACTGAACAATGCTGGTCAAATCATTTCGCATAACGCAAGATGGGCTGCTGCCCATCCTGGCGTCCTGCGATGAAACTACCGCCACCGCGATCGCCAATCCACATGCCAAGCATGGCGATTATGGCAGACAGGGGAGAAGGTATGTATCCCATCCTCGCCTTATGGGGGAGGCTTTAGTCCAGCATTGGACATATTACGGCTGATATGATGATCCCAACTATTCAAAGTGTAAACAAAATACCGTATAGAAAAGGAAACACATCACTAGGCTTTCAGTGGATATTATTCAATAATATGGCAAAACAGTTGAACTTGAAGAGTTTCATGTAGATCGCTACGGAATTCTCGTTTGAGAAATGTTGCAAATGAGAGAAATTGTTGTCCATTCAAAGAGATTCTTCTGCGATGAAATTGAAATTGATTGCCTATACCTATGTTATTCCAATGTATATACTGTATCTATATTACTGTAAAGTTTCATCCAAATCCATCCCGTAGTTTTTCTTGAAAGAGTACAAACATCCATACGTAGAAACTTTCGCATTTAAAATATTAAGTAGGATTTAATAAACGAGAAGATTATGTTCATGACTGTACCTTTTTTTGCAAAAGAAGTGATAGTGTCCAGTTGGTAAAAACATAAAAGTGTTTTTTTTTTAAGTTTAACCATGTAGACACACGCAAAAATATTGTCGTGTCCAGACGACGAAATAACAAGTCATAATAATTTCATGTTTAACCAACTGGACATACGTGGTCATTTGTGTCGAGTCGACGAATAACCCATAGAGTTCAAGGGAGGATTTTGAAGTTCCTCGAGAGCATCAGATAAAGATATCAAGTTATTGATCTGTATCGTGTTCAGTTCCAAAAATTCTACATGAGGTTTCTTTTTTTCTAAATAGTTAGAATTTAAATGCGCGATTTGATTAAAAATATCTGACGCGTGACATGGATAATGTGCCCTTAAAGTTAAAACAATGGAAGTGAGAAGGCAACAGATACTAAAAAAGCTGTTAAATGAACGCAATCTAATTTTTCATCCGAAATCCTGATGACATGGAAGTGAAATACGCTTGTAGCAGTTTTTTGCAGCACGCACACCTTCATATATATAAATAGCTCAGATTTGGTAGCCATACTCAAAAGGTTGTAAGCTATCCCTCATATCCTTAATCTGACGCGCTTGAGTGAATTCAAAAATCCTCTGCTATGTAGATTTATACGGCAATTAATTAACAGTTACAAGTCACAAAACATAGGCGATTAGGCGTATCACAAATACCTTGGCACACCGGCCACTCCTTAGAACATTTGTACCTATTAAACATCGCAGACTGTACCTAACTTACCACCTAACCGGTAAACACAACATATTAAATGCATTTCCACTTACGTACTGGGATTTATGAACTTATTATAATAAAATAGGTACAAGATGAGTGCAATCAAGAGTAACGATCCCACCCGACTCCCGACAAAAGGACGAATAAAAAACAACAACAATTTGTCACTGTTGTGTTACAGTCGACTGGAAATTCTTTCGTTGAATTTTTTCGCCTTTCATAATGACCCTTGCGATCGTGATGATATTCTACGTCATTATCGAGTGATAGCCTTATACGAGTAAGTATAAAGTAATAAAAATGTTTCTTTTTTTTACGCTTACACTCACAGCCCCACATTAGACATAAACTTGTGTCGTGGGTGCAGTTGTACATACACAACACATACACAAACACCCAGACCTGAAACAAATATCTGTAGGCCATACAAATATTTGTACGGTGCGAGGATCGAACCCGCGACCCTTCGAATCAAACGGTCGACTCATACCGCTGGACTAACCGGGTCATAAAGAATTATTTAAAATTATTTTACAAAATGAAGGGTGACAAAGCGAATACAAATAAATAGCGTAATGATGGAATCAGAGCGCAAAATTTGATGTCTGTGTAATAGAGACCAAATTAAGCGTTTGTATGGAATTTTGGCGGAGCGTCCGCGGTGTGCCTGTAGTCTAAATTGTTATATCTACCTCTGTGAGCTCGGTCACTGGAGCTCTAGAGTCTCATATTAAAATATTTCATCCGAGAACAATTCCAAATTTATATTTCTACCGCAATGAATAACAATCTAAAAGGGTACACAGGGAAACGCGCGGCAGGGCAGGAAAAACAAATATTCCCACCCCAAACGATTAGTCTCTTTGTCAGGTGGTAAGAACGTTCATAAATGCATGAAAGTAGGCCACCTGGCCACCCGTGGGGGGCGAACCCTCATTACCCTGTGCCTTCGAGGGAATCATTCGCATTCACCCATACCAAGCTTCATTATAAACTGGAAAACATCCACGACCTTTATATTTCCTCAAATATCGTTTTTCATTGGAATCATTATTATTTTTCATCCATTTTCACGGCCGTTATTTGCTACGTAAAAATAAATAAAATATTGGTCAAAACATTAATTTTAGGTGTAATTAATTTTGGACGCGTCAAATAAACTGCTCTTTTTAACCAAATTCAAAAAGGAGGAAGTTTTTTTTATGTCTGATATTTGTGTTCGCTTTTTTGTTCGACGAGGAGTGTTTGATGTGTGTGGTCGCACAAATATTAAAATTAGTTTCGCTCAATATTTAATTTTTCGTTTGATGAGCATTTTTGTTAACTTGGTCGATGTAATTTTCACGTTGACCTGGATGATGTTATTTTTATAAGTTGTAATAATCACACTAAAAATAAAAAAATAAGAACATTTCACAATAAATATATCTACTTCAAAACCATGTCATCTCAACACTCAATAAATAACAAAATATAGCACCCTAGTTACACCAACTAAAGGTTTACTTACTCGTATCACTTTTGAGCGTTGAGATTACAAAACAATATGGTTGTGAAATCAGTACATTATATAAAATATTTTTTGTAGATTTATTTATTTCATAAATCAATGAAATAACGTATAAAGTAAACAATAACAAAACCAGCAAAACCTCAAGGGCAGAATTCCTTCGAAATATCAGTTATTTGTGAACCGACATTTTTATATAGATATCTTATTCTTATATATTATGTCTTCATTCTTTTTGCGTCATTGCTCTGCCGCCCATTCAACAGTATAGATACCTTTTCAGTATGCATACCGCTATTCACTCGTTACCCTTACAATGACCTCTAGAAGGAAATACACGGATGTTAGAAAACATACTTTTTTATAGTCCAATATCTTTTTCCGTTTTTTTTTCTGGTGTATTATTAGAAATGACTTCAATACAACCTAATCAAAACATAATAAATATACCTGAACAAGGCGTCTTTAGCGACAGGATGACGGTATATACAATCGAACAAGTTTCCGGTCTTCTAGAAATAAGGCTAATTAAAATATACTTTATGCTAATTGAAATAAAACTATTTTTACGGATTTATCTCGCGTATATTAAACTAAAATGATTTTTAAAATCAACCCGACGTTTCGGTCGCTTTTCAGCTTCCGTGGTCCCGGGCAGACTGAGGTGACATTTGTCTGACAGAAGTTTGAAAAATTATATGTAGCTACCTCCATCGATTTCGTAAACGCCTTGCGTAGCGTTCAGGATTAACACAATAATTACTTATGGTATCTTGAGGTCTTGCAGACTGCTGCGGCTGGGATTTAATCTTGCTAAGTATGGGATCCCATGATGTTGATAATCGCCATCCATCTTCTCTATTGAAATTTGGGTGTTTTTTAATTTCAATAGCCTCGCGTACCATTCGTGGAATGGGTTTGTGTTCTCTAGCGAGTATTTGAATTTTATCAAACCGGATGTAATGGTTTGGCTTATCCGCTATGTGTTCACAGACTGCAGACCTCCCTGTTCTTCGGTTTTTGACATCAGCAATGTGCTCTTTAACGCGGGTGGATACAGCTCTCTTCGTTTGACCAATATATGAGAGTCCACAATCACAATCTAATTTATAAATGCCAGAATTTTGTAATGGAATATTACTTTTAATGGGTCTTAAATACTGATGAATCTTTTTATATGGTTTGAAAACTGTTTTAATGGAATTCTTTTTTAAAATGTTGCTGATTTTATCTGTGACACCCTTAACGTAAGGTAGTATGGCTGGTTGTCGTTCTACTGTAGGTGGTTTCACGCGGCCTCTGTGACGGACGGGTGGTACATGGAGCTTGTTGTTATGTAGCACCTGGCGTAGGTGCTTCAGCTCCCCCTGAAGATGGTGGTCGTCACAGATGCCTCGTGCTCTCTGAAATAGAGATGAGCCAACGGCAGATAAATGTGCCGGGTGATGGTGTGATTAAGGTACCTATCAGTATGGGTAGACTTCCTAAACACAGTGTGACTGAGTGTGTTGTGTGTTGTACTTTATGCTAACACAAATAAGGCACAAATGTGACCAAATAAAGCAATAATGTTCTTACTGACTATTCCTTCCAGTTTTCTCATGAAAGGTCTACCAACTCCTCATCAAAATTCCTATTGTATGCCTGGTAGTGCTTTCAAGAAAAAAAGACGATAGGAGTATAATACCCGACCCGGTTAGTCCAGCGGTGTGAGATGACCGTTTGATTCGAAGGGTCGCGGGTTCGATCGACCGCACAGGGACAAATATTTGTATGGCCTACAGATATTTGTTTCGGGTCTGGGTGTTTGTGTATGTATTGTATGTGTACAACGGCACCCACGACACAGGTTTATACCTACTGTGGGGCTGTGAGTGTGAGCGTAAAAAAAAATAGGAATTATTTATTTATCCATTTATTACAGGCAACAAAATTGATTAGAATTAAAGAACAGGCCCATAGAAATATATACCTTATAAACTAACTTACATATTAATATATATTATAGTGTTAGTACATAAATATTAATGCTATGTTAGAACACTTCACTTGCACTGTGTCATTGTGCGTTCGAGTGGCACTTGTCCCCGGAAGCGACGGAACACCACATCTTGCGGCCAAAAGCTTTCCTCCATGACGAGGTGCAGCAGGAATGTCGGCACACGCACCACGAACGACTTGAAGTTGACGTTGCGGGCGACTCCAGCAGCTGCACTCTCAGCGTGTACTTCAGCTTTCGACGAAGAAACTCCACGACGTCCTCCGCCTCAGTGGTGTAGTGGAGGCGGGAGATGTACGCCGGGGTATTCGGTTTAGCTGCGTGTAAACCTATATTGGGCTCCACGGGAGCCTTACCGCAGCTATTCTTGTTGGTTCGCTGACGGCGCTTCCTCCTTTGCACCATCATGAAACCATCATTATCATCATTATGAGTACCTGTAATCAATATTAAATGCAAAATGTTGATACGTATAATCAAATATTTTTTTGAATTTGCATGCATTCAAGCATACATGCAAACACCCACGATTCGCCGGTTGCGTTTTTGACCCATGTGTTACATGGGTGGCGAGCCTGTTGACATCTCCGGACACATTACCAAACTTCGAGGTACTGGGAAATTTCCAGATAATGGAAAAATCCCAATATAACCAAAGATAAAGGACTTTACACCATTATCTCTGATAATCCACTAACGGGGAGGCCGTTAACCGTAACGAGTTTATCTTTTATCACGAACGTAAATCTGCTGTCACTTCCATCCTCTTATATCTTGGATGTCCAGCTTGAGGTTGCGATTAGCGCCACAAAGCCGCTTCAGATAACTATTACCACAATTTTGCGATTAATGAGAATATTAATGTGGTAGGGGTTTTTTATACGATGGAAGAGGCAAATAAGTTTGCAGTTCACGTTGATATTAAATATTAAAATGCTTTTTCATATTATACATGTACTTACACGGATACTAGAGGATTAGAAGATTTAGAAGACCTTATGCATATGCATTATCAATAACTGACTCTTATTTATGAGGCTCTCAATCTTTGCTACAACATTTTTCTGTATACTAAATCTTGTTTGGCATTTCTTCTTTCCGATCAGTTTACTCAAATATCGACTGAAAATTTCCCAGCATCTGTAATCGATGGTGCTAGTCTTTTAAAGTTTTCGTGTGTTCTCCAAGCTGCTGGTTAGCAGATATCTATTAATACTTACTTAAAGTTCCATACGGTCCTGTTGTGAGTAGAAGACAAACCATGCTTACTTGGAAATTGGGCTTGGAAGTAAAAGTAGTCATGAATGTCATGATGATAGCAGAAAATATACATAAAAGTCGGGTTCCCTACGTTACTGCGAAATACGTTTCATCGAAAAATCATTGGCCGACAACTATACATCGAAGACTTCATTGAGCGATGCTTTATTTCGCCGAAGCATCATTGCTCGATGTACGTTTGATCGAAAACGATTCACCGATACCTTGTTTCGTCGATGCTTATTTGATCGAAGGTTTTTTTACTTCAAATTCCTTGAATGTATGCTTGGTTTTTAAGGATAACTTATTCGACTTCTTAGTTTTAAGAAATGTGTTTTTTTAGAGAAATTATAAAGGACTAGATACTGTCGCCGGTACGAATCAATTGAATAAGCGCAACAAAAATACATACATCCATGTGATAAATACCTTTTAGTATTACAAATATTTGTTTGGCAATCGAATCCACAAAGTGATCGTTTCCTCACCAACAGGGATTATCCAAACTCACACAAAAGAAAGGTCGATAAAAAATGCATATAAAGAAAATCCCTCAAACTCTATTGTTCGCTAAATGTCGAGCGTCAATCGCCATACGTCAAAGGACGGCATTAATGGTCGGTGATTCCCCGATCGTTTTCAAAAGTAAAACGAGAAAAAGGTCGCCACACAAACATGAATTCTCGATTTGAAGTGGTCAGTCTTAATATACGACTGGAGGGTCTACTTGCTAAAAAACGATATAAGTGAACAATTTTCGAATTTTTCGATTTGCGGAAGCCCTATTTTATATTTTCGAATAATTTACATTTGCTGTCTTTTCTGCCTGCGGAGTTTAATGTATCTATCTACGCGAGATAAATTTAGTTTTATTTCAACGGTTGGATTATTTTTTAACCTTTTCAACTTTATAAAAAATAGTTTGGTTTTAAAATATTTTTATACTTAAATTTAATTAAGATAATAATATAACATCTTACCACGTTGATACTTTCATCGCTAGCGCAATTATTGAAATATCGTTCCATGTTAGTTTTTTATTTTGCCTTAAATGTGGTCATTACAGAGTTTGAATGTTACTTATGGAATCACACATTTATCTTAGTATCAAATATTTCACACATAAGAATAGTAATAATACTTAGTAACCATGGGGAAACACCTATGTCAAGGGTCAATATTATAAAATCTATATCTATATTCTATATATATATAAAAATCAATTGCTGTTCGTTAGTCTCACTAAAACTCGAGAACGGCTGGACCGATTTGGCTAGTTTTGATTTTGAATGATTTTTGGATGGTTTAAAAGGTAAAAAAATATGAAGAAATTGAAGGGAAACAGTAAAAACCACAATTTTATTTTCCCATACAAATAGTCCGTATCTATCAAACCTATGACCCATTATTTCATTCTGAGGCAATACGAAGTTTGCCGGGTCAGCTAGTAGAATATAAAATGTGTTTCCTAAAAAATAACTCTGCTTGTCTTTATGCAGTGAATATAATAATAAAACTATTTTTACGGATTTATCTCGCGTATATTAAACTAAAATGATTTTTTTTTTCAAACTTCTGTCAGACAAATGTCACCTCAGTCTGCCCGGGACCACGGAAGCTGAAAAGCGACCGAAACGTCGGGTTGATTTTAAAAATCATTTTAGTTTAATATACGCGAGATAAATCCGTAAAAATAGTTTTATTTCAATGAGTGTAGCTCGCGAAAACCTAAGAACATATCAATATAATAATAATTAGCGTCATATCATCATAAATAATAAAAAATGTTATTTCGTTGTATGTATTTGTTTATACTTTACTGCATTATAAAAAGCCCTTATAAAAAACAAAATCAATTTCCGCAATAATATTAAAATGAGATGTACCTAATTTTCTGATGAAAGCAGATCGTCAATCACCGTTTATCCCGGTAATCCGCGTGACGTCGACGTGCATATTAAATGTAATCAGTGGATGAAGATGTGATGTACCTTTGATTGGATACTGATTTATTAAACACCTAAATTAAATAAATAATTTTGACCTACAAGGGAGACGTTCCAAAATGTATGGAGCTTAGGCCCGCACCTTGTACGCTATATTGTGGGAAGAAGTATAAAATACTTAATTATTTTCAGCTACTCAAATCGCTTATTAAACCTTCAATTAACTGTCGCAAGTATATTTAAAAAACAAGAATGTTTTAGTAGCTATGGTGACATATATTATTGTTGTCATACAAAAATTACTTATAATAAATATTTTCGACAAATAACACCGATTCAAATTATTTTTAAGTATTTTTTCATGATTCTTAGTATTTTTAACCGAGTTCAAAAAACGAGAAGGTTCTCAGTTCGGCTGGTATATATATATTTTTTTATGTATGTACGCGAATTTCACCGAGATTTCGGGACCGATTTACGTAATTCTTCTTTTGTTTGATGCGGCATAGTTTCGAATTGGTCTCATAAAAATTTGATTCAGCATTTTTTTACTTACTTTCACCTCAGACTAAAGGAATAAGAATAGACGGCTAGTTGTCATACAGTGAGTTGAATCCACTGACGTCCTAGATAGTCCTAATGCGCATGACCACAAGATGACAACAAGTGACAATGACACATTTACTCATCGACGACACAACACAGCTTATTTACTCCTTCGTGGATAAAATTTTTTCATTGATTTCGTATAGTTGTGTAATATTTTTGTACACACCTAAATAATTTAAATTAGTTAAAAGAGTCAGATTTTACAAATTTAACAGATGTGAATATTAATCTAATTGACAATGCGGCAATAAACTAAAAAGTATTAAATAAATACAACTACGTTAAGAAAAACCGACTTCAAAACTGAAAAGTAAAAAATAATAAAGAATTAATTGCAATTATATACTACCTATTATTAATATGTGCTATTTACTTATAGGTCTGAAGTCGGTGCCAAGCCAAAATCACTAAAGTAGGCATTTCATTTTATTAAAACGTAACTTCACGCCTGTTATCCCCGAAGGGGTAGGCAGATGTAAATGCATGAATTCAAGCATACATGCCAACACCCACGATTCGCCGGTTACGTTTTGTTCAGTGTATTCATTTGCTCGTAGTCATATTTATGTGATTAAAATATAATTGTATTTTGTTTAAGGCTTGGCACCGACTTCAAACCTATAAGTAAATAGCATATATAAATAATAGGAAGTATATAATTGCAATTAAATCTTTATTATTTTTTACTTTTCAGTTTTGAAGTCGGTTTTTCTTAACGTAGTTATATTCATTCTCTATCTTTTCCCAACGTGCAACTTGTCTTTTAAACATTTTTTTTACTCTAGTACCTAGTCAATCAATGCTTATAACAATTCTTCAGTTTAAAACCTCTTCTGTTAAATGTTTCACTGAAAGGCAAGGAACAACCAAAACTATTGGTCTTAGAGAGTTTTAAAAGACAACATCAAAATGCATCTTGGAATAAAAAAAATAAAAATACATAGTTAATTTTTTTAACAAAAGTACAGCATGACTATTCGGTTGCCAGAACCAACCCAGTAAGCATGTAATACGTAGCTTGTGGTGGGTGGCTCTGCTCTTCCCAATACAATCTACAATGGAATCTACAAACAAATAACAAATTAAATTACTAGAGGCCACCATGTAAAGATTAATTGATTTTTTAAAGTATTTCGTTGAAATATCAGATATCTATACTTACTAATATTATAAACCTGAAGAGTTTGTTTGTTTGTTTGCGTGAATGCGCTAATCTCAGGAACTACTGATCCGCTTTCAAAAATATTTCAGTGTTAGATAGCCCATTTATCGAGGAAGGTTATAGGCTATATATCATCACGCTATGACTAATAGAGGCGGAGCGGCGCGGGCGAACCGGGGCGGGCCGCTAGTTCGATATAAAAATTAACTCCACCTAATGAAAATACCTAAATAGAAAAGCGGTCGGGTATATCAAAAAAATAACGTGATGTCAAAAAATGTGTTTGTTTAGAGAGAACCTAATAAAATTTCGTTTTAGGTATAAAATAAAACTCGTAATGGTACCCAAATCATACAAGTAATATATAAGATAAGTCATACAGTAATGCGTATTACTGTTGATAATACAAATCTGAAATGTAGCATAGAGGTTTCTGGAGGAGTGTAGGACTGCATTAAGAGGGAATTTTTAGTTAGAAGTTGCGGAAAAAGTTAGTTATAAAAATAATAATTAACTCAAGTTATGTTCTATGATGTTGAATAAACCTAACTCTTGATTGATGAGAAACTCTTACATCGGAAAATTTATTTAAAACCGTTAAAAGTTTTCAATTAAAAGGGTACATAAACCAAACGAACTTTCGCAGGTATTAGTAAAGGAAGGAGAGGAAGTACCTATGAAATAAGACTATGTAATGCATGGAAACTTTTTCTTTGAAATACATTTCAAATGATATATTCTTAGGTTTTCGCGAGCTCATTGAAATAAAACTATTTTTACGGAGTTATGTCGCGTATATTAAACTGTATATTAGACTGCTGTGGCTAGGATTTAATTTTGCAAAGAGTTTAGCAAAATTCAATCCCAGACGCAGCAGTCTGCAAGAACTCAAGATACCATAATTAAGTAAAGTTAAGGAAGTTTGCGTTAATCCTGAATCGATGGAGGTACATATAACTTTTCAAACTTCTGTCAGACAAATGTCTCCTCAGTCTGCCCGGAACCACGGAAGCTGAAATACGACCGAAACGTTGGGTTAATTTAAAAAAACATTTTAGTTTAATATACGTTAGATGAATCCGTAAAAATAGTTTTACATTTCAAATACATGAAAATATAACAGAATAAAAAAAATTACAAACATATTTTTACTACTGAGTAAAATTCAGAATTCAGTTACACCAAATCGATTTATCTGAAAGCTACAAAAGCAATCCTATTACACTGACAGCCTAGCGAGGGTTACAAAAAGGTGCAACTTATAAGGTTGCTTTTTCTATCTGCAGCTTAGACCTTGCCAATAAACTTCTAATATCGTTCAGATATAGCTATTTATCGGCAATAAACGCGATCTTTTGGAAAGACACTCTGGTGTAAATTTTAAAGGAGGTTAATAAAAATAAAATGTATGTTTACTGCCACTAGACACTGATTAACACTTCTATGTGTATAATAGTAGTACATTGCTGAACATACTGACATTTGCTGAACGGGACACCTTTTTGACGCAGCCGTGATCTATACTTATAATAAAACTGTAAATTCTGTACATTAAAAATATTGAAAAAATAAATACCAGGGGATGTTACTAGATCGATACCGAACACAAGTATGTGATTAGAACATTTTTTGTCAGTCTGTCTGTCTGTCTGTCTGTTTGTTCAAGCATCACATAAAAACTACAGGTCCGATTACAATGAAACTTGGTATGATTATATTTTAACCTCTGGCGCATAACACTGGGTACTCTTTATTCCGGAAAATGTCTGTTTGTCTGTGTGTTTGTGTACGCTAATTTCAGAAACCGCTTATTCGATTTGCGGTTTTTTGGTTTCACTAATATATTGTGGTAAATTTCACTTAATATTTAGTGTTTGTTTCATGTGAATCGATTCAGAAATAAAAAAGTTATTGTGTCAATTTAAAGAATCATATCGAATATTTTTAAGCTATTCTGTATCTTAATTCCATCTTTTAGGAGGTCTCGTGCCTAAAAGGTAAAAACGGACCCTACGGATTACTAATCCTCCGCTGTCTGTCTGTCCGTCCGTCCGTCTGTCTGTCAGCAGGCTGTCTCATAAATAGTAATAGCGAGAAAGCTAACATTTTCACAAATTATGTATTTCTGTTACCGCTATAAAGACAAAAATAATTACTAAAAATAAGAAAATGAAAATGTTAAGAAGTTCAAGGGGGCATACAATAAACGTGTCTTTTTTTCGATATTTTTGCTCGATAATAACGGTAGCAAGTAGACGCTTCAAATTTTCGCAGAATTTTTGGGTCTTATGTTGTATTTTACCTTCCTTAATAAATCTATACCAATAAATAAAATTGGAGTGTCTGTTTGTAATATTAAAATAACCGCTTTTTACTAAATGCATATGTATGTATACACGGTACATATACCAAAACAATTTTTTTTAACAATTTTTGTCTGTCTGTCTGTCTGTTTGGCGGGGCTAATCTTGGGAACGGCTTTACCGATTTTGACGGGACACTGGCAGATAGCTGATGTGATGAGGAGTAACTTAGGCAACTTTTATACTAGCTGCGCCCACGACTTCGTCCGGGTAAGATACTGAACAATCATTTTTTTTCTCACGTGGACGAAGTCGCGGGCACAGCTAGTGTATATAATATATGTTTATAATATTGTTACAGTATCTTACAAGAAATACTGCACACCGACCTTAGGAAGGAGACTTTGGATTATTTTGGGTCTGTAGAGCGTCATCTCTTTCGCACCTTAGCTTTGACGACCATTTTGACCAAGTTTTGACCAATACCTGACTATGGATGCGTACGTAGGCAGTGTGCAGCAGAGATAACGCTCTACGAAGTCGAAACTAGTCGATTGTCACTTTCATAGGCTCGATGTGCAATATTCCTTTGATGAGCACTGTACCTTATTTGTCTATGTGACAAGATTTAACTGACCACTGTAATTGGTCGACACCAATTTGTGGCGACAACGTCACGCGCTCATAGCACTTCGATTATCTTAGATATTGTTCATATTTCTGTGATTGTACCTATTTATAACGAAAATACTTTTATTTACTAGCAATTTTTACTTATGCATTACTGCAAGAAAATTATTAATTTATAAAACTTCAAATGACACAATACCTAAACACAAATTGAGCTTATATTTCACCAAATTACCCGCGCGTTCGTCTCTGGCTTTATGTCATACGGAAATTAAATTGGCTGCCGTAAAAAAAGCGAAATAACGTTTCAATGCGACAGCGATACATTTATGTCGAAAGTAATTTCGTCACAATTTTTCGCGAGATATTCACTCCGCCTTAAATAATCTCAATAAGCTCGTCATGCTTTAAAAGATAAATTGCAAACGAAAACTGTACGATGTAATCAATTGTGTAGTACAATTTTCTTTTTTATGTAGGTAATGGCAGTGGCAAACAAGCATCGACTCACATTAATGTTAAGTGATGACTGCAGCCTATAGACATCTACAAAAAAAAAGGTCAAAATGCGTATGCGTTGCCACCCCTGAAACCTAAGTTGTTGTCTCTGTGAAAGCTATCACGGGGCCATACATTACAATCTAACCGGAACACGATAGTGCTGAACCCTACCATTTAGCGGCAGATAGATTAGGTAATGCGGTGGTACCTACGCCCGTCACCAGAGCTCTACCACCAGTAATGATTATGGTATATTCTCTCCAAATGTTGCGATAGTAGACGTCCCACTACTAAATCATGACGCACAACACAATTTTGGACATCTTTGGGCAGGCTTTTGTCTAGCTATAGGCTTAGTCTTCCGGCTAATGTGATAAATGTATGTAAGTAATAGGTTGGGGAAAAAGTCTTTTCGCATTATAGTATGTATGAACTTGTAATAAAATCTCTTTGGCTGTAGTATTTGTATCTGGCTGGTTTTGGTATCATTGAAAGTTTAAATTTTAAAGAACATAATTCCAAATTCAAATTGGGCAAACGTTTGATTTTCATTTGTTTTTCGTACTGTCAAGATGAGTGAATCTAATGAAGAAATTCGATACATTTTAAAATTTTACTACAAAAAAGGTAAAAATGCAACGCAAGCCGCGAAAAAAATTTGCGATGTTTATGGACCTAGTGCAGTGTCTGTGAGAGTAGCACAAATTTGGTTCAAGCGTTTTCAATCCGGAAATTTTAATGTCAAAGATGCACCTCGCTCTGGTCGCTCTATTACGGATAAAATGGATGCCATTTTTGAAAAAGTGGAGCAAGATCGACATATCAGTAGTTACGACGTAGCTGAAGAACTGAGAATTGATCACAAAACAGTTTTGGCGCATTTGAAAAAAGCTGGGTACAAAAAAAAGCTCGATATTTGGGTACCTCACAAGCTCACTGAAAGAAACCTCATGAACCGTGTACTCATTTGTGATTCTTTATTACGACGTAATGAAACCGAATCATTTTTGAAGAAGCTGATAACTGGTGATGAAAAGTGGATCACGTACGACAAGAACGTGCGAAAAAGGTCGTGGTCAAAGGCCGGTCAGGCTTCACAGACTGTGGCGAAACCCGGGTTAACTCGCAATAAGGTGATGTTGTGTTTGTGGTGGGATTGGAAGGGCATTATTCATTATGAGCTATTACCACCAGGCAGGACTATCAATTCTGAACTCTACTGCGAACAACTGATGAGATTAAAGCAAGAAGTTGAGAGAAAGCGGCCGGAATTGATCAACAGAAGGGGTGTGGTGTTTCATCATGATAACGACCTCACACATCTATAGCCACTCAGCAAAAATTAAGAGAGTTTGGCTGGGAGGTGTTAATGCATCCGCCGTATAGTCCTGACCTTGCACCTTCAGATTTCCACCTGTTTCGGTCTCTTCAGAATTCTTTATGCAATGTTAGGTTAACATCACGAGAGGACTGCTAAATCCACTTGTCGCGGTATTTTGATGAGAATTCCCAAAATTTTTATAGCAATGGGATCATGTCCCTACCTACAAGATGGCAAAAGGTTATCGAACAAAATGGTACATACATACTTTAGTTAAATTTAAATAAACTATATTAAAAAATATTTTGAATTATCTTAAAAAATGCGAAGAAACTTTTTCCCCAACCTAATATTATACAAAGTTACTTGTATGAAGAGAAGTCCGAAGAAATAGGCTATTCTTATTTATTTTATAAATGACTAGCCACTCGCACGGGTGCGATTAATCCCTAGTAATATTATAAATGCGAAAGTAACTCTGTCTATCTGTCTGTTACCTTTTCACATCCAAACGGCTGAACCGATTTTAATCAAATTTGGTACAGAGATAGAGCTGACTTTGAGAAAGAACATTACTACTTTTTTCTCAATAAAACGACAACCACGCGGGCGAAGCCGCGGGCAACAGCTAGTGTAATATATAGCCTATGTCACCCAGTGAAGATGTAGCTTCCTAATGGTGAAAAAAAAAATCGAAATCGGTCCATTAGTTTTCGTGTGAAAACGTTACAAACATAAATACAAAAACACACGAGAAACTGCTATTCATACTACTACCACTTATCCATATTCTACTCTTATAATTAAGGCGCTAAATATAGGTTAAGGTAATGCATTAAAATATCTGATAATAATACGAGTAGAAACAAGGACGTACACGTAGCTCATTCAGCTTGCAATAAACTCTCTCTCCACCTACGCGCAACCCTTTGTATGATAACAAAATTCAATATTTATTGAACTTCCATTTATTTCGAGTTCGCAATAAACAATACACAATACAATAAAGCGCGAAAGAAAAGCGACGTGGGTGGAATCCATTAAAATGCACTTTGTATTTTACAAAAGCTTTTACCTACGCAATATAAACCTACCGATCGTAGGTAGTTCGAAATTAAATCTTATTGAACTTTACATTTAATTAATGAGAGCAAAATGCAATTTATTTAAGCTTTTTAACTTAATATGTATGAAGGTTGAGTGTGTGTCGTATCACGCTGGAAAGGGTTCCGGTCTAAACGAGATGAACGATAATTTAATACATCCGAAAATAGAGCCAATGCCACAATAACAGCTATCCAATTCTCTGAGACATAAGAAAGATATACCTTGGGTAGGTAACCTATGAAATAAGCTTCAAAATAAATTTAGCTCAACAAATCAAATAAAAAATTTGGATATGTAATAAAATATTACGTGGAGTGAAGTGTAGGGGAAAAAAGTCGTACGCCACGCGTATTTAGCCGCACAGCTATGTGATTACTTGCATTTTACGCGAGTGCGGCTAGACACACCCTGCGTGTAGTTTCTAGCACCGAACTGAAACATAAGACTATTCTGTGATTAGGGTGTGAGTTAAAGTGAAAATAAAGCTATTTAATTAGATAAAATTATTCTGCAAACCATTTATTATTTATTTCGTGCATAGGGACAGATAAGGCATCAAACGCTTATACTTGCCTATTGCAAATTATAGATACAATTTGCGATATAAGCGAAATTTGTCTACTACTAAAGTAGTACGTCTACTGCTTACTTTCTCTCTACTCTTTATCTACTAAAATTAGTTAAATGTTTTTCACTCATTTAGGTCAAGAGTTTCTACTCATTATACTTTATTTCTCGTCAACAACAAAGAGGATGAATAAGTAAAAACCTTACAAACGTCACAACAGCACTTGCCTTGATAACGGAATAAATTACAAAGGAGAAAGGAAACTCGATACTAGCGACTGTAGTGAACTCGTAAGCTTTGCTCGTTCATTGTTCACGATTGCACCATTCGTCTGCTTTACCGATACCTTTTTGTGTTTGGGGGCTACACTTGACACTACCTTACTAATTGCAATTCGCATATTCGCTTAGGATATTTATAATTTCTACTAGAGCCATTCCATTCCATATTTAAATTATTACTGGACTTTATTATCACTGTCATTAGCCATAGAAGTCTAATATTGTAATCTGTGCATAAGGACATTACCGACACAATAGAAATTGTTCGATTATCTGACATAATTTAAGACTGCTTAATTAAAACTCTGATAATTTAAAACGCTTATCACGTGGGAATTTGTACGTAAACATGCATATTGTAGGTATGCCTAATTATTTGGCTATCCTTTTAGTGAATTGTAGGCGACATGTAACGTTAATTATTTTGGCTATTTTTACGGTTCCATACTCGTATGGGTTTACTCTAGTCAATTGGAACATATTATGCTACACATTTTAATCCTGATGTAGGTGCCTATTATAAATCAAGCGTCAAAACAAACAAATATCTACTTATAGGTAGTTAGATACTGAAATAAAATGTATTTTTCTAAAACTTTATTTCACAGAGAGCCTTTCACCGTCAGGGCTCTAGGTAAATATCTTTAAAATTATAACAGATCGTATACATTTCTTTTAATCTGATCTAATTTTTTTATTAAGTATTTAAGCCAAATATGCCTATTATTTTCTATTATTTTCGATATATTGTATGTAGTTTTCGCTACGTCGCATCCAATCATCCAATGAAATAAAAATATTTTAGTAGATGTACAATTCAGGTCACCGCGGACCTCTCGCCAACGACCGAAACGTACCGACATGATGAAAAAGTATAAAAGTACTCAGTGACGCGAATAGTATGATATTATTATGTTCTTAGGTATTCGTCTTAACTGACGAATACCTAAAAACAGTACAGTTATTGAAATAAAATTATTTTTACGGATTTATCTCGCGTATATATATTCAATTAAAATTATTTTTTAACCAACCCAAAGTTTCGATCACTTTCTGAAACAGAAGAGTAAGTTCTGTACCTACTATAAAACTACAGAAATACTAAGTAATACTATTTATGATAACACTAATAGAGCGATTTTCTAACGCGATTCAAAATTACGAGTCATAATAATGAAAATATTTCATTGAAACCTCAGTCTAAGACTAGAAATTAACAAGTTCAGATAAAATAAAACAAAATAATAAAAAAAAAATATTGTAAAATCCCTCCCCTTCTTCCCTCCAAAAAGGGGCGAGACTTGTGCCCAGCAGTGGGACGCATAATGGGTTGCCATTATTATTTATTTATTTTATATAGAATTTGAATCTCAAACTACAAGAGGGTTACTTATGAAATGGCATCATTTACCTACGGATGGAATCCAAGGCGTTCACCAGTTTGACCTTTATCTCAAAAGTGTTATACGTTCCCGGTAAGTTATAGTCGTAAATCACAATCTAAATCATAACGTTTGGGGTGTTTGCACGCAACAATACCTTGAATCAAAGAGTATAATTCAACAAACGACCCTAATCTTTCTCCTATTCCATTATATTTGTATAAATGGTATTTTCATGTTATTTCTATTAACAATTCTTTAAAATCGTACTTCTATTTTCTACTAGCTGTGCCCGCGACTTCGTCCACGTGAGAAAAAATATGATTGTTCAGTATCTACCCGGACGAAGTCGTGGGCGCAGCTAGTATAAAAGTAGCCTAAGTAACTCCTTGTAACATCAGCTATCTGCCAATGAAAGTCCCGTCAAAATCGGTGCAGCCGTTCCCAAGATTAGCCCCGCCAAACAGACAGACAGACAGACAAAAATTGTAAAAAATGTTGTTTTGGTATATGTACCGTGTATACATAAATATGCATTTAATAAAAAGCGGTTAATTTAATATTACAAACAGACACTCCAATTTTATTTATTTGTATAGATATAGATGTATAGATGTATAGATTTATTATGGAAAGGTATATGGAAATATCCAACATAGGACCTAAAAATTCTGTGAAAATTTTAAGCGTCTACTTGCCACCGTTATTTTTATCGTTCATTTTCTTATTTTTAGTAATTAAGTTTCTCTTTATATTGGTATCAGAAATACATAATTTGTGAAAATGTTAGCTTTCTAGCTATCACTATTTATGAGATACAGGCTGGTGACAGACAGACGTACGTACGGACAGACAGACAGACAGACAGCGGAGGATTAGTAATCTGTGGGGTCCGTTTTTACCTTTTAGATACGAAACCCCCTAAAAGATGAAACAAAGGTAGACAGAATAGCTTAAAAATATTCGATATGATTCTTTAAATTGATATAACTTTTTTATTTCTGAACCGATTCCCATGAAACAAACACTAAATTTGAATTGTTAAGTGAAACCTACCACAATATATTAGTGAACCCGCAAATCGAATAAGCTGTTTCTGATATTAGCGTGCACAAACACACAGACAAACAGACATTTTTCCGAGATAAAAAGTACAATTGAATGTGGATAAAACTAAAGTATTAGTATTTGAAAGAGATGAGCAGAGAACAAATGCAGGGGTAGTAGTAGATGATGCAGTGTTAGAACAGGTGGATGAAATTGTATATCTTGGATGTGCTTTTAGCAAGGATGGTAGGTATATCACTGACATAGAAAGAAGAGTGCTTGCTGGGAATTGCGTGAATGGAGCGTTGGGTAAGCTGCTAGAATCTAAACATCTCAGCCAGCAGGCGCGACTAGCCGTACATAATGCTGTACTTACTCCAACGCTTTTATATGGAAGCGAGAGCTGAGTATGCAGGAAAGAGCATGAAAGTAAGTTGAACGCGGTCGAGATGAGATCATTGCGCAAGATCTGCGGTGTATCACTCACCGATCGCGTTCGTTATGAAGATGTAAGAAAGAGGCTTTAGGTGAATGATAGTATCGGTGTAAAAATGAAAAAAGGCATGCTCCGATGGTTCGCGCATATAGAAAGAATGTCGAATGAGCGAATGACTAAACAGATATACAATGCGAATGTGGATGGTTGCAGAGGCCCAGGAAGACCAAGACTTACCTACCATGACCAAATAGGTCGAGTTCTGTCTGATGGTGGGATCAAAAGTTTTTGGAATCGGCGTGCATGTATGAAGAGAATGATGAAAGTAGACGAGGCACGAGAGGTTTGTCAGAACCGGGATATCTGACGCTCTACACTCTCTGCCTACCCTGTTAGGGACCTGGCGTGAAGATACATAAAAAGTACCCAGTGTTGTGCGCCAAAGGTTAAAGTATAACCGTACCAAGTTTCATTGTAATCGGAAAGGTAGTTTTTCTGTGATGCTTGAACAAACAGACAGACAGACAGACAGACAAAATTTTTTTTAATCACATATTTGGGTTCGGTATCGACCTGGTAACATCCCCTGGTATTTATTTTTTCAATATTTTTAATGTACAGAATTTTCACTTCTACAGATTTATTATAAGTATAGATTATGCGCAATTTAATATCGTGGAAAGAGCTCGTAAGATTTTTAGGATATATTTTTAATTGGACAATGTAGACGGTTACTATCAAAACAACCTTATCCGTCTACTTTTTTAAAGAGTCAAACCCCTCTACATCTAATAATGTAGTTTTATATTATTTCGCATTAACACATGCTTGTGAAAATTAAAAATATCATCTTTAAAAAAAAAAATATCTAATAATGTACTCTCCCGGCAAACGTACAAGTTCCTGGTTTGATCCTTGGAGAGTAACCCTCTTATTCATAAACGTACATTAGATACGTTTTAGCTGTAGAATGCTTTGTCTTTGTCAGTTGCATTGTCAAATGTGCAGTATAGGAAAAGACAAAGGAGAGATTAGCAACACTTTAGCTAAAATACGTTTATGAATAAGGGGGTAAGTATGTATGTATCTTAGGCCCTCTGCCGATCCCGTTAGAGACCTACCACGTGTGGAGCGCCAAATGTCCCGGTCCTGATACACCTCCTGTGCTTCATCTACATTCCTCAATCTCTTCATACATGCACGTCGATTACTAGGACATTTGACCCCACCATCAGACAGTACTAGACCTATTTGGTCACAGTAGGTCAGTCTTGGTCTTCCTGGGCCTCTGCAATCATCCACATTCGCATTGTATCTGTTTTGTCATTCGCTCATTCGACATTATTTCTATATGCTCGAACCATGCCTTAAGTAAGTAGGTTCTTTTTATGTAAAGTAGATGCGTTGCCTTGCAACCCTTGAAGAATAAAATGTTCCAGTGTTTCACTCTCTTTAGGTACGGATGATTTACATCATGTTTTAAAAAACTACTTTTGTTTTAGAGCAGACATTTTATTTTCACATTCAGTGCACTATAACAAGGATTATGTGCAAAGTTTAAATGGTAAGCATTTTCATGCAACTATTATTGGACTCTTCCGCTACATATACAATCTCGTTCCGGGAACATCTTATTTAGCATATTTGTTATTTTCCAAACAACATGTGCAATATATGTAATAGAAATGAAATGCGATAACTCGTGTATGTAGTAGTTACCGCGAACTACCTTTACATTTTCAAAATTATTAACAAAATTGAAATAACAGCATATCCTTTTCATTTAACAGTGTCGTGTAGTCCGCAGTAGTTCGAATGATGTTCAGCTATTTTATCAAAGGGCTGGTTGTACGTTTTACTGGTACGCCTACGGTTCCAAGTTTGACCTGGAGAGTAAGTAGGTACTTTAGGTCCAGAAATGATCATTATCATCATTTCAGCCGAAATACGTCTACCTCTGGACCAAAGCCATAATCGGATGGAACCCCATCCATGCGGATGAAGGTGACTGGTGGTAGAGCTCTAGTAACGGAACTCGCGGGCGTGGGCACCACTGCATTGCCTAAGATACTTGCCGCTAAATGGTAGTGTTCAGCACTATCGTGTTCCAGGCGTGGCACAGGTGGTAATGCACAGCCGGCACAGAGGCATAACACCTTCGGACTTAGGAGTGGTAACGCATCTGCATTCTGACCTTGCTCTTTTTGGCTGTTTATAGGCTGTAAACATCACTTAACATCAATATGAACTGCATGCTTATTTTCCATTTCCATTCATGAAAAAAAAACTAAACAAGTAGAAAACAAATGAGTACAAAATGAGAATGAAAATGTTTCAGATGGCGCAATAAATTATCAAATTCATAAATCCAATACGCGACTGAAAACACCGAATACTGAGGTGTTCTGTGAACTTTGCAAGTAACATGGATCTGTAAACTGAACTTGGATATAGCTGCGTTGTAATTTCACTGTAGTATAAACTTTGCGAACTGTGCAAAGTTAAAGTGATTACTCAGGCAGAGTAGAAAACAATTTGGTCTGCGCACAAAGCAGTAGGGCAGAAATACGATGCCTTGGGGAAATTGTCCGGCGAACGTCTTGAACGTAAGTGATTTTGTAACAATGTGACTTAAAAATAAACTATAAAAGTAAACGAGTACACAGCGTAGTGTTGGTACGTTAATTTATGATGTACCTGGCTCTGAATAGGTTTGCTCTAATATACCTACCCCCTTATTCATAAACGTATTTTAGCTAAAGTGTTGCTAATCTCTCCTTTGTCTTTTTCTATCCTGCATATTTGCCAATACACAGCATTCTATAGCTAAAACGTATTTAATGTACGTGTGTTTGTTACTAAGAACCTATGCATGTATGCATGCATATATTAATTTGCCATGGAAGTTCACACTGTCCATATTATACTTTAATTTTCAGTTCAAAGTTCACAGTTTTATTGCTTTCATGTACATGTTTTAGGTGTTATTTTAGGTAATTTGTATCGACATGATACCCGTCGGGCATAGCAATTTACATAGTTATATAGGTATTATTGTTCTATATCTTAATCATAATACTTAGGCATTTTAATTATGAGTGAACGCGAAACAGAAAAATGAGTAAGTATGTGTATTTCGTTCATTTTAATGAGTACGGTTGTCACTGAAAAAATCACTCAGTCTGTAATCCGATTTTTCTATTAAAAAGTTTTTTAGACGTTTTATAAACATATTAAAGTTAGGCTGGGTTTTAATATAATATAGTTCGGAAGGTGGTTATAATTTCTTATTGCACTTACGTACGGACTACACTTATAGGTATATTTATAATTTACAACTGGGCAGACTAAAGTTATTAGCAAGTTGCTATCTAACTGAGTAATGCTTTTGTTGTTTAGCCTTTTCGAAGATTTTAGGGTTATTTTTTAACAGAGCCACGCTTAGATTGTTCTGTACGACGATTCTTTACAAAAGTGTACTAAGTATACTACTTGGTACTTTGCTAAGTGAATGACTATGACGAACCAATTTTTTCTATAAAGGAAATAAAAAAATTGATGAAGAGCTTTATTTTCTTTACATTTATTAAAAAATATATATTGTTATGATACATGTTCAAATACTAATATGAGTTAGTCACTACAGATAATTTATAATTATGTCTGTGCAAAATTGTAAGTAAATAAATCAATTTAAAACAAAACTATTGATTTTGACTCTACCGTATGGTCGTTATTTAACAGTTTGAGAACACATCAGCCCACTTTAAGACAGTGCTCCTGTGCTACTTCAAAAGAGCTGAGTAATCACGATAAGTACAGAAGATAACTTCTAGAGTAAAAGCATGATAATATTTTGGCAAGTTTCATACATTATGAAAATTATGTTCTGGATTATTTTCGCGTGTACAATACTGCCAACTCTATCTTACATTTTTCTTAACGAGGTGGAAATGCCTTTGCATTCAACCGACTCTTTGGGGCAAGAGTCGGGATATGAGGGACTTGGAGATCCGGGTACACTATAAACACTGCTCCGGTTCCCCCCTCGCACTTCGCCTCCATCCAAGGCTCGTCCACGGGGCTTTGTGAGCCCCGCCATCGCCACTTGCCACGATGACTTGCGGCTACCTCGGTCCCTGTCCTCACGGAGCCGCGAGTGCTGCGCGACCAGAGCCCCCACTCTTGCCACCCGCAGCTCATATCCCCTTTTAGTCGCTTCTTATGACAGGCAGAGGATATTCAGTCCTATTTTTTTTTTTTTTTTTATGTAGTAAAAGTGGCAAACAAGCATGCAGTTCACATTGATGTTAAGTGATGACTGCAGCCTATAGACAACCACACAATGACCAGAGGTCAAAATGCAGATGCGCTGCCACTCTTGAGACATTAGGTGTTATGCCTCTGTGCCGGAAATTACAGGGCCGTACATTACCACCTGACCGGAACACGATAGTGATGAACACTACCATTTAGCGGCAAGTATATTAGGTAATGCGGTAGTGCCTACGCCCGCGAGCTCCGTCACTGGAGCTCTACCACCAGTAAAAATTATTCTATTCTATAGGCCCGAAACTGCAGGGCCCAAACTCTATCTTACTTACTCAAAGCTTATCGATAGCTGAACATTACCTCCTACTAGCAACTGTGAGCCCGTAGAATCCATTAGCTGTCGCAACTGCAGTGACAACATACGAAGAAAAGGCAGTTCCCTCTGAAAAGGTTGGCGGAGATACTTTAACAAAATGGCAAAATAAGAAAACTGCCGGCCAATTTTATCAGAAAATGAGGTAGGTACATTGTACGTGTCCTACAATGCCCCGACAATATTTCATCTTCCGATTCATTACCCAGCCTTTTTGAAGGCTGTAGTTCCCTTTCCCAACCTTCGTCATGCACCACATGTGAAGGTAGGCACAATGAAAACCCGAACTTGTTTTTGAACTATGGAAAACAGGATATATGATATGTCACATCAAAGGAAAGGAAAATTATTGTAATATCGATATAATAACATTAAAAAAAATGTCCCTTTTTATTGAAAAGAAATTGATAGAAGGGAAAAAGTGATAATGATTACAAAAAAACCTAACTAGCTAACTAGGGATATCTCCGACTTCGAAGAAAGGATATTTTATGAAATAATTTACCTAGTGCAGCGAAGATTATTTCTTTATTATACTCTATACTATGAAGATTAGATCTATCTCGCCTCTGTTCCCCGAAAGGGTAAAGCAAAAATAAATTATTTCACACCGTTATCTCTGATACTCGTAGTCACCGACGCGGGAATTGACTCCAGGAACCCAGAAAGTTTAGAGGCCCATCTGTTTCACATCATCACACATCATTGAATTGTGGGTGTGGGCATGTCATTTATGGTTGAATGCATGGATTTACGAGTATCTCTGCCTACCCTTTCGAGGTGAAGCTACGTTTCTTTAGTTACAATTTTTGTAATCAGGACACCGCTTCGTCCCAACGTCGCTTTCAAGTTTTCGTGGTCTCGGGCGGACTGAGGAAAAATACCACCGCCTACCTTTTCTGGCGGATTTCCCGGGACTCCTTTATGTGATAGCAATAAGTTATGACTGCAAATGAATTTAAGGGAAAAATACGCTTTGATAGTTTGTACGATAAGGTTTTAACGTGACACATTTTTCCACGTATTTCGTTTTACCACAGTACTCGTTTTTCCCTTCAGAAGGGATTTTATCCGAAATACATTTCTTAGTAGATATTATAGATATTTAAATTACAACAAATCACTGATCGCCAAATTTCAACTCGATTTGTCTAGTTTTTTCTGACGTGAAAGCGCCGCAAACACCTCTTTGTTAGTTAGGTAATACGGAGAATATAACTTTACATTTCTGCTGAATCCGTTGTAGACATACGGGATTAAGATCATGACGGTTTAAGATCACATTACGTATTCATAGTAAATCACATCAAGTATCAACTACAAAAAAAAAACATACATTTACTCTATAAAGAAAAGTTATCGCTCTTACATAGTAAGGAGTGTTTTTTTGTGAAAAATATATTATAAAACATCTAAAATGCGTACGGGTCTAGTGTTGTTTCCTTGGTAAAATGCATTTTTTAAATTGTTTTATATTATTTCGCATTAACACATGCTTGTGAAATATATTAATATTATTAATAGGCCGCGAGTTCGAGTCTCGCCTGAAGTCAATTTTTTCTTTCCATTTTTCTTTAAAAATAAAATATATTTCACAAGCATGTGTTAATGCGAAATAATATAAAACAATTATTAAGGGTAAAAGCGACTTCTTTACGATATTCAATAAACTGAAAAGTCTATTATATCGGTTGCCTAACTAGCATAGTTGGTAATAGATGGCGCTGCTACCATAAAACAATGCAATAGATGTGAAGGAAAGATTTGACAAATCGGGCAGGACTTCAGTAGCTCAATTGGAAGAGCGACTGGACTAGATTCCCAGTAGGCCGCGAGTTCAAGTCTCGTCTGAAGTCAATTTTTTCTTTCCATTTTTCTTCAAAAATAAAATGCATTTTTTTACCTTTCTCTTAGCATATTTGGCATATCATATATATATATAATATTCATATTGGTGCTATTTCTACATACTCCATCACTTTCCCATAGTTCCATAGATTTCATAGTCCGAGTTTACATCATAACATCCCCGTCATCATATGTGATGCATGACAAAGGTTGAAAAAAGGCTGGGTAATGAATCGGAAGATGAAATATTGTCGGGACGTCGTTGCAAGGGCATTGTAGGACGCGCGTACAATGTACTTCATTCTCTAATAAAATTAGCTGGCAGTCTGTTTATTTTGCTTTGATAAAGTACCCAACTCTACAGACCTTTTGAGGCGGATTTCCCGTTTATGTGTGCGTTTGGAATGAGCTGCGAATGAGTTCTATGAGTTCTATAACAGACGCTTTGTTAGTTATGTAATCAGTTAACGAATAGTCATAGTGTATTTAAATAATGTACTTACAACTTGGCTTTTCTGCGAACTTACGAGTTATATGCGTTTACGAAGAACGTCTTGCAAATATTGCTACAAAATCTAAAATGAGCAAAATGTATTAGCTAGCTGATCACTCGCTATTTTATTTATATTTTTCTCGGAATCAGGAGTAAACAATAATAATGAACATTGAAGCTTCTTATCATTCATCTTAATTTCAGAAAAACTTGATATTGAAAAGCTTTAACGACTTGGTTTTAAGTTTAATTTCTTCAAACGCAAAAACCTCCGTGAAAAAACTTTCTAAGAGAACAAGATAGCGGAAGTGGCTAATCTCGAGAGTTAAGATAAAATTAAGTGTTGAAGTTTGAAGAGCTCTTATGAACCTTTCAAACTTCAAGCCTGGGCGTGCGCTACATCGATAAGGTTAAGCACCTACAAGCAATACCGTGCAAATTTACTTTCTATATTTTCTTTTACAGAAGCAAAATACCTTAGGCATCAGAAGTAGTAGCTCATTATGGTGACCTTTGGAGTCCATTATGACCAGCAATACCTTACTATAAACGATGTGATCTGCAGGAATGCTTGCAACAATTTCATGAATTAAAACAAAGTATACCAGAGTGGATCTCATCCATTAATCCAACTTGTATGAAATGTTATAACCAGAGGCATAGAGTGTCACATCACAATACAATCACCTCTGTCTACAGGCGTGGTGCAGAGCCATAGGTGCATTTAAGGGTACGCCCTTAAATATACCTATGGCTGTGCACCACGCTGTAGAGGCAGCACCGCGTTACTTAATCTATATACAGCTAAATGCTAATGTCTAGCGCAAGCATAGGTGTATTTGAGGACGTATCTAAGCAGCACCACATTACTTAATCTACCTACCGCTAAACGTCTATGTCTGGCGATACCGTGTTTCAGTTAAGTGGAAAAGTATGGTCCCACAATTCCAGAAGTTTATTAGATGCGAAGGAAAATTTTCCTTGGTCTCAGGAGTGGCTACTGGAACTATTAGAGTGTCCTTATTTCAGATGTATAAAAATATTTTACGCTCATGAATTAAATATTTTTTCTATGGCAGAACAACGACGTTTGGGTCTGTTAGTATAAAATGTGTTATATTCTGCTATTTAAAGTTGTTTAGAATTCATTTTACCTGCATAATGGAAATTTTATGGAATGCCTTAACAATACGGAAAGAATGTTGAACGTTACCGTTACGATACAGTGACGTATCGACTTGTGGGCGGGACATTCCATCATCATAATAATATTTTGTTTGCCGATCCATCATTTGTCGACGTCAAAGTTGAGGGTGCAGCCGAAGTCCGCCAACTGTTTGCTGACACTCCTTTGTGATTTAATATTTATTACTGTTTACCCGTTTAAGCTTTAACATAATACAAGCGTCTAATCACCGCATATATGTAGTAACCATATATTGCAGCTTTTATAGTAAATAGTGTTCACAAATAAAGCAATAATTTACCAATTTTACAGAAATGTATTATTTCAGTCATCCGTTAGTTCTGAAAAACTTATCTTTGAAATCCAAAAATAAACAAGATGTATTTAAATAAAATGATCGAACTTTACACAAAATATTTGACAATTTGCTGACTGGACATGCCGCAAGCTGCAAGTTATTATTGTTTAAAATAAAACAATAATAACACCAATTATTTAAAAGACGTTTACCTACGAGAGCAAATGTAACCAGCGAGAAGGCGTAAACTAGTAAACCAATAAATATAAGACTTGCTTGCCATCTGCCGTACATAATAAAAAACATAATCATATTGTATAGAATACAAAAATTGTTGTTAAAATAATTGTAAGTAAAATACTTCATAAGTTACAAAATGAATATAATCTACAGAAATAAGGCAAACAACATTTTTCAATAATAATTCCTGGACGATATTCATATTTTCATATTTAAGCATGATAAACTAGCGTCAGTCCAGCAGAGCACTAAAGAAAATGAATTTGAATATCGGCGCGGCGGCATGCCAGCAAAGTTTGTCCATTTGGTGATGAGAAGTTGTCATAAAATTATAAAGGGTCCCGTCAATCCTGCTGAACTAACTTCCAAGTAAATCTATCCATATTAAAATTTAGCTTTGTCATCTTAGGCGTTACGTCGAAATATATAAGTACTTAATGCTCCGAGAAGTTGTATACTTAAGTAGGAATCGAACTGTCTGGTTTGTTTCTTTAGTTGTTTTCTGGTCCGATCTAATTTATGTTTATTTTATGATGTGTAACTGTTCAAATAGATTGGTGTCCCAATTTCTAAATGGTGCATTCACTCCCTGTTTGTTTATCAAAATGAGTTTTAAGAGATGGTATGATGGTATGATGGTGATGGTAGAGCTCCAGTGACGGAGCTCGCGGGCGTAGGCTCCACCGCATTACCTAATATACTTGACACTAAATGGTAGTGTTTAGCACTATCGTGTTCCGGTCAGGTGGTAATGTACGGCCCTGTTATTTCCGGCACAGAGGCATAATACTTTAGGCCTGAGGAGTGGTAACGCATCCGCATTTTGACCTTGGTCTTTGTGTGGGTGTCTATAGGCTGCAGTCATCACTTAACATCAATGTGAACTTCATGCTTGTTCGCCACTTCCATTACATAAAAAAATGACAATAATGCAGGTACTTGCATTAGCTGGCTCTAATAATCCTTTGATAAGCAAATTCACGGTTGTATTTTGCGTTTAAATAAAATATAATTTACGACACAGTTTTTATTTTTTTTTATTTTTTTTTTATTTTTGACAAGTAAAAAAAACGAAACTGTAAGAATTTCGTATAAAAGTAAAGTGATCAATATTTTGTTTGAATGTCGCCGCTCCATAGATTTGAGCAGCAACCGCTTTCTCATCGCACTGCATACCTACGTACTGTCACTGGACACCATAGAGCAACACGGGCCACAGGCCGCGGTGGATCGGAGGGGAGTAGCCATATGCAGGCTTTCCCCTCTGTCAAAGTACAAGACCAAATGGTCCTATGCCTGTCGATCAGATATTTAAATGTGTGCGCGAAATTGTTTATGTATTTTGTTAAAGTCAAGGTGTGTGTTTCGTAATAATAGACGATTTTTGTAGTGTGAGAGTGTGTCACACGTATTTCCCCCCGCAAGAAATGTGGTATTGCTCTATGCTGGACACACACACTGCCGACTCCTCGGATATTATAGTTTCCACACAGCAGTCCTACGGAATCATTTATATTATTCAGACATACTTACATACTATCCACGATTAAAAGCTCTTATTTCTTTAAAGTAAGCTAACAGTAGGGAAGCCCAAGGAATTTAGATTCCGTTATTGTGGACTATTATTTAAAACTCGTGCATTGATTTGATTGCGTGCAGAGTCAAACGAAAAATAAGATTATTCAGTAAAAAAGTAGAATATGAAAACATTTTTTATGTTCATAAAGTAGGTTGAAATAACTGGAGGCCGCGAGAAGTGGTCAAGTTGCGGCAGGCGAGGGTTGGAAGTATTTCACGGAAACGCTTAGCCACAAAGGCTTTCACGAAGTTTTGGAGCAACAAAAGAAACGGGGCGGGTTCACCGCGTCAAACTGTGACCATCGATTTTTTTATAAGAAGACACAAATATTTCGATCATAGGCAGAATTGAAAACAAGGTTTGTTATTTTTTGTTGTGTATTATTATGGTACTTATATATAAATGTGTATCCTACCATGCTAACTATATGGGTGCCAAACTTGGGCATTGACAGAATTGAAAAAAAATCAGAATGGAATGGAGAGAAGCACAATAGGAGTTCAAAGAAAAGACCGAGTTAAACTAAAATGTATCAAAAGCAAATCAAAATTTAAGAATGCATACACAACATACAGGTGCTTAAAGTGAAGATGGACTGGGCATATAATAGGAGAGAAGAAGGAGAAATGTCTGAAACTAATAACTGAATGGCAACCATGACACAGCAAAAGAAATCCAGGTAGACAAACTTGCAGACGGGAAGATGACATCAGAAAAATAGCAGATCCAATGTGGGCCCGTATAGCGAAAGATAGAACAGAGTGGAAATCTTTAGAGGAAGCATATGTCGAAAGACAAGCTGCGACGTAGAAACGATCCTTTGTTTGCATACCAAGGAATTGTTTGTAAATACGAGTGTGATTTCCTTTTCCGAAATTGTTTTGTTCTCTTTTTGATGGGATGTCGTTTTTTTTTATTATCATTTTAGTGATAAGCTGTGGACGGACAGATGGCCATGGCTTATTTATAAAAGTTCCTTGCAAGCTACGGAACCCTCACACAGATTTACTTATACTAATACCCAATGTAATGGTTCGTAAATCGCAAAGCTACCAAATGATAGTATTCAGCACCATCGCATTCATAATAGGTAACTGCATTACCATTCATAAGAAAGAATAAGAAAGCTCTGAATAGTAACATTTTGATGTCTTCAGACTGCGGAATTTACTCACCGTACCTAAACTGAATGCTTCTAATGTAAAATGTTTGTTACAAACTTACAGGGCTTAAGATCTAGTATAACCATCATTAAAGAACCTTGACAAGCTAAATTTGCTTAAAGTGTTTGAAGAGAAATTATTGTTCAACAAGATTGTCTTTTTCTGCTGGAAGAAAACATACATTAGGCCTCAAAAAGGAAAACATATTGATGTCATTGGGATTCTGAATAATTCACTTACTATAAATGCCTTACTATATATTATAATAAAATTTGAGCGTACATAGTAGTAGAATCGCAACTACATGCTCAAGTTTATGTACGTAGGTATCTAAAAACCTAGTTTATCCAAGCTAGTGTTATAATTCATACACTTGAATCTTATAAAGTTCAACTTTAAAATTTATACTCATAATAAAGAAAAGAGGCAAAAGATTAACATACGAGTACCTACATAATATTAGGTTGGGGAAAAAGTTTCTTCGCATTTTTAAAGATAATTCAAAACATTTTTAATATAGTTTATTTAAATTTAACTAAAGTATGTATATACCATTTTGTTCAATAACCTTTTGCCATCTTGTAGGTAGGGACATGATCCCATTGCTATAAAAATTTTGGGACTTCTCATCAAAATACCGCGACAAGTGGATTTGGCAGTCCTCTCGTGATGTTAACCTAACATTGCATAAAGAATTCTGAAGAGACCGAAACAGGTGGAAATCTGAAGGTGCAAGGTCAGGACTATACGGCGGATGCATTAACACCTCCCAGCCAAACTCTCTTAATTTTTACTGAGTGGCTATATTATGTTTGGGGGCTTTTGTCCAGCTGTGAACGTCTTTTGGCTGAAATTACGATGTGAATGAATAATAAATATTAACTTTCGAAAGAGATTTTACATAGTTCTGTGTTTATAGTCGGTTTATATTCGATAATCCTTTTTTGTAGTAAAATTATAAAATGTATCGAATTTCTTCATTAGATTCACTCATCTTGACAGTACGAAAAACAAATGAAAATCACACATTTGCCTAATTTGAATTTGGAATTATGTTCTTTAAAATTTTAACTTTCAATGATACCAAAACCAGCCAGATACAAATACTACAGCCAAAGAGATTTTATTACAAGTTCATACATACTATAATGCGAAAAGACTTTTTCCCCAACCTATTATATTATATCTTTCCCCGAGCCGCAAATTTCAAAGCCAAACTAAACACGGACACAACAGTAGTATTATTTAAAATATTATTCACTACGAATAACTCTTATTACTGCAATATTTATGAAAATCAATTCGAATTCAGAGTGCTGAACAATCGCTCAAACTCATATTAAGACTTCATCAAACTTCGGCTCGTCTTCGGTCGCCATATTAATTTTCACTCTTACCAAAAACTTCTAAATTTTGTAGTCGCTGTAGAGTCTCGTCGCACATCCTTTTAATAATTACGCTTCAGGCACTTCTAGCAATTTCAGTTTGTCGAAGTTAGATGATGGTAAAATAAGCTTTTACATTGTGTATAGTTGTCAAAACATTTAGTTATATTCAGCGACATAAAATTGTTTTTATTCCTATTGCCTATTGCCAAAAACCTCTTGGGCGCCCACTACTGCAGCTAAAATACAGTCTTTTATTAGCAAATGCACCTATTTAAAGACCATTAGAAAATGTAGTGGTGTCAATAAAATATTATTTTTTCTTCGTTTTACATATAACCAAAGACAACAAACTTTATTTATCCGCCAGTCATGACTGCAGGCGTAAAATCCAAAAACAGACGACTAAAACAAAAATAAATATAAAATACATTATACACAACATATAACTCTTATTATTGCGGTAGTCGTGAAAATCAAACCATATTCAGAGGCCTGAGCAATCGCCCAAATTCATATTACGACTTCATCAAACTTTGGCTCGTCTTCAGGCGTTACATTAATTTTCACTCCTGTCAAAAACTTGTCAAATTTGCAGACGCTGAAAAGTCTCATCGCGTATCCTTTTAATAATTACGCTTTTGGCACTGCTAACGATTTCAGTTTGTCTAAGTTCTTTGATGTTGAAAATGCTTGAGTACGTCGTGCAGATTTGTTTTGCTATATTTTGTGACATAAAATTGGAAAACGGCATTTAAAGTAAGTGAATTATTGCTCAAAATCAATACAATGGCACTATTTCAATATTTTAACTGCAGGTACAGTTCACGTAACCTCTATATATGCAAAGAGAGGATTTTTCTGTCGTGTTTAGGTTCCCCCGCACCCATATTAGCAAGTGAAAGCTATTGAATATGCGCGGTCGCTCAATAGCCACCAGGACGTCGACCCGTAAGTAAATTAAATTATCTGTGTGTGAGCGGTAACGAAAAAAATTCCAAATTGCGCTATAAAGTAGTATAGAAGCAAGAACAGACATAACAATAAATAAAAAAATAATACGCTTACACACACACTTACATACACTAGGTATAATCCTGTGTCGTGGTAGCCGTTATACACACTCTACACCTACACAAACACACACACACAATCCGAAACAAATATCTGTAGGCCATACAAATATTTGTCCCAGTGCTGGGATTGAACCCGAGCGACCCTTCGAATCAATCGGTCGTCACACACCGCTGAACAAACCGGGTCGTCAAAGACTAAGATAATAGTCGTTAAAGACAATAGTTTTAGGATAACATCATCATGAAAAATTGACGAAATTATGTACCTACCTACCAATGTTAGGATAATATTATTGCTAAGCAAATAAATAATTCACGAATTCTGGGTTCGAACTTCAATGGTACTTTTATTATGCTAAGGGATTCTCAATTATCGACCAGTTAAGCTTGATCCCCGAAAGTTTTATTCTTAAAGTGATTTCGTATTATTACGATACTCAACATTAGCCTATTTATATTGGTCCTCTTAAAACCGCAATATTAGCATTTAATTTCTTAGCTTTGTTCAAATCCTAATAATGCGTCTAATGGAAATCGGCTTGTATTGTTTATTTACTTTCGGCGGGCCCGTACCTTGACGCCTTATTGCGATACAATTTAAGAACCGCCGATACGTGTTTAATTTGTTCACGTGGCAGAAAGTACGTAAAAACTTGATATGTTCTTAGGTTTTCGCGAGCTACACTCATTGAAATAAAACTGTTTTTACGGATTTATCTCGCGTATATTAAACTAAAATGATAAAAACTACACAAATAATATTATTTTTCGCAATAACACATGCTAGTGAAATATATATTTTTTGAAGAAAAATGGAAAGAAAAAAATGCGACAAAAGCAAAAAAGCGACAATTTTACGATATTTATTAAATTGAAAAGTTTATTATATCGGTTGCCTACTAGCATTGTTGGCAATAGATGTCGCTACTGCATGAAATGTGAAGGAAAAAATTGACAAATTAGGCGTAGACTTCGGTAGCTCAGTTGGAAGAGCGACTGGACTAGATACCCAGTGGACGCAATGGCGTCTCGCCTGAAGTCATATTTTTCTTTCCATTTTTCGTTCAAAAATAAACAATAATAAATTCAGTTTCCGTAAACGGTCATAGTACAAGTAGATCTACGCCCACTGGTCCTGCTTTTTATGATTGTTGATGGTTTCGTTTAAATAATACACGATTTCTGTAAAGATGATTACAATACATGTCATTGTGTTCTCTTTAATTTTCTTAAAACCCACGACGAGATCTCAAGGTCTCAATATCTTCCAAAAAGCCTGCTTGAGGGACCGGCATCCCAAGAAAATTTTGGATCTGCTACTGTAATACTGAATACGAATAAATACGATTATTTTCCCGAGTAAAATATAATGGCATATGACATTTTAGTCAAAAGAAAATTCTACGCGCTGTAGAATTCAATATTACTTATAATAATATGAAAAATTATAAGTAATAGGTACTTTTGTTTTCAAACGATGAATCTTGCTTAAGATAATTTCAATACGTTTTTTTTTTCTCTTCTTTAACTATTATGCCGCACTGGACTCTCGATGGTTAACTGGAAAAGAGAGCTTTTAGAGTTAAGTTCGCCGATGTTTTATATTGTGGCAATAAAGTATTAAATAAATAAATTCAATAATAGGTGACGTAGGCGGCTCTTAATTTAAAATTTCGTACATACGCCCAAAAGTTACATTCTCAAGGACCAATCTAAGCACAATTTTTTTCTGTAAGCACGCATAAATGAAAAAGAAAGATATAAATAACCTGTCCTTGCCATTGACTAAATTCAGAACGCCCAATATGGACGGGTAAAAGGATTACGTCTATTTTTTTATCTACACCAAGTTCTTTATTGAAAGTGTGAATTAACCAAAAAATGGAAGTAATCTCACAGTGGAGCCATGAATTTGGAGTTACTGTACATTCTCGTAAGTGTCAAGCCGTCATCTTGGTCAGTAAATTTCTCCTTAATTGATCGGTCTGAAGTTTGCATTTTACTAAAATACCTTTTATATATTTGTTGAAGATGTATTTTTACTGTGAATAATTTTACTACAAATAACTTATGATAAATAAACACTAAAATATTTTAGTAGATAGTTTATTTACCAAATGATTATAATAGGTACGGGGTATACAGGGTTAATTGAAATTAGCGCATCACTTCTTGCATGCAGCCTCTCTTCATCAATCCCATAGAATATCAATCCCAACAACATTTATTCTACAACTTTTTAAATATATTTTTTTTTATATAATGGAAGTGGCAAACAAGCATGTAGTTCACATTGATGTTAAGTGATGACTGCAGCCTATAGACACCCACACAAAGACCAAGGTCAAAATGCAGACGCGTTACCACTCCTGATGCCCAAGGTGTTATGCCTCTGTGCCGGAAATTACAGAGCCGTACATTACTACCTGACCGGAACACGATAGTGCTGAACACTACCATTTAGCGGCAAGTATATTAGGTAATGCGGTAATGCGCGAGCTCCGTCACTGGAGCTCTACCACCAGTAAAAATTTAAGTAGTCCCAATCAAAATAATCTTTTTGCCTCTGAACTGGCAGTATTTACTCTGAGCGTAGGTATCTATCGTGTATAAAGTTATAAAAATGACTATTTATACCTACCTATTCAACCTCGAGTCTTGCTCGCACTAGGGTGTAAGCTCTCACAAGTAGCTTATTCGTAAAGTGATTTGTGTGCCATTTTGAAAAGTATGCAAAGCTTTTATGGTAATATGTTCTATTGTGATATGTTCTTAGGTTTTCGCGAGCTACACTCATTGAAATAAAACTATTTTTACGGATTTATCTCGCGTATATTAAACTAAAATGATTTTTAAGATCAACCCGACGTTTCGGTCGCTTTTCAGCTTCCGTGGTCCCGGGCAGACTGAGGTGACATTTGTCTGACAGAAGTTTGAAAAAATTATATGTAGCTACCTCCATCGATTTCGTTAACACCTTGCGTAGCGTTCAGGATTAACATAATAATGACTTATGGCATCTTGAGGTCTTGCAGACTGCTGCGGCTGGGATTTAATCTTGCTAAGTATGGGATCCCATGATGTTGATAATCGCCATCCATCTTCTCTATTGAAATTTGGGTGTTTTTTAATTTCAATAGCCTCGCGTACCATTCGTGGAATGGGTTTGTGTTCTCTAGCGAGTATTTGAATTTTATCAAACCGGATATAATGGTTCGGCTTATCCGCTATGTGTTCACAGACTGCAGACCTCCCTGTTCTTCGGATTTTGACATCAGCAATGTGCTCTTTAACGCGGGTGGATACAGCTCTCACGTTTGACCAATGTATGAGAGTCCACAATCACAATCTAATTTATGAAGCGCGCATGGCCCAGCGGCTGGTGTAGATCGTAAGATTTATAAATGCCAGAATTTTTTAATGGAATATTACTTTTAATGGGACTTAAATACTGATGAATCTTTTTATATGGTTTGAAAACTGTTTTAATGGAATTCTTTTTTAAAATGTTGCTAATTTTATCTGTGACACCCTTAACGTAAGGTAGTATAGCTGGTTGTCGTTCTTCTGTAGGTGGTTTCACGCGGCCTCTGTGACGGACGGGTGGTACATGGAGCTTGTTGTTATGTAGCACCTGGCGTAGGTGCTTCAGCTCCCCCTGAAGATGGTGGTCGCCATAGATGCCTCGTGCTCTCTGAAATAAAGATGAGCCAACGGCAGATAAATGTGCCGGGTGATGGTGTGAATCACCATTAAGGTACCTATCAGTATGGGTAGACTTCCTAAACACAGTGTGACTGAGTGTGTTATTGGTTTTTCTAATTAATAAAGTATCTAAGAAGGCTAATTTATTGTCCTGTTCCAATTCCATAGTGAATTTGATTTTATGGTGTATGGAATTGAGATGTGAAAGAAAAACAGAAACATTATTGCTATCCAATATGGTGAATGTTCTATTGTGGATTGGGAGGGTTTTGTACCTATAGTCTGCTTTTGAGTGTTTAGTAACGATTTACAACTAACTAACTAACAACTAACAGTCACTTATAAAATTAAGAATAAATTAAGTCATTTAAAGATTTGATTAAGTATCATTTTAAGATTAAATTAGGTAATTGCCATTGGATTCTTCAACGTGGATATAAATGTGTCGAGTTTGATTTTAAATTATTAATTGTGAGAAGTACTGTGAGTGATAAAGAGGATGACTGAAGATAAATATATAATATTATGCAATGATGTCATCAAATTTCAACTTTCAGCTCAATGTTTGCGAACGACCGGACAGACAGACAAACGAGTAAAGTACCTAAAGAGGAAAGTAAAGACGCTTACATTCACGGCCCCACTAGATATCAACATGTATCGCGGCTGCTGTTGTACACTCACACAACACATACATAATTACCCAGACCCGAAACAAATATCTGTAGTCCATACAAATATTTCCCCCGAACCCGCGACCCTTAGAATCAATCGGTCGTCTCACACCGCTCGACTAACTGGATCGTCAGTCTCGTCAGAAGATCTTATAAGGATTCGAGATTTTTTCTTTTTGAGTTACGGCAACCCTAAAAGGTCTCTTGAAATATTGTGCTACGCCTGCCACTTGGGTACGAAATTAAGTACATTTTAAGTGTAGGGGGTTGTTTCATATTACTGAAACGGTACCTCTCTCGTCTCATCATTGTCCGCACTAGAGACTCTTGACAACCCTCAAGATCCGGTTTTCGCAAAATAAATTCTGGAACGCGATACTTCGCAATGTTTTGGCTATCTTGAAATATTCCCGTTCATTTACTCCTGAACGTAATATAATAGGTATAATATAAGCACAGTCTAAAGAAAACGAACATGTTAATTACCTACAGTCATCCAACGAACGTGTAATGTCAGTGCAATCGTGCGGGGCGCGCGACGCGAGGGACGGAGGGGGCGGTACCAAGTGGCCCATACAAAAACTATCATCTACTTGGGACTTAGCGTTAAGGGGTGCGAGATTTAAAAATTATTTTACTAAGTTTTTGGAAAGATGATATTGAAAAATTTGATGTCAACTTTACTGTTAATATTTTATTCTAATTTTCATTTATTAATAATGTGTTATATTTTACACAAAACGAAAAAATCTTTAAATAAAACTCTAAATATTTTTTTTGTTTGTATGTATTTGATATTCGGATTATATTGCATGGAGTTCAAAACGTATGGATGAATATTAGGATCGGTACATTACAATTGTTAGAATTCTGGCGTACTGATAGACCGCCCAACTGGAATACTGGTAGATTGATGATAGACTGGTAAATTGTTGATAGGTTGAGATATTTATAGTTTGATAGATTTTTACATTTTCTGGAGGCTTCCCAGTACCTCAAAGTTTGGTAAAGTGCCCGGAGATCTCAATCGGCTTGCCGCCTGTTACATGGGCCAAAACGTTACCGGCGAATCTAGGATGTATGCATGAATCCGATTTACCTCTCCCTACCTCTTAGGGGATTACAGGCGTGATGTTTTTAGGATTTTTATATATGTTCAACGTAAACTGACGCGTTACAAACAACGTAAATATAAACCAAAAACGTGACAACCTTAATGAATTTGCGTTTTTATGGGTGAAGGCGGCATATTGCAAAACTTCAAAGGCGATATACTACTGTATGTACGTATACTGTGATATAAGTATGAATATATTGGATAACGTTACAAATTAATTGAGATGAAATATATCCGTTGATCATAGCTTTGATAACAGACAATTTTTTTTGTGGTAGGTATTCTAGAGCCTAATAATAATAAAAATCATCACCCATTACAAAGTAGATCAAAATTCTCGAAAGGGCCTCTACGTGTTGGACCCCCCATGTCCCCGCGCGCGCCTGACAAAGGCCGGGGTTCAAATTGGACCCCGTCCTTTGAGACGTGAGACATAAATATTTTTTTTAAAGTCTTATTTGTTGTCATGGAAAGACTAAAGTGTGTGTCCACACCTGGCGAAAGTGTAGCGAATGTGCAGCTCGCTCACCAGCTGCCCGTGAGCTGCACGTGTACTTTTCAAGTTTAAGCGCCACTCCTGTGTCGCCTGCGCGCAATCTACGCGTCGTATGCGAGCGGCGCGCTAGAGGCTCGTGCGCTCCTATATTCTGTTATCTTTTAAAAATATGATTTTGTCACGTTGTTTCTTTGATTTTCATTTTATCAATAATAAATTAGCTAACGATGAAGCAGTTATATTAATAGCATTAGTGTGGTCCGACATCTTCGAAAGTAAATTTACTACTGAGCCAGTGAAAGGAACTGTAAGCGCTGGCATTGAGCGCGTACAGATCGCGCGCCGCGCGCTTTCACTATACAAGCCTTGTATAAGTTCGCCTCAGCTCGCGAGCCGGTCGGGAGCTGCACGTTCGCGGCGCAGGCGTCAGATGAAGACGCACCCTTACGATGACATAAATATTATACATTTTCCAACCGTGTTGATTGCTTAAAATGGTAATTTTTCTGAACGCATTCCATAACTTTGACTTAATAAATCACAAAAACTGGTTCTTACCTATTTAGTACATGACAAGCAGCCTCAATTTTTAATGTTTTATCTTTTTTTGTTTCAATCGAGTCTTTTATAATGCAAAGCGCAGCGGCATTTTTTTACGAATTCACTTCACATTCATTCAATTCACAAACTAAATGAGAGCATTTCATGCACATTATTTAAATATACTTAATAAATGATTTACAAACTGTCGATCAAAACTTCGAGGGCGATTATTTACTATTTATTTTATTATTCCCTGTGAACGTCAATATACTCGCTAGACTTTAATAGGACATAAGTAATCGTTACTAGTGAGGCGTGGGAGTATGCACCATAGTATCCACGGAATAGATAAATAAAGATGGAATGGTAATGTGGGCGTGGCAAGCGCACGACAACTATGCGTGTACACACACAGTTCGGCAGAACCATTCGTTCGCCGCTCGTAGTGTCGTGTAGACTGCTTCGAACGACGCATCTCTTGGTAAAATACCATGTAGTGCCAATTTTAACATGTAATATGAAACGTCAGACCTCCAGTATAAAGCGAGGAGGTATATCTTTTGATTGGTAAGTTACAAATAACATTTATTGTTACAATACTTCTAAAAAACATATAAATATACAAAGGAATATGAGTATTCGAACTTAAACTGCATTACTTAAACGTTACTGCTAGCGAATACATTGCTCGTTAAGCACTCGCTCAATTAACGCTATTACTGTCTCCGCTGGCAATGTACAGCATGTAATGCGTTCGCTACACTTCGACTAGTTTATTGGTGAGTATATTAATGTGTGCGTGCGAGTGTTATTTTCTACGGGCGTTACATACAAACGAATAGCTGCCCTGAGATTAATGTGTGGATGATTGTCGAGATGGTCACATTTGTGTAAGAAATTGCATGGTGGGAGAAAAGCGGTGACACTGGTTCTAATACTAAATTGAAGCAAAGGCCTTTCCATCCTTATTTATTTATTCCGTGATAGTATCTCAGTTCAGGTATGCATGAATGAATTTACGTTCTATCTACACCTGAGGGAAATACAATCGTGGTTTACGTGGTTACGTTTCGTTTATATTTCATACTAGTGGTTGCCCGCGGCTCCGCCCGCGTGTATGTCGCTTTTCACGTAACCCGTGGAAACTCATAAAATCATCCCATGGCATCCCACAGGAACATTTTTTCGGGATAAAAAGTATCCTATAATCTAAGTCAGCTAATAACCTATCTGTATAACAAATTTCATCACAATCCGTTCTGTAGTTTCGGCGTGATTGACGGTCAAACATCCAAACAAAGAAACTTTCACATTTACAATATTAATATTTAGTGTGATAAATTCCGTAATAAGAAGATTCAGCAGGCAAAATCCGGATGAGTGATTCGATTCAATTTAGAACGGCGCTTTTATTTCCCGGCTTTAGCTAACCGGATTATGCGCAGGTAGGCGTTGTCGAGGTAAGCTTCCGTCAAACATTGTTTATTTTAATTTGTGTACATCAACTGATTACACACAATGTACGAGCGGTGTTGTACAATATGATGAAATCGGATGGGTTCCATAGGGATTTGGAAGGGGTACGCATCATGTAGATTAAATAACTTATGTATATGTACGCCAAGTTTCTTACGGGGTAGGCTGAGAGCGTAGAGCGCAAGATATCCCGATCCTGACACACCACTGGTGGTTTTACTGATGGTAGAGCTCCAGTGACGGAGCTCGCGGGCGTAGGCACCACCGCATTACCTAATATAATTGCCGCTAAATGGCAGTGTTCAGCACTGTCGTGTTCCGGTCAGGTGGTAATGTACGGCCCTGTAATTTCCGGCACAGAGGCATAACACCTTAGCCCTCAGGAGTGGTAACGCATCTGCATTTTGACCTTGGTCTTTGTGTAAATGTCTATAGGCTGCAGTCATCACTTAACATCAATGTGAGCTGCATGCTTGTTTGCGACTTCCATCACATAAAAAAAACCACTCCTGCTTCTTCTACATTCATCATTCTCTTCATACATGCGCGCCGATTTCTTAGACTTTTGACCCCACCCTCGGACAGTACTTGACCTATTTCAGTCAAGGTAGGTCAGTCTTGGTCTTCCTGGGCCTCCGCAACCATCCACATTCGCATTGTATATCTGTTATGTCATTTGCTAATTAAACATTCTTTTTACATGCCTGAACCATAGGAGAATGTCTTTTCAATTTTTACACCGAGACTCTCATTCACTCAAAGCCTATTTTTTACATCTTCATCTATATTATACTAATATTATAAAGCTGAAGAGTTTGTTTGTTTGTTTGAACGCGCTAATCTCAGGAACTACTGGTTCGATTTGAAGAGTTTTTCACTGTTAGATAGCCCATTTATCGAGGATAGGCTATATATCATCACGCTATGACTAATACGAACGGAGCAGCGCGGGCGAAGCCGGGGCGGGCCGCTAGTATTATTATATACGTTAACTTCATATATTATTCTTATGCGATAAGTAATAATATATGAAATAATAATCCATCCAGTTGAACTACATTTTTGTTTGTCACCCTTATCACAAACATAAACTTACAAGATAACAGATTAGAAATCCATAAAATTAGTAATCGAAATTATATATAATATCCAATATCCCTACGTATAAACCAGGGTATTCGACATTGTTTGCTAATCTTCAAAAACATCATGAATTATGTATCGGCCGGCCATGCTAAACCTTTATTAGCTTTAGACAAAATTATGCTTTACAGTGTTAAATTACAGAGATTATAATCGCTTGTGTTTTTGAATCCTGATTATTTATTCCGGTTAGCTGCGCAGACACAATATTTTACTTAACCACATAAAATATTTATCGTATCCTATTATCGTATTCATCGTATCGTGGCCCATTTAAGTAATGCCTTTTAAAGAATAAAATAAATAAAATAAAATACGCTTACACTCACAGCCCTACACTTGGTATAAACCTGTGTCACAGTCTATCTACTGTGCCTGTGTCGTGGGTGCCGTTGTACACACACAACACATACACAAACACCCAGACCCGAAACAAATAGGTAGGCCATATGAAACAGCCATTCAAACAGTCGACACACACTGCTGGACCAACTGGCAGGCATTATAATATTGTCATCTCACTTACGATTGTCGTTTTTAAGGTTCCGTAGTAAACAAGGAACCCTTATAGTTTCGCCATGTCCGTCTGTCTGCCTGTCTGTCCGTCCGCGGTTTAGCGCAAAAACTATTGATACTAGAGACTTGACATTTGGCACAAGTATATATACCTTAATTACGCTGACAAAGTGGTAGAATAAAAATATGAAAAAAAAATATTTAGGGTAACTTCCCCTAACTTGCGTTACTTGCAACGCGCGGATATATTTTTTATTTTTGATTTCCATATAGTGTGGTGTGGTATCATTTGCAGCGCCTCTGTTAGAAATTAACGCAGCCGATATGATGATCAAAATTTAATGAAATGACTTCATGAAATGGTCAAGCTAATTTGATCGTTTCAGCAAGTGGCCGCCTATTTAACCAACCGCTTGTTAATACTCGTATAACAAATATTTTTTATTATTGATCTGTTCAAGGCAGACCATGGTGTGGCCAACGGACAGAGAAAATTATAATGAAGTGCGACTATTACATAAAATGATCGAACATTTTATCGTGCGGGCAATTATGCGATATAGCCAAAATAATATTGCACATCGAGCCTACGAAAGACAGAATCGGCTAGTTTCGACTTCGTGGAGCGTTATCTCTGTTGCACTTTGCCTACGTAAGCACTGATAGTTCGGTAATTGGACAAACCTTGATCAAAATGGTTGAAAAACGTCACGTGGGTAAGGTGCAAAAGAGATGACGCTCTACAGACCCAAAATAAGGCGAAGTCTCCTCCTAAGGTCGATGTGCAACATTTCTTGTTGTATACCGTACGACATAAAATAAATTCATGCATTCGATATCGATCAAACTGCCTCAGTAGCGTAGTGGTAGCAGGCCACTACTACTACGCTGGGGGTCCTGGGTTCGATTCCCGGGTCGGGGACTATCAGAGATAACGGTTTAAAATCCTTTATCTCTGGTTCTATTGGGATTTTTCCATTTTCTGGAAGTTTCCCAGTCCCTCGGAGTTTGGTAATGTGCCCGGAGATGGCAACAGATTCGCCACCTGTTACATGGGTCAAAACGTAACCGGCGAGTCGTGGGTGCTTGCGTGTATGGTTGAATGCATACATTAACCTCTGCCTACCCCTTCGGGTATTACAGGCGTGAAGTTACGAAGTTACGATGTCGATAAATTCCTACGAAAATGATAGAATCGTGCGTGCGTAAAATATAAAAGACAAGAAATAAAGTATCTACGTAACTAAGATTAAATCAATTAAATTCGGCAGTCGAGCCTCTGGCTATAGCCAATTATAGTAATTAAATAGATAGGTATTATATATTATGACGAGATTCATGATATTGACAAATAAAAGATCATCCAAATCGGTCCAGGTGTTTTCAAATTATCGCTGAACATACAAAAAAAATCCAAACGAATTGAGAACCTCTTACGTTTTTCGAAGTCTGTTTAAAAGAACTTATGCCTAGGTAGATACTTGTGCACTTACTATGTCTATGTACTATGTCTTATTCATGTACGACAGTAAGATATAATCATTTACAATTTCACGAATTTGCTAAGCTCTAGCTAACTAGATCAATGCACGAATGAAACACTCAAGTGTTTCATTTTGTGCAATTCTTAATTAAGCAGACATTCCTCTAAATCTAACTGTGGAATCTAATATCGTACAATCCCTTCAAATGAAATATCCTACCTTCCGTCTAATTAAATAAGGTTTGCAATTCAGGAGAAGTTTATTACAACCGACCTTAATTTTATATCACCAGCTACTTTTTTATGAAGGGAATAAATGCAAATTAGAATGAGGTAGGGTTTTTCACTGTTAAAGCAAATACATTGTATTGCTTAAATTTATTGATTGAATTACGTTTCTGGACTTTATGGAAGCTTTATTTTTTAGATGTTATGGAAGTGGCAAGCAAACATGCAGTTCACATTGATGTTAAGTGATGACTGCAGTCAATAGACACCCACACAAAGACCAAGGTCAAAATGCAGATGCATTACGGCTCCTGAGGCCTATGGTGTTATGCCTCTGTGCCGGAAATTACAGCGCCGTACATTACCACCTGACCGGTACACGATAGTGCTGAACACTACCATTTAGCGGCAAGTATGTTAGGTAATGCGGCGGTGCCTACGCCCGCGAGCTCCGTCACTGGAGCTCTACCCTACCACCAGTAGTAATTATTGTTACGAGTCTTATTCATAAGTAGTTTTATCTACATTTCTTTATGAAATGATCGTAGCGAACAATCTGTACGCTTGTTCGTCACCAGTCTGTAAAGAAAACACTTTCACATGGATGGTAATCTACACAAAAAGTAGAGGTCAAAATGCAGATACATTAATTATATCCCTGAGTTCAAAGTTGTTTTACTTACATTTGCATTGATCTTGCGTTGCGGGGGCAATCACTATATAGCCGGAACGCGATAGTACTGAACACTATTTGATGCCAGGTCGATCACAACACTGTCACTAGAGAGAAGTACCAATAGTAAATTATAAGTTTGCTTTACGAAGCTAAATGAGCCCCGCAGTTGAAAGATGTCTGCATGTCTTAACGCAGATGTGTTCCTTCTTGCTTATAATACTGATTACCACAATGAAGTTATAATCGGCATCAATAGCTTAGCGTGGCTACCGCAGACCAATCAGCCTTCATAAAGTGGCTACTAAGGGAGGAAACATTGTCTAGGAAAAGGCTTTTAATTAAAGACTTCTTGATCCAGTCGACGCGTATTAAGGCTTAACCATCATGATCTTGACCAGCGTCTAAGTGGAGAGCCCGACCCTATAACTGATTTCGTTTTTTGCAAGTAGGTACCTAGTTATTTATAGAGCAACTGTCAGTCTACATCAACTACAATTTGTTTTAGAGAGCAACATTAAAAAAAAATGTTTTCTAAGTGGACCACATCTGCAACAGAATAATCGCAGATTGGTGCAAAAATAAATTTGACATAAGCTACGAAATAAAAGATTAATATTATTTCGTTTTGAATTCGTGTACGAGATTAAATTAAAAGAATGACAAACAATTTCACATTGACATTGATAGATGAACGGTAAACTTTTGTACCCTATATATACTTATGTGTGTGTGTAGAGACATCTATAATATTGAAGTCATAATTTTATTTTGCATTTCTTCGATCATCATAATAATACGTTAGTTGTTATGTTCATGAAAAAGCTATAATTATGCGCAAGTAAAACAAAATTTTAACTACTTTTAGGAGTACCTATCTATTGAAAGGATTAACTAAATTCTGTCATTTATTACTCAAAAACCGACGGGCGCGGTCGGGTGTGTGATGGGTGACCGCTAGTGGCAAATTAAAAAGCGCGTTTCCGTGCTTCGGAGGGCGCGTTAAGCCGTCGGCCCCGGTTGCTATTGATAGATAGCAGTCGTTAAACCTTGTCGGTGGCCTAATGGGCGGTTTGAAAACATCCGACAGCGGGTTGGCCACTAACCCGTATCTCCACCAATCCGCATTGGAGCAGCGTGGTGGAGTAAGCTCCAGGTCTCCCGCCAAAAAGGGGAGAGACTCGTGCCCAGCAGTGGGACGTATAATGGGTTGCCATTATTATTATTATTATAACCAATTAACGAGCGAGATATATTTTATTTACCTATGACATCGAGCTCTATTATTTGAGCTCTATCACTAGGGAATAGTTGGGTAAAATTGTATTCGTAGTAAAAAATCTAAATAGTCTAATTTAGATTTTTTATAACTACGCAATGGATTCTCGGAGAGAAGAAGTATCAAAATTATGACTTGAAAGGAAAATTCTAATATGTCTGGTAATCATTGGTAGGTTGGTACGATTTATTGAACAATGTCGAATAAAATTAATTAGATGGGATGCGGTAAATTCTTGTGCGAAAAACTATTTGCCAAGTGTTCCCAATGAAATAATACTGGAACGAGAGGCTGTACAAGCGTCCGTTGAAAGGAGAGATCAGTTGCAGTAAATAAACCATGGCATGACGTTAACCACATGTGTATGTATGTGTACGTTTTAGCGTTATATCATGGCTATATACTGAAGAGGTAAAAATATTTTAAACATTGGAAAATGTTCATTAATTTCTCAAGATAATATTTCAAAGCTGTGACACTTTGTATCTTTTTTTACAAATTTTGAGAAGATCCTTTCAAGTCAATCGACCCACTACTTTTGAGGAAACAAAAACAACGCCTTTTCTTGATCTTATAAAGCTGCCGTTTTTTCCTCCGCTACGGAGCCCAATAAATGAACACCTTTAACTAAAAATGGGGCGGAATTAATTAGATGCGATGCGGTAATACTTCCGTGTAGATTCTGTTTGGTAAGTGTTCCAGACGAAATGATAGCGGGTCGAGAGGCTGAGCAAACGCACTTTGAGGGGAATGAGATCAGCTGCATTCAATCAGTAAGATAAACTGCGGTACGGTTAATCACATTTTCATCAACTTATTATTCTATTCTCCTGGTTGTTAAAATTGCTCAGGTAAATATTATATAAGACTAAAATCAATTGTAAATTGAGCTAATTGTGTTTTTAAATCCACGCAAACATCCATTCACGAGTGCTAATCGTGAATCCATACAAATAAATAAAATTGGAGTGTCTGTTTGTAATATTAAAATAACCACTTTTTACTAAATGCATATGTATGTATACACGGTACATATACCAAAGCAACATTTATACAATTTTTGTCTGTCGGTCTGTTTGGCGGGGCTAATCTTGGTAACGGCTGGACCGATTTTGACGGGACTTTCACTGGCAGATAGCTGATATAATCATAGAGCAACACGGGCCACCGGCCGCCACGGCGGACTGGAGGGGAGTAGCCATAGCGTTTATTACCGATACAAAACAGTCTGTCATTTTTTGCGGGGGGAAATGCGTGCGACACACACGCACACTACGAAAATCGTCTATTACTACGAAACTCACACCTTGACTTTAACAAAATACAGAAACAATTTCACGCATACATTTAAACATCTAGGCGACAGGTATAGGCCTATTTGTAATACATATGATGAAACAGGATCATTGATCTATACAGGATCATTTGAAACCAGCGCATAATTCTTAATTCTTTGGCTCATCAAGACTTACACTTTTGTTCTGCAACTTTTTCTGATTCAATTTTTTTTATCAAACAAAAAATAATGAATAGAATTTGCAGTTCTAAAAGTTCTTAACTTCACGTTACGTAAACAGCTGACGTCTGTACCTATGTAAAAATATACTTAAGAATCGTAGTGCTAACAATTGATAGAATTGAAGTCCCATTTGAAGCGATTTTATTTCTTATCATGTTATGTACTGCGTTTTGGCAAAAGTCATAGAACAAAAGTTGTTAGTCTTAACGTACATAACTCACCTTTGACGATTTATGCGTTAGATATATTTAACCCTGTATAATAGACATTTCCACCCCCGTTGAACACTCCCGTTGATCTAGAATGATAAATATAGCAAAAAGAACAAATAATAAACCAAAAAAGCAGAAAGAATCGTAAGTAGTCGTTACGAAACAGTCTGCTACCTTTCGATGTACTGAGACAATTTTGTTTGTCCCTTAATCCAGTTAATATTTTTGTTAAAATAATTTCGCGAAAAGTAATAGAGAAAGTAGTAATCGGTATATCGCTCACCGATCGCATTCGTAATGAAGATGTAAGAAAGAGGCTTTGTGTGAATGATAGTATCGGCGTAAAAACGAAAAAAGGTATGCTCCGATGGTTCGGGCATATAGAAAGAATGTCGAATGAACAAATGACTAAACAGATATACAATGCGAATGTGGATGATTGCAGAGGCCCAGGAAGACCAAGACTGACCTGCCATGACCAAATAGGTCGAGTTCTGTCTGATGGTGGGGTCAAAAGTCTTAGGAATCGGAGTGCGTGTATGAAGAGAATGATGAAGATAGATGAGGCACGGGAGGTGTGTCAAGACCGGAATATCTGGCGCTCCACACTCTCTGCCTAGCCCGTTAGGGATCTGGCGTGAAGATACATACATACGAAGTAGTAAAGAAATAAAGCATAAATAATAGTATCGAACTGAATCTGAATAAAGAACTAAAAACAATCTGTTAAAAAACGAAAAGACCTATCGATATATTCATAAGGGGACAATAGTTCTCAAATATTAATCTTAAGTTTATCCAACAACACAGTTTATTTTCTAGTTTCATTTTCGAGGAAAGCTCGATGAGTGTTAGAATACAATTCGTACTTGGCCCAAAATGGCAGCGTATGTAATACATTAACCTTTATTTATGCTCATAAATCAGGAACAAGAAAACAGTTAAAAATACCATTATATCCGCGGTCCGAGTAACCTGATACGGTCGATATCTGTTCCCATCGTAAATGGAATTCGTAGCGCACTAAAAGTTTATTCTGCTGCCCATGGGTTGTGCAGTAGTTTACTGTTTTACTCCATTAAGTAAAGTTTACTGGTGGTAGAGCTCCAGTGACGGAGCTCGCGGGCGTAGGCACCACCGCATTACCTAATTTACTTGCCGCTAAATGGTAGTGTTCAGCACTAGGTATCGTGTTCTGGTCAGGTGGTAATTTACCTCCTAAATGTACGGCCCTGTAATTTCCGGCACAGAGGCATAACACCTTAGGCCTCAGAAGTGGTAAAGCATCTGCATTTTGACCTTGGTCTTCGTGTGGGTGTTTATTTTATAGGCTGTCATCACTTAACATCAATGGTTTGCCACCTCCTTTACATAAAAAAAAAATTAAAACACTACTATTAGACTTCAGATTTTTTGTCATCGTGGACGTACTAACTAAAAATAACACATACGAATGTATGTGACAGATATTTCATTATCACTGCCTACTTCCCGTTGATACAGAATTATGAAATTTTGCGCTAAACAATAAAGCAAATACGAAAAAAAAATACAGACAGAGCCGTTTGTAGCTAAACCAGACAACAATATTCCAATACCAAACATAGGTTTGCCCCTTAATCGAGTTACAACAATGTTCAACGCTTTAATTTTTCACAGCATGCTCAGTTAGCGTTAGATCACGATACGTACTTAGTCGGTTTTTAGAGTAGCCAAATGGCAAAAAACGGGATACCGTAAAGTGGCCGTGACATACGGACAGACGGTCAAACAGACATGACAAATCTTCATGACTATTAGGACGACATACTTGGAAAAAAAAAAATTAGTAAAAGTAATTCTAAAGTAAAAAGTATTTCTATGTATTATTATACATAGAAATACTTGGATGAAAATCAGCATGATGCGGTACTGTTAAAGTATATATGTCATATAACCCTACATATACACAACAAAGCGTTATTTCGATTCGTTACAACAAAATCGCTTTTAGAAAACTCCTCAGCAGTAGGCGGAGAATTTCATATAGGGTACATTTATTGATTGCTGACTAAAAAATTTAACGACAGTTTAAAAGTTTTCAGACTTCAAAAGTTGTTACTCGACATAATGTCCAAGTCAATTCAGAGTTCATAGCGATTACTCTGAAAAATAATTAAAGCAATTGAAATGGCCTTACACATAGAACGCGTTGTTTGACTAGTGGCGTAGGCATCTCAAATCAATCACCTAATCTACCTCTTTTATTTGCCGCTAAACGGTAGTGTTCAACGCTATCGTGTTCCGGTTTAGTCAAGACTCTAAGATTGGATAGTGTCGCGTTTACACCAAAACCCATCAATGACATGAAATTTATTTTTCTTTCTATTTTGTAGAACAATATGGGCTGCATACTATACAATATTTCAAATAATTATACATTTAACTGATAAAAAAAAAGAGCAGGTTATATATATATTTTTTGTTTTATGGAAGTGGCAAACAAGTATGCAGTTCACATTGATGTTAAGTGATGACTGCAGCCTATAGACACAAAGAACGAGGTCAAAATGCAGATGCGTTACCACTCCTGAGGCCTAAGGTGTTATGCCTCTTTCCCGGAAATTACAGGCCCGTACATTACCACCTGACCGGATTACTATAGTGCTGAACACTACCATTTACAAGAATATTGTTGGCAAGTATATTAGGTAATACGGTGGTGCCTACGCCCGCGAGCTCCGTCACTGGAGCTCTACCACCAGTGCCAACGTCATTCAGCTAAAATGGGAATTTTTGGGAAGACTAACCCATAGCAACACAAAGAACCAGTAGGTAAATTGTCCAGGTTACAATTCCCAGCGCAATCCATCTCATTTTCTTCACAAAATCTTAATTTGCTATCCAAAGGAAAAAAACGCACAAAAACGTTTTTCAAATAACGATGACAAGTTTAATGTAATATTTTCCACCCTCATTGGAGTCACGATCAAAAGGCAATATTAACCTCGAACCAAAGCGTTTTGATTCATGATTGATCGGCGAAGGCGTTTCATAATTAGTGGGTTTGGGTGTGGTGTTGCTTGTTAGGTAGATCGTTTAGTAAAATATGTCACTAAATAGTCATAAACATAATATTGAGCTCTACTGTAGTCTTTCTAGCGTAGTCACCACCGCATTATCTATAGCTTAGGATCGCACTGCAGAATCATTTCGTTCATACAGATATGCTGCAAACCTAATTTATTACGCATATTTGTAATCCAGAGAATATATAATCCAGTAGGTTGCATATCAAAATTTCGCCGCAAGTATTTTTAATTAAATTTTACCGATTTAGGATCTGTGAACTGGTTATCCTGAGACAGCAGGTTCGATTCCTGTCCGAAGTCAAATTTTTCTTGCTATTAAATTCACTCGTATATGGTATTGCGAAAAATGAAAATATTACAGTCTATAGAATTTTCTACTTCTATATGAATTCAACAGGTGTATCAACAGTTTAATTGAACGCCGTGTGAGCGGATTTACATGGCATTCAGTAAAACTTTTTAAATTCTCTGCAATAAATTTGCATTCCAGGCTGACTGACATACATTTATGAATGCAAATTTTATTACATTTTACCACTGTAGGTAAAGCATCAGTATCGGCTCTCTATCTGCTGATAGAGTAATGCGGAGAGAACTACTATTCGGTAGCAACCGAATAATAGTTTGTCACTATGGTAAGGTACAGCATCCAACAAGAAACATTGCACGTCGACCTTAAGAAGGAGTCTTCGGCTCATTTCCGTAGAGCGTTATCTCTTTCGCACCTTGCCTATGTGACGTTTGTCTATAATTTTGATAATGTTTGGACCAATACCGCATTAACATTGGTTACGTAGGCAGTGTGCAGCCGAGATAACGCTCTACGAAGTCGGAACTAGCCGATCGTCTCTTTCATAGGCTCGATGGCCCTGTACCTAATTTCCGGCACAGAGGCATAACACCTTAGGCCTCAGGAGTGGTACCGGCTAATATAGGCTGCAGTCATCACTTAACATCAATGTAAACTGCAAGCTTGTTTACCACTTCCATGACATTAAAAAAAACATTTTTTAGATTTTGTACATGTAATTTCCCGTGCAGATTCATAATACGTTAGGTCTCAGAAGTGGTAACACAATGAAATCTCTGGTTTCACATAGATGTTTATAGGCAGTATTTATTACCTGTACCTGTTAACTCAATGTAATGTTTGCGGATTTATAACAAAAAAGAAAATCTGCTTTTGCTTAGTGCCTTGTTCGTGTTTCATTATCAAACTACATTTGGATATAATAGAATTTCGCAAGGGTGTGATGACGCCGCATTGATTTTAGTAGTGTGATATGACAACAGATGGAAGATGACGTGGATTGCTGTGACGCACTTGTCTAATGACACGCGAAATGTTCATCCGAGCATATCATTGCAGACATGCATAATTGATGTAATTATGCGATAGGGCGTACTACAAATGTTCAATAATGCTCCAAGTAACAAAGCTTAGGATCTCACTGCAGAATCATTTCGTTTATCCAGATATGCTGCAAACCTATTTTTTACGTATATTTATAATCTCGAGAATTATATCCACTAGGTTGCCTATCAAAAATGGCCACACAAGTATGTTTTATATTTTTTTGGGAATTTTTTTTTTTTACTTTTTTCTTGTTATTGATGTGGATGGCTTTGGCAAACTGTGGCTTCTAACGTGGAGCGAATTTGGTGGGACCATCGTAGTGGGCTTCTGCCCCTGAGTATTTCCCTGATGCTTTCCCAGTTACTGCGTCTTTTCAATGTTGCCACTTCTCTTTCTGGCAAGGTGACCAAAGAATTCAAAGCTTAGCAGGCATATGGTGGTGAGTCATAGTTTAGTAGAACAGATTAAAACAAGAGATTAGAACTGAAGATTAAAAGACAAATGAAGATTTAGCAAGAAAAGAGAATTAAAAGACAAAACAAGAATTAGCATGAATAAATTACGACCAAAGAATGGAGCCAACGGCGTGACTGTAACGTAACTGAAAGGAAGAGACTAACAAGGATTTTTTATAAAAACAAAAAGTAAAAGACCTTAATTTGTAGAGAGTCAAGGCTACATGAACGCGCGCGATTCAGCCTATGCAACTGAGATGGTGGGTAGGCCACGGGAAGATAAGTGGGTCATGTATTTTCGTAATACCTAATCATAGGAAGATCAATACGCCTAAACGTTCTATCGAAGTGACAATTTCATAGAAATAAATAGACCTGACCATAATAACTTCCACCAGAAACCAAAGCTCAAGAACTCTACAATATTTTTTTTTATTAGGGAACATTATGACAAGTATGTATGCATGTGTGTATCTTCACGCCAGGTTCCTAACGGGGTAGGCAGAGAGTGTAAAGCGCCAGATATCTCGGTCCTGACATACCTCTCATGCCTCGTCTACCTACATAATTCTCTTCATACATGCACGCCGATTTCTAAGACTTTTGACCTCAGCATCATTTATGACAAATACCTATATCATTATAACAAGATGATTTCACAATTTGAACATACAACCGAACTTATTTACCTATTTTAGATTTCACATTTTATATGTGCTATGTCATAAGTAAATAACAAAGATTAAAGAAAAACATAAAATATTTTTCGACTCTACATAGACATAGATTAGCTCTACAATCTTTTAGTGCGTTACTAATAGGTACCTATTACTTTGCAGAACTGCTGTCCTATAAGCGAAACGATTGCCTTAATATAATAGACAGATTGTATATCTTATCAGTTTTGTGACTGGTTTACCCTACTAATTCATAATTATTATAACTGTTGAATCGATTTCGTTGCGATTGCAATTAATTTTTCCTATCGTTTTGTCGCAACGTTGCAATTCAATTGCCAAAAGGGAAAAGTTATTCGGAGACCTATTAAAAGGAGCTATACTGTAATTATATCACTCTGAAAAGGAGGACAGTCACGTTGTAGCAATAAATATTGTAAATATCAACGGTGTTAGAGGCTGCAAACATAACGAAGTATAAAAAGGTTGGCCAGCTCGAAAATGGAATGAAGAAAATTGGAATGAATGGTGGAACTCAACAAGCTCTACAATTACACACGGCGAGCACCTTAGGGCGGGCGGGAACCCGTCTCGTCCCTCTGTCCCTCTGTCCCGCTGCCTGCCCGGCCTGTCCCGCCGATCCCGCGCCACCGCAGCCAGTCTACCTTGGCGTGATCGGCGTACCGCACGTCCCGACGTCTCGTGACGCTTACCGCGACCGCGTGTTATTAACACCGATTATGAATTAAAGTGTGTGCTATATTTTTTATTTTATGAGTTGTTGTCAACATTTTGTGCAGTTCAATCATTTGTGGTACTTGTGTGTTCTCCAAAGTGAACGGACTTGTTTCAATCTGGGATTGAACTAGGTAAGTTTTATGGTTTTGGTTACATATTGCTTTATGTATATTGATTCAATATATTACGAAACTAATTATGTTATTTAATTATTAAATAGTGTTTGACTAAGATCGATTGAGATCCAGCGTGTAGCAGCTATATTTCCGGTTGTCTCATAACAAGGAAATTCAATTTGCAAGGAGTCGGATGATTGCAGTTCCTCCAATAGGTAATATCTACATATAGTACACATATAGCTTTGTCTATTTATAAAATATCAACTTAGTAATTGTTATAATTTACGTATGAATATTTATGTAAACATTGTTATAGTGCATAATATTGTAAAACGCTCGTTCACACGCGTGATTGTATTTACTTGCATTATTTCCTTCATTACAAAACACACTGAACATATGTATCTAACAATATTCACATACATCAGAAGAAGTAAGTTAGAAGAAGCACGAGAGGTGTGTCAGAACTTGGATCTGGCACCACAGTCTCTGCTTACTCCGTAAGGGACTTGGCGTGAAGATACATACATACATCGTAATATATTATGTACCTTTCTACCCAGATCAGTACATAAGTAATATTTATTAGCATATATATATACCAGAATATAGGTACCTACCTATCGGGATTACCTACGCCTACTATTCCTCAGTGTACGGTACGTACCTTCCTACCTAATTATTACAAAATCAGTGCACCATCCACTTACATAATATACAAACTTGATACCGACAACTATTCATATTTTCCTATATTCGCCTAAAAAAATATCATCGACGGTACAATACAGTCAGTACTACAATCAGTAGGTATAATCGTAAACGAATCAATGGTCACATATTTGTTTTTTTCTTATCGCTCATTTTACGGTCAGCGATATACTATTATCAAACAAGCGTGGAACTTCCACTGACGATAGTAAAGTGATAGGCATGTAATGGGTAATGAGTTAATGACCAATAAAATCTGTTTCTCTGAGTATACTTTGCAATCCTTGAACCTAATGTATAATATAGGTCACAGTTGTTAGTCATGGCATAGGTTAAGCTAAACTGCAAAAATAAACTTAGAGATAATCATGACTCATGAATGACTCATTGAACCTATAGAAATAACATTGACCGTAGACAATGATGGACACAATAGATCTATTTATTGTTACAAAACATAGATTGTGTTCTTATTAAAAAAAAAACCTTAGTCAATGATTATACCGACAATGATTATAGGTACCACAGGCGCTGGGCATAAAATAAATAATAAAGTCAGCTAGTACAAAATCAATAAACCTTGTTTTATTATAAACACAATTTAGTTATATCTATACTTATAATAAAACTGTAGGAGTGTAAATTCTGTACATTAAAAATATTGAAAAAATAAATACCAGGGGGAATGTTAATTGATCGATACCGAACCCAAACATGTGATTAGAAAAATTTTTGTCTGTCTGTCTGTTTGTTCAAGCATAACATAAAAACTACCGGTCCGATTTTAATGAAACTTAGTACCTTTGGCGCACAACACTGGGTACTTTTTATCCCGGAAAAATGTCTGTTTGTCTGTGTTAATGGCTTATTCGATCTGCAGTTTTCACTAATATATTGTGGTAAGTTTCACTTAATATTTAGTATTTGTTTCGTGTGAATCGGTTCAGAAATAAAAAAGTTATGTCAATTTAAAAAATCGTATTTTTAGCTATTCTGTACCTTAGTTCTATCTTTTAGGGGGTTCGTACCTAAAAGGTAAAAACGGACCCTACGGATTACTAATCCACCGCTGTCTGTCTGTCTGTCCGTCCGTCCGTCCGTCTGTCTGTCACCAGGCTGTATCTCATAGATAGTAATAGCTAGAAAGCTAACATATTCACAAATTATGTATTTCTGTTACCGCTTTATAGACAAAATTAATTACTAAAAATAAGAAAATGAAAATGAAATTTTTTTGTATATTTTTGCTCAACAAGAAGTGCAGCAAGTAGACACTTAAAATTCCATAATTAATCTATACATCTTTACTCTATACAAATAAATGAATTGGAGTGTCTGATTGTAATATTAAAATAACCGCTTTTTACTAAATGCATGTGTGTAACACGATTTTTGTCTGTTTGTCTGTCTGTCTGTCTGTTTGGCGGGGCTAATCTTGGGAACGGCTGGACGATTTTGACGGGACTTCCCTTGGCCGATAGCTGATGTGATAAGGAGTAACTTTTATCTCCATACATCAATACATACATACCTATATACAAATATGTAGAATTCGAGTGTATCCGACTTTGACGGGACTTCCACGGGTAATGTAATTAGGAAATGTAATAAGGAATATGATAGGCTACTTTTATCTTCATACATACATGCATACATACATAGAATAGAATAGAATAGAATAGAATATTCTTTATTGTACACCAGAATTGTAGGAAATACAGATGCTATTATAATAATAGTAGGCAATACAATAAGGCGGTCTTATTGCTGAAAGCAATCTCTTCCAGACGACCTTAAGGTGGAAGGAGAATCATCGCTAATATTGCAGCAGTAGGGTGTACATTCTCTAAAGTAGTAAATACTAATACATTTATATTGCATAAATACATAAATACATACATAATACATAATACTATCAATAATAATAATTTGAAGCTTACATATAACCACAACGATGCGATGAACATTAAACATTACTCGTATTTTCGCTGAGATAGTACTCATTCAGCTGTTTTTTGAATGATTGAAGAGTCTGTGCTTTACGTATTTCCAACGGCAGTGAATTCCACAAACGCACTGTCGTAACTGTGAAAGATTTAGAAACGAAGGAAGAGGAGTGAAGAGGAATTTGAAGAAGAAGATTTTCAGAAGAGCGGAGGGAGAGAGAATTGGATAGGCATAGGTAACTAAAACGACTCTTAAGATAATTAGGAGTTTGGGAAAAGAATAGTAGACAGTAAAGAAGAGAGAGAATGTGCGTATTCCTGCGAAGGGGAATGGGAAGCCACTTGAGCTCAGTTCGAAATTTAGAGACATGGTCATACTTGCGCAAGCCAAATATGAACCGTATACAAAGATTTTGTAGACGCTCAAGTTTGTTGAGTTGCTCCTGTGTTAGGTCAAGATAACATATGTCGGCATAGTCTAATATAGGGAGAAGGATTGATCGAGCTAGCGCAACCTTAGTGGAAGTAGGCAAAAAGTTTTGCAATCTTCTAAGAGAACCAACAGCACTGAATATTTTCTTGCTTACTTCGCATATCTGCCGACTCCACGTCAAACTCTTATCGATAATCACGCCAAGGTCCTTAACACTGTCACAAAATGGTATTACTGTACCGTCGAGATTTATTTGTGGTATTTTTGTCAAGTCAATTTTTGAATGCATTCGAGAGCTGCCAACTATGATTGCCTGGGTCTTTAAGGGATTAATTTTAAGACCAAAGGGTTGACTCCATTTGGAAATGCGACCCAGATCATTGTTAACAACTTGTATGGCTGCAGGCAAATCAGCAATTTTAGTATGGTGGTAAATTTGTAGGTCGTCAGCATACAAGTGGTAGAGAGACGTAAGATTTTGAGAAATGATGTTGATGAAAGTAGAGAAAAGGAAGGTAGACAACACGCCACCTTGCGGTACACCGGCAGTAACGTCGCACCAAGTAGAAAAAGTGTCGTTCACTTGTATACGCTGCCGGCGACCAAACAAGTAACTACGAAACCAATCAACTACTGTCGGAGATATGTTAAGAGAACGGAGAATAGCAAGTAATATGTCATAATCTACGTTACTAAAAGCATTGCTGAAATCTAGCAAGACAAGCACAGTCAGCTGTTGATTCTCCATGCCGAATCTTATGTCTTCAGTAATTTTGACAAGGGCTGTAGCCGTACTATGACCCTGCCGAAAACCAGATTGGAAAGGATTGTAAAGGAAGTGATTGGACATGAAAGAGTTTAATTGATCATGAACTAGCCGCTCAAGAACTTTGGATAAGAAAGGAAGAATAGATATTGGTCGATAGTCGGAAAAAGATTTAGCATTGGATGTTTTAGGTAAAGGAATAAGCTGTGCATCTTTCCAGCAGGATGGGAAGGAACAGGTGGAGATAGAGTGATTGAGTAAAGATGTAATAATAGGTATTAGAGTGTCGATAATCGGCAGAATCATTTTACGGCTAACCTTATCACTGCCAATAGCATCCGAATCAATGCCGAGAATGTTCTTCTTAACATCACGATCAGTGAATTGAGTAAAACTGAAAATAGGTGAGTCGGGAGTTGTAGCTGAAGAAAGAAGTTTTAATGTATTCAATTTTGTGTCACCATCTATACAGGCAGACGAAGCAAAATGCAGATTTAGCAAGTCAAGATTAAAGTTATTAGTGAGAAGAAACGATGAGTCAAAACGAGATTTCCCAACTCCCAGTGACTTCAAAAATCTCCAAACCTTGGCCGGATCACCAATTGAGACAGATTTATGGATATGGCGTCGTTGTGCATCTCTACACACTTTGTTGCAACGGTTCCGAATACAGACATATTTTTCACGGTTTTCACTGTTATTGCTATGTTTTAATTTTACTTTTGCTTGGTTCTTTTTCGTAATTAAACTTCTGATATCATCTGTTAACCACGGTGCTGGAAGGTGTCTTACTCGGACGGGTCGGATAGGGGCATGAACATCGAAAAGGCTTGTGATCAAGGAATTAAATAAATTGCATTTGTCATTAATGTCATCTACATTATCCAATACAGACCAGTCAATATTGTCTGCGTCCTCGCGAAGCTTGTCTACATTCATTCCACTAAAATTGCGCAACAAGAGAATTTTGGCCTTTGCCTTAGGCGGTCGAATTTTATAGGACACATGAATAAGGTCATGATAAGAAAAGGCATGAGCTGAACATTGACCATGTTTAGCCACATGATCAAGAGAAGAAACTAAGATTAAATCTAAAAGGGATGGTGTACAATCAGGAAAGAAATGGGTAGCTGATAAAGGAAGTAAATGCAAATTAGCCGAATCAACAATTGTTTTTAAACGGGCAGACCTTGTGTCATTTTTTAAAAGACATGTATTAAAATCACCCATAATTATGGTGTGCCTATAAAGAGGCAGGAGCTCCTCAAGAGTTTTTTCGAAAGAGGGGAAAAAGTGAATATTTAAAGAAGGACTGTAGTAAACTCCAAGTAAAAGTTTTGTATTGGCGAAGAGAACTTCGATGAATAAATGTTCTGGGGCGTCATTTAACTGAGGAGACATTTCGATTACTGAAAAAGGTATATGGGAGCGAAGATAAATGGCAACACCACCACCTCCGCGATCTGAACGATCATTGCGGATCAGGTGGAAGCCAGGCAGGGAATAAGAGCTAGAAGAAAGGCATGGCTTAAGCCATGATTCGGAAATAAGAATCGCATGGATATTTTTATTATCAAAAGATGCCAACATATCCGGATAGTGTGCAGGAATACTTTGGGCATTAATATGTATGACATTGAAATTCTTCAAAACATCTGAGAAATTATTATTGAGAGTTTCGTGGAGAGAAGGAAAACTTTGAAAGCTGTCATTACTATTCAAATCACCGGAAGAAGAGAGAGAGCAATATTCGTCGTCATGTTCACTGAGCTCAAACATAAGAATGTATATATGTATGTTTCAAATAAAAGATAAACAAATAAATCTAAATATTATACAACAGTATAAATAATAATAATAATAATAAATAAATATGTTAATATACAATGATATCTCATTTCACCCACCAGCAGTCAGAGTATAACGGAACATACCAAAAGTTAACTAGGTAAAAAATGGCAACACAATACAATCACATAGTTAACCAAAGACAAGCAGGTATTTGACAGATCACAACACTGACATTTGACATGAATTTTTACGACAGTGACAGTTTGACAAACAATTTACAAAAAAGATTTACATTTGGACGAAAACAACAAAAAAAGAAGGCAAACGAAGAAGTATAAAACAAAATTACCGTCAACTAAGCCGCACAAATACAAATAGAAACATAAGTACATATTTGAACACAAAAATTACTTTCTTGTTGTGCGCTTTAAACGTGAACTGGAGATGTCGCGTTGTGTACCAGTATTTTTTGACTTGGAGACAACGGCACAAGGCTCCGCCAGCGAAATTGACGACCTAGATATCTCATCCAAATCCGACATGGATTCGACAACATGTTGCGATCCATCAGGAGTGAGAATGTGGATGAGACCGTCTTTCGTCCAACACTTGAGCAACCCGTACCTATCGCGGGCCTTCAGAAAGACGTTATGGCGCGCTCTCGTCAGGAACTCCGATTGCGTGACTCCTGTTCCCTTCAGTTTCGCTTTGGCATACCAAATCTTGCTACGAATGGCCACATCGCTGAACTTCACCACAATAGGCCTTGATTTGTTCTCAGAAGGGCGGCCCATGCGATGACATCGTCTGATAGATGTTACAGAGAAGTTCATTATATTTAATTTGTTAGAAACAAGTCCAGACACTATGGAGTCCAGGTCTTCCCCTTTGCTTTCGGACACACCATGAAACAGCAACATCTTTCTTCGACTTCGCATCTCCTGCCTGTCCAGCTCCCTTCCTAAGAACTCCACCTGAGCTTGAAGTGAACTAAGGGCAGTCATAATGAAAGTTCTAAAAGAAGTAAAATCATCGGACAAGGATGATAGTGATGGGTTGTTAGGCGAGGTCTGCCGAAGATCTTGCTGAAAAGCATCCATCCTGTTATTAAACAGTTGTGTCATGGCAATCAACGAATCCTTCATGGTTTCCATTCTAACTGTAGGTTATGTGCAGAGTTAGTGTAGTGCAATTACCAGTGTAGTGCAGCTGATGTGGACAGGATGTAGGAAATATTGCTGGTGGGTGGTTTTGTTCACTTACTAACTTTTAACATAAATATTGCAATATAAAAGTAAAGTTTAATATATTTAATTAAATTATTTAAATCAGATCAGTTTAGAAAGTTGTTTATTTCACGCCTACCCACACGTATACATACATACCTACAAAAAAATAAGTAGAATTTGAGTGTCTCCGATTTCGACAAGACTTTCACTGGCAGATAGCTGATGTAATAAGGAGTCACTTAGGCTACTACTTTTTACTAACTTAGGCTGCGCCCACGACTTCGTCCGGGTAGATACTGAACAATCATATTTTTTCTCACGTGGACGAAGTCGCGGGCACAGTTAGTGTATAATAAAATCATAAAATTAAGACACACAACGTACATCTGTAAATATACATAAGCGTACCTATTAGTTAATAAAAAGCATACTTTTGAACAAAATTGGGTATGATTAAAGTGGGTCACGTGAGGAAATTGTAATGTCTATCAAAAATAATCTTATTCAGTCTGCAACCGTAATATTACACTAGCTAGCACATGAAAACTCCCAATATCAACAAACCGAATATCTGTTTTTACTTAGCTATTTTAATAAAACGTCTCGACGTTACAACATAATGCAGAAGTAGGGATCTAAAGTACGCATGAGAAACAGTTTTGTAATTGTATTTCTGACACTTCGTGTATGGTTTGTGTACGCATGATGAATTGTTACCAGATGGGAACTAACGTTCATAATACACGATAATTACATAATCATTCAACACAATTTAGGCACACCGCGGACACTCCGCCAAAATGCCATACAAACGCTTAATTTGGTTTCTATTACACAGACATCAATCGGTGACGTGTATTTATACGCGCACCTGTGTGCGTAGCACGTACAAAATACCAACCGTCGCCCATAAGAGGGGAAAGGGTTGAGTGATGCGAGCAAATCGGGCGGGATGTCGAAGTGTCCATTCTATACTTAGTTGTATTATTACATATTCTCTGATTTAGGCCAACATTAAAATAATTTTAGGAGACGACAGCAAATTGTCGCTCTTCTTAGTTCATGAGGAGGAACACATGGTGTTCTATTTATACATCAAAACCCGGAACGAATGTTTTTAAAGCGCACATAAAAGTCAAATGTCTTTAAGTATATTTTGTTATATTGATCTTGAAAAATTATTTTTTTAGTAGCACTTTGAAGAATTTGTTTAACGGAGCTCGAGGGCAGGTATTACATGCTCTCTTTCAACATCAATCCTTAATTTTCATAGATTAAGGATAGGCTGCTATCCCTAATTAAAAATATTCAGCAATAAGATGGTAGAGCAAGAGCCCTTATTATAAAGCACACCCGCAAAAGATCTGTGGCATCAAAAGTGGTACCGCATTTTTAGATTTTTTTCGTTTAAGAACAAAAGTCCTCAATAACTATCAAAAAACATTGTAGTGTAGTCTGTGCTTGATATTATATCCGATACCAAATTATTTTTTAATAATAATTTGCTAGTGTTTATGTTTCCATTGCTATATCATTGGATTATTAAGTCTTGCCTTCTGCTAAGTAGTCTAGTTATAGCAAGTCACTACTAATATTATTATGCAGGGGTCGGGGGCTGTCAAAGAAAAGATCTATAATCCTATACATCTTATGTACCTAATTAGTATTAACTGCCTCAGTAGCGTAGTGGTAGCAGGCCACTACTATTACGCTGGAGGTCCTGGGTTCGATTCCCGGGTCGGGGACTATCAGAGATAACGGTTTAAAATCCTTTATCTCTGCTTCTATTGGGATTTTTCCATTTTCTGGAAGTTTCCCAGTACCCCGGAGTTTGGTAATGTGCCCCGAGATGGCAACAGGTTCGCCACCTGTTACATGGGCCAAAACGTAACCGGCGAGCCGTGGGTGTTTGCATGTATGATTGAATGCATGCATTTACCTCTGCCTACCCCTTCGGGGATTACAGGCGTGAAGTTACGTTTACGTTTACGTTTAATTAGTATTTTTCCCACCCTCAGTGCTTGGTAATGTGCCTGGAGTCAAAAGGCTCGCCACCTTTTACATGAGACAGAACGGCAAAGCGTGGGTGTTTGTATGTACGCTTGAATCACTTCCGGGAATACAGGCGTGTAGTTTTTTATTAAGACTCTGAAATTAGTTTCATAATTTTCAAACCTTTAAGGGTTGCTTCAGCATCAATATTTCTTGTTTGTTTATAATTCAAACAAAAAGCAAAATCTTTTTAACAAGCTTCTGTTTTCATCTCCTTTGAGATCATTGTAGTATTATCTGTATTATGTTGATTAATAGTAAAAAAATCGGGAGCTTTCAAAGATTGAAATACTGGCAATTATTATCTGTACCTCAGTTACCTACAATTTGAATAAATGAGCTTTTACTCAGCTTTAAATTCAACAGGCACGGAGAAAAGCTCTGTTCACAAAATATTAAATATAATAGCACTAGTACGAGTAGATGAGTTTCCACTTCTTGAAACCTTAAAAAGGTTCCTTCCGATGTTTCTTTGACTTCAAAACTTACCCTCAGCGTGTTCCTATAAAATGCTAAGTTTTTTTGTACCTGTGTAATGAAAGCAAGGATGAAGTTCACAGTGATGATAACTGACTACTGTAGCATATACAGTACCTATCAAGTTTTATTATTTTATAAAATAACTAGTTGTCCCTTCAAACTTCGTAGGTATCGCCTGATAGATTAAAGTGGAGATACCTCCTAATACCGCTATTATGAAATGGTGGTTGGTGGTAGGAACGTGAAAATTAAGGGTTATACGCTAATTTTTCTGTCCCAATAATATGAAATAATTGAAGTGGGAACAGTTGACCTTTACCATTTTGGGGCAAAAAAAATCTGCATCTGATTGTCAAATACATATACACAAAATTTCATGATAATCGGTCAAGTTGTTTCGAAGGAGTATTGTTACAAACACGAGAATTTTATATACTAACTAAAAATATTTAAGGACATATGGAGTAAATGAAGTTGGAGATTAGAGTGAGTCATAATATTATGAGCAAATATATCGCCGATAACACATAATGTTTGTAATAAAATAACCGAACAGAAGATATCAGATTCCGATATTGCAGATAATTCCTATTAGCATAAAGTAACACTCAACAGGACTCACCAATTGAAGATCACGATGACTCATTTATTTGACTGGATGTAGTAGATCTATCGATCAAAGGCTAAACCCTTAATCAATTAATAAGATAAAGGCTCAAATAGTGGTTTCTATATCGTAGCCATATCGTAAAACCATATCATGATTTTTTTTAATGTCATGAAGTGGCAAACAAGCGTCCAGTTCACATCGATGGTAAGTAGGTAATACTGTAGCCTATATACATCTACATGAAACCAGAGATTTCAGTGTAGATACATTGCACTTCTGAGGCCTAAGGTAATTATGCCTCTGTGCCGGAAATTACAGCCCGCTAAATAGCAATTGTTTAGCGCTATTGTGTTTTGATCTGGGAAGCTGCCGAAAATGCAGATATGCCAGTAGCACTTATATTATTACTCCAGGCCCAAGCGTAACTACTGAAGCAGTGAAAATAAATTTAGCCAAAGAGATACCTATGGTTTCTTAAAAAAACCATCTCATATTACATTACCTATCCAGCGTATGTCGGTAAATCTTGAGATTTATAGTTGTGTTCGTGGATTGTCTGGCTCGTGAAGTCACGTAAGACTTATCCGAGACATTATTTTCTTGTAACGACGTGCGCTGGAGAGAAAATTATTTTCCATTTTTACTGGAGAACTCTAGTGACGAAGCTCGCAGGCGTAGGCACTACCGCATTACCTAATCTACTTGCCGCTAAATAGCAGTGTTCAGCGCTATCGTGTTTCGATCTGGGAAGCTGCCGAAGCACTTATCCCAGCTCCAGGCTCCAGCGTAACTAGTGAAGCAGTGTTAAAAAAATACCCACAGAGAAACCTTTGATTTTTTAATAACCATCTCATATTAGATTACCTTCCCAGCGCATGTCGGTAATTTTGAGATTTGTAGTTGTGTTCGTGGATTGTCGTGGCTCGGGAGACTTATCCGACACATTATTTTCTTGTAACGACGTGCGCTGGAGAGAAAATCATTTTCCAAATAAGTACTTTTGCTTTTACTCCTGTGACGGAGCTCGCGGGCGTAGGCACTACCGCATTACCTACTACTTGCCGCTAAATGGCAGTGTTTAACGCTATCGTGTTTCGGTCAGATGCGCGTCCCAGTAATTACCCCCATCGAGTCTCCAATGGACTGCTTTGGACATTACTAGGCTACAGTATTACAAACCATCAATTTGAACTGTTCGCTCGTAGCATAACAAAAAAAGATGGCCATCATCAGCGTCACAAGCAACTGATATGACTGTAGGTAAATTCTGGCCACCTCCATACCTTTATAGAAACTAAAGAAACATTTTAGGGTGGTTTTAGTTAGGATATAACAACATTCCTTGGTTCTAGTGAATAGGAGTCTCTCCATATCGCTCGCTGGATAAAAGACTTTCAGATGCTCATGAGGCGCATTCATCCAGCGATTGCCCGCAACCTTTTCACCAGAAGGTGTATCTTGGCTGACATTATTTCTCTAGTCACTTTGCAATTCATTGCGGTTCTGACGTGAGTATTTCGATCATTTTAAGCAAACGACAATGATCTGCAAAGTGGAAATTAATGGCCACCAAGTTACAGAATATGCCTGTAGGTTGCCAGTCCGCTTGTGGGTACAAAAGTAACAATATAGGTACCTACCTATTTTATATGCAGGTATAAATAAGTTATCGTGGGGCTGGCATAGTCGCGCGACGACTCAAAGTCCCTAAAACATTATAGAAAAAAAAAATAACGTGGACTTCCACTAAGCCTGGGTTGCACCACGATATTTGTTAATGTTATTGTAACATTTCATTTCACATCCTTCTCTAATTTTAACAGATTTTGGATGGATGATAACTTTTTGTTTTTTTTTTCACTTATTTTTTTTTGTAATTTATCTCGAATAGTACTTGGTACCTAAGTAAGAAAGATTGGAAACTCTTCTCTTCTATATGTATCGTCAATGCAAACACGTCGATTTAAAACTATCACTGAGATATTTTTCTTTTCCACAAAGGCTATATATATACATAGACAACAGACACATGTTCGTGAAATTAAAAACAAGTTTTCTTGATTGAATTACTTACGCTACGTGAAAATATTATTCCGAAATTGGTGACAAAGACCCCAACTTCAACAATACAACAGAAATTTAAACAAAAGGTGATTGGTTCAGCTTAAGTAAAGTTGGAGTCGGGTACGGATTAACCTAAATGCGATTACTTACGGAACAAACCGTGGAGGAGTTGTTTTTAAATTAACGGTTCAGATGCTTTACAAATAATATGTGAAATTGTGTTTAACTGAAAAGTATTGTCTGTTTTCAATCACGCATGCGAAAATTGATAGTGGCTCAATCTCTTACAAATAATTCGCTGTGTTTTGCTGTGATACTATGATAAAATCTTGATACAAATCATTAATATTAAAAATTATAAAAAATGTAAAAGATATAAGCACTTATCTACTCAATAATATATCGACATGTAGGTACATAGGTATTAGGTATGCATATAAATATATGAATTATAGAAGCCAATTTAAATATCTTTTCTAGAATAACGCGACAGTTTCTACACAATTTTCATCATCTCTTGAAATATTTTTTCGAATGGTAGGTAGATTGAAAGACCACCTGCCTTTTTTCAGAGAACGGATTAATCTTAAACAAAGGCAAGCGATGCTGCGAGGGTTTCATAACTAAAACGTCAAAAAAGAGCCTCATCTCAATATAATTAATCGCTTCAAATCAACAAATGCATTATAATAATAATAAATAATGGTAAATCTTGAAACGTCCCACTGCTGGGCACGAGTCTCTCCCCCGTTTTGAGGGGTGGCCTGGAGCTTATTCCACCACGCTGCTCCAATGCGGGTAGGCGGAAATACGGGTTGGTGGCCAACCCGCAGTCGGACGTTTTCAAACCGCCCATTAGGCTTCCGACAAGGTTTTGCTATCTATCGATAGCAACCGGGACCGACGGCTTAAACTTTTTTTTTACGACGGCTTAAGCATTTTAATTTGCCACTAGCGGTCACCCATCACACACCCGACCGCACCCGTATTGCTTAACCGAGTAGATCGCCTACGATCTACACCAGCCGCGGGGCCATGCGCGCTTCATTACTGATTAGAAACAAATTTTATATGAGAGTTCATTTAACTTAAAAAGATTTTAGGCGCGTGTAGCCCATCACCCGAGTAGTTTTATACCAAATGAAAATAGAATCCATCAATATATGCATTATAGTAAAGTGTTTCTACTTTAAGGTATCATAACCATAATCATATTCATTTATTTACGAGAATATTACATAGTTTTGTACAGATGGTGAGAGTACAGCTTAATCAGATTATAATATTCTACCATGACAATGGTGTGTAAAAACAAAGTAGAAATAAAGACATTTTTCTATTGAATTTCAAATATCACAGTCTAAGAACGTATGTATATAAATTATAGTTCAGTTGGTACATTTAGGAAACAACAGAGAAAGTTAAACCATACCAAAAGGTAAGCCATAAACACATTGAATTAGAATATCAGAATCAGTCGTTTCCAGAAATACCTAAGTAGGTATATTATTATGTTCGCTATCGCACCCGTCTTCATTCGTGCTGTCTTTTATTGTGATAAATGTCATTGTGTCTGATGTTGCCAGTCTAGGTTACGACCTATTTATGCGGGTAAGTTTTCATCCAAATTTATGCAGATTTTTATGGACAAAATTTGTGTCAGCCAAAGTAATTTAAGGGAATGAGTTCATAAGCGTAGGCACAACCTCATCATTTAGATAATTTGTCGTTTGCTTCTTTTTTAACCGACTTCAAAAAAAGGAGAAGTTTCTCAATTCGTCCGGATCTTTTTTTAAGTCTACATTTTGGATATGCATTATTATGTAGCATCGAATGTTGAAGACATTCGCGTGTTATGCAAACACTTTTAGTTTGTTGAGCTATGCAATAAGAGTATATCGTAGGTGTAGTGTGAATAGATTTTTCTTTCTTCTATGAAGTAATTTAAAGATTTGATGTATAAAATTGGTAAAAGTTTATTGAATATGAAAATTTTAATCTGACTTTTATTAATACCTTTTGAATAATAATAATAATTATTGTAAGTCATTAACTATAGGTAGCATGTAAACTGACATATTATTACTGACTTATTATTGTACAATTTTGGGGATAAAAGCTTATACCAGTGATGAATCATTTCGTGAAGAATTTTTAACATTTTTTTAGTTGTAGCCCAGTTGTAACAAATTTATTATTAACTTTTGAATGTAAGTTTTATATCGCATACGTAATCGATCATAAAACTATACCTACCATTTGATATAGATTTGTAACTATAAATGTATGACGTTAAGGTATAATAGCTAATAACAAAAGGAACATATTTGGACTCTATCGATGGATCAAATTTTCCACAGATTAGAATTACACGAAGCATATTCCCGATACACTTTTAATGGTGAACTTTTAACAAAGAACAAAAGCGGATTTTGCGTTTTGCCTATTTGTTTAGGATTACGTTAATCTCCACTTCTGACGACGTATTTCGGATAACTCTGGTTCAGAAGTTAGCTGTTCTTTTGTTACGAAATATTTTACATACCATGCATTATGGATCGATGCGCATTAGTCGTTACTTACCTAATCGTGTTTTGACATTGCAATTTTATTTATCCCTACTTAATATTATAAATGCGAAAGTAACTCTGTCTGTCTGTCTGCCTGTTACCTTTTCACGTCCAAACGACTGAACCGATTTAGATGATTTTAGTACAGAGATATAGCTGACTTTGAGAAAGAACATAGGCTACTTAGTTATTTATAAAACGACGAATCCACACGGGCGAAGCCGCGGGCAACAGCTAACTTCTGAACCAGTTTATATATAAATGTTAATATTTCTTCCAAAAAAATTCAGTAGTTTCAGTGTGGGGATATAACGATAACTGGTAGTAGAGCTCCAGTGACGGAGCTCGCGGGCGTCGGCACCACCGCATTACCTAATATACCTACTTGCCGCAAAATGGTAGTGTTCAGCACTATCGTGTTCCGGTCAGGTAGTAATTTACTTTTGCCAATTCCATTACATAAAAAACTACGCCCTCGAGCTCTTACACTGGAACTCTACCACCAGAACAAAGCAATATAATGTCACGGTAGGAACGCCCCCTGTTGAATGAAAATAATTTTCCCACGTGCATTTATGTGTAATACAATGGAATAAAATCGTACTCACTCACAGTATACGTTCGTTTTCTTTAGACTGTGATAAAAGTAACACCGGCAATAATCGATTAGGTCGTGTTTCTTTATCATAAAATATTCTTTTCAATTTCTATTCACGGATGAGTCGTATAAATAATGAAATATTCGGTACGCTTACGAAATCCATCAATAAGAGGTTTACTGGTGGTAGATTTCTAGTGACGGAGATCGCGGGCGTAAGCACCACCGCATTACCTAATTTACTTGCCGCTAAATGGTAGTATTCAGCACTATCGTGTGCCGGGCAGGTGGTAATGTACGGCCCTGTAATTTCCGGCACAGTGTAACACCTTAGGCCTTAGAAGTGGTAACGCATCTGCATTTTGACCTCTGGTCTTTGTGTGGGTGTCTATAGGCTGCAGTCATCACTTAACATCAATGTGAACTGCATGCTTATTTGCCACTTCCATTAAAATAATAATAATAATGGCAACCCATTATACGTCCCACGGTTGGGCACGAGTCTCTCCCCTTTTTGGGGGGAGGCCTGGAGCTTACTCCACCACGCTGCTCCAATGCGGATTGGTGGAGGTGGATGGGTTAGTGGCCAACCCGCTGTCGGATGTTTTCAAACCGCCCATAAGGCCTCCGACAAGGTTTAACGACTGCTATCCATCGATAGCAACCGGGAACGACGGCTTAACGTGCCCTTCGAAGCACGGAAACGCACATTTAATTTGCCACTAGCGGTCACACTACACGACCGCGCCCGTAGTGCTTAACCGAGTAGATCGCTTACGATCTACGCCAGCCGCTAGGCCATGCGCGCTTCCATTACATAAAAAAAATACAATGAAATAAAATTGAACTCACTCTCAGTATAAAAGTAACACCGGCAATAATCGATTAGGTCGTGTTTCTTTATCATAAAATATTATTTTCAATTTGTATTCACGGATGAAACGATGCTATCAATTTAGCAATCTGGCGATTTCCTCGTGATAGTCGTCTAAATAATTTAATATTCAGTTCGCTTACGAAATCCATCAATACGAGGTAATGATATTAAATTGTCACTTAGCTAATTTACTTCAAATATAAGAACTGTTACTTAGGTACCTACTATGAACCTACCTATACTATATTCGTAGATACTCGTAGAATAAAGTATTTTTATTTTTTAGAGTGCTCGAGGTCTATGGGAAAAAATGGAAGTTTATTATATTTTTTTTATTTTGTCATCTGTGTCTATTCGTACGTTTGGCTCACAGAGCAGATTCTGTTCTGTGGTTTGGCTGGCTAAATGACAATGGGCCAAGGCCCTTTTGAAAAAATGGAAAGAAAATTTGACTTGTGGCAGGCATCGAAGCTTTCATTAATAGTATAATAAGTTCATTAGCATTATGCAATTGGCAAAAAAAATATGGTAAGTGATTTTTTTTTATTTAAAGAGGCAAGAGAACTGATTTCCAATATACTTAATTATATATTATTTGAAATTTCCTTTACATATCATTAGTATTAATTAATCTTTATATACATCTTAATACTTTTGCCACTGTGACTGAAATAAGGATGCTCATCATCATCATCATCATTTCAGCCGAAACATATCTACAGCTGGACAAAGGCCTCCCCCAAAGATTGCCACAAGGAACGGTCTTGAGCCGCTCTCATCCAACGATTGCCCGCGACCTTCACCAGGTCGTTAGTCTATCGCGTGCCTACGCTTCGTCTTCCGGTACGCGGTCGCCACTCTTCTGCCCCAACGGCCGTCAGTTCTGCGAGCTATGTGCCCTGCCCACTGCCACTTGAGGGTCGCTATTCGGTAGACTATGTCGATTACTTTGGTTTTCATGTGAATCTCCTCATTTCTTATTCGATCTCGCAGAGAAACTCCGAGCATATCCCTCTCCATTGCTCTCTAGGTGACCTTGAGCCTTCTAATGAGGCTCATAAGGATAAGGATGCTGTAACATGTTTATTGGTAGTAGGTACTGCAATCGCTGGATGAGGGCGGCCCAGGACCGTTCGTTGTGGCATTCTTTGGGGGAGGCCTTTGTTCAGCAGTGGACGTATTTTGGCTGAAATGATGATGATGATAATGATTATAACTCGCAAACTTGTAAAGCCAACTTGAGTGGGATAGTTTTCCTTTTAATTTAGAAGAAGAAGAAGAAGAAAACATCTATTCGGCGCAGGGCCCAAGACACAACAGAACATAGTTAAACATAATAATAATAAAAACAGATACAAATAATGAACAAAGACAAAAAAAAAGCACCGGATAAAAAATATTTAAAAAATGCTACAAAAAACTTTAATAATAATAACCTATTTTTATGAGTAATAAGTAGTTGTGTCACACGGCCGCGCCAAAAAGGTACTTCGTTATATGTAGCTAATATTGCCGTAACGTTTGAATTTCTAACAACTATTTAGTTGGTAGAGGGGGAGGACACTTGACTCTATCGAAAATTTCCACTTTAAAGCTTAATAAGTAACGGACAGTTAACTAAATCGAAAAATGATGTTAGCACACTCAGAACATTTTTAAAAGACCTATCCAACGATATCCCACACTATATAGAAACCATAAAAAAATATTCGCGCGTTACATGTAGGGGAGGTATACCCTAAATTAATTTTATTTTTCACGTTTTTGTTCTACCACTTTGTCGGCGTTAAAGGTATACTTGTGCTAAATTTAAAGTCTCTAGTACCAATAGTTTTTGAGCTAAACCGCGGACGGACAGACAGACAGACAGACGGACATGGCGAAACTATAAGGGTTCCTTGTTTACTACGAAACCCTAAAACATGTCTCCTGTAAAGTGTAACTAACTATAAGCAGTACGTACTTGTCGAGTTAGAAATATGTTAATACAAAAAGTTATAACAGTATCTAAGCCAAAGTACGAGTATATACCAAAGTATTCTCAAAGTTCGAACTTTTCCGATTCCCAATTTGCATATAATCTGTTGGTTGCTGTACTGAATACATATCTGTTTTCTTTTCGCCGTGTTTACATTATCCAGATCGTACAGCGCACATAATGATCTTGTTTATATGTTTATATAGTCGAAACTACATTATGTATATTTTTTTACTCTTATTACATAGTTGGTAGAACAAATCAGTCCCTATCGTACCTAATCTATGTACTTGTTACATGGAAGTGTTCCGGTCAGGGTACTTATTTGAATTAAATTTTATTTACAGTGAAATCTTTTCATTGAGTTATTATGTAGATATTTATAGGCTATAGTAATATTCAAGTACCATCAATGTGAACTGTATGCTTGTTTACCTCTTCAAAACAAAAAAAAAAATCTGAAATTATCACCTGTATTGTATTTAAAATAACGTAACTTCACGCCTGTAATCCCCGAAGGGGTAGGCAGAGGTAAGTGCATGCATTCAATCGTACATGCAAACACCCACGACTCGCCGGTTACGTTTTGGCCCATGTAACAGGTGGCGAACCTGTTGCCATCTCCGGGCACATTACCAAACTCCGGGATACTGGGAAACTTCCAGAAAATGGAAAAATCCCAATAGAAGCAGAGATAAAGGATTTTAAACCGTTATCTCTGATAGTCCCCGACCCGGGAATCGAACCCAGGACCTCCAGCGTAATAGTAGTGGCCTGCTACCACTACGCTACTGAGGCAGTTATTTAAAATAACTTTCCAGTTTAACACTGGGTGATAGGTGGGAGCTACGACAATAGGTGGGTCGTATGGGTTTAACCAACCACTAATTAAGTTCAGTATGTTCGCATTTCACGCTTTTAAAAAACCTGAGTAATAATTATGTTGCGAATTGCGACGGATCCCATAGCTAGCGCTTAGTGTGATTAGGATAACGATACGATACCAGACCAGGTCATTAAAGATGCATAATATCTTTGGACACTGATTAGTCTGATTACCAAGGAATTATACAATCACGATTATAAACGCACCAACACCCAACACTACCCTAGTCATATTGTACCTAGGAGAGCAGGATGAGCAGGATTGACAACATAAAAAAAAAAAAAAATAGTAGTATTTAACTATTTCCTACTTATAAATATACTATTTTTTATGTAATGGAAGTGGGAAACAAGCATGCATTTCACATTGATGTTAAGTGATGACTGCAGCCTATACCCACATGAAGACCAAGGTCAAAATGCAGATGCGTAACCACTCCTGAGGCCCAAGGTGTTATGCCTCTGTGCCGGAAATTACAGAGCCGTACATTACCACCTGACCGGAACACGATAGTGCTGAACACCACCATTTAGCGGCAAGTAAATTAGGTAATGCGGTGGTGCCTACGCCCGCGAGCTCCGTCACCAGTAAAGCAGTAGTGGCCTGCTACCACTAAGCTACCGAGGCAGTTTTCAAGGAATTTTACTGTCCGGCATTCCATTTATTTACGACCCGGAGCTTAAAAAAAACTTTTAGGGGAAATTCTGTTCTACAGTACCCAGCAAGAAATATTGCACATCGAGCGTGGGAAAGAGACAACAGGCTAGTTTCGACTTCGTAGAGATAACAACTTCGTTGGCATAAAATAATAAAAATATATATTTTTTTTTATTTGCCATCTTAAATAGCCAAACACAGATGTGTGTTTGGGTGATACTGTGATGCAGTATATTCTTATGTTAATTATACTACTGAGTACCTAGGCTAAGTACCTATAAATGAGAAAAAGGGGTTCCCTACCCTCTGCACTAGCGTTAGCTGTATTACAGAGAGTAGCGGTTCGTCCATTAGAAATAAGTTTTATAGTGCTAATATAAGTATTAGGTGGGGGAAAAAGTTTCTTCGCATTTTTTAAGATAATTCAAAACATTTTTTCATATAGTTTATTTAAATTTAACTAAAGTATGTATGTACCATTTTGTTCGATAACCTTTTGCCATCTTGTAGGTAGGGACATGATCCCATTGCTATAAAAATTTTGGGACTTCTCATCAAAATACCGCGACAAGTGGATTTGGCAGTCCTCTCGTGATGTTAACCTAACATTGCATAAAGAATTCTGAAGAGACCGAAACAGGTGGAAATCTGAAGGTGCAAGGTCAGGACTATACGGCGGATGCATTAACACCTCCCAGCCAAACTCTCTTAATTTTTGCTGAGTGGCTATAGATGTGTGAGGTCTAGCGTTATCATGATGAAACATCACACCCCTTCTGTTGATCAATTCCGGCCGCTTTCTCTCAACTTCTTGCTTTAATCTCATCAGTTGTTCGCAGTAGAGTTCAGAATCGATAGTCCTGCCTGGTGGTAATAGCTCATAATGAATAATGCTCTTCCAATCCCACCACACACACAACATCACCTTATTGCGAGTTAACCCGGGTTTCCCGGGTGCCACAGTCTGTGAAGCCTGACCGGCCTTTGACCACGACCTTTTTCGCACGTTCTTGTCGTACGTGATCCACTTTTCATCACCAGTTTACGTCGTAATAAAGAATCACAAATGAGTACATGGTTCTTTCAGTGAGCTCGTGAGGTACCCAAATATCGAGCTTTTTTTTGTACCCAGCTATTTTCAAATGCGCCAAAACTGTTTTGTGATCAATTCTCAGTTCTTCAGCTACGTCGTAACTACTGATAAGTCGATCTTGCTCCACTTTTTCAAAAATGGCATCCATTTTATCCGTAATAGGGCGACCAGAGCGAGGTGCATCTTTGACATCAAAATTTCCGGATTGAAAACGCTTAAACCAAATTTGTGCTACTCTCACAGACACTGCACTAGGTCCATAAACATCGCAATTTTTTTTCGCGACTTGCGTTGCATTTTTACTTTTTTGTAGTAAAATTTTAAAATGTATCGAATTTCTTCATTAGATTCACTCATCTTGACAGTACGAAAAACAAATGAAAATCCCACCTTTGCCTCATTTGAATTTGGAATTATGTTCTTTAAAATTTTAACTTTCTTTCAATGATACCAAAACCAGCCAGATACAAATACTACAGCCAAAGAGATTTTATTACAAGTTCATACATACTATAATGCGAAAAGACTTTTTCGCCAACCTATTATATATTTTTTTTATTCTATACTAGTTCCTTAATATTAATATGGCGCTATCAAGAGCTTTTCAGTGGTTGTATAATTTAAAGTTTTTAGATAATTAGTAATTGTTTTCTTATATTGATGCCTTGTTAATTGATTTATATTAACTATGTTTCTTGCAAGTCTATTGTAAATAAAGGTACCTAGAAAATCCGCATAAAAGAAACTTTTTTCTAGACGAAACTTTCTAAATATCTTTATGAAAACTTCAAATAGAATTGAAACTGTGGAGATACGTCCGTGCGTATCTTTATATTATAGAATACTATCAAGTACCTGGTAAGGTACTAGATAGTATTCTATAATATAAAAATAAGTCGGGTTTTCTTTCCTGACGCTATAACTCCAGAATGCACGAACCGATTTCCACGGTTTTGCATTCGTTGGAAAGGTCTCGGGCTCCGTGAGGTTTATAGCAAAAAAAAATCAGGATTATAAAACGACATCCACGTGGGCGAAGCCGCGGGCAACAGCTAGTATTTTATAGATAAATGCCGCTTTAGGCTTTATATCTTGTCAATTTACTTTTACAAAAAAGTTCATGTGAGTGTTCAAAAAAGTTTTTTTTTCAGGATATCTGGTACTTGAAGAACACTTTGTGACATGAACTGTAAAAATTCAACGGACATTTTTTGTTCATTAAATACATTTAGTCGTGTTCAATCTGTAAAAACAATTAAATACCTAACTAGCTTCTAAGCGAACGAAAGCTATACGCGACAGCACATTAAATTTAATGGTATCAAAACATTTGACAAAATCCTTCATTAAAAAGTCTCATTTGGTTTTCTGGAAACACTTTTAAATGGGATAGAAGCAACATGTTAAACAAGTTCAAAGGGTTTTCAATTCAAAGCAAAACAACGTACACATATGATGTAAAACCTTAAGCGGATTTCAATAGATCTGGCTCCAACCGAACCGCATATTGATCGGCTGACATGATTAACGCGGGATTACAAAGAACTGAACTATGAAATCTCTATGTAATGTATTTCTCTTTGTGTCAATACGGTTTTTAATCGTAGAATTAAATCAGAACTTTGTGATAACGGTATTCATTATAAATTTTACGAATTAAAGTCGACCTAACGTAAATGGGTTTATGTGACGCTACGTGACATAGACCCATGTAACCTAGGTATAGATTAAATAGCGTTGACGGAAATGTCCAAAATTGATTTAACATGTGTAATTTATTCAATGTTACAATGGCAAATAGTCAGTGGATAGAAATAAATAACTTTTGCTTAACTTGGTCCTATCTGGGGACACGGCAGTACCTCCTGCCGATAAAGAATTTAATTATACGATATCTTTTCAGGTAAGGAATTAAATAATATAAGCTAGTTTACTCATAAATAGCCATTTCATGACACTGTAAACATAAATTTGATTGAAATTTCCTGGATTCCTTAGACGAGCACAAAGAGATTAGATATAAAGATCAAAGTAAAATATTAGATCTATTTTTAAGTTAGGCTATAGCAAAATCAACAAATACCTTTATAAACGATGTATCTACGAGTAAGTCTTAAAGCGGATTGCAACAGATCCGGCGCCTACCGAACCGCATATTGATACAACTGACATGATTAAAGCAGGAATTCTTTTAACTGAACTATGAAAATGTCTCTTCGTAATCGTTTTCAAATTAAAAGTTTTACAAATTTTAGTACATTTCACTAAAGCCCAAACAATTTAACTAACCATCATAGTCTGCGCCATCAGACATTATATAATTGTCATATAAGTGTTGTATAAGATTACCGAATATGTTATCTTCAATTCCATATAGAGCACTACACATCACAGTCATGCATGCTGGACAGTAAGAAAAGAAAAAGAACATCTACCAAAGAAGTATCGAGGATTTCATAGTTTTCGCTGAAACAAGACCTCGATCAAAAAAGCTTCGAAATAAAATTTTCGATGAAACGTAGCATCGGGCAAACGAAACTTCAATTTATAAATTTTCGGCGAAATAAAGCATCGCTCAATGAAGTCTTCGATGTATAGTTGTCGGCCAATGATTTTTCCATGAAACGTATTTCGCAGTAACGTAGGGAACCCAATAACAAGTGGATATAAAAATATAATAACATATAGGTATGTCAGAGACAGTATAGACAGTCCGTGACAGTCGCACTGACTAACGCACTGAGCGTTTGTCAACACACACAAGTACGAGTACATCACTATAACTTAACAACTAAATTGACCCCTTTATTCTATTTTTGTCGTACATCGTTATATTTCAGATTAATATAAATGTCAAGTACCTTTATTGATGCGAAATGAATAATATCTTCAAGCGAGTGACAATTTTCATTAAACTTTATACTTTGCTACATTTCTGTGCACTTTGTGAAACATTAAATGAACGGATGTTTGCTGGAGCAGTAGGTATTAAAGGTTACACGTGGAACTCGCTTCACTTATCAAGATTACCAGGAGAAATGCAGCACAGATATGAATATTGCGCTTTCAGTGCAGTAAAAAGTTCTTAGCTAGCATCACCGTGAAAGAAATGCGATTCAACTACGTAGAAATCTTCTGCACGGCAGGTCACAGGACAGACTTAAAGCTGATTCTAAGTTTAGTTTTCAGTATTATTTTTTTTTAATTTCACCGTTCTCACGTTTTTAAGGGACAGAAAGATTATATAATCTACTAGCTGACCCGGCAAACCTCGTAATAGTATATATGGTATTATAATAATAGTATTATAAAGGTTTGATAGACACGGGCTATTTGTATGGGAAAATGAAATTGTGTTTTTACTATTTCCTTTCAATTTCTTTATATTTTCTTACCTGTTAAACCTGCCCTGGACTTTCAAAAATCATTCAAAACTAAAATTAGCCAAATCGGTTCAGCCGTTCTCGAGTTTTATCGAGACTAACGAGCAGCAATTGATTTTTTTTATATATATATATATATATATACATATATAGATGATGTTTTAAGGATTTTGTAGAGACTGAAAGATTTAAGAAGCCATAAAAATGTCCAGACAGTACCTACACAGTTCAGGTTCCCCGTAAACGTTTCGGTTTGATGGTGGAGACTGTTGATGTCCTGTGCAGTCAATGGATATGGTACCTACCAGTAGGTAGTATAGTTATTAATTGTAACTTCTAGTTTATATTTCTCAAAGAGATAGATAGAAGTAAAGGCATGCATTTGAGATTAATGCAAACACCCAGAATTCTCCAGTCACCATTTGTCCCAAGCAAATGGTGAACCTATGTTAACGTTGATGTCGCCCAGGAACTTTTGCCAAATTCCAAAGGTTGCACTGGGAAACTACCGAGAAATTATTAAAATCCCAAGGCAGTTATCCCCGTTCTGGGGATCGAACATAGGTCCTCAGTGTAGAAGCAGTTACCTAGACTAGACTACAGAGGCAGTTATTTATGAGATAGGCAAATCTACTCAAATCGTCACTCTAGCCGAAAGATAGCCACTGCTGGACAAAGCCTTCCCTAAAGACGCCCACTACAATGTTTTAACTGGTGGTAGAGCTCCAGTGATGGAGCTCGGGGGCGTAGGCACCACCGCATTGCCTAATATACTTTCCGCTAAATGGTAGTGTTCAGCACTGACGCAGCAGCTACGGCCCTGTAATTTCCGGCACAGAGGCATAACACCTTAGGCCTCAGGAGTGGCAACATATACATTTTGGTGCATTTTAGCCTCTGGTCATTGTGCCGGTGTCTATAGGTTGTAGTCATCACTTAACATCAATGTGAACTGCATGCTTGTCTGCCACTTCCATTAAAAAAAAGTTCGTCATTAGAGAAGAAGATGCCATAATCGCCACGCTTGGCTGACAGATTCGCGATCACAGTAGCGGTAGTTTTATTGCAGGACGCTGCCGCCCATCACGCGTTATTATATTTACTGCCCTATTGGAGTGATTTGACTGCCTTTATGTGGTTAACTATGTTTTGAAGTTAGTGGTCCACTAATTTCTTTATTGTACTCTTTATGCAAGTATATGAGTGTGTTCCTTATAAATACTATACTACGTATTAGGCATATCATATTACATAATTTACTATTGTATTATACGTTATACTATAATTATTACATTATCATGTAACTGGAACAGAACAATCTTAGATAATGGCTATGCTATAGCTGCAAACAAACTCTTATCATTATCTTATCATTTTGTATTAATACTTTGATTCTATTTTCTAAGAACTTAATTAGTTCTAAGAACTTAACGTACGTACTAAGCGTAAATGTCTTACTTATTATTGCGTTATTTTAAAGTAAATTTTGGTATTCTTGTCTGTCGGTCTGGTACGTCATAACTTCGAAATTGCTCAATGGATTTGAATGTGGTTTTCACAGGTGGATTTAGTACATATAATTAGGAGCGTTGTTTTGTTTCGTCAAAATCGGTTAAAGGAAAAATAAGTTATGGTCAATTGAAAATTTACTTCAACAGATACCTTAACATTACAAATCTAATGATCTAAGTGACAAAGTGGTAGAGCTAAACAAACAAAGTTCGAGTGGTATAGGCGTAAGCTTCATGTATTATCTAACTAATCTATCTGCCACTTTAAGTGTTCAGTATTTTATCAACGCATTATTTTGGCGAAGCGCGCATAGCCCAGCGGCTGGTGTAGATCGTAAGCGATCTGCTCGGTTAAGCACTAGGGGCGCGGTCGGGTAGTGTGATGGGTGACCGCTAGTGGCAAATGAAATGCGCGTTTCCGTGCTTCGGAGGGCACGTTAAGCCGTCGGTCCCGGTTGCTATCGATGGATAGCAGTCGTTAAACCTAGTCGGAGGCCTTATGGGTGGTTTGAAAACATCCGACAGTGGGTTGGCCACTAACCCACCCACCTCCACCAATCCGCATTGGAGCAGCGTGGTGGAGTAAGCTCCAGGCCTCCCCCCAAAAAGGGGAGAGACTCGTGCCCAGCAGTGGGACGTATAATGGGTTGCCATTATTATTATTATTTATTTATTATTTTGGCAGAATAGCAATACGTCTGCTTCGGAACATCTAATCAACATGTATAAAACTCTTTCGTTATTAGGTCCACACAGAGCGAGCAGTCTCGCCACAGTACAAATATGAACAGTATAGAAACGTACAAAACGTTCAAAACGGCACACTAACACAAACATGCGCATCGACGTTCGATGTAGCGAGTGACTCAATACTGCAGCACCGCGAGAACCGCTTAGAGGCCTCGTCGATGCCCATGTTTGTGTGAGTGTGACGTTTCAACGTTTTGTACGTTAGTTTCCACACTGTTCATATTTGTACTGTGGTCTCCCGAGGCATTTGCCTGCGCGAGGCAGCTCACTCTGTGTAGACGAGACGCATACGACACTATATGGCTCGGGCGCTCGAACGCGCGCGCTAACCGAGGCTCTGTATGGACGCGCCTTATGACGGACAATGTCTTACAACCAATTCTACTGGCAGTAAAAAGCTGCAGGAATCATGTCAAGATTACTTTCTTTTAAATAACGGAGGTGGCAAACAAGCATGCAGTCCACATGGGTTGGATGGATCATGGAATATTTGAGGCACAAATTCTTCGGGAACAGGAATTAAATACCTTTATCGCTGAATTATGAGCTACCAATATGATGTACAAACTAAATTCGAGACATGAAAAAATAATGTTTTAATCAATTATTCCAAATTCAATTTTCGTACATACATTCACTTTCAGCACAGACACGCTAATAACATCGAAATATATTAATACATACTAAATGACGGGGACTAATCTTATGAGCCAAGGGTTGGGGCTGCTCTCAATAGAATCCGATTATCTTTGTGATACAATTTGCATGTGAATGTAGCTACAGCGGGTACCTTAACCTAGTGTCGCCAATGGTTCTGATTTTCCTGGGATATTTGTAGGATCCCTTACCTAAGAAGAAATCTTTTTCACTGGTGGTAGAGCTCCAGTGACAAAACTCGCGGGCGTAGGCACCACCGAATTACCTAATATACTTGCCGCTAAATGGTAGTGTTCAGCACTATCGTGTTCCGGTCAGGTGGTAATGTACGGCCCCGTAATTCCCGGCCCAGAGGGATAACACCTTAAGCCTCAAGAGTGGTAACGCATCTGTATTTTGTGGGTGTCTATAGGCTGCAGTCATCACATAAACATAAATGTGGAATGCATGCTTGTTTGCCACTTTCATAACAAAAAGAAAAAACCGGAACCCAAATAAGAGTCACTTGTTATGTTAACTGTATGCTTGTTTGCCACTTTTGTTATATAGTGTAAGCGTTTTTGTACGACCTCATCCAAAATCATTAGTTTGCTACAGATGATTCTCCCAAAAAAATTGTCTAGGACTGCGCCTGAATGACTTAAAGTGGGTTTTATAATTCCTAGGTATATTTAAGTTGTAATTGTAATGATCTCATTTGTATTAAATAGTTTATATGTGCAGTTACCCAAAATCATTGCGGTAAATCTATCAATATGGTGTTATACAAACATATTCGTATTTTATTTAAAAAATATATGTTCTTTTCGCCTTATTTCTTTTAACATATTTGCCATATTATTATCCTCATTTTATAAAATAAACGCCTGGTCACCCCACTGTAACCTCATGTGGACAGGACTTTAAAATTCTTCTCAGTATAAATTAATGAATCGTTGGATAGACTGGCCCTCGCACTTTGTAAGTAGATTATTTTTTGTGAAGGTTGAAGCTTTTTTGTTCCTTATGTATTTTGGACTTTCTGGCTCTTATTTTAGTGATGCTTTCGCAATGGATAAGCAGATCTGCGACACAGATTTATCAATAACGTAGATGTTTCAGATATGTATGGGGTACAGGTCCATGAAGCGGGTACAGACTAACTCTTTAAGCAGTATATACAGCTTAAATTATTAAAAATAGTATCCAGCTATAAATTTAAATCAACCTTGTGTGGTTTTCTTTACAAAAAAAAATCCTTTTACAAAATGGACACACACGTCAACTTTTATTTTATGCATCAAACTAATTTGGAAAAAAATTAAGTAAACAACTTCAACAGATTCTGGCAGAATCGATAAACCGCCAATCCTTTATCTTAAAATGGCAATTACCAATTTATAAGGAAAAGAAAGAAACAAGGAGGTAAAAATTGCAATAATTAGGTACCTACAAAAAAACAATTCGATTGAACAAATCCGTCTGTGTTATAACCAAGTAATTGTATTTTGTCCTTAATCCTTGAAATATTACCAGTTTTTTTTGCGTACCGTAGGCACAATGAGTGGGTAACAAAATGAAATAAAGACATTTTTTAGGTTACATTTCGTTTCACTTTTTAAATAAGATTTGGTTAAAATTAATATTAATTACACCCATTTTCTGGTATGAGAACTAGGCCAGTCTTTACAATATAATACACAAACATAATTTCCTCTCTTTACACATCAATGGTCATAAGCAGGCTTATTTATACCTACTCAATAACAAATACGAAATTCGAAGACCATAGCGCTGTACACATATCTGCGAATTCGCATCGCAGTTTTGTGTGGCCGCCCATAAACATGTTTTCCCCGCCTGCATACGGTATATTTGTTTACTGCACTGGGTGTGCAGTAAACACATATCATGCTATCTTCATGTTTATCGCAACAAGGACGCAACAGCGTTATTTACGAAGAAATAAATATCGTTCGCAGTTGCATATTTTGGCCGTAAGACTGCAATATAATTTCGTTGGTAAATGCAAGCTACATTATGTTGGAGCAAGGTTGGAGCCGAGTAAGTGGACTGGGAACAGTTGCAATCTAAAATGTTTAATGCAGTTTAGTTACACAACAACACAGTCGCGCTGTTCTTAATACAGTATTTTTTTATGTAATGGAAGCGGCAAACAAGCATGCAGTTCACATTGATGTTAAGTGATAACTGCAGCCTATAAACACTTACACAAAGACCAAGATCAAAATGCAGACGTTACTACTCCTGAGACCTAAGGTGTTATGCCTCGTGCCGGAAATTACAGGGTGCCGTACATAACCACCTGACCGGAACACGATAGTGCTGAACACTACCATTTAGCGGCAAGTATATTAGGTAATGCGGTGGTACATACGCCCGCGAGCTCCGTCACTGCAGCTCTTCCACTAGTTAAAATCATTTAATATTAATTCTAAAATACACGTATTTATTCCAGCAAATGATAGGTAGAGGTCTAATTTAAGGAGTGCATGTGACTGCCCACGATTTGCCCATTACACTTTTATCCCTTATTACAAGTAGCAAATCCATTGCTCTTAACCGAATATTACCAAACTCCGAAGGTGCCACCATTTTCATTTCACAAAGAAAGATCTTAACAGAGCAATGATGATAAAGAGACTAGAGACTAATACGCAATCGGATGGAATCTATCCTGTAATGCTACAACAAGGTATGCCTATACTTAATAAACATCTTTGTAGGTTATACAGGGCTTGTATCGCCTTTGGTTATATACCGAAGGCTTGGAGACAGGTAAATGTGGTATTTATACCAAAACCGGGTAAGGCAGACTATGAGGAGGCTAAATCATATAGACCTATTAGTCTTCAATCATTTCTGCTTAAGGCAATGGAAAAATTAGTGGATAGACACATACGGGAGGGTCCACTAAAGAAGAAACCATTGCAGAGACTTCAGTGCGCCTATCAGCCTGGTAAGTCAACTGAAACTGCACTACATTATGTGGTAAGTCGTGCTGAGGCAGCCCTAGAAAATAAAGAAATATGCCTAGGAGCATTCCTGGATGTGGAAGGAGCATTTGATCGCACCACCTTCCTATCCATCAGAAGGGCTGCAACAGAGCATGGTATTAATGATACCCTTTGCAAATGGATCGAATGCATGCTAAAGGGGAGGATAATAAACTCTACTGTAATGGGTGAGTCCATAAAGGCGAAAACAACGAGAGGGTGCCCGCAAGGGGGGGTTCTATCACCGCTTTTGTGGAGCCTCGTTGTTAATTCGCTCTTGGTTGAGCTCAACGAGGGTGCTTTTTATGCAGTGGGCTATGCGGACGACCTGGCCATTATGGTCAATGGTAAGTTTCCGGGTACTGTATCAACTCTAATGCAGAAAGCACTGATAATGGTTGAACACTGGTGTAAACACAATAGTTTGACTATCAACCCGTCTAAAACTACGATAATACCGTTTACAAGACGAAGGGCTCTAACAGAACTAAGGAGACTAACTCTTTGTAATGTGGAGCTGGAATGGTCCACAGAGGTAAAGTATTTAGGTGTAACACTAGATAAAAAGCTCACGTGGAAGGGCCATGTTAACTGTATTACCCAAAAGGCTCTTAGAATTTTTGGCTGGTGCAGATCAACGTATGGCAAAACCCGGGGTCTGAAACCACAGGTAATAAAATGGTTGTATACAGTAATGGTTCGACCCATTCTGTTATATGGTAGTATAGTGTGGTGGCCAAGAACCAAACTGACGACATGTAGAGAACTTCTACGAAAGATACAGAGAACGGCATGCATGGCCATTTCTGGTGCTTTCCGCACTACACCCACAGCGGCCTTGGAAATCATTTTGGGACTTGAACCACTTCACATAACAGTTGAGGTCGAAGCTAGGAAAGCACTCCATAGACTGGCGACAGCTGGTTATTGGCACAGCTCCATGCCGAGATTGCAACACACGCGATTCGAGACCAACACTGGGCTTGATAGAGTACTGCACATGGTAAGTGACAAATGTCTAACTACGTTTGTATTCCATAGGAACTACAACGTCACCATCCCGACAAGGGAGGAGTGGAAAAGGGGAATGCGCTCTCTTGGATCCAACAGCGTAGTCTGGTATACTGATGGATCCAAGATGACTGCTGGTACAGGGGCTGGAGTATACAGCTGTGACTACGAGTGTAGTCAAAGTATGGGTAAATATGCCACAGTTTTCCAAGCAGAGGCTTATGCGATTGTGGCATGTGCCAAAGAGAGTCTGTCAAGTGGTGCAGCCGGGAAAGACATTTACATTCTCAGCGATAGCCAGGCAGCTCTGAAAGCCCTGACATCGTTTAGGGTTAACTCGAGGCTGATACTTGAAGGTGTGCAAACCCTTAATAAATTAGGTAAGCACAACAGAGTTAGGCTAATATGGGTGCCGGGGCATGAAGGCATCAGGGGCAATGAAAGGGCCGATGAACTAGCTAGACTTGGTTCCAATACCAAACTAGTGGGTCCTGAGCCATTCGTGGGAATTTCAGCAACCACCACATACACTGCCTTAAGGGCGTATGCCGCAGAACGACATCTGAAGGAATGGACGAACGTCCAGGGACAGGTACATTCGAAAAGGTTTCTAGGGGTCGACACGATCTACAATAAGAACATCCTACGATTAAATAGGCAAGATTTGCGAATGATTGTGGGAGTTTTCACAGGCCATTTCGGCACGAGGCAGCACCTACAGCGGATGCACCTGGGTGAAGATTCACTGTGCAGAGCTTGTGGTGAGCACGAGGAGACAATGGAACATCTCTTATGCCAATGTGATGGCCTTGCTGGTAAGCGTATGAAGATCCTCGGGGTGGCATATCCTACACCGGGAGATTATAAGGTACTGTACATCAGGGACACCATCAAATATATCTCAGATATATTTAAAGGGACCATGGATGGAAGTATATAGGGTCTTGGGGGTGAACACAAAAGATCCCAATGGGTCGAAGTGTCCCAGTGTAACAGCTGGCCCCACAATAAGATAAGATAAGATAATACGCAATCAAAAACGCGAAATCCGAAGACATTGTACTTACATGTTATCCCCCGCCTACACGCGGTATATTTGTTTACTGCATTCCCACTCATACTATCTTCATGTTTATCGCAACGAGGATACAGCCGTGTTGTTTACAAAGAAATAAATATCGCTTGCAGCTGCATATTTTAGCCTTAAACGTGCAATATCATTTCGTTTCTTAATTCAAGCTACGTTGTGTTGGAGCGCAGTAAGCGGACTGGGAACAGTTGCAATTTAAAATGTTTTACTTAGTTTATTTATGGTTTATAGCGACATAGTTTCACTGAATTTAATTAGGCGTTAACGTTACTTCACTTATTTATTCCAGAAAAGGTTAGACAGAGTAAATGAATTGACAGAATGCATGTGATTACCTACGATTCGCCCTTTGCACTTTTTATTCCATGTTATACCTAAAACATGCGGTTGGAAACGTGTGATATGGGTTAATAAGTAGTAACCATTGTGATTCACTACACGTTGCCAAAATCTGAAGATGTTTTCTAGATTCTTCATCTAAAGAGAGAACTTAACAGAATAGTGGTCAAATGGAACGAATTCGAACACAATGAACATGTTATTCCCTCCTGCATGCAGTAAATTTATTTATTACCCACGCTTACTAATGTTGTCTATTTAATGTCTAATAATATCACTATTCTTGTTGCGATAACAAGAATAGTGTTATTTACGAAGAAATAAATATCATCTGCAGTTGCATGCTTTACCGTTAAGCGTGCAAAATAATTCGTTAATATCGTTGAGTTCAAGCCATGTTGTATTGGAATGCATACAGGAAACGGACTGTGGTAATAGTCAAAATGTTTGTACAGTGTAGGTACTCGTAGTGATGGTTCGTAGCGACACAGTCTTACTCAATTCACCAGGACTGCCACCATAAAAACCTACAACTTTTTACAGCCAGTATACCATTTTCTCCACTCTTTTCCTTTTCTTAGATAATTTGTTTTATACATTGATATTTCATACATTTGGTGTACACATAAGTAAATAACTAGGTATCTTTATAACTTGTTATGGAAGAGCGGAGCTACCTAACACAAACAAACTTGTTGCTTAAAAGGTAGCTCCGACCACTGTTTACTGTAATTTTATACCTTTGTTACTGAATAAATATCTTATTTATTTTATCATTTAGGATATTTTTTATGAATAGCAATTATAAAGTAAAAATATTATTAGTTAAAAACAATTTGCTGCTGGTAGAGTTCTAGCGGCGTAGTTCGTGCGTAGGCACCACGACATTATCTACCGAATACTATAGACTACCAAAATAACAGTGTAGGTACTCATTATATAATCAAAGGTTCAGTTCTAACATCTAATAATTAGTTCATTTTTTTTATGTAATGGAAGTGGCAAACAGGTATGCAGTTCACATTCATGTTAAGTGATGACTGCAGCCTATAGACACCCACACAAATACCAAGGTCAAAATGCAGATGCGTTACCACTCCTGAGGTAGGCCTCACTAGTACGCAATACTAACTCTACCAGCAGCAAAATTTTTTTAAGTAATAATATTTTAATTCACAATCGCTATTCATAAAAAATATATTGGGTGTAAAAAGTTGATGCTTTTTATGGTGGCAGTCCTGGTGAACTGAGTAAGACTGTGTTGCTGCGAACCATAACAACGAGTACCTAAGGTGTTATGCCTCTGTCCCGGAAATCACAGGGCCGTAAAATACGAGTATGTACGGCTCCTGACACATCCATGTAAAATAAACATTTTTAAACAATTACACAAAAGAACAGAAATTGATAATACTGATATGTGATCAATAATTCCTAAAAGCAAACTGTCGTTTACTACAAAACGAACAAAAAGGGTACAACTCGAGTTCTATTACTTGTCACAGGAGGCACAGAGTTATATAGGTATCTATCACATAAAATGTTCTGTTGGTCATGAACAAATAAATATTACATACTTGTGTAAATTGTAAACTAGCTGTGCCTGCGACTTCGTCCACGTTTATAGACTACAGTAATTCTTACGATCAATGTAAACTGTATGCTTGTTTGGTACTTCATAATACTTATAAAACAAAAAAATAGAAGTAAGTCATCGTCTTGCTTAGTTTCTAAAGAAAATAGTATTTGATTTCTTTGACTGAATAATGTATTTTATTAATTTTACAGCTCATGAACTAAATTTTTGTCTTTCTCACGAGAATGTATGTTCTTCAATAAGCTTTGTAATATCCGTCGTATAATTTGATTATTTTTTTACAAAGAACCACATGAGCGAAGATGGATTTAAGGGATTTTGAAACAAATCCGCATTTAACTTATTACCGTCTCTTTTATCTTCCGGCATGCTTTTATCTTTACATTTAATCGCAAAAAATAATTATTTTATTTTAACTGCCTACTTTAGCAGTGCTGTGTGACAGCAGGCTACCATCAGTAGACCTCCGGTGTGGATAGTAGGCAGTTTGATCCCTGGGTACATTAATTTCATGGAATATATTCTCAATTTCTCGAAGTTTAGTAGTTTCATATAGAGATAGATAGTGGCAAACAAGCATGCAGCTTACATGGATGTTAAGTGATGACTGCAGCCTATAGACATCAAAATAAAAACGAGAGGTCTAAATGCATTTACTGGTGGTAGAGCTCCAGTAACGGAGCTCGCGGGCGTAGGCACCATCGCATTACCTAATATACTTGCCGTTAAATGTTAGTGTTCAGCACTACCGTGTTCCGGTCAGGTGGTAATGTACGGCCCAGTGATTTCCGGCACAGAGGCATAACACCTTAGGCCTCAGGAGTGGTAACGTATCTGCATTTTGTCCTTGGTCTTTTTGTGGGTGTCTATAGGCTGCAGTCATCACTTAACATCAATGTGAACTGCATGCTTGTTTGCCACTTCTATAAATTAAAAAAATAGGTGCGTTGCCACCCCTTCACCTTAGTTGTTATGTCTCTGTGATAGTTACAACGGGGCCATACCTTACCATCTAGCCAGAACAGGATAGTTCTTATCACTACAATTTGGCAGATGATAGATAAGGTGATGCGGTGGTGCCTATGCCATCAAGCTTATATACTGGAACTCTACCACCAAATATAACATATAACATGTATATCATGTGTTACATCAAAAGCAATAGGCTCGCCACATATCTGATAATCATAGAAATCTAAATATATGCGAGAATAGATAAAAATAAATGGGTGTTGTTATGTTTTCAATATTTTTTTAACAAATCAAATATCCGTATCAAATCTGATAGTTTCTACTTTCTACTACGAAAATTAACGAACAATACTCCATATACATCAACGAATCTGATACCAACAAAAACAATAAAGATCTCAATTCTCAGTAACGTTTCTAATCGTACGCACAGCATTGGGGGAGTATACCCAAAAAGTGTTCGGCAGCCGGGAACGTAAATAAATAATCGGTTGGTACGGCGCGCCGCATCAATTATGTACCGGGATACTGAAATAACGCGAGATCGCGACTATTTTGGCCGTTCCTAACCTGCAATCGATATTTCTCGGGAGCTTTACACCGACGCTTTACAATTATACGTTGCTATTCCGGATTAGTAAAGATTTTGTCGTGTTATTGTGGATTATATTTGGCACAGAGATGGGACGATTCCATCGCCCATAAAAGGAAAATAATTTTATTTGAGTGCGTGCGCATTAAACCGGAGATTTCAATGTAGATGCGTTGCCACTCCTGAAGACTAAAGTATTATGCCTCTGTGCCGGAAATTACAAGGCCTATAGTAGTACTACTATCATTTAGCGGCAAGTAGATTAGGTAATGCGGTGCTGCCTACGCCCGCGAGCCTCGTCACTGAAGCTCTACCACCAGTAAAACTTGCCAGTAGCTATCGCCTATCTTAGTAAAAATGCCGCGATTACAGCCGGAGTGTACTGCCGGCCACAGTTTTTATATTTTAATTGCGCAAATTTAGGCCTGCACAAGCTTACATTGACGTTTGCGCAAAAATTATGTTTTATTTGTGCAAATAAATTTATGCAGTTAAAATGGAACGTGTATGGCCGACATAAAGACAGCGAGCTATGGCGGGGCATCGCATTTTATTTCATTTCCAAGATGATTTAACTCTCCTATTTTCATTTCCTACATGTTATATTAATTAATATGTCGTTGGGAACTTGGACTCATACAAAGCCAGGCAAAATAACTAGTAAATATAAATTGACACGTCAATAAAACGAGCTATTAATCATAATTGTTCCATTTCGTGAAAAAACTTGTGTGTTTTTGTGAACATGATAAAAATATTGGTTTTTCGTTAAGTAGAAACGTGAAAACTATACCAACACGCACTTTTGCTATGTTATAAATACTTTGGGTCACGCAACGTAACTTAAGTTAAACAGAGACCTCATTTTGGACCCGCCCACCCTTTTAGTATTCCAGCCCTTTAATTATGTATTTGCATTAAAGTATCCTTTGTTATTGTTTTATAATTCAGTCTCGTTTTATAAATAGAATACAAAAACATACGAAAATTATGTAAGTTTTTTTAAGAACTGCACTTATTCAAATAAAATTGTTGTTTTTGGATTTTATCTTGCTATCTATACTTATTCTTACTCGTACATTTCATGCACATATTTTTTGTTATTTTTTGTTATAAATTAGGTTGCGGCTCGGAGTCACTCATGAAAAAGTGTAACGCCCGGTAACGTAACGATGAGTCACCGAACGAGAGAGAGGCCTGCCGGACCGGCGAATGCCTTTCTACCGAGAAAAAGACGTTGTCACGTAAAATCTTCGCCCGTAAAACCGACTTTACAGGCAACCAGTTTTTTTCTTCAAACTTGTAATCAAACAAAAGCATAATTAAATTATTGAAGCCTTCATAGCATATTTAGTTATTATGTTCCATACCTGTATGATTTGCAACCCTCAATAAATAAAAAAATATTCTGTTTGTTATAATAAATCTTTTAATGCTTTTATATAACGTACTTATACAAATTACTATTCTGGCGCTCTACACTCTCTGCCTACCCCGTTAGGGACCTGGCGTGAAGATACATACATACATACTTTATACAAATGCAGTGCACAATAATTATTAAAACACATTCATTAAAACCTTACGCCCAACTTTTCATTTTTGCTTTATCCATTTCAAACAATAATAAAGAGGGAAATGAAGGAAGCAGGGAAAGTTCCCGATCATAGCTCGAGGCACAATGCAAAATGTGGTTTGAACTCCACGATTTTGTCCCCTTCAATACTGACGAACAATACAAAGGAGTAATGCCAGTTATTAAGAAAGTTGGATGTTGAATATTTTCATAGTGATAATATTAATATTACTAATTATATCATCATTTATTTTTTTGCATAAGTTTTAACCTAATATAAAGGTAGTGTTGGAGTTGGAACTACTTTTTTATGACATGAAGTGGCAAACAAGCATACAGTTTACATTGATAGTAAGTGATAAGCCCATAAACATCTCCCTGAAAAAAGAGATTTATTTAGATAAAAAAACGTATCGTAACTTCACGCCTGTAATCCCCGAAGAGGTAGGCAGAGGTAAATGCATGCATTCAAGCATACATGCAAACACCCACGATTCGCCGGTTACGTTTTTGGTCCATGTAACAGGTGGCGAGCCTGTTGACATCAAATTTAGAGGTACTGGGAAATTAGTGGAAAATAGAAAAATCCCAATAGAACCAGAGATAAAGGACTTTACACCATTATCTCAGATAACCCCCTACCCGGGAATCGAACCCAGGACCTCAGCGTAGTAGTAGTGGCATGCTACCACTAGGCTAACAAGGCAATTTATCTAGATCCTGAGCGCTGAGGCCTAAGGTATTATGCCACTGTGTCGGAAATTACAGGACCGTACATTAGCACCTGGCCGCAACACGATAGTGCTAGACACCACCATTTAGCGGTAATTAGATAATGCAGTGGTGCCTACGCCCGCAAGCTCCGTCACTGGCGCTCTACCACCAGTACTACTTGCCAGCAATAATGTTCCGGTAGTAACAGGATCCCGTTTATTCCCTTTACGGAAACTTTAAAAATATTAAAAATTATAACGTTGTGTCATGTCTCGCACCCTCCGGCTGCGTGAAAATCCTATACAAAATATTATGAACAATTACCTATTATTTAAAAGCTAAATAATATTTACATAAAATAAAATTATACCTAAACTAAAAACAACATGCGTCTAAAAATTCCGCATCACTGCCTTCCTGTGTTATGGTACCCAGAAGGCTGGCAGCATTGCCTCGTTGGATAGCAATGCTGATTCTTTGACCTAAAAATTGGCCAGCCTTCTGGTCACGGGAAGTGTCGACCAGCCGTTTCGCGATCTCTTTGAATAAGAGCCGAGCACATGGGGCCCCCCCATGGACCAAGGGTTTCGACCCCAAAAGGCACAAATATATAGTCCCCTGGAAGGTTACTATATTTGCGCTGTTTCAGGGTCTCCGCAGTTGCAGCAGCAGCGCCAGCGGAGCACGCCGTGCTTGGAAGATGGGATGGCGCTAAGGTGTCAACGCAAGTTGCGTCCCACACCAAAGGCCTACCCATCTTCTAGGGCATCAACGACATACCGTCCGGTCTACTTCCATCGTCACGTGCCAAGCCGTTGGATTCTAATATGGCTGGCACGCCGGCGGTGGAAAGGGCTCGGCGCAGAATGTGATTTAATTGGGCGTGCTTGGTGAATCTGCCGGCACTTCTACTGCAGGAGAGACCATGGTGCCCCAGGCAGTCGACAGCATCACCGCAGGGGCAGCGATGCGGAGCGCAGCACGATGTGCCTAGGCGGAGGCAAGTAGCAAGCCGGAAGGTGATGTCATCCATCATAACCTATTATTGTTTTTAAATGCAAAAATAATAAAATATAGCCCTCAAGCTATAAAATACAAATAAATTATTATCATCATATCATCATTAACTAATTATTTTTTGTATGAACTTAGCAAAAGCGTAAAGCACTAAAACACCTTCAATGTACGTAAGTGTTTAAGAGCTTCGAGCTGTTTTGAGCTAGATTTTTACTATTTTTTACATGTAATTAGCTAGCTGGCTAGCTACATCAAATAAAGTCCTTCAATTAATCCGCAGTAAACAGATTTCATGAATATAATCCCTGAATCATTTAACTTGATCGAAGTGAAGCTATGGGTTGACAATTTAATTATTCCATCCAGTAATTTGGACTCCAAATTTGTTTTTAACCCTCCATTTGCAGTTAAAAACAAAACTTTGATTACTCTCATGTATCTTCTTTCAAAGTAAACAATGGAAGGAGTAATTAGGGGTCCTCGCAAAAAGGATTATCTTTACACGCTTTGTCCTTTATATTGTCTTACATTTTTTCCTCAATTAGGTGAACCTCGCGGCATATTTGATTATAATTTCGTCCTCCATATTCTACAAAGAAACATTTTGCGAATCGCTTTGTCATAGAAATAAGCGGAGATATGCCGAAAATTATCTTATTTCTGTTAAGGTTATTTTGTATGTTTTGATCATTTTTCTAAATTAGTCAGCATTTACTACAAACTGCCTCGGTAGCCTAGTGGTAGCAAGCTACTACTACTACGCTGTGGTCCTGGGTTCGTTTCTCGGGTAGGGGGTTATCAGAGATAATGGTGTAAAGTCCATTATCTCTGGTTCTATTCGGATTTTTCCATTTTCTGGAAATTTCCCAATACCTCGAAGTTTGGTAATGTGCCCGGAGATGTCAACAGGCTCGCCACCTGTTACATGGGCCAAAAACGTAACCGGCGAATCGTGGGTGTTTGCATGTATGCTTGAATGCATGTATGTACCACTGCCTACCCCTTCGGGGATTACAGGCGTGAAGTTACATTTTTACAATATTGTAATTATCATGAAACGCAATGATACATGAAACTATTATTGCTGTAGTATATAGCAGGTATCCACTGAAGTTTGTTAAACAACCGTCAGTGCTCGATAATCTATAGGTACACATTAAATGCTTTGTCCTAGATGAAAAATGAAAGAAAGAACAAAAAAACAATATTTGACCTACCCAACGAACATAAGTACATTACATAAATAAAAAACAAGGAGCCAGAAATTACAACAATATGATGTGGGCAGCGAAAAAAACGGCACCCATCTTGGCATATTGCTGCGGTGGTATTCCGACGGCATCTTGACTGACTGATGGATAAATGCAGCCTAGGTCGCTGATCGCAGATACCTGAAACTTGGAACTTGGTTCTTTGTTTTATGTTGTCCAAAATTCTACCACTAAAGGAGTAAAAAACAGCGGATAAAGTTTATATCGGACAACGTGATACTTTGGTCCAATTTACTACCACATAACCAGTCTACAAGCGATATTGTAGACTGGTTATGTGGAAGTAAATTGAACCACGACGTATCATTATAAAAGTATTTTTAAATGAAGAGCGGTAAAAAAATAACAAAAAAAATGTTTATCACAAGCCAACAACTCGTTACCCCTAATTGGGGTTCTTTGCCACATTCTTAAATAGAAATTGTCTCAATAATGTTTGCGAACAGTCCCCTAGGGTCCACCCTTTTCCAGTTGATCAGATATTACGATCCACGGGCTAATGACCCCACAACATTACGCCTTAATATCTTTGGGCAACGGTTTGCGAAGTCGTTAATCGCGAACAACAGTGTTTAACGTGTTAACAAAGAGTTCGCTGTTTCAGTAAAAATATATCGAAAAACTGTAGTTTGCCTGTAAAATATTTTTGGCAGTAAGAACTACTAATTATTAAGGACAATTAAAAAATCGAATAAGGATCGATCAGTGGTTGAAACAAGAAGAATTTTAAATTTCAATTTCAAATTATTTTGTTGAATTATTGTATTAGATAGGAACCTTATGAACTTATGTTACATTATGTCACAGTCTGATAATGTTCTCCTCACCGAATTTGGATCACGGTGGTCCATCTCTTCGGAGACTAGCCAACTGTGCAGACAATATAATAATGCACAAGTCTATGCGCAAACACTGGTACATTCCCTATTCCCTCACTCTCACTTTTATCTTAGCCCAATGAGACGGCAATCCAACGCGACCGAAGAAAGATCGGACTGACGGCATTACTTGCTTTTTCCGAGGCAATGGTACCAGACTTCAGGCTACTACTGAGGATTTCTTGGAAAAAAACCGAGTAACAGCTTTCCCCGACCAGGAAACGAACCGAACTCAGGACCTCAAGCTTCAGCATCGCGATTGCCACCACTGGTCCAACGAGGCAGTCACTGAAATATCTCAGTCTAGGAACATATTAAGAATATACCTACTATTTCGATGTTGATTATTCGACCCTTGTTTTCTTGTTAGCTTTTACCTTTGTTGGGTTTTCATAAGCAATGCCAATCCTATCACCAACCACCACCGCGGCGCGAATTCAAAACACGCGCCATCGAGCTCCGTGTCGTGCCTAAACCAAGGAGTTTGTTGCACCTTCATACGTCGAGGCGACACTAGCGCCACGCAGCTAGCGGCGTCGAGAGAAAACACTTATTTACCTGAAAAATTGCCGCCAATTCGAGATGCATTTTTTGTGAATTTTCATTTTATTAAGTAAAAGCCTAAAACCAATGACTCTGAAGTGTCTGTGTAAAAACGGAGTTTAATTAATGAACTTTATTGAATCATATAACTGAAAAGGTGGTCTTCCAGAACTTTTTGGTGAGTTGCATTGCGTCTTTCAATACAGTAAATTTAAGTCCTAAACTGGACATTTTGGTCCTTTCGAACGCGAATGACCCAGTTACGTTATCATTAAGCATCAACATAACTGAATAACATACCTTTTTTATCTATTTATTATTAATTTAATAATAATTGTTGTCGGCACAAACTCGTACATGTGCTATACAATTTGAATACCTATATTTCAAAAAGTAAAATACCTACTTATAGCGATTTGATAAATTTCATTGAAATTCAAGTTGAAAACCTCGAAATGGCAAAGTGTGTTCCTAATTCCACAAATGATTATAGTGTACGGCACACTCAGGGCAAGTCGAAGGCGATCAATCAGCCTTCTACAAAATCGATTTATACAAGTTCGCAGCGACCAACGTTGTCGGTCACTGCTGTTACGACAGACCAAGCTGTGTCTACAAAATCCATGCAATGTCTGTACTGTAACAAGATGCATTCTATATATCGATGTATCGACTACATCGACCTTACGCCGGCACAGCGGTTAGAAAAAATTAAACAAATTAATTTATGCGAAAATTGTTTACGCAAACATTCTCTCGACGACTGCCCGTCTAAGGTACGTTGTACGATCTGCAAAAATAAGCATCATCATACGCTGCACATAGATTCTTTTACAAACTCGAACGCTAGTGCAGTGGCGTTGATTTGCTCGGCTAATTTGACAGTCTTGCTCGGCACCGCGGTCATCCACGTCGCAGATTGTTGGGGCCAGTACCACACCGTACGTGCTTTGATTGACAGCGGCGCTATGTCGAGCTACCTAACTCAGGACTGTGCGAATCGCCTAGGGTTGTCGCGCCGCAAATGTAAATTTGAACCGGTCGGTTTGGGTGGCAATTCAATACAGCAGTTTGGTTTAACAACTTGCAATATTAAACCACGACACTGTAATGGTCCTATCATGTCAACCGATGCGGTTGTTGTTTCAAGCATTGCAGGTAATATACCTACAGTGTCATTACCAGAGATAATCATTAATGAATATCAACATTTGATGTTAGCAGACCCTGGTTATTTTAAATCGGCTCCTATTGAAATGCTGTTAGCCGGAGATTTATTCCCGTTTATTTATGACGGTCAAAAAATACTGCCAAATAAACCTGGCCTTCCGGTAGCTATGAATTCAGTTTTTGGATACGTTATACTTGGTCAGACAAAGCTCTTTGATTGTGATAGGGTTGTCTCATCGGAGTCGAACAGTGTGTTTTGTGGGTTCACTACAAATATTGATGAAATTGTACGTTCATTTTGGGAGGTCGAGAACATACCGGTTGGTGTAACTCGTAGTCCAGATGATGAGCTTGCTGAGCGTTTATTTTTGAAAGAATATAGTCGTGACGACTCTGGTCGGTATATTGTGAAGTATCCTATTCGACGCGATGTCGAATTGGGTGATTCGAGCGCTCTGGCTAAGCGTCGGCTACTGAACCTCGAGTTAAAATTGGAGCGAGAACCTGAACTTAAGTTACAATATCATAAATTTATGCACGAATATGAGGATTTGGGCCATATGACATGCCTTGGTGACGCTCCGCACGCGACCTCCAAGTACATAATTCCACACTTTTGTGTTATTAAACCGACTAGTACCACCACTTCTCATCGTGTAGTATTCGACGCTTCAGGAACCACATCGAATAATTTTTCTCTGAATTCATTAGTATTGTCTAGTCCTAAGCTTCAGGCCGATATTAACGAATTATTAATTAATTTTCGTATTCACGAGATTTGCCTTTCCGCAGATATTTGTAAAATGTATCGTCAGATAATGATCCATAAAAGTCAACGCCCGCTTCAGCATATTCTGTGGCGTTATGCCCTCGATCAACCTATAAAGGTTTTTGAGCTGAATACTGTTACATATGGTGTAGCTAGCAGTCCATATTTGGCCATAAAAGTTTTGCACACGTTGGCGGATGAAGAAAGTGCTGTATTTCCACGAGCGTCTCGTATATTAAAGTCAGCCTTTTTCATGGACGATTTATTGTGGTCTGTTAGCACCGAGGAAGAGGCTATAGAATTGCAGCAGGAGCTCGTGGAGTTGCTAAGGACTGGTGGATTTGAACTGCGTAAATGGTCTAGCAATTCTCCACGAGTTCTTGAACAATTAAATGAAGGTCATCGCGAAACGCCAGTTGCATTCGACGATGGTAAGAATATGTCCATAAAAGTGCTGGGCTTACAATGGTTGCCAACGCTTGATGCCTTTTCTTTTAGTTGTGGTTCGTCCAGCCCAAATATGACAAAAAGATCAGTCTTGTCTCAAATAGGTCGCCTCTTCGACCCCCTCGGCTTTGTAGCTCCAAGTATTTTTTACGCCAAATGTTTCATGCAGGAACTTTGGGCGCGTCAGTTGGGCTGGGATGAAAGCCTGCCGTCAGACTTAGCGTCACAATGGAAGACCTATGTTAGCGAACTTCCTCTTTTATCAAATATACGACATGATCGCCATATCAAAGTAGTTCGTCACACCTACTGTCAGATTCTAGGGTTCTGTGACGCATCTACTCTTGGATATGCCGCGGTAGTGTATCTTTTATCACGCAATGCTGATGATGAGATGAAAATCAGTTTAGTCATGGCTAAATCTAAGGTTGCACCCTTAAAGACTATAACTGTTCCTCGTCTAGAACTAATGGCTGCCCATCTATTAGCCAAATTAGTTAAATATGTTCAGTCAATATTAGAAGTTCGACTTAAAGTCAATGAGATCGTATTGTTTACTGATTCATCTGTGGTTTTGGCATGGCTTAACACTCCAAGTTATAATTTAAAAACATTTGTTTCGACCAGAGTGTCTAAAATCCAGGATAGCGTTTCTACTGATTGTTGGAATCATGTTAGCGGTGTTTTCAATCCAGCGGACATCTGTTCTCGTGGCGCTTTACCATCAGCATTCATGGTCAATCGTGAATGGTTCGATGGTCCTGACCGGTTTAAACTAGATCGATCACAGTGGCCAGTCAGGTCAATGGATGAGTTTCGGGATTGCAAGCCTCCCGAGTTAAAATGTAAAAAAACAATTGTAGTCACTTTATTGTCGGAACCGTCAGGGATGTATAAATTGACAGAAAAGTTTTCTAATTTTAATAAACTGGTGAATGTTGTAGCGAGGTGCTTTCAATTTGTTCGTGTTTGCCGCAGTCGTTCAGTCCAACCAAGATATCTCACGATTACCGATACGCGCAACGCACATGATGCATTAGTCAAACTGGTACAAAAGCATCATTTTCCGGATGACATAACGGCGCTATCAAATAACAATCAATGTACTCCTTCTTTGCGAAAGCTTAACCCCTTTTTGGATGCCGATTATTTCCTCAGGGTGGGGGGTAGACTTTCGCAGTCAACTCTTTCATTTCAACAAAAGCATCCTCTGGTGCTACCAAAGAAATCTCATTTTACCAATACATTAATTGATTATTATCACAAACTTTACTTGCATGTAGGTCCAAGAACTCTTCAAAGTTTGATTGTCCAGAAATATTGGATAATTTCGGCTCGCAGTGCTATTCGATCACGTATCACGAAATGTATATCCTGTTTTAAAGTGTCTCCTTCGAAGGCTCAACCTATAATGGGTGAACTACCAAAATATCGGTCAAGCGATGTTCATGTTTTTCACACTGTCGGTATTGACATTGGCGGACCATTTCCAACCAAAGAGTCAAACCGAAGAAACGCGCGTATTTCTAAATCATACTTATGCGTCTTTGTATGCTGTGCCACTCGCGCCGTTCATTTAGAAGTCTTATCTTCTTTAAGTGCCGAGTGTTTTCTCGCGTGTTTCGATCGTTTTACAGCACGAAGAGGCTTATGTTCTTCTATTGTCTCTGATAATGGTACTAACTTCGTTTCTGCAAATAAGCAGCTTCAAGAAGTAACTCAATTTTTAAATACTGACTCTGATAGCATAGCCAGAGGTTTTGTAGCACGTGGTGTGACCTGGCGCTTTAATCCGCCCGCGGGCAGTCATTTTGGTGGTCTTTATGAGGCATTAATTAAGTCCGCTAAACTACTATTGAAGCGAACGGTAGACACCCGGGCCTTATCTTTCGAGGAACTAACCACACTCTTTTATAGAGCAGAATCTGTACTTAATTCAAGGCCACTTTGTGCTGTGTCTAGTGATCCTAACGAATTTGAGATATTAACTCCGTCGCATTTTCTCATTGGCAGAGAGCTTTTATCCGTACCGGAATATGACTTAACCGACTTATCGAACTCTAGATTAAATCGTTGGCAATCGATCCAACAAATGTCACAGCGATTTTGGAAACTTTGGAAACGCGATTATTTACATACATTACAAATGCGTCAAAAATGGTGTGCTAAGCGTCCCAATATTCAAATTAATGATCTGGTTCTCATTCATTCTGATTCGGCTCCACCTCTGAAATGGGTTTTAGGCAGAGTTATGCAATTACATTATGGTCCAGATGGTGAAGTGCGAGTAGTCAGAGTACGTACCGCTAATAACAGCGAGATTACTAGACCTGTTACTAAATTGAGTATTCTTCCTTTGGAGGAACATTAAGTTGACATTACTTATAATTCTCGTACCTACTATCCTACCTATTCCTATCTATATTTATTATATTAAGTTGTATTTTTAATAATATACATTATTATTTAACACATATACAGTCCACTAACTCTTACACTATTAATTGCCTAACTATTATTATTTCCTGGTGCTCTCTTGGGAACGTAACCGGGAAATCCTCGCGGATTTCGGTGGGGGGAAATGTTGGGTTTTCATAAGCAATGCCAATCCTATCACCAACCACCACCGCGGCGCGAATTCAAAACACGCGCCATCGAGCTCCGTGTCGTGCCTAAACCAAGGAGTTTGTTGCACCTTCATACGTCGAGGCGACACTAGCGCCACGCAGCTAGCGGCGTCGAGAGAAAACACTTACTTACCTGAAAAATTGCCGCCAATTCGAGATGCATTTTTTGTGAATTTTCATTTTATTAAGTAAAAGCCTAAAACCAATGACTCTGAAGTGTCTGTGTAAAAACGGAGTTTAATTAATGAACTTTATTGAATCATATAACTGAAAAGGTGGTCTTCCAGAACTTTTTGGTGAGTTGCATTGCGTCTTTCAATACAGTAAATTTAAGTCCTAAACCGGACAACCTTCATGTTTTCAATATTTAATCAGCGTAGGTTATATAGGTATGTAAAGAACCTTAACTCACAAAAGTATCATCTTTTTTTACCTGTCTACCCTGCCTCTATGCTATAACAAACTCTAGGTATACTCAATCTAACACTGGTTTGTTTGTTTACTTGTATTACCTTACTTGTATTACTTCAAAAGAAACCATGTTTTTTACGCAGCCACCAGATAGGTATCACCCACGTTTTAAATAATAAACTTGATAGTTTTTCTCAAATGCGTAGGTCTAATACTCTGTGTAAATAATAGTATTACTGGATGGTTTTAATGTTATCTCAGTATGATGTAGCGTATGGCTTAGCACATCTTTTTAATCTCAATGAAAGAAGGTATAAGTGGAATACACTGACCATGATTTCTGAAAATATTTTTGAAGCATCAACGAGGCCGGGCGGGAACATTAGAGGGCTACGAGTGCCAAATGTCTTAGTCCGTACAGACCTCGTACCTTTCATCACTTTCTTCATACATGCACGCTCCTCTTCAATTCCGAAAACTCTTAAACTCATTTTCAGACATTAGGCACCTACTCGATTTAATCGGTCAATGTAGTCTGAACTTCTCGGGCCTCTGTAGTTGAATTCATAAATTTAATCAATATAGTTTTAAAAGCCATCTACAAATATAAGCACAGAAAACGAACATGTCAATTACATATAAGTATCTAATAATATTATCAAATTGTTGGGGTGTTGGGGCATTCCTGTTAATTAGACAACATTTTAATGATAAGCACTATCTTATTCTAGCACTATATTAAGCACTTTATTCCCACTTTGAACAATCGTGTCTCAGTCAATCCGAGTTAATGTACCTATGTACTATTTTACACTTGCTTATTTTATCAATTCACAAATAAAGATATCTCGGAGCGTTGTCAGACCTTGGTGTATTCAAATATTGTCGCAGACAATGTTCACGTAACTGGATTTACCTATTAACCGAAATAAATACCTTTGAATGAAGCGGATAAAAGTAACAATACTAAAACTTTTCTTATACATTTTACAGATAAGAAAATACAATTAATTTATTTAAGAGTATGTTTTAGAGTTACAACCACATTAAATTCAAACGATTTTATCATTTTCAACCATGTTCAACATGGCGGCGATACAGCCGACACTTGGGATAGTACCTATGTAGATAAAACAAAAATATACCGGCCGAATTGAGAACCTTCTCGTTTTTTAAACTCGGTTAAAAACTAATGCTATCTGTATCTTACTAGAGCATCACATCACATATTATCAAAAAAAAAACAATGTATCGAATCGATCAATTTAAAGTTCTGATGATTTTTTTTTTTATTGGAAATTGATTAGTATAGTATTAACACATAAAATCGATTTCGATAGTAGTAAGAAAATATTACTTTTTTCTCCAAGTACCTACTATAATATAAAAAAAAACAATTTAAAAAATGAAAATGTCAAAATGACATTGCCCGCCATATTCGTCATGTTGGTTTTGAATTGCAATTCTAACTGCAAATAATGTTTTGTTACTGCAAACAAAGCTAAATAAGTGAAAATATGCAGTAAAAAAACGTTTTTACATTGATTTTGCCTGTTAATGATATTGTGTACAATACATGGCCGGAGGTCCATACATTTTTGCAACATCTCCTTTGGTACAGAGATAGAGCTGACTTTGACACGCGGGCGGAGCCGCGAGCAACAGCTAGTATAGAATATAGGTACTTTATGCAAACCTTATGGTCTGCATAAAGTACTTATATTCGCCTGCGACGAGGTGGATGGCAGAGAGCAAGAGCACTTTACAAATCACGCTTCAGAGAGCAAAATTAATAAGATGGTCTTGTTAAAAATAAGTATATTCATACCTCCGTTTCCATTTTTAGGCTTATAGCACAATACACATAACTAGGTATTTGTAATACTCACATTTTTGCATCAAGTGGCAATGTTTCTCTTCCTTTCGTATCATCATAGTTATTCGTTGGGTAAATATTGCCGAATATATACTACGCAAGTGTGCCTGCTACAATATTTGAATACGGCGAGATATGAGAAGCCTCCGAGCTATCGTTATTTGCAAACTGATGAAATAAGCCAATGTAAATCAAAGCCGAGGTTTTCATTGGTTCTTGAAAAATATTTTGACGAATGTCCTGGATAAGTACTTATGTGTGTATTTATTCTAAGTAACTTCAAAAATGTAAAATCTATAATTAACTCTTTCTGAGATCCTCAGACGGTACCTAAATAGATTATTTTCTCTAATGGATAATCCGATTAAGCTGTTTTCTTATTTATTAGTGTTGTTTATTCTCAATGCATTTCTTTTGAAAAGGTCGAAGTATTAACTAACAAATTTTTCAAGATGTTCTTCGTCATCATTTCAATTTATTGTCATCTCAATCATCACATTCAAACTAGTGAAATATACTTAATTATGATACCTACTACATCGTAGAGTTTTGCTTCCTACAAACAACTATGGATTTGTGTGTGTGCATGAATACCTACCCAAAACCCACATCCCCTTATCCTTTGAAAAAAAAGCGTTAAATTGTGAAGTGAAATATTTAATAGGTACTTCCATGTTGTTCAATCCCTACTAATATTACAAATGCGAATACACATGTAAGTTTGTTTGTTACACTTTCACGCGAAAACATCTAAATCAATCATGAAACTTTGTGAACATGTTCTTGGAGGTTTTAAAAGTAACAGGATTCTTTTCTTATATGCGAGCGAGGAAGCGGTTTATGCTAGTATGCTAAAATTCTAAAAACGGAAGCGTAGGAGGATATTATGTAAAAATCTTTGAATTTGTAATTGTAGGTAACTGATTAAATAAAAAAACAAAGCCGCCTTAATTCCTTATCTAACGTGATCCCGCGGGCTCAAACACAAGGTCATTTAGGTAATAAATTACGTCAGTTATTCCACATCTTAAAGGATTATACACAGACTAATAAAATAATTTATTCGTTGTTCCGATTTCATTTCCGAACCAGTAAATCTAATCCAAACTATCTAAAACACAAAACAACAACACTTCTAATAATACACCTCCATTTATATGTACCTTAGTAGGTATCTTTGTAGACATTATTATCTACCTGAAATGTATTAACATGCACCTTAAATTTATAACTATGAAAGTACAGTAACAATGAAAGTACAAAATGGGTACTTAACAAATAAATAAATAATAATATGTATATATGTTATGTACATATGTTTTTCCACAGACAATTTATCCGCACATCATGTAGGGTTTCCATTTTTGTAGTGACATGACATAACTTATTTTTAGAATGTGGTGAACATCATACACAACCTTGCTTATGAATATTCCAGTTTTAGAAGTAGAAGTGTCATCGTGGAATACGGTGACGTTGCATAAATGGATATCCATTATCATAAATTCAATGCCTGATAAATATATGTACATAACATAAAACATAGTGTAGTAATTGTACCACGATACCTAATGAAAAAAGACGCTTTTTTTCAGGTGCGTATTTGAACAAAGGTAAATAAAAAGTAAATAGTAAACGTATAGGTAAATATTAGTTATAAGTAAATTATAAATTAACATACAAACTTTTCAAATAATGAGATATAGGTACCTAAGTGGAATTGAAAAACAATAATCTGGAATTTACTCGATTCAAAGAATTAAGTAGCATAATATTTGAAAGAAGTCTTATTATTCTTAATTATATTAATTGTACTAGAATTCTACGATGAAAGATTTAAGTATTTTTTTTTTACAAAACAGTCAAGAAATTGTATTTTTTTGTATTATACAGAAGCTTATTAAAGTTAAAAAAGAAATGCCATTTAACTGAAGTTTTAAATCAAAGGACGCTTTAGAGAATTACATTTTTAAGTACTTTGATGTGGAGGGATAAAGCAAGTAGAAGATATATAATTATAAATACGTTACAAAGGTTACAAAGAGATTACGGAAGAGTTTACAGAGTTACAAAGGAGGAACCTTGGGTTACACACCTATTAAAAAAGTTATGTGAACTATAAAAACTGTAGAAATCAAAGAAAAAAACCCAACCCTAAATCGGTAAAAAATCAAAAACGGAAAGCAAAATTTGACGCATCAGTGTGGGACTTCGGTAGCTTAGTGGTAAAGCGGCTGGACTGGTTATCCTGAAGTCGCAGGTTCAATTCCTGCTCGAAGTAAATTGCTTTTTTTCGTTTTTTTTCTTTAATTTCTAAAGTTCACTCGCATGTGTTATTGCGAAAAATAAATGGTACAATTATAAAAACTGTACATAACTAGGTATACCCGTGTAGCGTAACTCTTAATGTATGGCTCCGTAATAACTATCACAGAGATATTTATAACAACTTATGTCTCAGGGGTGGCCACGTATCTGCATTTTGACCTCTGGTTATTGTGTAACTGTCAACTGGTTTGTCAAAAATGTTTCAAAGATACACTTTAATCCTCATTTTCTGATTTTCTATCGAATATTATTTTCAAACTGAACATGAAATTAAATAAAAACACGTAAATTTAACTGTGCGTGACTGGTGTGTTTATTTTAAATGTGTTATTACATTTACCTCGCTGTTATTATCATAACGTGACTATCTAAATGAAGGCAAGAGTAGAATCCTTCAAATATTTGTTGAAACGTTAGTGAATTATACGGCTCATATTTTTATGCATACACATTTTCGGTATGCATGTATCGGTTATTTGTAAAAATTTGTTTTGTGTTTGCGTTCAAATTTATAAAATATTTTTTTTCTAGTCAAAACTTGAAAGCAAGCAATGAAACTATTATCAAAGATTTATCACGCGGTATATTAAACTTACGATTATTAAAAATCAACCCGACGTGTCTTTTCGAATGCATGGTCCATTTTATTTAAATATGATTTCAAGAAATAAAGCAAATTCAGAACGGCTAATGGTGAAACGCAGAACAAAGCGGATAAGCGATTGTCGCAGTTTTCGTGTGACGTGTTTAATCGTATTACTGCCGGTTGTTTAAGCGACAGACGCGCATTTGTGCCTTGTAGTGCACTCAGGTATGACTGAACACTACACGCTACTTATGTTTGACGTGGATTGTGGAAGAATCCGTGACTAAAGAGCCGTGGATAGGTGAACGATGCGACAGTAAGGAATACAAAAAGCATGTACTGATATCGTACTTCTTAATATTTTCCGAACGGTAACTGCGTATGGTTGTTTATAAGATATAGGTAGGACCCCAGTATTAAATTTACTGTTCTAATTTTTATTTTCAAAATATTAAACCTAACGCTTACAGAAGCGCCTTTCCCTATGCTGCCTACCTTGATTACCACGCGCTTAATATATCTATTATATAAAAATAAGTCGGGTTTTCCTTCCTGACGCTATAACTCCAGAACGCACGAACCGATTTCCACGGTTTTGCATTCGTTGGAAAGGTCTCGGGTTCCGTGTGGTTTATAGCAAAGAAAATTCAGGATTATAAAACGACATCCACGCGGGTGAAGCCGCGGGCAATAGCTAGTATTTAATAAAATACATGCCCGAGTTCATTTCTTGAACATATATTTCCATATCCACACCAAATAAAACAAATTCAGAACGGCAGTGAAGCGCAGCATAAAACGGATAAGCGACGCAGTTTTCGTGTAACGTGTTTAATCGTATTACTGTCGGTTGTTTAAGCGACAGACGCGCCTTTGTGCCTTGTAGTGCACTCAGCTGTGACTGAACACTACACATTACTTATGTTCAACGTGGATTATGGAAGAATCCGTGACTACTGGGCCGTGGATAGGTGAACAATCCAACTGTAAGAAATACAAAAAGCATGTATTGATATCGTACTTCTTACTGGTGGTTAATGTGACATTTAGGACCACGTAGTACCTACGCATTACTAACGGAAAAACGAATTCAAACTAGCATCAGCACTAAACAAAAAAACCCGGCCAAGTACCTACGAGTCGGTCTAGCGTATGAAGGGTTTCTTAGTACCAAGTAATTTAACTGAATGTTTACAACTACCATTTTTATTAGAACCGCAAACACAACTTTGTTATTGCGTAAATAACTAAGTTGAATTTTAAGTTATTAATGAAACTACGTACATACAATAGGTATGTCTCAAAAACTGTTAAGAATATCTCGTTCAAACTTCATTGAATCGTTCGTGTTCATTAAGAACCACAGCATACGTTTTATATTTTTATTTTTACTCTTTTATTTTAAAAGTTAGACGAGTTGGACACATACACACATTTTACCACTTTGGAAGTGTCTATCTCTCACTCTTGACTTCGAGAAAAAATGGTGTCAGAAACCTAAATAAGTATCATTATCAAAAACCGATCTATAGACATCCTACATCTACCTACCTGTAGATTTGATAAAAAGGTTATTTCAGTTAAAGTTACAAATATAGAGACCCGTCATATTTATAAAATTTAATATAAAAATCATAAAGCGATTCACAGAATACATCTACTTACCGAGTTCCAAATATATTATATATTGTTATATTCCAAATATATATATTAACCTAAACTCAAAATACATACCTAACCCACTCTATACTCACCTTGATCTCGATATTGACTCAAGTCGCCCGTAAACCGTAGCGAGGACTTCTGTCAAGTCATCGACAACATTACTTATTCCTGTTGTATAAATATACAAGGGAGAAAAAAAAACCCTATGTAACGTCGAAAAGTTTCGAAGTGCCTGTTACATTCGAACAAATATGACAAAATGCAATAAATAATTTGAATTTGAAATATGAGACGATACTAAAGAGGTAGGTTTATTTATTATTCAAAAACAATGTACATTGTGTTTGAAATTGCCAAGTTCCAAGCTTGTCAGTAACAGTGCATACACATAACAATTCCCTAATACAAAATTTAAACGCTTTAAGATAATATCGCAGTTCAATCCAGTCATTCCAGTCATAAAGTCGCTATTCAATATAATAGATATTCGATAATGTTATAGATTAAAATTTGAAATCATAAGATCAAGCCAAACCATTCATTTATCTTGGCTTGCTTATCCATATTTTCAACAAATATTTTATTTATTATATTTATATGCCTGGCAGTTAACCAAAGAAATTGTTTGGATACATTGCGAAACACTTACATGCCTGATAAAGTCTTGATGGATATTTCCCGAAAATAAAAATATATTTGGTTTATAAAACACCTTATCTAAATTCCGGTTACCTTTTTATAAGCAAAACATATCTACTGAAGAATAATACGAGTAACATATCCTATATTTTCTGTTGGTAGAGCTCTTATGGCGCACCTCGAAGGCTTACGCACCACCGAATTAGGTACTACTTTAATTTCACAGTGAACTGTATATTTAGCCAGTATCATCTCTATTTGGTTTTGGCAATATAACCTATGCATACCGTTTCTGAAGATTCAAACCATCTCCATATTAAATTTCATCATAATCTGTTTACCTGATTGGTCCTGAAAGCGTAATAGACCGAGTAACTTTTACATTTAACAATATTAGTATATGGATATTTTTATATTCAAAATTAAAACGTCATAAATGTAATTATTATAGCAAATGAATGAGTATATTATGAACTACCTGTGCCCGCGCCTCCGTCCGCGTGAGAATTTATGATTGTTCAGTATCTACCCGGATGAAGTCGGGGGCGCAGCTAGTATAAAAGTAGAATGAGTTACTCCTTATTACATAAGCTATCTGCCAGTGAAAGTCCCGTCAAAATCGGTAAAGCCGTGCCCGAGATCATTGGGAACAAACAGACAGCCAGACAGACAGATAGACGGAAAGACAAACAGACAGACAAAAATTGTAAAAAATGTTGTTTTGGTATATGTACCGTGTAAACATACATATGCATTAATCCTTCAAGGATCGTACGGCCACCGGCGACGAGACACAATTAAATTTCAATTGTCATATTTTTCACGTGTCTGGAGAGATTAAGTAAAAAGCTGTTATTTTTATATTACAAACAGACACTCCAATTTTATTTATTTGTATAGATTAAAACGTTAGAAATGTAATTATATAGCAAATTAATGATAACATTACATAATATCGCTACAGATACCAGTTCATAAGCTAAAGACGACGTGAATAGGAATAATAAAACAGTCGGTTTCTAGTTAAAACACAGATTATGTGTGTTTAAACTCCAGAAATAAAAGTCGGCCAACTCTTTCATCTGTGTAGCAATTAATCTCCTTGTGTTACATCTTTTAGTTCCACAAACTCGTTTGTGAAACCTTGCGTTATGAGAATATTCCTGTAGTTACATTAAAAACCGATACAAATATTCTAAGGCTGCAGAGTTTGTTTGTTTGTTTGCTTGAACGCGCTAATCTCAGGAACTACTGGCAGAGAATATGTTATAATACTACGTATAGAATGGACACTTCGACGTCCCGCCCGATTTCCCCACATCACCCAACCACCTCCCCTCTTATGGGCGACGGTTGGTATTTTCTACGTGCTACGCACACAGGTGCACGTGTAAATACACGTCACTGATTGATGTCTGTGTAATAGATACCAAATTAAGCGTTTGTATGGAATTTTGGCGGAGTGTCCGCGGTGTGCTACTGGTCCGAATTGATAAAAGTTTTTCAGTGTTAGATAGCCCATTTGTCAAATAAGGTTATGGTTAAGGCTATATAAACATTACGCTTAAATGAACAGGAGAGGGTTTAACATTGCACCCGCGCGAAGCCAGGGCGGACCGCTAGTAAATTTAAAAAGAAAGAGAAATTCGACGCTCGTGGCCTTGGTAACTTGTAAAGCGTAAAGATAAATGGTGAAGCCGCTGGACCTATCCTGAGGTCGTAGGTTCAATCACTGCCCAAAGCGAAATTTTTCTTAAATTTAATTTCAGTAATTTCTAAATTTACTCGCATATGTTATTGAAAAATATTACAATATAAAATTACTGCCACGTAAAGAATCTCAAAGAAACTCTTGATCACTAACATATTTGATACTTTAGCCAGAGATTTTCTTTATCTCTGCTTCAGCATACCTCTCGACACATCGACGACGGTGTATATTTATTTATAGTTGTTTAAGATTAATCGGTATATACAACTTCTAAAAATGCTCGTGTTCTTAATCAAATGCGTAGCATGCTGAACTAGATTCTTTCATGTTGATCTTATTAAAAAATGAGGTTTATTTCGTTTTAATAAAAACTATCTAAATTACGGACCTGGCGTGGAGATATACAAACTTTATCAAATTGAACTAAACCACTTACAGTATCCAACAACAAATATTGCACATCGATCTTAGGAACGAGGCATCGGCTTATTTCGGGTTTACGGTTATGGGAAAAAAAGAAATGTTTTTAGGGTTTTCCCGGCAATTATTCGATTTTTTCTCACCTTTTAAACCTTCCTTGAACCTCCACGAACATTTCAAGATCAAGATAAGATAAATCCGTTCAGCCATTTTTATTTAAAAAGATATATAGAAGATAAATTTGATAGAAGTCAAAGGTTTGATAGATACAAACTATTTGTATTGGAAAATAAAATTGTGTTTTTTACTATTCCTCTTCAATTTCTTCATATTTTCTTACCTTTTAAACCTACCCTGGACTTCCAAAATACATTCTTACCAAAATTAGCCGAATCGGTCCAGCCGTTCTCAAATTTTAGCGAGACTTACGAACAGTAATTGACATATTAATTTTTTTTTTATCATGTACATTAATTAAGGTTTCTAAATATAGATTTTTGTAAAGATTGTTAAATAATATATATATATATATATAATGACATGATAAAAAACAATTTTAAATATATTTAAAACCTAAGCAGCAGCAGTGCCAGCGGAGCACGCCGTGCTTGGAAGATGGGATGGCGCTAAGGTGTCAACGCAAGTTGCGTCCCACACCAGAGGCCTACCCATCTTCCAGGGCATCAATGACATACCGTCCGGTCTCTTTCCATCGTCACGTGCCAGGCCGTTGGGTTCTATCATGGCTGGCACGCCGGCGGTGGAAAGGGCACGGCGCAGAAAGTCATTTAATTGGGCGTGCCTGGTGAATCTGCCGGCACTTCTACCGCAGGAGAGACCATGGTGCCCCAGGCGGTCGACAGCTTCACCACAGGGGCAGCGATGCGGAGCGCAGCAAGATGTGCCTAGGCGGCGGCAAGTAGCGAGCCGGAAGGGAATGTCATCCATCACTGTCCCGATGCTGGGTGATGGCAAAGCCTGTAACCTGTAAATCTATATATATATATATATTTTGTATTTTTTTGTTTCAGGTAATTAAGATGAACTACAAAATATAGTTCTCACGAATATTGAGTGAATACTACAGCTTAAAGACATCTACAAAATTGACACAAAAAACAAAGGTCAAAATGCAGATGCGTCGTACCTACCATTGAGGCCTGTGGTTTTGCCTGAGATAGAGTTTAAAGGGGACCATAAAGATATATATAATCCGTAAGCTGGATGGATGGTGAGGTAAGTAAACCGTCTGAAACGTCACGTTGATGAAAACGTGCCCATTCTATTTTTATTTTTATCGGTTGCCACAACAATATGGAATAGTCTGTGATGTAATAAAAGGACTTTGATTTGGATGTGGCATTTAAAACACTGGTTTCAATATGAGTATTTTATTTATTTGTATACTAACTGTCCCCACGACTTCGTCCGCGTGAGAATTTATGATTGTTCAGTATCTACCCGGACGAAGTCGTGGGCGAAGCTAGTATAAAAATAGCCTCTAAGTTACTCCTTATTACATCAGCTATCTGCCAGTGAAAGTCCCGTCAAAATTGGTCCATCCTTTCCCAAGATTAGTCCGCCAAACAGATAGACAGAAAGACAAAAATTGAAAAAAAATGTTGTTTTGGTATATTATTATGTACCGTGTATACATACATATGCATTTAGTAAAAAGCGGTTATTTTAATATTACAAACAATTGGTCCCATCTGCGACGCAGGCGACGCTGCGATGGGATCGCGGGTTTGCGAGGTCATTTCGATCATTGGGAGTTTTTTTTTTTTTAACTTTCCCACAAAGTGTACACACCCTTTGAGTTCGATAATGTGCCCAGAAATGCACGCACGCCATTTACTGGGACGAACACGTAACTGGCGAATCGTGGATACACATATCTAGATATCCGTGAATGATTGATGATATCCTAAGATTTTTTTGACACATTCGTTTTATTTTCTGGTTATTACGCATGTATACATACTTACATCATTATCTATACAGGTAACTTTATAAACCTTTACCTACTTACCTTTTTGACTAAGCTTTTAAAATAAATTATGCTCTCAAATCTTGGTCCAGAAACTAAAATCGTTGCAGCAGAAGCTACAAGTTTGAAGTTGTATATTATTATTGATATAAAATAACTTTTGCTTGACTAAACACTTCAATCAGTTTAGTTTATAAAACTGTAAATCGTCGTTTATTTTTGTAATGTGTGCTGTGTACGCATTCCCGTACTAAATCTAATCCTATACCTAAGTATGATACTATAAATAACCTAAAAACTGGTATTCGATTCGTTATTATCCGTTCTTTTTATTGTGATCAAGGTAACCGAGACGTACGGACATGATGCACAGAAGAATACTTCCGCTGGTGCAGTCAGTTAATCGAAAAATAGCAGTCAAACCATTGCAGTAGGGCATTAAATTCAATAACGCGGCATGGGCAGCAGCGGCCAGCCATTAAACTCCCGCCACTGCGATCGACAACCTGCATGCCAAGCGCCACGATTATGGCAATTCCACTGGGGAAGCTTATGTATCAGTGGACATCTTTCAATTGAAATTTTGGCTAAGGTAACAAGCAGGTGTATACGACGATGGAAATGAAAATGAAATGAAATGAAACTTCTTTATTATGGAACAATGTCAACTGGTGGTAGAGCTCCAACGACGGAGATCGAGGGCGTAGACCATCGCATTACATAATATACTTGCCGCTAAATGGTAGTGTTCAGCAGTATCATGTTCCGATCAGGTGGTCATGTAGGGCCATGTAATTCCCGGCACGGAGGCATAACACCTTAGACCTCAGGAGGGGTAACGCATCTGTATTTTAACCTTGGTCTTTGTGTGGATGTCTATAGGCTGCAGTCATCACTTAACATCGATGTGAACTGCATGCTTGCTTGTCACTTCCATTACATGGAAAAAAAAGACAAATTTTTAAGTTGCATTGCTATTCCTTAACTGGATATGCGCTTCTGTAACGAAGCGCATATCCAGTTATGGAAGGACACAAAAATACTTACAATTTCGGCAATTTCTGCAAGGAATCTTTTCGGGAAAAGGCAACATTATCTATTTTTTATGTTATCATAACGTCCTGACATACCTCTCGTGCCTCGTCTACTTTCATCATTCTCTTCATACATTCACGCCGATTCCTAAGACTTTTGACTCCACCATCAGGCAGAACTCGACCTATTTGGTCATGGTAGGTCAGTCTTGGTCTTCCTGGGCCTCTGCAACCATCCACATTCGTATTGTATATCTGTTTAGTCATTCGCTCATTCGACATTCTTTCTATATGCCCGAACCATCGGAGCATGCCTTTTTTCATTTTTACACCGATACTATAATTCACACAAAGCCTCTTTCTTACATCTTCATTACGAACGCGATCGGTGAGTGATAGACCGCAGATCTTGCGGACCGGGATATCTGGCGCTCTACACTCTCTGCCTATCCCGTTAGGGACCTGGAACATACATACATACATACATACATACATCATAACGTCAAGTAAGATTGGAATTCAAATTTAGTTATAGGTATCTAACAATTATTCTGTGAAGCTTACAGTATTTTCATTATACGCAAACATAGTCGTATAATGAAGACAGAAGACAGTTAAAAAAAGTAACTTCACGCCTGTAATCTCCGAAGGCGGAGGCAGAGGTAAATCCATGGATTTAAGCATACATGCAACCACCCAAGATTCCGTTTTAGCCTATGTAACAGGTGACGAGCCTGTTGACAGACATCTCCGGGCATGTTACTAAACCCCGAGATACTGGGACCTTCCAGAAAATGGAAAAATTATTTATTTATTTGTGAAAAAGGATTTCACACCTTTATCTCCAGTAGACTGACCTACCATGACCAAATAGGTTGAGTTCTATCTGATGGTGCGGTCAAAAGTCTTAGGCGGCGTACATGTATAAAGAGAATGATGAAGGTAGATGAGACACGAGAGGTATATCAGGACGGAGATATCTGGCGCTCTACACTCTCTGCCTACCCCGTTAGGGACCTGGCGTGAAGATAGATAATAATCTCCAGTAGAACCAGAACCCCAGCTAAGCAGTAGTGGCCTACTATCACTGACTACTGAGGCTGAAAATACCGCCATAAATTCCACTCATACCACCAAATTTCTACTCAATCTATATATACTCAATCTACCCTGCAGTTTTGTAACATATTGGATGTGACAAATACAAGTGATTCTATAAGATTCTCGTTTCTCCTTCTGATGTCTGGATACCGATCCAAGAATTCAGAATTAGCTACAATTCTTCGTTGAAGGATGTCTGTTTACAAGTAAGTATAAACAGACATTCTACATTGTGGTTCGGCTAATTGATATGTAGGTACCGTTAACAAAGCTTTTTAATTACACAATTCAACTAACAATTCAATAGGCAACATACCTACATACTGGTATTAACACAGGTGCTCAAACGTGAGTAATATTGATCCGTGCACAAATGGTTCTCAAACAACAAAAGTGAACATTACGCGCGCCGTGTCAATAGGTACGTTCCGAAGCTAACAAATAAAGTTCTGCTATTGAAACTGTAGAACTTTTTGAATAGATAATGAAATGAAATAGAGTTTTTAACGTGTTGAAACGTGAGCGGATTGCGTAATATAGCATTACGTCTTTATTTTTTACAAAGGACAGTGCCATAAAAATGAATATAGCAAGACCATAGAAGTGACATGTTCGCATGAAATTGTCGGCGCAAATTGGTGTCGCTACGACAGTGTTGGACACCAATTGCAGTGATCTGTCAAATCTTATGATATACACAAATGTTGGTAAGTGAAGTGTATTTAAAACCATCACTACTGCATTTACGTTTCGATATTTTCATATTTAGTACTAGCTGTGCCCGCGACTTCGTCCGCGTGAGAATTCAGTATCTACACTGTCGAAGTCGCGGGCGCAGCTAGTATAAAAGTAGCCTAAGATACTCGTTATTACATAAGCTATCTGCCAGTGAAAGTCCCGTCGAAATCGGTCCAGTTATTCCCAAGATTAGCCCCGCCAAACAGACAGACAGACAAAAATTGTAAAAAGTGTTGTTTTGTTATAATTATGTACCGTGTATACATACATATGCATTTAGTAAAAAGCGGTTATTTTTATATTACAAACAGACACTCCAATTTTATTTATTTGTATAGATATAGATATCTAGATATACTGATTATTATTATTGAAGGTACCTACTATTTTATCTTCCATTGACTTAGTTACATCCACTCATCCACAGAGAACGGAATTCTATCAGTTCGCTGGCTCGAACATGATTTGATTTCATGCTCTCTGGTCTCATTACAGATAATTCTGGATGATATGTCGCCTTTTTATTAATAAATCAACAATATCTCTATTACAGTAGTGTTTGAGACTTCCCAGTTAGTTATTATTATTATTCACAGTTATCAATGATGCTTGTGTTGGGAATGTCTCGTTATTTTCCAAGTGGGTAACAATAGGAGATTTTTTAAGCCTCTGACTGGAACACGATAGCGCTGAACACGTAATGGAATAAACGTAACTTCACGCCTATAATACCCGAAGGGGTAGGCAGAGGTAAATACATACATTCAAGCATACATGCAAACACCCACGATTTACTAAAAGAAACTACAGCAATCAGCTGAGATGGGTATCATTTTTTTGGTCTCACACATACATCATGCCGTTAGTTGTGTTAAGTTGTCTCTGTTTTTATTAATATTATGTTTTTGTTTTGGTTTTTTTTTTATTATCAATGTTTATTTAGTGATGTATTGTGTGTGTCAAAAAATAAACTATTTCATATTTCTATTTTCAAAATTTGCCGGTTACGTTTATGGCCCATGTTGACGACACGGTTAGTCCAGCGGTGTGAGATGACCGTTTGATTCGAAGGGTCGCGGTTTCGATCCCCGAACCGGGACAAATATTTGTGTATCCGACAGATATTTGTTTCGGGTCTGATTTGTTTCACATTTTATTTATGTAACAGGTGGCGAGCCCGTTGCCATCTCCGGGCACATTACCAAACTCCGAGGTACTGGGAATATTATAAAGAGAATATTATAGAATAATTTCATTTCATTTCATTTATATTTCATTTCAAATAGATAACGTAATGTGGTTGTACGTCTTCCAGTTCCATCACTGGACCTCTATCACCTGTAATTGTAGTAAATAAGAGGAACATGTGGATGTTGCTACAATAATGCATTCTGGGGAGCCCTGCGCGAGCGATGAATACGATGCGACGCGACGCCACAGTGCGAATTCATCCGACGAACTTTTAATTATTATTATTTATTTATTTAATTAAGCAACAAAGCTCATCATAGTGTTAGTAACAATATTACTTAATTCTATGTAAGTATTCCTATTCTACAATTAAACATAAATCAGTTTCACTATCACTATGTGAATCACTGCTACACGACCATTACAGAGGTGGTGGATAGCTTGCAGCAGTGATTCACATATAGACAATCCAACCTGCTCGAAATACAGATCAGGATAGTGTTAGGGCTGGCTCGCACCCGGCGCACCAGGGAAGCGCATCGTTTCCTCATTGTCGTATAAAAACAGTCGACACGAGCTTCAGCAAACATCCCTGATGCACTACAGAAACGAGACAGCCCCATCAAAACCCTGAACGCATTATTAAATTGGACGCGAAAGGCGCCGTACGATTTTTGCGTATAATCTGCCCACATGCTGCACGTGTAAAAAGAAGTACAATGTGCACGAAATCAGGTCTTTTTTACACCTTGTGAGCAATGTACAAACCTGCGAGCTATCATATTCGCTCTAACCGACAGCGCCCTTCGTTCCCGCTCAATGTCATCATTGTCTTTGTCGTCGGCGGCCAATACATGTCCTAGGTATTTAAATTTGTATACCCTGTTCAGGGACACTCCATTTAATTTTACTGGAGGTATAGAGGAGAATATTAGAACATTAACAGCCATTTTGACACTCTAATGAGTTGAATGTAACTTCAACTGTCAGTTTGAGGTCAATGCGTCAATGATACTTGATGTCACTTTAACCACAGACCAATAACACTAACTCTAACTGTCACTCGATTCGGTTGGTGTCAACTACAGTGTTGCCAGAATAAGAAAACCTAAAGTTACTATTTACTACTACGTTCCGTTCCACGTAAGCTGACTCGACATTATTATGGAAGGACAATTTCAAATATTATTCGAAAAAATGAAAATGGAAATGAAAAATCAGACAATCGAACTAACAGATTCTCTAACAAAAAATATTATGGATCGGATAGATGAAAAACTAATGCCTATCAAAGAGGAAAACGAAAAACTAAGACAAGAAATCGGCAAATTGGAGAAGGAGATAGAACATGTAAAAAGGGAAAATAAAAGTAAGAACATAATTATTTATGGATTGGAAGAGGGCCAAAACTCCACAGCTGAGTTATTTCAAAATATAAAGGAGAAGTTCAAAACGGATTTAAACATCAATTTAGAAGAAAACGAAGTTAGCAAATTAATCCGCCTTGGAAAACCAAAATCTGAAAACAAACCGAGACCTGTATTATGTTCCCTTTTATGCGAATGGAAGAAAAACGAAATCACTAAAAACAAAAAGAAACTAAAAGGAATTTACATATCGGAGAATTATTCGAAAGAAGTATTAGAGTTTACTTTATATTTAGTTTACTAATTCCCTGTGTAATAACGCATAATGCTCCTTTTACTATTATAGGTACTTTGAAAATATATTTAAGTATAATAACACGACACTTATATTTTATTTGTAAATTTAGAAACAGAGCTTAACTAACAACTTGACGTTCGTAACGTCTATCGAAGAGCGTAGGTGAAGTTAACCCCCCCTGCCTCACCCCACACTCCAACCCATACGACTCCGACAAGGCCCCATCCCAACGAACCTGGTTGATCTGGCCTCCATACCAGCACTTCAGAGTGCTAATGAGTTCCAATGGGACTCCCGCTTTTTCAAGCTTCTTCCAGAGAATGCTGTAGGACACCAGATCAAATGCCCTAGATAGATCGAGGAAGCACGCATACGTAGGTATTTTTCGGTCTGTGTAGTATCTGACAGCCCACTTCAGACACAGAATAGCACGCTCAGTTGACAGGCCTGCTCGAAATCCGAACTGATTATCGTGCAGGTGAACATAGTTATTAAGTTGTCTATTAAGTAAGCTGTCAAACACTTTCGCTTTCACCGTCGCCAATGAAATAGGCCTATAATTCTTCGTATCAGCGATTTCACCTGTTTTATTTTTAATTATAGGTACTACAATAGTTCTAGTCATTTGGCTAGGCAAATACGCATGACTTACACAAAGATTAAACAACATTGCCAACACTCTTGGTAAATGAGGACCCGCGAACTTGAGTTGCTCAATACTAAGACCATCATGACCCGGAGACTTTCCTCTGGACATGGCATGGACAACATCTTGGATCTCCTTTGCAGTAAATCTAGTTAATAGGTCATATTGGTCCGTCGTATCAGGCACCGATACACCGGGACCCAATGGTGATTTGATTTTAAAATGTTCCTTGAAGAGGTTCGCAATGCCTACTGGATCGCTCACACCGTTTACTGATACTGGGAGGCCAGGCTTACTATTCAGCCTGTTTGTGTGCTTCCGAAAAGAGTGAAAATTATTAATTGAATGATACGAGGCCAAAATATACATTTTAATTTGGTCTTGATGTGTTTGACACCACTTTAATCTAGACTTAAAGATTTTTCTGGCCTCACACATTTCAGCAAAAACAGAACCCGTTAGTGGTTTTCCGTAGTCTTGCCACACACAAAACTTCAACCTGGCGTCCCTGAACGCTTCACTAACATGCCTATTCCAACCCACTACAATTCTCTTTTTCCTACGTCTGGTGCTTACCCGACCCACCACAGTGGCTTCAGATAATGCTCGCACAATATCATTGTATAAATTGTCAATAATATTACAATGAATAGATTGTTTACAACTTTTATCGCAACAATTTCTGATATCATCAGGGAAGTCAATAAGCCTGAGTCTTTCATGACATGCTGTGTTATATGTCATCATATCCCATCCTAACCCTGCTTGCGGCATAATAAATGCCAGTCTGCGGGTAGACGTGACGTAATGCGTTCATGTTCCGAGGGCGACCAGACGCGACACCACGAAGTAAAAGAAAAATTGTACTGTACTGCTCCATGTTTCAAAAAGTAACTTTTACTGGTGGTAGAGCTCCAGTGACGAAGCTCGCGGGCGTAGGCACCACCGCATTACCTAATATACTTGCCGCTAAATGGTATTGTTCAACACTATCGTTTCCGGTCAGGAGGTTAGAGTTGGCAAGAAGCTAATGAGGCATCCTCCCGGGAGCCGTGCCTATTGGTCTCTTGCCAAAGCTATCGAAAAGAATTTTTGTCGGTCATCTTTCCCACCACTGCGAAAAACTGACGATAGCCTGGCCCACACGGCAAAAGAGAAAGCCGATCTCCTGGGCAGCCTCTTTGCCTCAAACTCGACTCTTGATGACATGGGTAACACAGCGCCTACCATCTCGCGCTGTGAAAGCTCTATGCCTGACGTCAAATTCACTCAGAAGAACGTCAGGCGAGCGCTGTTATCCCTTGACGTCAAGAAGTCGAGTGGGCCGGATTCCGTCCCTGCAGTGGTGTTGAAGATGTGCGCTCCCGAGCTGACCCCCGTTCTGACGCGCCTGTTCTCGCTTTCTTACGATCATGGAAAAGTACCGTCTGCGTGGAAGACAGCCCTTGTGCATCCGATACCCAAAAAAGGGGATCGCAGTGATCCGGCCAACTACAGGCCCATAGCAATAACCTCCCTACTCTGCAAAGTCATGGAGCGTGTGATCAATACACAGCTGCTGCAGTACCTGGAGGATCATCAGCTGATCAGTGACCGCCAATATGGCTTTCGTCAAGGCAGATCTGCTGGTGATCTTATAGTATATCTCACGCACTATTGGTCTCACGCCTTGGACAAGAGTGGGGAGGCATTGGCTGTAAGCCTGGATATTGCTAAGGCCTTTGACCGGGTCTGGCACGGGGCACTTCTCGCGAAATTGCCATCTTACGGTCTTCCCGAGAGGCTATGCAACTGGACAGCCAGTTTTCTGTCTGAGCGTTTTATACAGGTCTTAGTTGACGGTCAACGCTCAGACAGACTACCTATCAACGCTGGTGTGCCGCAAGGCTCTGTGCTATCTCCCACGCTTTTTCTTCTGCATATCAATGAAATGTTGGAGCAAAACTCCAATTTTCATTGCTATGCGGATGATAGCACGGGAGATGCACACTATACAAGCCGTGCAAATGCCTCTCGGACACTTATCGAAGAAAGCAGGACTAGACTTGTGTCTGAAGTCGAGCACTCTCTGGAGCGGGTCTCAGATTGGGGTCGACTCAATTTAGTGCAGTTCAACCCCTCGAAGACACAAGTCTGCGCGTTCACCGCTAAAAAAACCCCATTCATTGTAGCACCACAGTTCCAGGGCACTCCGCTTGCCATTGGTAAGAGTATCGGTATCCTGGGCGTTGACATATCGAACGAAGTGCAATTTGGGAGTCACATTGAGTGTAAGACCAAGTTGGCATCCAAAAAGTTGGGGGTGCTTAACAAAGCGAGGCAGTATTTCACATCGGGGCAGCTACTACAGCTTTATAAGGCCCAAGTGCGGCCCCATCTGGAATACTGCTCTCATTTGTGGGCGGGAGCCCCCAAGTACCAGCTTGGTCCACTTGACTCCCTACAAAAACGCGCTGTTCGTATTGTTAACGATCCGGGACTTACAGACAGGCTCGAACATCTGAGCCTGCGCAGAGATATTGGTAGTCTGTGCGTGTTATACCGTCTCTACAATGGTGAGTGCTCTGTCGAACTGTTCGACATGGTACCACCGTCTCTTTTTCTACACCGTACTACCCGCCGAAGAGAGAAGTTTCACCCTCACCAACTGGACACCTGGCAGTGCTCAACGGTGCGGTTTTCTCGTTCGTTTCTGCCCAGAACGTGTAAATTGTGGAACGAACTTCCCTCTGAGGTGTTCCCTCGGTGCTACAATATGGGGTTCTTCAAAAATGGCGTCAAAAGAGTCCTTCAGGGCTGGCAGCGCGTTGGCAACTCCCCTGGTGTTGCAAATGTCCATAGGCGACGGTGACCACTAACCATCAGGTGGCCCGTCTGCTTGTCTGTCAACTTAATGACATAAAAAAAAAGAAAAAAAAGGTAATACGGTCCTGTAATTTACGGCACAGAGGCATAACACCGTAGGCCTCGGTAGTGGCAAGCTGCAGTCATGAACTGCATGCTTGTTTGCCACTTTCATCATATAAAAAAAACGAAAATACGTACTTAGGACATTTTCTCGTCCGTAACATCGCGTCGCGTAGCGTAGCGTCGCATTCGTCGCTCGAGCAAGACCCCGCGTTATACACAATTACGCTGAAATACAAATGGTTTATATTTCACCAGCTGCGTACAATATCGTCTAAAATATTTACACTTCAATGCCAAGAGTGTACGGAGTGTCGATGGAATGTCTGTCTATTTTTCCTACTGCCCATTACACACACTATATCTTGCATTTAATTTGAAACGGATTCCACATTAATACCTCTCACTGAATTGAAATAGATTCATTCATGTTTTCTCGTACAAACGTGTGGGAAATGTACAGAAGTCTGTAAGTAACTTGCTACTGACATTTAATAAATATCTAAGAATATAAAGAATATATGAGAAATAAACTAAAACTGTAAACTTTCATAATGCTATCTAAAAAAATTGTGTTAAGGAAGCGTTAGATTTTATTTTTATTTTTTTAACTATTAATTATACCAAATTATTATTTATTTTCATTAAAGATGCACATAGATGTTTTTGAAAATTGAGATGTTTCTTAGTCATTTTTTTACTATAATTTCTACGTTATGAACGTAAACATGTATCGAGGCGGAATGTAAATATGTGGAGGCCGCCAAGTGCGCAATGGAAACCGTGATTTTTCAGTCTTTATATATATATATATTTTTTTTTTTAAAGAAAAATTAAAATAAAAATTTTACTTCAGGCGAGACTCGAACTCGCGGCCACTGGGAATCTAGTCCAGCCGCTCTTCCAACTGAGCTACCGAAGTCCTGCCCGATTTGTCAAATCTCTCCTTCACATTTATTGCATTGCCTTATGGTGGCAGTAGCAGTTTATATATATTGCCGTGAAGTAGACAATAATTTGTTGAAAAAAAATGTCCAAAAAAAATCTTAAAAAAAAAAATAATTTAATTAAAAATATTAGCGGCCATATTTTGATAGGCAACCTAGTCCGCGTGTCTGTACATTGTATATATTTACGAAAAACCAATTGGGGGCGATATTAAAAAAGTATTAGAACACTTTTCAATGATTTTTAAATTTTTTGTCTGTCTATTTGTCTCTTTGTCCAGGCTAGTCTCCGAAGATACTGGACGGATTCGAATGAAACTTTTTATGGTGTATAGATACTAAGCCTGGCCAACATTTAGGCTACTTTTTACTGCGGGAAAATCACTCATTCCCACGGGAATCTCTACATTTAATTTCATTTTCCTATACAATATCAAACCTTTGACACATTATTTCATTGTGAGGCAATACGAAGTTTTCCGGTTCAGCTAGTTGTAAATATGCGTAAAAATTTGCAGCATATCTCGATGAACGAAATAATTCTGCAGTGGGACCCTAGAATACCACTGTTCAACAGGACCTTAGTAAATGCATTTGTAGTTGTAGTTTATAGTACGTATGTGCTGGAATATTCTACGCATACTAAAAGCCACTACACATGAATACTGATATACTAACAAAGAGGATTAGGTGTGCAGGCTCGCATATGTAAATCGATATCAGTTTACTAGTAATGAAATTGTATTTTCACGTGAGTCTGTTTTAGTAGAACAATATGATTGTTATTTTAATAAAGCTTGATGAAATGATTCGGTTCTCTACAAACGTGTATACGAAAGCGATGCACTGTTTTTTTTAACAAACACGTCAGAGGCCTGATTCACGTAATGTCACCATCATGACGTCCACTGCTGAACAAGAGCCTCCTCTAAGGATTGCCGAGTGCATCATGTGGAGGGATTATGCCATAATGGTCACGCTGAGCATGTTTTTTAACCGACTTCAAAAAGAAGGAGGTTCTCAATTCGACCCGTATGCTTTTTTCTTATTTTTTTATGTTACGGAAGTGGTAATTTCCGGCACAGAGGCCTAAGGTGTTATGCCTCTGTGCCGGAAATTACAGGGCCGTACATTACCACCTGACCGGAACACGATAGTGCTGAATGTATATAATAGTATGTTAGAGCAAGACAACGGGGAGATTCATTCGCGATCCAGTGTCAATTATGACAAATTACTTACGAGAATTACGCTCCTGGTGTAACATTTCATTTGGCCCAAGGCCATGAACATTCGCGATATTAGAAAAGTTACCAATGCACTGCTAATCCTAAAGGACTTATCTATTTCGAGGCCTGAGGCCAAGCCAATGGCAGAACGAATTTCCGTTACTACTTGTTGTTTTTTTAACTTCATATTTCACTTCCAAAATCTTTAAATTTCAATAACAATTTTAGAGAGGAAATTGCTCGTAATGTACACAAATTTGAATAGTGTGTTATTGTATACAAATACGCCCTAGTTTTGAACTGCACGAAATTATAAATGAGGTTTCCAAAATACCGTTTGTTATAAAAGCTTTCCAATTCAGGTTATTCATTTTGTTGATAGCTTTCCCAAACATGAGACCGGTCCGTGCAAAGCGATTGAACGTTACCGGCCATTTTTCATGGTAACCTAATATTCATTGTTCAACCTTTCACTGTGTATAAAATGTGGATAAAGTGTTCTGTTTAAAAGAATAGTGAGGAAAGTGTCCAAATTAAGTTGATATTCAATGGTCCCTAAATTAAATGTTCTGCTGAAAGAGAGTTAGTTCAGTTGAACAGTAACAAGTAAATGTGCGAATATACGTCAACTATTCGGATTTTTTTTTTATAATTCGGTCATAGAGCAACACCGGAGGGGAGTAGCCATATGCAGGCTTTCCCCTCTGACAAAGTACAACCCCAAATGGATTATACCTGTCGCCTAGATGTTTAAATGTGTGCGTGAAATTGTTTCTGTATTTTGTTAAAGTCAAGGTGTGAGTTTCGTAGTAATAGACTATTTTTATAGTGTGCGTGTGTGTCGCACGCATTTCCCCCGCGCAAAAAATGACAGACTGTTTTGCATCGGTAATACACGTTATGACTACTCCCCTCCGGTCCGCCGCGACCGGTGGGCCGCGTTGCTCTATGTAATTCGGTATTTGGTAGATACCTATACTCGCAAAAGAAACAAACACCCCAGTCTTTCGCGTACTAATCACAATGAGAAGTCACGCATGAAATGCACATATTCTTGCCGTTTCACTCTAATATTCGGCTAATTCACTATTCATGGAATCTCCAGAATAATTCTAAAATAAACATTACGTTTAATTTGTGCAAATGTAAACTTGAAGAAAGATTAATATAAGACTGCTTTAAGTATAAAAGATAGTGATACGGTTCCAGGATGGTTAATCAGGAGGTAATCAATCTATACATACCATAAGCAAATGCTATTATTTCTAAGAAATAGTTACCCCGTCATACATTTCTTCGGAAAAATACTTTGCGCAAAATGCAAAATTAATTGATAGGCAGGTGTCCAAATCAGCAATAAAGTCTCCTCAGCGAATACTTTCCGGAATAATAGAGCTTTTATGTTGAACGTGACGTCATAGCAACGTCAGTCACAGCTGTTTGAGTCTACTTAAGTAAGAAGATCAAGTTTTATCGCAAGAAACCGGATAATGTAGCGTATATAGACTTTTCGGTAATCTAATATGGGCTTGAGATGTGAGACTATATTGGAATGTTACCCGATCATATGTTTTATTATGAGTGGGATATTTTGTCATGCATGCCACCACACAATGTATATTTGTGAGATAAGTTTCACAGGCAATTGCCTATTTTCATTCATTATATGTATGTCTTTATTAGATTTATTGTATGTGAATGAGAGTGTTAGTGTAAAAAGTAAAAAACAACTTGATTCGATGGTGACATGTACAAAAAATCTTTTTAAACGTAACTTCACACCTGTAATCTCCGAAGGGGTAGGCAGAGGTAAATGCATTCAAGCATACATGCAAACACCCACTACTCGCCGGTTACGTTTTGGCCCATGTAACAGGTGGCGAACCTGTTGCCATCTCCGGGCACATTACCAAACTCCGAGGTACTGGGAAACTTCCAGAAAATGGAAAAATCCAGAGATAAAGGATTTTAAACCGTTATCTCTGATAGTCCCCGACCCGGGAATCGAACCCAGGACCCCCAGCGTAGTAGTAGTAGCCTGTTACCACTACGCTACTGAGGCAGTATCTTATTATATTAACGCATAAGAAAACGAATGACGAAACAGATTAGAAACACGTCAGAAAACAGGTAGATATACAATGCGAGAGTAAAACTGCAGAGGCCCAAGAAGACCAAGACTGACCCGGGGTGGCTCAAAAATCTTAGTAGTCGTTGTGAAATGAAGATGGTATGGAATGTAGAGGAACCTCGGAATGTTCGAGTTCGTAAAAACCGAGATATATGGCCCTCTACGCCACTACAAGTTCCTTTCGCGGAAGCGAAAGGAACTTGTAGTGAAGATACATACATCTTTTTCTATGCCAAATAGATACGTTATTAAACAGCCGTTCGACGTTATTTTTAACCGACGAAAAAACAAAGGAGGTTCTCAAGTCGACGCGTATATATTTTTTTTGTATAATATGATACTAATCTAATGAGTAACAATCTGTAGCATATTATATGCGATGCAAAGATGCGAATTTAATAATTCAAAAATTTGAATGAACAATCTCTATTACACTAAAATGGGTGATAAGCTGGAAGAATTGATAATAATTTGTTGAAGTTACTAATTCCCTTTTTAAATTACAAGATATATTTTTTTTTAACCTGAAAGTTAAAAAATGTTACCTTTGCTTTTTTGTCTTACTATAATATAAAAGAAACAATAGATAAATAGGTATGATAAAAAACTTGACTGTGATTTCCGTTATCTTCAGTAGATTTGCATAAAGTAAATATTCAAGATATAAATGTCAGGGAAAGAAGATGAATTTATAGCTCCAGCCGTTAACGACACAAAATGAACGGGAAAAACAAGCAACGAGATGAAAATATATGAATACCAATTTCAAGATAGAAAATTACTTAGAAAATTAAATATTTCACGTAACATTGGAGACAATTTATACTTGACGAGTATGAATTATTATTTATTTGTTAAAATGAGATTAAGAACGGTAAATACTATTGATATTCACGATATACAATATGATCAAGCACAAAATATGCAAATAAAAGAACTGGAAAATAACATTGTATTAGAAGATGGAATTTATTATAAAAAAGTGGTAAAAATAAGAAAAAAAATAATTCTAAGTGAAGATTACAGTAAAATTATAATTAAAAAAACTCATGAAAAATATTGTTATACTGAAATAAATCAAACAGAATCAAAAATAAAACCCTTTTATACTGCACCTAATATGTCAGAAAATATTAAAAATATATGCAAAACTGCGAGATATGCATTAAAAATAAAACAAGATTAAATAGAAAGTATGGCTTAATGTCGCAATTAGGTCCCACTAACAGACCCTTTCAAATAATGTCACTGGACACAATAGGAGGATTTGGAGGTCAACGATTAACAAAAAGATATATACACCTACTAGTGGACCACTTTACTAGGTATGCGTATATTCTATGTTCTAAGAATCAACATGCTCGGGCCTTTATCAAACTTATAGAAAAAAATCTTAAGGAAGAAGCAATAGAAATCTTACTGTCTGATCAATATCCAGCTTTTAATTCAACTGAATTCAAAGATTACCTCAAGAACCGAAATATTCAATTAATTCTAACAGCGGTAGATGCACCATTCTCTAACGGTTTAAATGAAAGGCTCAACCAGACTATTGTGAATAAAATAAGATGCAAAATGAATGAATCAGAATGTAAAACAAATTGGTCAAAAATTGCAGAAGAATGTAGAAATAGGTACAATGAAACAAACCATTCTGTAACAGGATTTTCTCCTAAATATTTGCTAACTGGAGAGTCTACAGACTTGTTACCAGATGAAGTGAAACAAAAACAGTTTTCAAAAAGAAGTTTGGAAGAAGACAGGAAAATAGCACTGCAAAGGTCAATAAAATCACACGAATATAATAAAACTTTATTTGCCAAAAACAGATTACAATATGATTTTAGAAAGGGTGATAAAGTATATGTTGACTATGGAAATAAATTGAATAAAAAGAAAATGGATGAAATTAGAATTGGTCCATTTGAAATAGAAGAAACAATATCGGATTCGGTTTTCAAAATAAATACTGGTCGTGGATCAAGATCTATTGGATTATATCATGTCACAAAGCTCATTCCTATGTTTGTTGATTAGGCTTGCAGCTAAATTTTGCTCAACTTGTTGGAAAAATTTACATTTCGAAGAAGGGTGATGAAACCTTCATAGACATTTGACAACCTTTTAAAAGATATATAGAAATTTAAAGTATGACATTGTCTATCAGTTCAGTGGAAAATATTATTCAAATTGATACATTAGAAAATAAAATATAAATCTTAATAATTTCCTACAATTTAATTATTGATTGTTTGTAAAGAAAGCATGGACATTTAATTGTTGATTCTCTTATCTTTTTAGACGAATCACATTGTAGTTTTATGCTTCAAGAAAAACACTAATCTTATATCTATATATATATATAAATAAATTGCTGTTCCTTAGTCTCGCTAAAACTCGAGAACGGGTAGACCGATTTGGCTAATTTTTGTTTTGAATTATTTTTGGAAGTCCAGGGAAGGTTGAAAAGATAAGAAAATATGTAGAAATTCAAGGGAAATAGTAAAAACCACAATTTCATTTTCGGATGCAAATAGTCCGTATCTATCAAACCTTTGACACATTATTTCATTCTGAGGCAGGCAATACGAAGTTTGCCGGAACAGCTAGTTATTTAAATTAATTTAAATACGCTTACGCCCAAATACTCAAACGTCACTCAAATCTAAGAGGGAATCAAAAGTCTTCTTTCTTTATAAAACACGTTCAAAAGATAGAGATAGCGCACATTTGAGGGTTGCTTAAAATTGAGTGACGTTTAAGTATTCGGCCATCAGACTCACAGCCCCACACTAGTATAAACCTCTGTCGTGAGTGCCGTTGTACACACACAATACATGCACAAACACCCAGACCCGAAACAAATAGGTATCTGTAGTCCATACAAATATTTGTCCCGGTGCGCGGATCGAACCCGCGATCCTTCGAATCAAACGGTCGTCTCACCCCGCTGGACTAAACGGGTCATCAGACTGGACATCAGTACCTATATAATTTACATAAGAAGTTCACAAATTGTCTTCAAATCTTCATCGGAATCAATCAAATCTTTTACGAAAAATAAAAAAATAATTATAAATGGCAGTGAATTACAAAAAAAATATACAAAACATGTCAAATTACAAAATTGAAAAAATATAAATATTTGTTTATCATTTTTTTACGTTACATCAAGATTCTTGTTATCCCAAGCGAAAATTAAAATATCGATTTCATATTATGTACCTTACACAAAAAATTACGCAACAATTTTTCATTCCTAGCAACTTAAATTTTCCACTCCACACAAAAGTTTCTGGTCATGTTCTACTTTCGTATATCCTCAAATATGTCCCGTATAATATGTCCCTTATACATGATTGTACCAACTTTTCGGTGCTGGGACATAAAACAAACATAAAGGGTACGTTCCATTAATCAACCGCAACCACCGCGACCACAACCGCTGAAATTTCCGTTCCACTAATGTAAAAAGACCACGGGCGTTGTGGGCGAATCTTATAAGTGGAACGCACATCTTGAACGCTGAGTGCTCGCCATATGGCGGTATCAAAGAGCAACACGGGCCGCTGGCCGCGGCGGACCGGAGGGGAGTAGCCATATGCAGGCTTTCCCCTCTGTCAAAGTACAAGACCAAATGGTCCTATGCCTGTCGCCCAGATATTTAAATGAGTGCGTGAAATTGTTTATGTATTTTGTTAAAGTCGAATTGTGAGTTTCGTAGTAATAAACGATTTTTGTAGTGTGAGTCACACGTATTTCCTCTCGCAAAAAATTACAGACTGTTTTTGCATTGGTAATAAACGCTATGGCTACTCCCCTCCGGTCGGCCGGTGGTCCGTGTTGCTCTATGGGCAGCATAGTCAAATCGTATTTTTTTTTTTTGTTGAATCCCACTCCGACTCATGAATATTTTCTTGGCGATGCGGTCGCGGACAGTGACGTTATCTATGACGTTGAACGATCGCTCGCGACGACCAAGGGCCTTAGGTGGAACGATACAGCGAGCGTTACAATCGTTGCGGTCGTTTAGTGGAACGCGGACAAAGTTCCGCGTGTGTCGACAGAGGACAGGGAGGGGGAGGCGAGGATTACGGGATGATAAAGTACTCACGTGGAGGCAACCGGGACATTTATTGCGCACTGTGATGTGTTAAATGCTCAGTTATGTTAAGAACTGTAAATTTACGTTGATGATCAATTTTGCTTGAGCACTATTCCAGAGGCAGCTCCGACGTTTGGTTGATTTGGATATAAGGAGCAGACAGAGGTAAATGCATGCATTGAAGCATACACACAAGAATCCCTGGTTAAATTTTGACCTATACCTATAACAGGTGGAGCCTGTTGACATCTTTGGCACATTACCAAACTCCGAGGTACTGGGAATATTTTATTCTATTAACATGTATGGATCATTTCTAGTGTATTAAGTTTTTTTTTGTGTTAATTACTTTTTTTTTGTTTCATCTACCAACGCCTACGATTTTTCTCTTCACTACCAATGGTTGACTGGTAGAGAGCGCTCTTAGCGTTAAATCCGCCAATTTTAGTGGCAATAAAGATAAAATAAATAAATAAATGAATATTCCCAAATATGGTAAAATTCCGAAAGAACCAAAAAAATCTAACCTCGGACCTCAGTGTCGTAGTACTGGCCTGCTACTACTAGACTACTGAGCCAGTAAATGTATAAGACAGACAGAAGATAATTAGTCTTTTTATAAGCATAATAATCAGTATAGATCTACTTACATACACTGGCTTATCAGAATTAGAAATTCATTTATTAATTTAGGCGGTCAAGCACCGCTTATGACACGTCAAAAACAAAAAAATAAAGTGAACTACAATTATTGATATAGGTATATGTCAAATTACAAATTAGAAAAATTAAAAGTGGGTAATGGAGAATATCACTAAGATAAAATTTAATATTATAAAGTAATGTAATTGTAATATTTATTTTTCGCAATAAAACATGAGACTAAACTTTAAAACGGAAAGCAAAAAATTGTAATGTCAGTAAATTTATAACTGGAAAATCTCATTTCCCCTTTTGCAAACTGACAACATAGAGTGAAGAGAAAAGAAAAAGAGTCATTCCTTGTTATTAACCTCAGAGTTCCAAATATGATCTGAGAAAAACCTGCCCAAAAAAACTCATCATCGTACCTACCGATATCAAAATCGGCCTGAAGTATTTAAAAAAAAAACATAGCACAAGAAAATTATCTTGCTATAGCGCAATCTAGCTTTTTATTGATGGCACACTAAACATTTTCACTGCCGACACCCAGATTTTATCACGCTTAGAGCGATAATTTCTCTGTGATTTACGCGAAGAGCACCAAGTCTAGTAGAATGGCGTATAAGTTGACATATTAGTAAAGAGATACGAAGATTTAGACATGAAATTAAATTCTTTATCTATGTCGGAGTATCAGCTTTTTCATAAAAAGAAAATTGGGGAAAAATCGGCTACATTATTTAACACCCATAAAAAAAGTAAAAGATCGAATATGCAGAAATTCTGCAGTATCCGTCCAAAATTTCGTTATATGCTGGGAAGCTTAAAAGGGGATTTTTGATTTACCCGAGCGCGACAAAATCTCTTTCAGTGATAAGACTGCTTAATTGTACCTATTATTTGTTATTGTTATTATTATTTCAAACTGAATCAATTGTGATTAACGATACTAGTATATTTTCTTGGTATAATAAAATCGGAGATAGTTTTAACTGATATCATAAGATCATAAGAATATGTACACTGCATATAAAACTTTATTACTATTGTCGGAGACCTCAGGTTGCTATATTTCGATTTACTCGAGCTCATCATATTAAGATATGGGAGATACCGTGCACCATGTTAAGTACCCTCACTGAATCTAAGATTTCTATATAGGGCCGCACCCTATAATATCTTAATGTGACGTGATCGAGTTTATCCAAAAATCGCATCTTGGGCTCGCCTACTATTTTACGCGGTTTGCACTAACTATATCTTCAAAAATCATACGCAAACTTTTTTTTATGTAATGGAAGTGATAAACAAGCATGCAGTTCACATTGATGTTAAGTGATGACTGCAGCCTATAGACACCCACACAAAGACCAAGGTCAAAATGCAGATGCGTTACCTCTCCTGAGGCCTAAGTTGTTATACCTCTGTTCCAGAAATTACAGGGCCGTACACTAAAAAACTTAACTCTTTGTAAGTGTCAGGCCATGAAGGCGTGTTAAAATATTCGTACAAAAGCCACGCTCAAATATTACGAAGACCTATTTTTAGGGGAAAGCCAAAGCAAAGCTAAAAAGGCATCTGTATGCCATTGATATGCGAAAATTCTCAAAAATACACCAGCGAATTTTCGGCGAGCAAAAACAATGCCAGCTTTGTAAGGGCCGGATCGATAAGGGTTGCACAAAACCTAAGTAAGTTTCCACAAAGCAAAATGAGCTTTAATGCCTGGTATTATGTATCTGTTTAAATATATGAACCTAATGGTGCTTGATGGATTTTCTAATAGAGCGAAACATAATAATGCGTCAGGCAACAGGTGCCTCACCAGCAGGTACCTCTTGGGTTCCTGAGGTTGATTTTGTATAGTACTATCATAGACGGACTTCCAGCTGACTATATGGGGTAGGGGTTAGTTTGTTCGTAATCTATACATACAAATAAATAACATTGGAGTGTCTGTTCGTAATATAAAAAGAACGGCTTCTTACTAAAAGCATTATTATTAATTATTATGTATGATTACAAATTACATATACATACCAAAACATTTTTTATAATTTTTGTCTGTCTGTCTGTTTGTTGAGGCTAATCTCGGGAACGGTTGCACCGATTTCAACGGGACTTTCACGGAGCAACTTAGGCTTCTTTTATACTAGCTGCGCCCGCGACTTCGTCCTGGTAGATACTAAACATTCATAAATTCTCACGCGGACGAAGTCGCGGGCACAGCTAGTGTTGCATAAAAGTAAACTTTGAGATTCTCCTCTTTAAGCATAATTAAGAGTTGCGTATTGTAAAACTGCCTGGAGACAGTAAACGATAATAGTTGGAAATAAAAGATGAATAAATCTTCCATCAATTGCGCACTTAATAAATTAGATACCAACATCTAAACAACAATAAAAATAGGACAGGTCATCTTAATGACAGACTTCATTAGCCGCCATATTTCACGGTAAGTGACTTTATATTGCCGCGACACGCAACGCCGCGCGGCTAAATTAGCTGCCTCGGTAAATCATTCTTCATTTTCTTATACCACGGTGTTTAGTGCTAACTATAATTTTACCATGTGATTTATGAACAAATAAAGTTGAGAATGATTAATAAAATCCTAGTGGTAACAGGCCACTACTACTACGCTGAGGTCCTGGGTTCGATTCCCGGGTAGGGGGTTATCAGAGATAATGGTGTAAAGTCCTTTATCTCTGGTTCTATTGGGATTTTGGTAACGTGCCCGGAGATGTCAACAGGCTCGCCACCTGTTACATGGGCCAAAAACGTAACCGGCGAATCGTGGGTGTTTGCATGTATGCTTGAATGCATGTATTTACCTCTGCCTACCCCTTCGGGGATTACAGGCGTGAAGTTGCGTTAATATCAATTCAATATACATATATCGACCAAATAGGTCGAGTACTGTCTGAGAGTGGGGTCAAAAGTCTTAGGAATCGGAGTGCATGTATGAAGAGAACGATGAATATAGAAAAAGCTGGGGAGGAGCCATGAAGGTCTTTTGCCTCTGTGTCGGAAATTACGGGGCCGTATATGTCCATCTCAACGAAACTGTAGAGCTGAACACTACCGGCCTGTTGTACCTTCACCTTCTCGAATTTAATAAGAAAGTTAAAGTTATAGAATGAGGAAAGCTTTACAAAACCTTTAGCTTTGTAGTAAAATTATAGATTTGAGACCGTGGTGGTGTCAACGCTGTTGGCCGTCAACGAAACGCTACCACCACTAAATAATAATACATGAGTTCACACCACAGTGTCTATACAAAATTATAACCAATCAAAGCATACTAAATAACTTGATTGCAACGAATATAATAACGAATAAACAGCCAGATATTTAGTCACGCCATAAAATACCGGGTACCGTTCAACACGTGAAATTATAATAACCAGTGGTAAGTGGCTAGACGAAATTCTATCATAAATCGTAAAATGTATTAGTAGTTGCTAAGCCCCTTTCACCCAAAGAATGTTAACCTTTATGATTAGAACAACCTTTTTTAGGATTTCGTAGCCTACATGGAACCCGTACAGTTTTGCCACTGAGTCAGTCCGTCCCTCCGTCTGTCTGTCCGCAGCTATGTTTGGAGACTCTTAGTACTATTAAACTATAATTTGGCTCGTATATTACATAACGTTTTCGTAGGTTTTCGCGAGCTTCATACATTGTAGAAATTAAACTTGCGGATTTTCTCGCGTATATAACGCTCCCAAACTATCTATAAACTGGAGTGTGATTGCGGACTTTCGTACATAGGACAAACAAAGAGGCCTGTATTGACCCGGGTGAAAGAACATATAGCCGATGTCAAACACCAACGAACCGGAAAGTCTGCAGTTTGTGAACATCTAACGGACAAACCCAACCACTACATTCGTTTTGATAAGGTTCAGATAATATCAAAAGAAAATCGTCCTATCCCACGGATGGTCAGGGAGGCTATTGGGATTAAAAAGCATCCAAATTTCAATAGAGAGGATGGTTGGCGTTTGTCGACGAATTGGGATCCAATTATATCCAAATTGAAATCCCAAACTAGTAAATCTGCAAAACCACTAGATAGTAGTAGTAGTAATTTTTGCGTGAATCCGGACCGTTATGCCAGACGTCTCAGAAACAGGTGGCGCTAGCATAACATGGCAACGTAGTTTTCAATAATGTAATTTCAAATTTTAAATTGGCGCCACTAGTAGTTTACATCGCACTAGGGTTGTGTTCCGTCTCAGCTATATAAGACCAGGCTGAACATCGTCGCAATAGTGACATCTTCGCAATAATGGAGCAAGATCGACATATCAACAGTTACGACGTAGTTGAAGTATACCTGAGTCGATCACTCTTTCGTCGGGATTCGGGTCGATCGCGACCCATCGACAAGGTGATCGAGTCTAAATGTCTCGATCGTTTGGGTCATTTGGGTCGCGACTCGATTTCGCTCAAACGTATACTGTAGCTCATGATTCTCGTGATTCGAGACCCATCTGATAAGGATGCGAGACTCGAGACTGCGATCCACACATTATGTCGCTGGCTATTTTTCATTTTAATACATTTCAATTAATTATCACTATAATTTCATTCAAACTTTATAGGTATATAGCATAAATTTTACAATTAGATGACATGGTGTAGGGGGGCTTGATCGATAAAACTGTAAACAAACTGAAGTGTACTTTATGCATAATGTGATAGAGTTCACGAGAAACAAAGTACCCATTGACCCAGTGACGTACAAAAAAAGTCGATCATTTGGGTCCTTTGATCGACTTTTTTTGTACGTCACGACCCGATCACTTGTGTTTGGATCGTGATTCAATCAAAGTGATTCTATCGCTCGCGATCGACTCAGGTCTAAGTTGAAGAACTGAGAATTGATCACAAAACAGTTTTGGCGCATTTGAAAAAAGCTGGGTACAAAGAAAAGCTTGATATTTGGGTACCTCACGAGCTCACTGAAGGAAACCTAAGGAACCGTGTACTCATTTGTGATTCTTTATTACGACGTAATGAATGTGATGATGGAATGAGGTGATGAAAAGTGGATCACGTACGACAAGAACGTGCGAAAAATGTCGTGGTCAAAGGCCGGTCAGGCTTCACAGACTGTGGCTTTAACCGGGTTAACTCGCAATAAGGTGATGTTGTGTGTGTCGCGGGATTGGAAGGGCATTATTCATTATGAGCTATTACCACCAGGCAGGACTATCGATTCTGAACTCTACTGCGAACAACTGATGAGATTAAAGCAAGAAGTTGAGAGAGCGCCCGGAATTGATCAACAGAAGGGGTGTGGTGTTTCATCATGATAACGCTGGACCTCACACATCTATAGCCACTCAGCAAAAATTAAGAGAGTTTGTTAGGTGGCTGGGAGGTGTTAATGCATCCGCCGTATAGTCCTGACCTTGCACCTTCAGATTTCCACCTGTTTCGGTCTCTTCAGAATTCTTTATGCAATGTTAGGTTAACATCACGAGAGGACTGCCAAATCCACTTGTCGCGGTATTTTGATGAGAAGTCCCAAAATTTTTATAACAATGGGATCATGTTCCTACCTACAAGATGGCAAAAAGTTATCGAACAAAATGTTACATACATACTTAAGTTAAATTTAAATAAACTGTATTAAAAAATGTTTTGAATTATCTTAAAAAATGCGAAGAAACTTTTTCCCCAACCTAATATGTACGTTAGTGCGAGTGAAATAGTGCAATCTATTCTCTAAACTAAAAATTAATTTAAAAAATAAAAATTTATGATATTTTTATATTAACAAAATATGAAATCTATACAAATAAATAAAATTGGAGTGTCTGTTTGTAATATTAAAATAACCGCTTTTTACTAAATGCATATGTATGTATACGCGGTACATATACCAAAATAACATTTTTTACAATTTTTGTCTGTCTGTCTGTCTGTTTGGTGGGGCTAATCTTGGGAACGGCTCCACCGATTTTGACGGGACTTTCACTGGCCGATAGCTAATGTAATAAGGAGTAATTTAGGCTTTTATAACAGCTACGCCTACGACTTCGTCCGGGTAGGTACTGAACAATCATAAATTCTCACGCGGGCGAAGTCGCGGGCACAACTAGTCAACATTTGAATTTAACTAAAATTTGAATTTTTTCAAGTGAATTTTATGGAATCAAGTTGTGACTTAAGAAAGTTGTAAAAAAATCTCTATCAATTTTTTTTTTGTATTGTGCAGAAAATAATAAGAAAAATCGGCAGTCGATAATAAAATTCTAGAAGTTTAAAGTTAAAGCATGTGTACGGGTAGATGGTAACATGTCACCCTGGTTTGATGTTTCGTTGCGTTTCGTTGCGTGCTTTCGTCTAGGCTGTTTATAATATATCTGGACAAATACCTCCAGAGGGTGAAGTAGATGGATGTGGAAGTTCGTATGGGTGACTTAGTGGTGAACTGTCTGCTTTACACAGATGATGCGGTAATTGTTAGCTCTACACCATCTGGGCTACAAGCACTAGCCACAGTCATGAAAGAGGATTGTATGGAGAAAGGCTTACAATTGAATGTGGATAAAACTAAAGTATTAGTATTTGAAAGAGATGAACAGAGAACAAATACAAGGGTAGTAGTAGATGATGCAGTGTAAGAACAGGTGGATGAAATTGTATATCTTGGATGTGCTTTTAGCAAGGATGGTAGGTACACCACCGACATAGAAAGAAGAGTGCTTGCTGGGAATTGCGTAAATGGAGCGTTGGGTAAGCTGCTAGAATCCAAACATCTCAGCCAGCGGGCTCGACTAGCTGTACATAATGCTGTACTTACTCCAACGCCTTTATATGGAAGCGAGAACTGGGTATGCAAGAGCATGAAAGTAAGTAAAACGCGGTCAAGATGAGATCTTTGCGCAAGATCTGCGGTGTATCACTCACCGATCGCGTTCGTAATGAAGATGTAAGAAAGAAGCTTTGTGTGAATGATAGTATCGGTGTAAAAATAAAAAAAGGCATGCTCCGATGGTTCGGGCATTTCTATATGCCGAATGAGAAGAAGAATGAATGAAGAAATGAGGAAAGAAGAATGAAGAATGTCGAATGAGCGAATGACTAAACAGATAAACAATGCGAATGTGGATGGTTGCAGAGGCTCAGGAAGACCAAGACTGACCTACCATGACCAAATAGGTCGAGTTCTGTCTGATGGTGGTGTTAAAAGTCTTAGGAATCGGCGTGCATGTATGAAGAGAATGATGAAAGTAGACGAGGCACGAGAGGTTTGTCAGGACCGGGGTATTTGGCGCTCTACACTCTCTGCCTACCCCGTTAGGGACCTGGCGTCAAGATACATACATACATAAGTTTAAAGTTAAGGAGATCAATTTTTATGTATGTTGGTTTTACTATAAGGAAAGAAAATAACTTAGATCGTATAATTTAATTCTTTTAAATAAAGCCATTACAAAACAAAGTAAAAAAATAAAGTTTGGTATAATGGTGTCGGAGATTTTGTTGCGAGTTCAGTAGTTAACTCAGGTACTACCGGTGTATCTGGCGATGAGTTGTCTACACTGAACGACTTCTTGTTTACTCTTTTTTCTTTTTGAAAATCTGCAGGCTCAGAATTGTAGTACGCCTGTGAATGTTTTATGGCATTTCCGGTGATAACCTCCATCTGTATATTTATTAGGTAAAATAATGTTCGCATATTTAAGGTTATGTTTTTTTCTGACTTTCAGTTATAAAAATACGCTTACTCTTACACTCACAGCCCCACAGAAGGTATAAACCTGTGTTGTGGGTACCGTTATACACATATAACACAAACACAAACACTCAGACCCGAAACAAATATCTGTAGGCCATACAAATATTGGTCCCGGTGCGGAGATCGAACCCGTGACCCTTCGAATCAAACGGTCATCTCACACCGTTGGGCTAAGCGGATCGTCAGTTTGACATTTCTTTAATGTCTCTTCAGAACAAAATTAATTTTTCCTCACTTTTATTACAAATTAATTATTCAACGGTTTCTGAACGTATAACAGTTCACACTACACAATATCTATTACGGAGTACGAGACAGCTGATGCACAAAAAGAGATCGCCGTGGACCGATCATGCTATTTCACTCGCACCAACGTCCATGTATATTCATCGCGCGCACGCCTGGAGTAGACTTCAATGTGCCTGGGAAGATAGGGGAACCATCGAAAGTGACTGGGAATTGTGGAAACATTATTCGTATAGTTTCCTGAAAAACATATATAAAAGTCAGATTTTATACTATGACGAAAGTAGATTTATAAATAATTAGACTGTGAGGGTGTCTGGCAAGGGGTTGTCACCGTCCAAAGTGTCCGCCGATAGACGAGGCGGTTTCTAATATGATTGTAAGTTAAAATATATGAAAACTAAGTTTTAGACTATCACAAATTTGAAACACAATTTTACTCACCTTTACTACCTGTTACCTGCCAAAGCCACCGCGACCCAGGTTGTATATTTTGGTTTTGCTTATACCTGTATAGGGAAGAAGAAGGAAAATGACAAATACACCAGCACTTCTGGCGGAGATGGCAGCAAGAGTACATCTCCGAATTGCAACTCAGAACCAAGTGGAAACAGAACTTCGCCAGTCTAAAAGTCGGAGACCTGGTACTTCTTCATGAAGATTATCTTCCTCCTCTTCACATATATAGAAGAATTCCCAGGTTTTATAATGTAACGAAGATCTGGGCGTCGCAGGCTCTTAGATTATAATTTATAATTATAATAACCTAGTTCTGATTTCCAAACTACGCTACACTAATCGAAACACATAAAAAACTTTTTGGATTGATGAAGATATTTTCATGATGTTTAATATTTCATATCAGACCTTTATACCGTTTAACACGCGAAACTGTAATAATGTGTACTTTGTCCAAAAAAATACGAAAACATTAGTCTGCATTGCGTACCTCGTTTTGTTCTGTAATCAACTTAATGGGTGGAAATTCTGTGGGATTGACGACCTTTTACAATTCATGAAATATAATCTTGCTTCTCAAACAAAACACACATAAATTTAACCAGGTTACACAGAAGTATTAAATGTGATTATTAATTTTATTGCGTAATATTTTGATTTTTTTGGAGGCGAACAAGCATGCTTCACGTTGATGTTACGTGATGACTGCAGCCTATAGACACTCATACAAAGACCAGAGGTCAAAATGCAGATGCGTTACTACTTCTGAGGCCTAAGGTGTTATGCCTCTGTTTCGGAAATTACAGGGCCGTACATTACCACCTAACCGGAACACGATAGTGCTGAACACTACTATTTAGCGGCAAGTATATTACGTAATGCGGTGGTGCCTACGCCCGCGAGCTCCGTCACTGGAGCTCTGCCACCAGTTAAATTGAGATTATTAATTTTATTGCGTAATATTTTGACTATCCATGTTATCATGATCATTGTCATCACTCCGGCCGAAAGTCGTCCACTGCTGGACAAAGCCTTTCCCAAAGATGCCGACAACAGTGTTGTGCGGCATTAGGAGATAATAATGCCTTAATCACCACGCTTAGCAGGCGGATTGGCGATCGCAGTGGCGGTAGTTGAATCGCGGGACGCTGCTGCCCATCCTGCGTTATTATTTCTACAAACGCCCTTCTTGAATGATTTTTTTAAAACATTTATAGACAAAACCTTTGACCACCATTTCACCTGATGGAAAGTGAACATGTGGCCGAAAATGAAACACGCTTATCTAGAAGGTACCTATTCACTCTGAAGTTGAAAAATCCCAGGTTATAGTTTTTCGGAAACAAAGAAGCCGGCAAGGTGTTCCATTCCTTGGCTGTTCGTATTATAAACGTAGAGCCGAATCTCTATCGCTTGATTAACTCGTAATATACTTCATAACTTTAATTAAAAAAAATAAACTCTAAATTCTAAACTCCAAATTTCCATTATTTCAGCCCAAAAGTACGTGTACGTGTGTACGTGCTTTTGGGCTGAAATAATAGAAATTACCTCCAGAAATTAACACCCAATGCGCGTCTCAATTCCAAATGAAAGTTGAAGAATCCTTTTAATATTCACGCCTCGTAAAGAAGTTTATTTTATTTGTTTTTAATGTGGCAAAAGGCTTCCATCTTAGATTTTTACAGTGAGGGATATATATTAATATATATTTTTTAAATACGCTTGCACTCACAGCCCCACATTAGGTACTATGTGTTGTGGATGCCGTTGTATTCATACAACACATGCACAAACCCGGGTGACCCAGATCCGAAACAAACATGTGTAGGCCATACAAATATTTGTCCCGGTGCGGGGATCAAACCCGCGACCCTTGGAATCAAACAGTCAATGTATGTTTGTGATCGTATTTGCAGAGATGCAATTAGCGAACATCACTATAACTGCGCTATAGTGATGGGTACTTTGATTTAAAAAATATTATTATGGAGTCCATATTATAGACCTTGTCCCCGTAATAACTAACACAGAGACATAACAACATAGGTCTCTGGGGTAGCAACGCATCTGCTTTTGACCTCTGGTTTTTGTGTAAATGTCTATAGGTTGTAATCATCACTAAACATCCATGTGAGCCACATGCTTGATTACATTAAAAAACCTTCGTGTCATTAAAAATAGACAGTCAAAACGATCGTTTGAAGGTACTACTTACTCATTTTAATGAGACGAATGAGAACAATTTACCACCACATTTGAGGTGGTCCTCAGAAGTAGGTACCTACACACAAAATGACTTCATATCGTATTGTTTAAAGGATGAATTAGGTGCGGTTTGTACATAGCTAATGAAGGCAAACAAACTGAGACTCGAGTTTGGAGTGTTTTGTTGAAGGTACGTGGGCAACATAAAATTTTGAAATTGTAAATTTTGTAATTAAATTAAGGATTGAGGAGAAGCAGAAAAATAAGACTTGAAAATTTTACGCGCACGTGCCGCTTATTCACTAATGTGTTTGAGGTGATGGGACAATAACTAATTCCCTTATGCGATAATGCAGCGAAGTTTTACTGGTGGTAGAGCTCCAGTGTCGGAGCTCGCGGGCGTAGGCACCACCGCGTTACCTTATATACTTGCCGCTAAATGGTAGTGTTCAGCACTATCGTGTTCCGGTCAGGTGGTATTGTACGGCCCTGTAATTTCCGGCAGAGGCATAACACCTTAGGCCTCAGGAGAGATAACGCATCTGCATTTTGACCTTGGTCTTTGTGTGGGTGTCTATAGGCTGCAGTCATAAATATACATCATTGTAAACTGCATTGACGATTTCAATTTATGTATTTCAATACTGACAATTTGAAAGTGCAGAATTTTCGTTAACCGATTGCCTTGCTTATATTTCACTGATCTTAATCACTACTGAATTATAAATACCTATTATAACTTAAATAGTAGGAGAGTTCAAGAGAGGATTTTTTCTCTCAAGAGGGGGAGGGAACTCCCCTGCTCCCCTCCCAGGATAAGATGATATTGCACTTTATTAAGTACCTCCCCTAAATTTGAACCCCGTCCCCCGTAGCCCATTAGAGCCCTCGCGCTCAAAGTTTTCAAAGTTTCCATCAGCTTACGACACTGATGATTCGTTAGAATTTTGAATGGGATATTTGTTTGTTCAGCTACATCTAATTTGAATTAACATACTTTTCTGAGTATCTGATGCTGCGAGTCAAAAATGAAGATTTCACATCCTTAAATGACATTTTATTCAAACCACAGACCAATCAGCCTTCCTTGGTTCCATAGTCGATTATTTAAACCGATGAAACCTTCTTTCAAAAATGTGAATTTGTTCTATTCATGTTTCTTATTCATGTATTATAATATTCATACAATTAGGCTCCCGAAGTCGAAGTGCACTTTTATATCGTATTTTTTTAATTGCCTAGTGTGAACAACCGCTAATAATAATTAAAAACTCAAAAATGATTCAATAAAACAAAACAACGGTAATATAAAAAGTATCAATTATTTTAGTTTTTAAAAGAAACGAAGAAAAGGAAAATAAAAGAAGGACTCAGTTATCGAAGAAATTCAGTACAGTTCTTTTGAAATTAAGCTTAAATCTAATACATTCTGTAATAAAAAATAGATGATATAACCGCCAATAACTACTGTACATTATACCTAAAGAAATCTCAAATTTTGTGGAAGAAATATTCAAAACGGTGCCTTGAGAGATTTTAATACGGGGCATAACTTCCCTTAAACAAAAAACTGTTTAAACTGGGCGGGCTCAGTGGCTCCTCACATACCCATAGCCTGAGAGAGATGCTGAAATAATACATCACCATGTAGATAATTACCTCTATAAAATTAATGTAGGATTTAATTAAACCTCAAAGTTAATTAAGCAAAATTCTATGATATCAGAACAATGTGAAATTGTCACAGACAGTTATAATCGCATTGCATCCACACAGGGAATTCAAAATTGATGCCAGAGCAATGTAATTCTCTCACTCTGCTGCAAATTGGTACAGTGTTCAGTTTCAAAATCCATGATATTACATCGTTATTGCATCAATACCGAATTGTTTTACAGTTGTTAAATTTATGTTTTGAGTTAATTCTGTTGCTAGGATATATAGTTTGTTCATAATATTATATTCACTTAATTTGTTCTGTTAATCTAGTCTAAAATATAGAAACATATATACAGTACAGATTAAACACACTTCAAATTGTTTATTTGAGGTGAACAGCGGCGTGGTTTATGGAGTCTATTTTCAGGGTTTCGTACCTAAAAGGTAAAAACGGAACCCTATTACTATGCCTCCACTGTCTGTCTGTCTGTCAGTCGCCAGGCTGTATGTATCTCATTAACCATGATAGCTAGAAAGATAAAATTTTCACAAATTATGTTTCCGTTGCCGCTATAACAACAAATACTAAAAATTAAAAAATATTAAGGTAACCCTTCGTACTCGAGTCCGACTCGCACTTGGCCGGTTTTTTTTTTCAATTTATTAAGATACTTCATTTAATTCATTCATTGGTTTACTTTTACATAATTAAATTCCCCTTATACATTCTTCTCGAAAAACGCATCTCGACCGCTGAATTCCTAATTACCTATTTTAAGTTTAAGCAACATACAAAATCTAACTTTTTGCAATGCAAAACATTCAATTTTAAAAGATCTGTTTTATTGCAATGAACGTCTTAGCACATCTGTAAGTAAAATTTTTATCAAAATTCAAGAATGCCTGTGTTATGATGTTAATTAGCTTCATATAGAAAAAACACCTCGACGACGATCCTTATCTGTTAGTATTTTTATTCGATCCGGCTCGTATTGGACCATGTATTGATGTTAATAGGGTTGCTATTTGAATGGTCGGGACGTCGAGAATTAGCGAACAAATGAAACACGGGTTTATTAGACGAGGTCTGTAATGCAACTGTTGTAATAAAATACATTCACACACACACACACACAGCGGTTACGCGTGCAAACAAACCCGACAGCCTGTAAAACGTCCACACACAAGTTATAATGACGCAATTCATAGAGCAACAACGGAGGGGAGTAGCCATATGCAGGCTTTCCCCTCTGTCAAAGTACAAGCCCAAATGGGCTTGTACTTTGACAGAGATACCTGTCGCCGAGATGTTTAAATGTGTGCGTGAAATTGTTTCTGTATTTTGTTAAAGTCAAGGTGTGAGTTTCGTAGTGATAGACGATTTTTGTAGTGTGCGAGTGTGTCGCACGCATTTCCCCTCGCAAAAAATGACAGACTGTTTTGTATCGGTAATAAACGCTATGGCTACTCCCTTCCAGTCTTCCGTGTTGCTCTATGACGCAATTCATATGTATCAGTGTTACATTCAGTGATGTCATTCGATGATATCGCGTTGCTAAGCCACGCTGGGATATACTTAACCACGTCAGCCTAGCGAGGATTAGGGAAAGTAGGTTACTATTCTTAGAATTTACTAATCGGCCTTTGAGCTAATCCTCTAAAATTTGCCTAACGATTATGAAAACAATGACCAAAAGTGACTGATTTACATATTTTCTGAAACAGAAAGAAACTGACTTGAGTACCTGCTGATACTGTAGACCCAATGAAACCAGAGATGCAAAAGAGTAGACGCTTCCTAGATTTCTCTCACTGTTTTTTTATCTCATATGGTGACAAAAAAGCGTACAATACCCATGGCATGTGAATCCTGCAGACTAAAGAGATCTTACACCAAAACCGGAAGGCAACATGCAGATCCTTTTATATCATGAAGTGATTAAGAAGCATACAGTTATTATAAGTGAACAATAGATTACAAATAGCAATCAGAAACGCACCGATTAGACTTTGCTTTAGCTATATAAACACATAATTATCTGCATACCCAACACTTTCAGTGCGCCTCTGGCCTACATTGCTAAGGACAAGCCAAGTAAATAGTTCACCTTTCGAGTCGCGGTTATCTCGCTTTCGATGAAATATTGACACCAGAAAATCAAATCTTTTAGTCGATGTAATATTGAAACAACTGCCACGAATCGTAATGTAAATCCCTTTTTTATTAAATACTAGCGGTACCTTCCCTGGCTTCGCGCGGGTACAATGTAGGGTGTCACTGGTAATTGTATGTATTTTTTCGGAAATATTTTCCTACTATTATTTTATCAAAGAATACATATGTTTAAAACGATAATTTCAAGCGCGTGTGTCATGTGTTAAGTTGTATCTTAAAATACCTACACTTGAAAATTTGAATAGATTTCAATCTTCAATGCGTCAAATTATTTTTTATCGTAGGTAAACCGATAATTGTGGATATATATCGTTTTCTAAAATGTGCCGATAACCGATAATGATCGATTATCATTTTTTCATAAGATTATATTACTGGTTATCGCTTTGCACGCCCTAATTGACACACATGCGTTATGTAGCATGCGCGCTTGAAATTATCGTTTTAAACATATGTATTAATTGATTCCGAAAAAATACATCCAATTACCAGTGACAACCTACATTGTAACCGCGCGAAGTCAGGGAAGGTAGCTAGTATTTAATTAAAAAGGGATTTACATTACGATTCGTGGAAGTTGTGTCAATATTACATCGACTCAAATATTTGATTTTCTGGTGTCAATATTTCAGTCCAGAAGACTGGAGTGTCCTCCTGTTTCTTTCCAATATAATAAGTTTCCGTGCTTCGGAGGGCACGTTAAGCCGTCGATCCCGGTTGATATCGATACATAGCAGTCGTTAAACCTTGTCGGAGGCCTAATGGGCGGTTTGGAAACATTCAACAGCTGGTTGGTCACTAAACCCTTATCTCCATCAACCCGCATTGGAGCAGCGTGGTTGAAGTAAGCTCCAGGCCGCCCCCCAAAAAGGGGAGAGACTCGTGCCCAGCAGTGAGACGTATAATGGGTTGCCATTATTATTAATATTATAAATTCATAAATGACAGGAAAACCTATAAGAAATTCATACTAGAACTGGGCCGGTTTTTAACATTTTAAAAATCCTGGATTTAAAAATATATAATATGATTCTTTAAAAAAAGAAACATAAATCTTGAGAATGCGGATGTTTGTGCGTACACACATGGCATACCCCAAACAAAAGTAAACATTATATTTACGGACGGCAAAAGGTCAAACCGATAAGGAGCGAGAAATATTTCTGGAAAAAGGGCGAACATTTTTTCTCGACGGCAAAGTAAACATAAAAGTTTTGGGAAAGTTGGAAACAATTCCTTTTGTGAGACCCTATTAAAGTTCTTTTACTTTCGACAAAATAATTTTGCGGACAGTTTGCACTTGCACGGGCTCTTAAATTTTAACCTACTAATGTCATAAATCTAAAAGTAAGTATCTTATTTAGGGTTGCTTCATGAAGTAAATATTTCGCCTCTCTCAAGAATAACGTGACATTTCATCTAAATCGTTCTATAAGAAATGTTACATTATTCTTGTAAAGAGGCGATTTGACAAATGATATAGTAACTCAAACACTTTCAGTCATGTGGTTTGATCAACGTGTGCCACGGCATAGCCATAACTTTGTCGACTTTGTTTACTAATTCATCATCGTCATTTCAGCCGAAAGACGAAACCTGCTGAACAAAAGCTTATTTAAGTTTTTCATGTTAAATTTAAAGCTGTCATCCTCCGCTACGTTTCGTAGAGAATCTTAGAAAATATACCATCTGCTTAGTAATAATTTACTTAATTACTTTTCAATGGTCATATTTTTCCTCTAAGGCAAATCGTCGCTTTGAAGTCAGGTAATAAATTATTGTTTGCTTTTAATGAAATGTGCTCAATAAGTGAAATTAATTCTGACCTGAGTCGTCCTTTTAATTAATCAGCTACGAGTATAATAATGTCTTCATAATGAGCTGAGAGATATGAGAGTTGATTTCGATTATTCAACATTTATTTAATAATGGTAAAAAAGGAAGCAGCTTGTTTTACATACCTTTACTTCCCGTTAAAAATATAATATATGTCTTATTTAGACTGTAAGTAAGTTAATGCAGTGGCGGCGTGAGACTTAGGCCTGTATTAATAGACAGATCTCAGTCTCAAAACATGGCATTACGATCCCGTTTAGTATGGAAAAACCTGATCTTATGATCTTAAGGACTGAGATATATTAAGAGAGGCCCATGGATATGAGGCGCCCAACTTTCTGGAAACAGAATGTGCGGGATTTGTATCTAAGCGGGGGGCGGGGGATGTTGCCACCAGTCTGACAGTTATCTACGTGGTCATGGATTTGTTTCTGTCCAAAGTGCGAGGCCCTTTGCGCCGCGAAACCATGTTCCGGGTTTGTTCCCTACTGTCCCTATGTCAATAAGGCAATTACAATGAGAATCAAAATAACGCAAGTGGCTGACCTAGTAGGTCATTAAAGGCATACTACCATGTTACGTCACATTATATTTTCGAACAAAGAGGTTAGTTTAAATTGAATAAAATACAGTTCATAACAAGGTGCGTACTCAGAGCAAGTGGCGTGTGGAACTGGCGAGTGGATCGATAAGGCAGGCTGCGTTGCGTTAGTGGACCCATTGAGACCAAGTTTCGTGTAAAACATAGTTCCAAAAATAACTAGAAAGATTAACCAAGTCTCGGTCAAAGAGCTCGCTTGTTGCGTTATAATAATTTTGAATCTTATGAAGCAAGTATGAACCTACCTATTCACAATAGAAAGAGACAACGAATTCTGAGGGAACCACCGTTCCAACCTGTGACCTCCAGATATGTATGTATCCCTGTAATTTTTGGCACAATATAATGTATAGAAATTATAATATAGCTTCACGCTCAAGAGTGTTATGTCTCAGTTTATATTTTGTGTATATATAAATATCTATGAACTGCAGCATTCAATTACCATTCGCGAGAAAAATATGATAATTGATTAATCAATTGTTCATTCGCCGCCGGCGGTCTCTCGTGTCTTGACGGTTTGACGTATCCTGGTTTTACACTATTAAAAAGTTGTAGCGCGTCTGATCGCATATTATTAGGTCTTATGTGTCCATCCGCAACCCTCTAAGCCGAGGTTCGTACCCATAGGGCTTGCGCTAACTTTAATTTTTGAGAGCGCCCTCTGCATTCGCCGATTGCCCGGTGAAATAGACTAGAGTGTCTCGGAAGGAGCCGCCTTCAAGAGTCCATACGAAAAAAATGTATGCAGTACTCAACAATGAATAATGCACATCGAGCCTACGAAAGAGACAATCGACTCGTTTCGACTTCCTAGGCTCGATATGCAATATTTATTGTTGAGCACTGTTGTCGTTTGTGGTCGGTGGTTACTACGTCATTTCAGCCAAAAGACGTCCTCTGCTGGACAAAAGCTTGCCAAGGCCCCAAAGATTACCACAACGCACGATGCTGGGCCGCCCTCATCACATCGTCGTCATCGTCCATCTCGTGGGGGCCTGCCTACGCTTTGTCTATGACAGATACATAGCTGTAGGATATTTTTGAATTGGAGCGTGAAGTTGTGCGTTACATTTTGGAAGAAGGGGATTGATTTAATTTGAATAAATACAGTACATAACAAGGTGTCTACTGATAGCGAGAAGCATGTGTGACTGGCAAATGGATCGATAGAACATGCTGCGTTACGTCCGTGGGCTCGTAGGCCCGTTGAGACTAAGTTTTGTGTAAAACAAAGTTTCAAAGTTATCCAGAAAAGTTAACACTTCGTTAACTTTTTCGGAAGCGGTTAAAGGGCAAGCTTGTTAAGTTATGTGGACGTAACAAAACGATGTCTCGGTCAAAGAGCTCAAAGAGAAAAATAATCTATCTATTTATATAAAAATTGATTGCTGTTCATTAGTTTCGCTAAAACTCGAGAACGGCTTTACCGATTTGGCTAATTTTGGTTTTTAATGATTTTTGGAAGTCCAGGGAAGGTTTAAAAGGTAAGAAAATATGAAGAAATTGGAGGGAATAATCCGTATCTATCAATCCTTTGACACATTATTTCATACTGAGGCAATACGAAGTTTGCCGGGTGAGTTATGAAGCTTCTTTTTGCTGTCAATAGAGTGCCAAATTTGTCTATTGTTAAAAGAAAATGGGAAAAAACTACGGCCTTGGAGAAGACGAACATGCAACTTCTAAAATTTGTAAGAGTTTTTAATTCCTGACAGGGGTTCTACAAATTACAGCTGAAGAGTGGCAATTTAAATCAAAACCTCAAATTTTTGACTACCGGTAGTCACTTACCAATAATGACAAAATTGTATAAATGTTCCATTTTCATCAGATAAATCTAAATGATGAATCACGGATGTTCATATGGGATATTTATTTTTTATTTGTAGGATATTTTTCAGTTGAGCTGACATATTTTGGAACAAAGGGTTGAATCAAATTGAAGCTTGTTTGCGTTATGAACATAATAAAACGATAACATACACCGAGTTTGTAATCATTTTACCAACAAGCTTAACCACTATATCCTGTTTGATAAAGTTCGGATATTAGCTTCAGAACACCGACCCATCCCATGCATAAGCTACAATGTTATTGAAATTAAATAACAACCAAACTTTACTAGACTTTTAATTTTATAGAAAATGGATAATTGGTCATCATGCAATCCCATGTGTGATTTTTTTTATTCAGTTTATACACCAGGGGAGTTGCCAACGCGCTGCCAGCCCTGAAGCACTCTTTTGGCGCCAGTTTTGAAGAACCCCATATTGTAGCGCCGGGGGTACACCTCAGAGGAAAGTTCGTTCCACAATTTGCACGTTCGGGGCAGGAATTAAAGCGCGAATCGGACCGTTGAGCATTTCCAAGTAAAAATAAAAATGAAATCCCATCTCGGTCGGCTGGCTGAACAATCGAAACTCGTAGTGGCTCTTACCAGGTTTTCTTATATGTGGTAGGTATACGGGGATTATAAAAGAGTATTCAGTGTGTTCCATCCTAAATCAATTTGCACTACGTCAGCTCTAACTCATCTCGAATATGCAGTCAGAGAATTACCTTAAGTAAACCCGGCTTAACGTCAAACTTTTGGATAGCTTACCCGCCAGATTTGTAATTCGAATTCGCGCCACGTCCAAACGTCACACGCCACAGGTGTAGGTCTGTACGTCACAGCACTTGCGACCTGTGAATTATCCCGCTCGAATAATGAATAATTCAAGAGATAATTGCGTGTGCTTGTCTCGCGCCTGAATCGGAAGCCGGCTGCAATTTACAGCTTTTATACAATCGTTACACATTTATTCTACGCGTTCCTTGGATGCTTTATCCATATTTTTTTCCTTATTTTTACCTTCCTTCCCTTTGTTGGGATGATTTTTAAGTACCTACATTATTGAGTAGGTATACGTGATAGTGAAACAGTCTCCGTGCCAATTATTTGTCAAAACCTTTTGTGGAAGCTTTTCTAGTCCATCCGACCTAAGGCGGTCCTGAGGGAGTCGGCTCGCTGTAATGCGTATTGGAAATTTGAGTAGTAATGTCTCTTCTCAGCCTCTCTCCGTATTGGTAGGTATGCGGTATTACCTTCCGCGGGGGAAGTATCCAAGTGCTTATATTCCATCACATATAAGCACTAAATTGCTCCCACAACTAGTGTTGTGGCGGATATCCGTATGCGCGGATAACCGAAGAAAAGTAACGGTTCGTATCCGCGAATCTTGACACCAATGATCCGTAATTGGATCCGTATGCACGGATTTACATTTTCTTACGATATTACAAGTCACTTCTATCAATTAAAGCATACCTTTACATTTTAAGTCATACCTTTACTTTTCAGTCCTCCCTTTCAGTTCTCACTTTACTCTATATTCAAATTAGAGAATTTACATAATACCACAGGCGTACTTTTGTCGGAGTACTTTAAACGTAAATTAATAATATTAGTAACCCATGAATTTATCCGCTCACGCTCGTGGAATTGTACAAGCTCATTAGCCGTTTGTATTGGAAGCCGACTGCAATTCATAACTTTCATACTCTTTTATGCACATTTTTATGTCATAGGTACAAAATAAATAAATTAAAACTGTAAACTTCTCAAAAATATAGCAAATAAGTATACTTACTATTGCAACACTACACTGTAGGAAATACCAACAAAAACAAGAAACACTAATACTGTAATTTTTTTTTTATGTTATAAAAGTGGCAAACAAGCGTGCAGTTAAGTGATGACTGCAGCCTATAGATACTTACACAATGGAGAGGTCAAAATGCAGATGCGCTGCCACTCCTGAGGCATTAGGTGTTATGCCTCTGTGCCGGAAATTACAGGGCCGTTTAACACATTACCACCTGACCAGAAGTATATTAAGTAATGCGGTGGTGCCTACGCCCGCGAGCCACGCCACGCTCCGTCACTGGAGCTCTACCACCAGTAAAATCACATCTCAAGGTCTGATCACGACTTGGTAAAGTTTAAAATATATGACTCCAAGGAATTCACGTCAATTTCACCATTTATGCACTGAGATCAGCATACAAAGAACCGGGATTACATAAAACTGTAGACATCACAGAAACTCGCGGCGCCACGGCAATGGGTACGTCGTCAGGTAAATCTACCATAATCCTTTTCAAATGCGTATTTTACAGTCAAATTAAGATAGCGCGCATTTTCATCGTCAACAAAGTATGAATGCTGGTATAATGTTATTCATTAAACAAAACAAATATCAAAGCATATTACAAAGATTGGACTGTTTCAACAAGTTTAATGCATGATTATTGTTGTTTCATACATTTAGTATCGGCTAATTCTGTAGTCTATAGACAGAAATAAAGGTCTGAAAACACATATATAGCCAGACCTAAAACCTGAGATGACACATTGAAATTACATTCTGTAGTGCATTGAGCTACTAACAATTTAAATTAACCTTGAAGGTAGATATGAGTAGTAACCTACCAAAACTTACCAAACTGAATGTCTTAAAAAGGATTTCGAAAAGTTATGTCTATATTAAATATCTATTTTAAATTTTTAACTGCCTCAGTAGCGTAGTGGTAGCAGACCACTACTACTACGCTGAGGTCCTGGGTTTGATTCCCAAGTCGGAGTCTATTATAATCTATTAAAATAAGGGTGTAAAATTCTTTATCTCTAGTTCTATTGAGATTTTTCCATTTTCTAGAAGTTTCCCAGTACCTCAGAGTTTGGTAATGTGCCCGGAGATGTCAATAGGCTCGCCACCTGTTACATGGGCCAAAACGTAAACGTAACCGGCGAATAGTGGGTGTTTGCATGTATGCTTGACTGCATGCATTTACCTCTGACTACCCCTTCGGGGATTACATGCGTGAAGTTACGTATTTTAAATTATCTGATCCAAGACATTCACGTCAATTTCACAGTTTATGCACTGAGATCAGCATACAAAAAACCGGGATTACATAAAACTGTAGACGTCACAGAAACTCGCAACGTTACAGCAACGGGCCGTCAGATAAATCTAACATAATCCTTCTCAACTACGTATTTTACAGCGAAATTATTGTAGCGCGCATTTTCATCGTCGACAAAGTAATAATGCAGGCTTAAAATGATCCATAAGACAAAACGAATATAAAAGAGACTTAAATGTAATAAATAAGCATAATGTGAGAAAAATGTTGTTAAGTTTTGATAAATAGGACACTTTACATGTATTGTAGGCTCATCTACCTGCAGTATAATAATATGTACTCGTATAGACAGAAAAAAAACACAATGTACCTACATAAATTAAATCAAGTTCTCAAGCCTAACATGAAACTCTAAAATTGTTTTTTAGTCTGTGATTGAAAGAAGATGATGAAAGAACCGGGATTACATAAAACTTTAGACGTCACAGAAACTCGCAGTGCCACGGGGCCGTCAGATAAATTTATACTTCTGTACTTAATATTATAAAGCTGAAGAGTTTCTTTGTTTGTTTGTTTGAATGCTCTAATCTCAGGAACTACGGGTCCGACATTTATCGAGGAAGGCTTTAGGCTATATAACATCACGCTAAGACGAATAGGAGAGGGTAGGTAACATTGAAACCGCGCGAAGCCGGTGCGGGCCGCTAGCCTACCATAATCCTTCTCAACTACGTATTTTAAAGCGAAATTATGGTAGCGCGCATTTTCATCGTCAACAACGTATTAATGCAGGCAAATGCTTACTACCATTAGACAAAACGTGTCAAAGTACATTAAAGAAATTGTTCTAAACGAGTATAATCAATTAATACGATTAGGTAATGTTGTTAAGTTACAATAAATACAATGAGGAACCTGTAACCAAATTGGACTATAAATTGTTAATGAAAATTTCGTATGGCATTATATGTTATACAAGATCCCTTTCAATTTATATCTGAACGTGGAATATAAAATGATTTGCTTATTTATATGTGCCGGTTTGGAAGTCGAACTCTCATTCATGAATAAGGAATAAGTAATGAAAAACGAAAGCAGGTACCCAGTTTCATGCCAGCCGCGTTTAGAATTGTGAAAGGCAGTCCCCTTAATAAGTAATGCGAATACGGGCCCTCAAAGGTCTTAAGAGTAAATGTATATCTTATTGTTATATGTATTCAATGTGTTTTCATGGTTGAATATTCCAGTAACACAGAAAATTAGAATTAATAAGGTGTCTATCCAATAGGTAGTACGTAATTGGAGACAAATTATTTTAATATTTTAATTCTCATTTGATTGCATGCCCTTGGGGTGGCGGTGATGACATCTATTTCCAACAATGCTTGTTATGCAACCGTTATACTGATGGTAGAGCTCCAGTGATGGAGCTCGCGGGCGTAGGCACGACCGCGTTACCTAAGCTACTTGCCGCTAAATGATAGTGTTCAGCACTATCGCGTATCAGTCAATTGGTAATGTACGGCCCTTATATTTACGGCACAGAGGCATCACACCTTAGGCATCAGGAGTGGCAACGCATCTACATTGAAATATCTGGTTTCATGTAGATGTTGATAGGCTCCAGAAGTACCTATGACTTACCATCAATGTAAACTGTACGCTTGTTTGCCAATTCACATAGAGCAATGCGGGCCACCGGCCGCCGCGGCGGACCGGAGGGGAGTAACCATAGCGTTTATTACTAATCAGTTACGGATCCAAGTAATCACTTTCATTCAAAATCATAGATTTATTATACTACTTAAAACAGTCTAATTTTATTACGGGGGGAAATGCGTGTGACTTTATAAAAATCGTCTATTACTACGAAACTCACACCTTGACTTTAGCAAAATACGTAAACAATTTCACGCACACATTTAAACTTCTAGACGACAGGCATAGGCCCACTTGGGCTTGTACTTTGACAGAGGGGAAAGCCTGCATATGTCTACTCGCCTCCGGTCCGCCGCGGCCGGAGGCCCGTGTTGCTCTATGGCCACTTCATTACATAAAAAACCCAGTACAACACTTTTCAGTTTATTAAATATCGTAAAGATGTTTAATTTTTATAGGATTTTTTCGTAATAACACATGCGAGTGAAATATTTAAATGAAAAAATTGCAAGGAGAGAAAAAAAAGCGACTGGTCTAGTGATCCCAGTGGAGGCGGGTTCAAGTCTCGCCTGAAGCCAAATTATTCTTTACATATTTTCTTTAAAGCGTTGCACTCACACGTGTTATAGGAAAAAAACAAAATTAAATAAAAAAAACTTTTTTTTTAATAAAACGTTTTTACGGATTTATTTTAAAACCCATTTGTAGTAATATTTCGTTTCGATTAGAATTCGAAATTAGATTGTGATTCAAAAATATCAATCTCAACGTGAAAGTAAACCACTTTTTACAAAATATTTACCTACTGTTGCTAGAGTATAGGCACTTGAGGACACCTAATCCACAAATCTATCTGCCGCCAAAAGTAATCACTTAACTGATGTGAACTGCATGGTTATTTGTTACCTTCGTTACAAGATAAAATTTCATTAATAATAAAATAACATTCCAAAGATTTTTTTACATTTAAACGAGTAGTACCCCGTTATAGGTAAATATAAATTGTGATGCTATTTCTAAGAAGACACGGCTCAAATGATAAAACCAGTATTATTAGTTTAACAGCATATAATAGCATGGGAAACTAATTAGCGCAGAGAGGTTCCTTTGATACGTGGCAAACGCGGTTCCTAGCTCGATAAAAGCATTGCTAATTATTTGCATAAGCAAAAAAGTACTCAAGCATACTATTCTAGAGACTCTGCCTGATAACAATAATACTAATAGCTGTATTGAATAAATATTGTTAGTATGCCCCAACAAAATGGTTGACGAAAAATGTTCAAGTTATAAAAAGAATAATCACAATCGAATTCCGATCAACGCTAGATCACTAATTTAAACAAAATTTATACAGGAATAACTGACCTTTTACATTTCAGATAGAAAACACAACTGACCAACATGGGTTAGATATTAGATATCATACAATATATGCCTAGCATAGCCAAATATGAACCATTATCTTTCCTTTCTTTTCACCACTATAAATCAAAGACTTAATGAAAATAAACAGTCATGATACTCATTTATCTGAGAACGATAGGCGCTAAGTGCGTGCTATCTTCAATAAATCTTCCAAGCTCCATTCACTGGAGTAGGCTATAAAAAGCAGTATAATAATGGACATCCTTAGAGTTGCTTTTGATTAGACTTCTTTGTGTTCATAGCAACACCTGCTCCTTACATTTCTCTACCATTATACGCGCGTAATGTACAGCGTTTTATGATACAGTTAAGTTTCAATTTTATGTTGCCTTGTAGAATATGCATGGGATTATGTTTCGCAATTTCTTTATTGCGTTTTTATATTATTCTGCTTGGATTAATTTCAAAATCTGCTGAGTCATCTGTACATATTATTTGCCTTTATACAGAAGGTTTGATAGATGTTTTCTATTTTACTGAAGCTGACAGACTTAAATCAAAAGTTAGAGAACTTTAATCCGTATTTGTATTCGATTAGAAAGTGAAATTGCTAGCTGATATCGACTGGTGCCGAGTCAACTCTATCCGAACGAACGTCGGTCTAATTCCATTAACTGCTTAGGAAAATGCAATTTGAACCTTGAGAACTTTTCACTTCAACTCTCAAATTAGGGTGAACCTTCTTTCAGTTAGTTCGATAAACAAGCTACGAATAGAATTATTTATTCCCGTGCATATTAATTATAACGCAACTCATTGTAAGTGTTAACAACAACAACAACTTTACTCTGTAAATACACCATCAAATAAACAACAGATAACATAAGATGTATTGAATAGGTAAAGAACAAATAGGCTCAATAGCGATTTCTTCTAGACGGCCATGTTAGGGGTAACTGAAATAAGAAGTGTGGGGTGTACTAATTACATAGAGATATAAACTAAAAATGAATCTGAAAACATGTATGTCTCTAAGGATAATGTCAATGACATAATAAAAAAAATTAAGAAAGCATGAGCTAGAAAAATAGTTAAATGAAGAGAGATAAAATTCTTTAATCGATCAGTAGATTCTGACTGATTGATATTTGGACCTGAGGAATTCCACAACTAAAAGGCTTCAATCGAAAAGAATTTGGGAAAGAAAGAAAAGGTTTTTTATAATGTTATGAAAGTGGCAAACAAGCATGAGGTCAAAATGCAGATGCGTTACCACTCCTGAGGCCTAGGGTGTTATGCCTCTGTGCCGGAAATTACAGGGCCATACATTACCACCTGATCGAACCACGATAGTGCTAAACACTACCACTTAGCGGCAATTATATTAGGTAATGCGGTGGTGCGTACGCCCGCGAGCTCCATCACTGGAGCTCTACCACCAGTGTGAATTCACACTTATAATAAGTAAATTCTCATGTCTAAACTGAAATTCCTATATTTCGCTATTCTTTTATATTTACCACAAAATAAGAAGTTATAACAGAAGAATAAGCCAACAGCATCCAAATAACTACATCTACTAAAAATTACACATCACTTGCTTTAGGGTTTTAGTAAAAGAACGATAACCAGCAGTGAACAACCTGACGATAACCTTTGTATTCTTTACAGAATGCCGCCGCGTAACGTATTGAGTGGGGGCTGAGAAGCACGGGGGCGCCATGAGCGCTCCGGAGCCTCTGGTGCTGCAAGCGCTGCAAGGGCACCCCGCTCAGAGCGACAAGTGGCCAGGACCTCGCGCTGTTAAGATCTACATCGCTTCTGTTTACAATGGTACGACATACGCTAAGTATCTGCCACAAAAGACTCCGATTCAAGGGTACTATTTATTTTTACTAAGCAACAAATCCTAATCGAGTTCTGTATCCATTTTTAGGGTTCCGTAGTAAACAAGGAACCCTTATAGTTTCGCCATGTCCGTCTGTCTGTCTGTCTGTCCGTCCGCGGTTTAGCGCAAAAACTATAAGTACTAGCGACTTGAAATTTGGCACAAGTATACATCTTTATTACGCCGACAAAGTGGTAGAATAAAAACATGAAAAAAAAAATATTTAGGGTAACCTCGCCTACATGTAACTCGCAGATATTTTTTTTTATTTTCGATTTCCATATAGTGTGTAGTATCGTTAAATTGGTTTTTAAAAAATAGTATGCGTGTCCGAACATCATTTTTCGATTTAGTTAATTGTTCGTGACTTATTAAGCTTTAAAGTGCAAATTTTCGTTAGACTCAAGTGTCCCCCCCCCTACAGACTAAACGGTTGTTGTTAGAAATTCAAGTTAAGGTAATAGTAGCTATATATAACGAAATTAATGGGAAAACTATTACACTTAAGTTGGCCTTGCAAGTTTCCGAGTAATAGTCGATCAAATGTACTTTACTCGAAAATTTCGAACAAGTCCTTACAAATTTTTCTTTTTGTTTCATCTTTTACTCTGAAACTACGGAACCCTACACTGCGCGTGGCCCGACATGCACTTGACCGGTTTTTTTATTTAATACTAGCGGCCCGCCCTGGCTTCGCGCGGTTTTAATGTTACCTACCTTCTCATATTGGTCTTAGCGTGATGTTAAATAGCCTAAAGCCTTCCTCGATAAATGGGCTACCTATCACTGAAAGAATTTTCCAAATCAGACCAGAAGTTCTTGAGATTAGCGCATAGAAGCAAACAAACAAACAAACAAACTCTTCAGCTTTTTAATATTAGTATACGAGTAGATAGTGAGGCAAGCGTTCCAACAGTTAGAGCTACACGTGGCCAGGATCACGCGCCTTAATATACCGGTAAGACATACAAATGTCTGGTGTAGCAACAACTGCAAGGGCAGCAAAGCGAGAAGTGGTTAGGACTTCTTGTCATCATGATTTTATGTCGCTTTTTTGTTTGCAAGCGAGAGATATCTTACACCACACACGGGGTGGGCTAATTAATACTGTAATCTAGATATCTATACAAAGGTATCAATGAAGATCTTAGATAGAGAGACGTCATACTAAATATTAATCGTTTAAGGCTTTAAAATGTTTGTTTCAGACTTCCGCGAGGAAAGGCGTCAGACCTTGGAGATGGTCGGTCCGGAGTTGCAGTCCACGTACGACGATCGCTGTATTGAGGTAAGTACAACAACATTAAATCTTGTCTTAAGTCCCATACATCAACAGGAAGAAACCGGAATTGTTTTAGGAAAACTCGCGTGTCTGTTTGTATGTCAATTTCTCCGTGCACCCGTCTATCTTAAGCAATGTACGTACTCAGAAACTACGGGAGCAATTGAATTGAAATTGGGAATACTTGTCCTGAACTATTACGTTAATTTGTGACAAAAGTAAAAAACCGCTTACGTAAATCTTGATTGAAAAAATATGTATTTGCAAACAATAATACTATATCATAAGATGATAATTATCTAGTGAGAGGACTTAACGTGAGAATCAAGTAGGTGTAGCAGCCACTAACAGCAGAAACGGTGACGAAATAGTTCCTAAAAGAACTGTTTCAGTACAGCACGCATTGACGCACAAGAGACAGGAAAGTTCTTAAAAGAACTATATGCTGTACAGATGACGTTCGACAGAGACAGGATGGTAGCTCTGAAAAGAGCTGTTAGAGCTCTTCATCTGCAACCACGCTCTAACATCTTCAGTCTTCGACGTCTCCACTTCAATACTCACCGCACGACTTCAGATCCAGCTTGAACTCATAGCCACATCAGTCTACATCTTCGGCACGCGTCGTCAGCCGGCGAGCTCCCGCGACGCGTGCGTTCATCATGCGAGCCCCGAGCGAAAGAGCGAGCCAGCGAGCGCCGCACATACTTATACCGGCGACTGGCGCATGCGCACTGGAGTTCACCGAACTTCGAACGTATCGCGCATGCGCGCATTGCTCCCGCGCTGACCTTGACCGATAAATCGACACGTGCCGGAAAAGAGACAGAAATTGAGATAGCATTATCAATTATCTAAAATCCTATTGGTTGTTAATTATTTATCTGTTATTTTATTGGTTGTTCTTATTTTCCTTTTTTGTATAAATTGTGCTGTTTTTTGTGTAAAAATATATTCTACTACAACCTTCTGAAGAGTTTCATTATACTCAAGAACGAACACAAGTAGTCTTCAACAGTGGTGACGCCGACGTGATACCAAGGATCTCAAGAAAACCAGGCAAATCCCTGCCAGCCTGCCCAGCGACCTGCACACGTCAAACAAGGCGAAGCTCTGCCCGGCTTACTGCATACAGCCTGCAAAGAAAAAAAAGGAAGGCGAATCCCTGTCCGGCTGCCCATCCACACAACACCGTCATGGAACCCACCCAGCCACTCGTCCCAGGACGCCTCCACGAAGCGGCCACACCAACGACGTCTCACGCACCACACGCCGATGGCATAGCGCTGTCCATGCGCATACCCCCATTCTGGCGCGACAATCCACGGCTGTGGTACATAAATTTCGAGACCGCCACTGAAGACCTAAAAAGAAGTACCGCCCAGCTCACGCAGATGGTCCTCGTCCAGCTCGATAAAGGGGACGTTGAGCAGATCGCCGACATCCTCTGCAACACCCCACGGGACGAGCAATACCAGGCCATCAAGAAGCGTCTGATCTCCGTTTATGAGGAATCAGATAGCCGGCAGCTACAAAAACTACTGGCTGAAATGGAGCTCGGTGACCAGAAGCCTACCCACCTACTACGACGTATGCGCATGCTAGCGAAGGACAAGGTCACCGACACAACGCTGCGCATGATGTGGACCAAACTCCTCCCAGCCCACGTCCGATCTGTCCTCGCCGTCAGCGAGACATTTAGCCACCAAACAACTCTAGAAGAGCTAGCTTTGCTCGCCGACACTATGCTCGAGCAAACCCACGATGTCGCCGCTATCTCCGTGCAACCACCATCACCACCTACCCCAGCACCAACCAGTCAAGCCGACACCCAATTCCTCATCGACGAGATCCGCAAGTTGACCTTGGAAATCAACGAGCTAAAAACAAGACCGCCGTACCACAATAACAACAACATATACCGGTACCGCCAGCGCTCCCGACAACGAAGCACCTCTCGTCAGCGTTCCCGGACGCCCACTGACTCTCCGGCACACTGTTACTACCATCGACGCTTCGGTAGTCAAGCGAGACGATGCACTACACCATGTACCTACAAGCAACAGTCGGAAAACTAGAACGAACGTTGGCAGAGGCGGATACCGGCGTTCCCAACTCATCATACCGCCTATTCGTCCGTGACCGGAAGACGAATTACTCCTTCTTGGTAGACACTGGGGCTAACATATCCGTGCTACCAAGGAAGCAAGGCCAGACACCAACGCCGCTCCCATTCAAGTTGTACGCAGCAAACAACACAACGATAAATACCTACGGAGAGAAAACGCTCGAACTTGACCTGAATTTACGACGACCATACAAATGGAAATTCATCATCGCCGACGTGTCAAAACCGATACTTGGAGCCGACTTCCTCAACCACCATCAATTGATCGTAGACATCAAACATCGAAGATTGATTGATGGCGTCACAAACCTACAAGTCGCCGCTCCACTAATGTCTACAAACATACCTACAATACGCAGTATCGACATCCGCGAGTCCTACCATGACATACTTGCGAAATACCCTGGCACTACGCGACTCACTTCAATGAATCTGAACTCGAAAATCAACGTCGAGCACTACATCGAAACCACCGGACAACCAGTACACTGCCGTGCCCGTCCGATACCTCCGCATCGATACGAAACCGTTCGAAAAGAATTTGAGAACATGATGCAACAAGGTCTATGTCGTCCCAGCAAGAGCCCATGGTCATCACCACTACATATAGTACCGAAGAAAAATGGAGATATACGAGTGTGTGGTGACTATCGCCGCCTCAATACGATTACAACACCCGATCGCTACCCAGTTCCCAGAATCAAGGACTTCACCTACCACCTCTCCGGAAAAAACGTATTTTCGACAATCGACCTGAACCGCGCATACGCCCAGATCATAGTCCGAGAGCAAGATATCGAAAAAACCGCTATCATTACACCATTCGGTTTATTCGAATTCCCACGCATGTGTCCCGGCTTGAAGAACGCAGGCCAAACTTTTCAACGATATATACACGAAGTACTACGTGGACTCGACTACGTTTTCCCGTTTATCGACGACGTCCTGATCGCCTCAACCAATGAAACGGAACACCGAGAGCACCTCAACACCGTACTGTCACGATTGGAAGAAAACGGCATCACAATCAATCCCGCCAAGTGTGTTCTCGGTCAGCCGCAAGTCAAATTCCTCGGCTACATCGTGTCAAACGAAGGCATCAAACCACCTGAAGAAAAGGTCGAAGCCATCCTTAAATACACCAAGCCAAAGACAATCGAAGAACTACGACGCTTCCTCGGCATGCTGAACTTCTATCGCGATCACATACCTAACGCCGCTTTATTACAAGCTCCGCTGAACGCATACCTACACGATGCAAAGAAGCGCGATAAGACAGTCATCGAGTGGACCGACGCCGCGAATCAAGCATTTGACGCATGTAAAGTCAGCATCAGTAACGCAGCTTTACTCGCTCACCCGTCTCACCACGCCACTCTCGCAATATTCAGCGACGCCTCAGACAAGGCCGCAGGAGCAGTTCTTCAACAATACATAAACAACACATGGCAACCACTTGGATATTTTTCGAAGAAATTTTCCGATGCGCAACAGAAGTACTCTACCTACGATCGCGAGTTACTAGCTATACATATGGCAGTTACTCACTTCCGTAAAATCTTCGAAGGGCGACCACTCATCATTTTCACCGACCACAAACCGCTGACATTCGCGATGAACAAAACGCAGAGTAACACCGAGACGCCACGGCGAACGCGACAACTACTCTTCATCAGCGAATTCACCACGGATATCAGACACATATCCGGATCAGAAAACGTTTGTGCCGACGCTCTCAGCCGCATCGAAGCCATATCCTGTCCATCATCCATTAACTACGAAGAGATTGCAAAATCACAAGAAAAAGATCCGAGCATCCAACAATTAATGCAACAACCAAACCTATGCATTAAAAAAATCAGTATACCAAATACCAACATCGAACTATACTGCGACACCTCCACTACATACGTGCGACCGTACATACCTACCGAATATCGCCAAGAAGTATTCAACAGTATACACAACATAAGTCATCCCGGAACGAGAACAACACGGAAACTTATTACGAGAAAATACTTTTGGCCGGCAATGAACAACGACATCGGAACGTGGACGAAGCAATGTATAAATTGCCAGAAAAGCAAAATACATCGTCACACCCACAGCGAGATCGGAACTTTCCCGCCAACCGAGCGATTCACTCACATTCACGCCGACATCGTAGGACCGCTACCTACGACCGCTCAAGGACATCGCTACCTAGTAACAATGATCGACCGACACACCCGATGGCCCGAAGCTATACCTACTACCGACATCACCGCCGAAACAGTCGCCGAAGTTATATACAACAATTGGATTTGTCGATTTGGATGCCCTACAACAATAACTACGGATCAAGGAAGACAATTCGAGAGTAATTTGTTTACAAACCTAATGAAAATAATGGGAGTAAACAGAATACGAACAACTCCGTATCACCCGCAGAGCAACGGAATCGTCGAAAGATGGCATCGCACGCTAAAATCATCTTTACGCGCCAAATTATCAGACGCGCGAAGTTCCTGGAATCAAACACTGCCGACCGTAATGTTCGGTTTACGCGCCGCTCTCCGCTCCAATAGTGACGTAAGCGCCGCCGAATTAACCTACGGACATAACCTACGTCTACCCAGCGATTTCTTCGAGGCAAGCACATCGACCACGCCTACATCAATGGACTACGGCTACGTGCAAAACCTACGAGAAATCATCGCGCAAAATCGACCGCAACAACGTAACGCACGAAACAATAAATACATTTTCGTTCATCAAGACCTACATACCTGCAGTCATGTGTTTATTAGAGTCGACGCGATACGCACACCGCTTCAAACACCCTATGAAGGTCCCTACAAGGTCGTAAATCGCACAGACAAAGTGTTTACGATCCAGTTACCTGAGCGTCAAACCAACATATCTATCGACAGACTCAAGCCTGCCTATGTTGTGGAAGACACTGAAAACTTACCTTTACCACAAGTCCACTTACCTCAAAAACCTTTACCTCAGAACCACATACCTTTACCCGAAAACCTTTTACCTTTACCTGAAAACCTTTTACCTTTACCTCAAGATCAGTTACCGAGCACTTCGAGCACATCACAGCAATCGACTCACCGAGTGACAAGTCGAGGCCGAGCTGTCAAACTGCCGGTACGTTTCACTTGAGGGGGGTTACTGTAGCAGCCACTAACAGCAGAAACGGTGACGAAATAGTTCCTAAAAGAACTGTTTCAGTACAGCACGCATTGACGCACAAGAGACAGGAAAGTTCTTAAAAGAACTATATGCTGTACAGATGACGTTCGACAGAGACAGGATGGTAGCTCTGAAAAGAGCTGTTAGAGCTCTTCATCTGCAACCACGCTCTAACATCTTCAGTCTTCGACGTCTCCACTTCAATACTCACCGCACGACTTCAGATCCAGCTTGAACTCATAGCCACATCAGTCTACATCTTCGGCACGCGTCGTCAGCCGGCGAGCTCCCGCGACGCGTGCGTTCATCATGCGAGCCCCGAGCGAAAGAGCGAGCCAGCGAGCGCCGCACATACTTATACCGGCGACTGGCGCATGCGCACTGGAGTTCACCGAACTTCGAACGTATCGCGCATGCGCGCATTGCTCCCGCGCTGACCTTGACCGATAAATCGACACGTGCCGGAAAAGAGACAGAAATTGAGATAGCATTATCAATTATCTAAAATCCTATTGGTTGTTAATTATTTATCTGTTATTTTATTGGTTGTTCTTATTTTCCTTTTTTGTATAAATTGTGCTGTTTTTTGTGTAAAAATATATTCTACTACAACCTTCTGAAGAGTTTCATTATACTCAAGAACGAACACAAGTAGTCTTCAACATAGGTATATATATTATATATTTTTAATTTTAAAACAAATATTTTTTATTATCTAAATTTATTTCAAGGCTTTTGTCCACAAGAGAATATGCGATAGCTGATGACCAATTCTCCTTCCGTTTCTGTAATATAATAAATACTATTTACCTCCTGAAGTTCTGAGTTCTTCTAGAGTAACATCTATAGACATTTTGAACTTTAGCTTTAGAATCCGAGGATATTTAAAATAATAAAATCTATTTGCTAGACCCATAATTAATGCTTCCATTTAATGTAAAAACATTTCGGGTACACTAAGATACTTGAACTTTAATTACACGAACACTGTCTGCTGTCTGACTTTGACATAAAATTCAAAGATAAATTGATTTTTTTTTCCAACAAAAGTCAATTGCCCTAAATTTGATAAAAAGTCAACATTCATCATTTATTTTTCTCATCCACCCATTGCACAGAGCATCGACCATTTGTCTCCATCATTCGTTCATCAATCACATAACAGGGCAAGCTGGCGCAATTTATTACACTTATTCACTGATTTAAATCACAATTTTTTAGATTGTTGGTTATGATAACCATACATAAAATAGCATATTATTGTGTTGTGATGTAATAATTCATAGATTATTTTATAATTCTCCAATCTCTAAAAAGGAGATCTTCGGAACAGTTAGCAAAAATATTCAAAATCTTTTCGTACTAAATAAAAGTAAAGAATTGATTAGTATTTAGAATTCAAATATTTTTTGGCTGTATACGGAAAGATAATTGTTGATATGTAATGAACTATTGACTATGAAGCTACACAATACCTACTTGCTGTATACGCATAGGGGACGTAAGATATGTTACAGTTAAAACCTATTTTTATTCGATTTTAAGGTTTAAGTAATTATAGTTTGAACAAAGGCATTTTGTAAGAACTATTTCTAACTAGGAGAAACGTTCTATCTAAAAAGTGGTTTTAAAACTTTAACAGATACAACTCGTTTCAACTGATCTACTATATTGACATTATGGCACCGGCTGGCGTATAGCAGCCACTGGACACAGCCACTTTCAAACGGTTTTCATACAATTTGTGGGTATACGCTACAGGCTGGTCCCTGGTTAGCACAACACAATGAAATATTCACTCATGTAACAATTTTACGGTTTCGACGTCCAGCTCTTGACAACAGTTTGTGTTTTGATGCAATTTATTTCATAAAAAAAGCAATAAAATTGGTAGTCTAAAGTACCAACACTTTAAACTACCAATTTTATTGCTTATTATTATTACACTAGCTGTTCCTAGTGACTTCGTCCGTGTGCTGCGGTTCAGTCGTGAAAGCATAATAGACAAACGGACAGACGGAATTATTTTCACATTTATATTATTAATTTATTATGATTTCAATGAAATGAATAATCATATTTTGTTTTATTTGTTCGTCAAACGCATGAAGATGAATAGAATGGCCAGATATTTTTATCTCAAGGCAGGTTAGGTTTGAGATGAAAAATAAAAAGGGATAAATAATTTTCTATACTCCATAATGTAGGTTCATACAAAGTCTATAATACTAACGTTACAGTAATATAAAAATAAAAAACTGGTGGTAGAGCTCCAGTGACGGAGCTCGCGGGCGTAGGCACCACCGCATTACCTGATTTACTTGCCGCTAAATGGTAGTGTTCAGCACTATCGTGTTCCGGTCAGGTGGTAATGTACGGCCCTGTAATTTCCGGCACAGAGGTATATCACCTTAGGCCTCAGGAGTGGTAACGCATTTGCATTTTGACCTTGGTCTTTGTGTGGGTGTCTATAGGCTGCAGTCATCACTTAACATCAATGTGAACTGCATGCTTGTTTGCCACTTCAATTACATAAAAAAAAAAAAAAAAAAAAAAATTGTATGAGCACGTATCAAATCAAATCAAAAACTATTGGACACTAAAAAACCTTTCATCATATAAAAATGTTATCACTGTATAAATTTGGCAATTTTTTCCCGACAATCGGGATCGGCATTCACGCAGGCGAAACTGCACCAGACTACTATACTACTAGTGTTTAATAGGTACTGTTTAGTACACAAAAATGAAATTATTAAACAAATAATGTCTTAAGATGTATAAATATTAAACACTCTATTAGTTCAATATGTATCAACCAACAAAATTAAATGTCTGGAATTCAATGTCTGAAGTCATCTGTGGCAGAATCAATTACACTTTGATGTTTCATACTTAAGGATCATCTTACGCCGAATGTCAACAAAATAAAGATTTTGTAACTCCTATATTTCACCGGGATGCCTAAAGGCGCCTTATAAATACAAATGATTCAGAATATTGCACCTCTTGTGAATTATAATTCGCACACTGCAGCGCATCACATAAGTGATAATATAAATATTTGTTAACCCTAAAAAATTAGAAAAACCTTTTAGCACGAGTTTTAGCTTCGATCCGTTAAATCCTAGTGGATTAAGACCAAAAAACATAGAGCATTCAAGAGGACGTAACTTTAGATGATAGTATGCAAAGGGCCAAGTACCAATCTGATAGTCTGGACCCAATTAATAGAAGTGGGCGTATTGTTTATGCAACAACGCTCGATATTGATGCACAGAGTAGAGTGACACATTCCACAAGTTTCTGTAAGCAATTTACAAGAAAGCCAAACTTGTATTATTTACTTAATACTGGTGGTAGATTTCCAGAGACGGAGCTCGCGGGCGTAGGCACCATCGCATTACCTATACTTGCCGCTAAATGTTCAGCACTATCGTGTTCCGGTCAGGTGGTACTGTAAGGACCTGTAATTTCCGGCACAGAGGCATAACACCTTAGGCCTCAGGTGGTAATTAGGTAATGCGGTGATGCCTACGCCCGCCGAGCTCCGTCACTAAAGCTCTACCACCAGTATAATACGAAACTTAAACAATATACGAAACTTAACTTAACCGACATACGAATCTTTTGTGTATATGTCGTAAAATTGCCCATATCGTTAAAAAATAAACTAATTGAAGGAAGATAGAAGATCACATACTGACAGTATGAGCACAAATCATATTTCAAGTAAATGGATAGAAGGCTTGATGATCTAAAGACAATTCAAACGGAAAATTGCCGACTGGAATGGCTGAACGCTGTACTCAATTAGAGGAAGGCTTTGTCAAACCTAGACTAGATATTGACTATGCAACACAACCTGATTTAAAGTACAGAGTAGGTGCTTCATTTCAGAAGTTCTCGTTAGCAATTTACATGAAACCTAGACTTATGTTTCTGAAACTAGTGCATCGACGTCGCTTTGAGATACGAAATTTGTACGTTACAGATTTTATTTTATTAAATTTTTCGCAATAACACATGCGAGCGAATTTTTTTAAAGAATTATGGACTTTGATAGCTCAGTTTGGAGAGTGGTTGGACTAAAAATCCCAGAGGTCCGCTTGACGTCGAATTTTAAATGGAAAGAAAAAATCGACTTTAAAAATATTTTAATGGGAATGTTTCATTCATTGGATTGTATGGTCTGCCTGAATATCAGCTTTTCATTGATGATGTGAGTTGGAGACAATCAGGATTTGAGATATCTCGATTCTTATTAATATACGTAACTTCACGCCTGTGATCTCTCTTCCTTCATCTCCGGGGCATACCCCGAAGTCGTAGGCAGAGGTAAATGGATTCAAGCATATCTGAATGGTGAGATCTAGTACATATCGAGTACGGTGCAATGGGCATACATCAGCATCGTTTGAATGAAAAAAAGATATTTCGTATAAATATCCTTGTTTCTATCGTCATATTAATATTGTAAATGCGAAAGTTTGTATGTTTGTTTGTTACTCCTTCACGCAAAGACTGCTGAACCGATTTTCATGAAATTTGGCACACACGTAGAGGGTTGTATATCTTCATGCCTATACATAGAGGGTAAATTGGATTAACACATACCCCGATCCGACCCGAGCTTATATCCTGAAAAAATGATGCTGTGGGATGACATGGAATGATTTAATGATTCGAAAAACGACCTACACGCGGGCGTAGCCGCAGGCAACAGCTAGTACATATATAAAACTGCATTATTTTGTAGGTTTATGGCATGTCGAATGATGAATTATAATGACTAAGGCTCTCACTTCGCTTCATTTTATATGGTTGTTTGTAAAATAACATAATTATCATCATTTACGACAGACTTTTGACCGTTTGCCAAAGCCGTGGGCCAAAACGTAGCCAGCGAAAAATGTGCTATTTTCGCACATTTTTATGCGATGAAAGTAGAAATCTTTCTTTGACACTAATAATGATATCTTTATTATTCTGAAAATGGCAAAGATCATTATCTAAAAAAAATGTATTTTAACGTAACGTAACTTCACGCCTACAATCCCCGAAGGGGTAAGCAGAGATAAATGCAATGCATTCAAACATACATGCAAACACCCACGATTCGCTGGCTACGTTTTGGCCCATGTAACAGATGGCGAGCCTATTGACATCTTCGGCCACATTACCAGACTTCGAGGTGCTGGGAAACTTGCAGAATATGGAAAAATCCCAATAGAACCAGAGATAAAGGATTTTACACCGTTATCTCTAATATTCCCCGACCCGGGAATCGAACCCCAGCGTAGTAGCAGTGGCCTGCTACCACTAGGCTAATGAGGCAGTCATTCGTTAATTTGAATTTTACACATACGTATTTTAAATTTTACACATATTTTTTATAATAACGTCACTGTCCCATGTTTTGTTGAAAATACGAGTAGATCGCATAAATCTGTTCTACGCATACAAATTATAGTATTGACCCTCATAAATATCAACTCAATGGAACAACGGTAGCATTAAAGGTTTCACTAATATACGTCCTGCTAACTAAGCAAAGGCCCAAAGTTAGTGAAAGCCGTACAAGTTTAACTATACGCTTTTGACGAACTTTAGGGCTAATTATGTAGAGCTTTGACCATACGGTGGTAACATTAATGATTTTCCTGATAAGCTTCCGCTATGTCAGCGGTCACAAGGCTGGTGGACAACGTAAATCCTATCCTATATCTTCCCTACTTTAATATTATAAATGCGAAAGTAACTCTGTCTATCTGTCTGTTACCTTTTCACGTCCAAACGACTGAACCGATTTTAATGAAATTTGGTACTGAGATAGACTTTGAGGAAGAACATAGGCTACTTAGTTATTTATAAAACGACATCCACGCGGGCGTAGCCGCGGCAACAGCTAGTGAAAAATAAGAGCAAGCTTTATTTTGCTTATTCTACTCGTACATTTAATTCTCACGTTATACTTTTTATGTTTTTATGTATTATCAGAAATTTAACCGACAGTACCTAATGAAAGTAGAAAACAAGCATGCAGTCACGTTGATATAAGGTACATCTACATAAAAACCTCTTAGAGTTCAATGCAAGGTCTTAGAGGTCAATGTACGGCCCTGTAATTTCCGGCGCGACACCTTAGGCCTCAGGAGTGGTAACGCATCTGCATTATGACCTCTGGTCTTTGTGTAAGTGTCTATAGACTGCAGTCATCACTTAACCTCAATGTGAATGGCATGCTTGTTTGCCACTTTAATGACATAAAAAAAAGCAAATGCGTTGTGTAACCCTTTCAATGAATGTGTAATGTGTAATTAAGATGCGTTTTACATGTTTAAATCGCCCCTTTTAAACCTTCAAATAAAAACTATGCAATAAGTTCACAAAACGACTTTGCAGCTGCGATTCATCTAAATTAAATTCAGAACAAGCGAAGAAGTTTCTCCCAAAGAGGTTTTATGTAATGGTACATTCAGCAGGTTTAAGCCGCACCTCAATAAACACTGAGACTTGCAGAAGCTCACAGTGAAACTTGCACGTTGCGGCTTAGTTCTATAACTTTGTACCCGCTTACTTAACGGGCGTATGTCAGGGAAATCTACGTAATGCTTCTGTTGTTGCTTAAATTATTGTGATCCAAACGAGTGATTCTACATACTCGTACAACCATTTTTGAATAATATTTCTAGAATACTTACAAACTCAAACTCAAAAATTTATTAATCACTTGGAAATAGTAGAATTAGCTTGTGATAGCTCAAATTACAAAATTAAAAATTAAAGCGAATAACAACTGGTACGTTGATTAATATGTCAAAGTAAACAAAATAAAATAAATAATGGTAACAAAATACTTAATAATAAAAATAGGTATCAACAGAATGTTCGATACTCTCTTTTACAAACAGCAAGATAAGACTAAATAAAAAAATATGGGGCATTCTTTGTCATTCAGAGTCTTTTCAAAATATGTTCACTTACAACTATTTTCACAATATGATACAAATCAATCAAAATAGATATAAGGTTTCATAAAAAAACCTTGACGGTTGGTTACACATAGGTCAGTGAACGTAGGTATATTCGTTTTTATTATCCGAAACCTACACGGAATCCTTACCTATAGTTTCGTCATATCCGTCCTTCAGTCCGTCTGTATAGAAGCAATGGTAATTAGTGTTGCCCAAAATCGGTCTTGGTCTTGCAATCTTGGTCTTGTTCTTGCATTTTTGCAATACCAAGAACAATACTGACGGTGCAAGATTTGAGCAAGACCACACTGCTCACGTTGGTCTTGCTCCAACCTTGCATCTCAAATGTTCAAAGGCGACGGTGACTACTTTCCATCAGGTGGCCCGTCTGCTTATCTGTCAATCCTTTGACATAATATCAGCTGCAGCTCATAGACGTCTACACAAAAACTGGAGGTCAACATGCAGATGCGTTGCCACCCCTGAGACCTTAGATGTTATGTCTCTGCGATAGTTATTACGGGGCCACACCATCTAACTGGAACACGATAGTGCTGAACATTACTATTTGGCGGCAGATAGAGGTAATGCGACAGAGATTACGCCCCCGAGCTCCGTCACTAGAGCTCTACCACCAGTAAAAATACGACAGATTGATGATATTAATTTAATTTTATTCATAGATCGACTTCGTGGACATGCACTACGGTACGGACGGCGGAGACGAAACCAATCCCGCCCTGCTCCGGTATCACCTCGACGAGATACGCAGCTGTAATCACACCTCAAAAGCCGGATATTTTCTTGTAAGTTATTACAAATTAAGGGTAGAGTTTTTTTTTGTCAGTCAGTCAGAGTCACAGTCAGTAATTCGAGTAAAGCGACGGCTACTTTACCAGAATATTTACAATGAAGTTTTGGAGGCAAACTGAAAAGCCGTGTTTTCGCACTGTTATTCTATTTCACTATACACGGGCACTGTAATAAACCTATATCAAACAAAATGCCAACAACTTTATTTAATATAGCTCAAAAATACACCAAGAAAATGACATAAAATAAGAGCACTACACGCCTCTTTCAAGGTTCCCGCCAAAACTCCAAGGGTGGACTTGAACAATATTGAAAACCGAGCTGCCAGAAAGAAACTGCAAAGTTTATTATGTCGGTACCGCGTTGTATAGCTATTAATTAATTATCAATAGATGTCGTTCACCGACCCTAAATCGATTAAAAATGAAAAAGGGAACGCAAAATTTGACGCATCGGTGTGGGATTTCGGTAGCTAAGTGGTAAAGCGGCTGGACTGGTTATCCTGAGGTCGCAGGTTCGATTCCTGCCCGAAGTCAAATTTAGTCTTTCCGGTTTTTCTTTAATTTCTAAAGGCTTGGGCAAACCAAACGCAGGGCAGTAGCAGCGTTGTTTGAATGCGGGCCCGCCCAAGTTGTAATACAAGAAACTCTTTGAACTGCGTCACACTAAATTTGAACGCGGGCCCGCGCTCAAACTGCACCGCGCCGCGCCGCGCTGCAACTGCTGGACGACAAACCAGGCGGCGCGGGAGCGGGGCAGGCGCAGCGCAGGGCAGTTTGAGCGCGGGCCGACGCTGTTGTATTACTATGGCGGTCATTTTGTCACGACACACCGAAGGCAGTGCAGCGCAGCGCATCGAGAGCGGTTGGCGACTGTTGTATTTTTTTACAACGGCGTGATGAATATCAGTGAAAAGATAATCGAATTAGTGCGTAAAAATAAATGTTTGTATGATTTTAAGCTGTCTTTCGCAATTTTCAAAAGAACTTTTGGAAAAAAAAATTCATGACTTTCCAGCTCTCTGCAGAGACGATGAAATTCCCCATATTGTTTTTTCTTGTTTTGATATCATAAATCCAAATTCTTTTTTTTTTTTGCCTAAGAGCCAAAAACAACATGAATTTTTCATGTCGTCTGACATCTTGCAGCCTTTTGCCTGCCGCACACGTCAAACTGAACGCGGTTTAAACGCGGTCACGCGTTGTAACCGCTTGAAAACTGCTGCTGCGTTCAGTGTGCCGACTCCCGCGCTGCTACTGACCTGCCCTGCAACTGTCCTGCGTTTGGTTTGCCGAAGCCTTAAGAATCTTTTATCTCGGACCAAGCCAAATCGATTTAACCTTTAATTCGAGCTTAAGCTGTAAGCTACGCGGTATTTGCTCACAAATAAAAATTACTCGGTTTGATTTTTTTATATTACGCTTAAGACCGATTCGGATAATTGGCGACTCGGTTAATCGGTCTACTGTATTATAAAATTTAGCTGTGACTTTGTCAAAAGTATTATCAGATGCGTAAGCTAAAAAGAGAAAAGAATGATAAGCAACATTTTAGCTAAAATATGTTTATGAACAATTCGGGGGTTTGTGTACGGATTATATTGGCATAAAAAGAGGCTCTATGTGAGTTCATTTTAATAGGGTTTTGTAAAAAATATCATACCGAAAACATGACATTTCAAAACTGTTTTTACACGCTTAAGTGGAAGCTATTAAAACCATTCATAATTTTAGTTATACCTACGAAAAGCGCGTCTCCATGAATATTTATAGGCAAAAGCGACGAGCACTTTCTTCACAGTTTATTGGAAAAACTTTTCATACAAATATTATTTTTAATTGAAAGCGCGACCAATACCTTTTGTTCTTGTTTTTCGTCACTACCTAAATGTAAGAACTAAGTTTAAATATAGTTTAACAATCATATTAAAGGTATGCTCATTGCTACCTCTTTCACACTTAAATGTGACAAAAATACAAAAAACTAGTGCTTTTTAGTTTTTGTATGACCAAATAGAAACATGATATTTTCATGTATTACAAACAGAAATATAAATATATATATATTCATATACACAGTGCCTTATCGGTGGCGACGCGTCATCATATCAACCGGTCCTCCCGTTCACCATTGAGACCCAGGTCTTCGAGCAGCTGGTGAAGGCAGACACTCCTCAAGCAGCGTTAGTACGAGCTTGCTACAGGCTCAAAGACGACGGCAGTTACCATCTCGAAGGTGATGACAAATGGTAAGAACTCCTGACCTGATAAATCACCAACATAGTATGATTTTAAGTTTTCGCGAGCTGTACTCATTGTAATAAAACTGTTTTTTTCGGAATTATTTCGCGTACGCTATAAATTTTACGCAATTCGTTTCCGAAATAGATGGAGATAGTTGCACATAATAATTTCAATCATTAAACTAATGTCACCTCGCGAAAAACATAAACATAATCATTTAAGTTCAATATACGTGCGATAAATCCGAAAAAATTGTTTGCTTCAACAAATCACTAATCGTTTATTTAATTCATGGCCTTAGAAAATATTTAAAAATATCAAAGCAAATTTAAGGGGAGGTTCTTTGGAGCCTTATTTGAAGACGGTTGAATGTCTTTGTGTAAATTTATACAAGCACTTTGAAAAGTTGAGTTGAACTTTGAATTTTAATAATTAAGTGGTCATACTTCTCCATATAAATTAACGTTCTGTGAGGGCCAATGTTTATATTAAAAAGTACGTAATAATTATGCACAATGTAGAAACACTTATAAATGCAATGCCCCTTGCATATACTCACGATTCGTGAAATAGGTCAGACATCTCATGTTTTTTGAGTACTAGATATGAGGGATACTTTTCCAAACTCAGGAAGAGTATTTCTAATAATTGATAAATAGTAATGTCACTTACTTCTCGACTCGGGTTCTCAATCGAACTTGGTTCTTCAGACTTATTACCACCAAACCATTGAATTAGTTAGTTCATATTAATCCAGTATTGTCATCATTTTACATTCAAAGTTATAACGTCCCCATCAATATGTATTTTTTTATGTAATCGAAATGGAAAACAAGCACGCAGTTCACATTGATGTTAAGTGATGACTGCAGCCTATAGACACCCACACAAAGACAAAGGTCAAAATGCAGATGCCCAAACCGTCACTCCGTCAAAACCCAAAAACAAATAAAATGATCCTCAAAAAAACTCCATTGCCCTACGACATTTCTCTAGGCAAAACTTATTGCTATCTTTTATCAAGACGTAACTGTTATTTACGATTGCAATTAGGGGACATAATATAAATCAGGCCTGATTTCCTGTGTGTCATTATTCTGGCTTACCTAGACTACAAAGAAGCCTCAGCTTTCAGTTATGTTATTCTTTAAGGAAATAGCAATTCACGTGAAATGATTTTCGATTACTCAATGGTATCGGTTAAATAAGTAATTAATAGTATGGCATGGCAATCTTCTAAACATAAAAATTACACCTCTAAGAGTGGATAGATAACCTGTAGGAAGGTTATACTTTATTGCGTAAACGGAAAAAGATTGGGGTAAAATAGGGTAAAAAATATACGAAGGCAAGATTACCTGGTCCTGTATTATTCAATTTGAGGCCGCCCTTACGATAGTTATTTTCAACATCGAGTATGCAGAGGTTATCACAAATTGTACCAGAATCAGTTTGACCCTTTTCAAATGGAAGGACCGAAATCGACGGATGGGCTTGGCTTTTACAGTTTCTCAAACAGGCGAATAAGAATTTGGGATGGTGTTTTCAAATTGGATTAAATAAAAAATGGAGTTTCAGAATAATATTGCTATTATAGAAGCGCGTATGGCCCCGCGGCTGGTGTATATTGTAAGCGATCTACTCGGTTAAGCGATACGGGGCAAATTAATAAAATGCGCGTTTCCGTGCTTCGGAGGGCACGTTAAGCCATCGGTCCCGGTTGCTATCGATAGATAACAGTCGTTAAACCTTATGGTTTCGAAAAACATCCGACAGCGGGTTGGCCACTAACCCTTATCTCCACCAACCCGCATTGGAGCAGCGTGGTGGAGTAAGATCCAGGCCTCCTGCCAAGAAGGGGAGAGACTCGTGCCCAGCAGAGCACGTATGTAGGGTGGCCATTATTATTGCTATTCTGGAACAAAAAAAACACTTCTTAGCTATTTTTTTTATTCTTTAGCTCCAACTGGGTGTTAGGATCCATGTCGAAAAACTAGTAGCAACGCGCTGTCTTTTTTGTTCGGAATTTGAAAATAAGCTGGAGGAATGTATAGGCTTTGCCTATGTAAGCCTATAGAGGCTATAGTGGCTTACATAGGTAAATTCTATACACATTCCTCAAGTCAATGAGTTAATGACAAAGCTATGTTTGCGGTTTTCATTAGAATTATAGAAGTGAACAAGCAGTCAAATATAATTTACTACTAAAGAAATACGGAAACCTTTATGGGCGAGTCCGACACAGACGTGGCCGCTTTTCTCATATTACTGTTAAATTATTGTCCTCTACCCGTATACAAAAAGTAGACTACACTGACTACTGCAATATAGCGCACCCAACCGCAGCATGCATAATTCACAATTAAAATATATTTGCCTCTTTACGTAAAATAAAGATATGTTTTATTTCAATTTGTTTCATCAGGTTTAGTGATCTGCTAGAACGCGAAGACCAGCGTAACCGACTGGGGTCAATCCAGAAGGCATTCAACAGTTTAACACTAGAAGCGCAAGGGGAGGGATTAGATATCTCGAATTTGATACGAAGCCCAGTCGAGATACAATGCGAATTAGCTCTTGGTAAGAATAAATGTTTTTCTCGATATAAGCTTTGTATGATTTCTTTCTGCTCGGTCTTGTGTTTCACTGTCTACGTAATATCTCGTTACAGAAATATTTGTAAATGAAAAGATTTTTCTGACGTACTTAGGTCCTCGTATTTCAATTTTTGCTGAAACGTGTTCCTAATAAAGGTATATTTCTCTAGACAAAATATTCTGATTACAAACGTTGGTAATCAAAGAATCTACTCATTGATAGGTTTTTATTTATTTCTTTCATAAAATTTGAAAGAAGGTAAGGGTCATAGCTCACTAGAGCCACTCGGCACCCGACCAGCTCCCAACCGCCTCGAGCGGTCTGCGCTCATTACATCAACTCTGCTCCGTATTGCCTCGGCCGCAAGCCGTCAACGGGCGGGCGGCACGCGGTACACGCGCGGACGGAGTGGACCACTCGGTGACCACTAGCTTGTCTTGCGTTGACTTTGCATTACCAACTCGCTGTTCGCAAGTGGACCGCGCGCGGTTCGCTAGTAACATCGCGTCGTTCACTCGTCGACCACCCGTAGACAACCAGTGGAGGCAGTAAAACGAAGCGGTGCTGGTCGGGTGCCGGGTGGCTGTAATGAGCTACGACCCTCATTCTCCAATGCACAGATTACTTTCTAAAAACAAAAGATAAAAATATAATGGCTCGGCCTTATTTCTCAGACAACAACAGAAAGGTGCCCTGCTTTGTTAATCTGTCTTTATAATGGAAGTAAACCAATTAGTTGGGTATACAGTACATGTAAATAGAATCTTATTAGTGTATATTTCGTTATTATTATAGGTTAAGATCCCACTGCAGAATGATTTCGTTTATCCAGATATGGGGCAAACCTAATTTTTACAGAACTTTATAATCTAGAGAATATACGATATGTCCACTAGTTTGCCTGTCAAAATTTGGCCGCAAGTATTTTTAACTAGTTGACCCGGCAAACTTCGTATTCCCTCACAATGAAATAATGTGTCAAAGGTTTGATAGATAGGGACTGTTTGTATGGAAAAATGAAATTATGGTTTTTACTATTTCCCGTCAATTTCTCCATATTTTCTTACCTTTTGAACCTTCCTTGGACTTCCAAAAATCATTCAAAACCAATATAAGCCAAATCCGTTTAGTCGTTCTCGCTAAAACTCGAGAACTCTCTTTTTTATTTATAAGAAAAAGAAGAAGATTATTATAAACTTTTGTAAAGTTTCAGTCAGTTAACGCTTCTAACAGATAATTAAATATAAAAGATAGATATGCATAATATATATATAGTGAGTGCCTACTAAGAGCTGGCAGAAGAGAAAAAATGAATATTAACGTTGTGCATTTTTAACCACTAATGCCACCAACACCACCACCACCATCACCATCACCACCACCACTGTCATCACTACCACCTCCACCACCGCCACCACTACAATCGCCACCAACGCCATCAACTCCATCACCATCACCAAACACCTACGCCACCAATGCCACCAACGCCTCAAAAACTACCAACAATACCACCAACGTCACCAACGCCACCAATGCCTCCATCACCACTGAAAACCACCGCCACCACTAACGCCACCAACACCACCACCAGAATCACCAACAACACCTATGCCACCAACACCACTAACGCCACCACCACCATCACCATCACCATCATGACGTCCATCCGTCTCCGCTGGACAAAGCCTTTCCCGAAGATGCTCCTAAAAGTGTTGTGCGTCATAAGGAAAGAATACGCCATAATTGCCACGCTTGGCATGCTGAATGGTGATCATAGCGGCGAATGTTTTATGCAGGGACTGTGGTATGTTTGGTATATGGTATGCTTAATGTTACTAACAGAGAAAAATCCGGTCAAGTGGGAGTCGGAACTCGTGTACGACGGGTTTCGTACAAAAAATGCCATAAAAATTACGTTTGTTGGAAGGTAATACACAACATAGGACCTAAAATTCTGTAAAAAAAAATTAATTTAAAAATTTTAAGCGTTTTCTTGCTACCGTTATAAATATCGAGCAAAAATATACGAAAAAAAAGCCGTCAAGTTATTTTATCTTTAACAGCCAGCAACTCTTATTTGCGGCCGATTTAATTTGGCTCCCGTATACCCTAATAATGAAAAAAAAAAAATAACTTGAATTTGATAAATAAATACATGTAGGGGTACAAATAAAATGCGTAGGGGCAGCCAAGTGCGCAACGGCAGACGTGATTTTTTAGAGTCTTTATACATATTGCCGAGAGGTTAACGATATTGAAATAAAAAAGATTTGTAAGTATAGAGAGACCATTTAAAATAAAGTAATTGATCCACCCCTGGCGTCTGGAGTGATAAATTACATAACAAATTTTCTTTCACAGAACTTTTAGCAAATGGCAAGCATCCCAAAGGAATGATAGCGGTATATCGAGATATTCCTGATTTAGAGCCAGAGGACTCACAATTCACAGTTTTGGCACACTCCAGATTAAAAACACTGCTAAAGAAAATTGAAGAAACCTTGCCTGAGAGTCACATTATAAGATTAGAGTAAGGACTTTCGAAATATTAAATCAAATTTACCAAAACACTATGCTTTTTAATCTGATAACATTTCTTCAATGTCATTTAGGCCATCATCGGCAGAATCATCGAGGACTGATGTGCCATCAGATAACGAGGAGAAACTATCCCCTTTCAGGGACCGAGTGCAAACAATTGTCAGTTCACTGGTTGACGACAGCCTTAGCACGGAACCTGATCAGGGAAAGGGAAGAAAAAAGACTGTACAGGTATGTATCATTTTTAGAGTAGATTTGGCAATGTACAAAAATCTCTTCTCCAGTCCTTGAACAAATATTACAAAAAAAAGTTTTTTTATACATTTTTCTTACTTTAAGTACATTATTTTTTCAGGAAGTGTTCCTTGAACACATAACTCATCTTAGGATATGCATAGAACATAATAATCTATATAAGGTAACAGTTAAGCAGCTCGAAGATGCAGCCAAGAGTATATTAAGTAATGCCAAAGAAAACTATGAAAATCGGTCGCGACATCCGCCCGTATTGATTTACGGCCCCGACGCGTCCGGGAAAAGCACACTATTAACACATTTATATTTCAAATGCGAGGAAATTTTCCCCAAGCCCGTATTAAGGATAGTAAGATTTTCAGCATCCACACCAAGATCGGCCTACAATTTGGAGTTGCTGAGAGTCATGTGCCAACAAATATCGATTATACTAAACATTCCCGAAGGATACTTGCCCAAAGATGCAAGTTTTGATCCTTTGTACATCAACAATTGGTTTCAAAGCTTACTTAGGAGGTGCGAAGATATGGAAAATGAGATATTGCTGATATTCATCGACAATGTCCACAGAGTGAATCCTTTGGAATGCGATATTGTGACCGGATTATCTTGGTTACCAATGTCTTTGCCGAGAAATGTATTTCTAGTTTGCACAAGCGCTGTTTCGTTAGAACAATTGCAGTTGACACCGGCTCAAAAGGAGAAATTCAAAGTTCAGAACTGTTACTACTTGTTGGACGCAATCGAAGAGACTCCAGAGAATAATAGCTACGGAGATTATATTGATGGTGCCTTTGATAACTTAGAAATAGTGTTTGGATCCAAAGCGTTCAGTAAATTAGCTGGTGAGTAATAGATTGTCTAAATCCCTTTTATGTGTTCGTTACAAATGATATTGGGGTAAAATGGCGTGTTCTATTTCAGGTTATATAACTTGTTCGGAGTTCGGTCTTACTGAACTAGAACTGTTGGAACTTTTGATGCCAACTAGCAACAGCGAGGCTGTCATAACACTAAAAGACGCCAACTTCAACTTTTCTACTTTATGTGTCGCCAAATACATGATGAGTAAGTAATGATTTTACTTTCTTGTTATTTTGCGATACACGAACTTTATTTTGTGGAAGGATCGGTGAGAATGGTGTCACATGGATAAATTACTTTTTATGTGTATTATACTTGGCATTTATATCACCTAAAAATAAAATTAGATCACCGGTCATGGAACTTTTTATTACACGCAGGATGTTGTTTGTTCCAATTTCTAGATATTTTCAGAGATTTCATCACAATTTTGCCTTATTTTGTGGAATAAGATATATCTTAATATGTAGAGAGGTTAAAAAGAAATGGAATAAGACCTTCAGATTCCGGTCAAAATCAACTTTATATAACAAGTAAAATGTCGTCATCCCGGAAAACCCATTTCATTTTAACATCTTTTTCTTTTTACGAGATTTTCATTGCAAAGGACATTGGGCATTTTGTTCGGCCCGGTGACCCACTACCGTTCAGTAATGAAACTAGTCAGAGGTTGTAAACGACCATGGATACTACCCAATGAAAAGAGTCGCATTGTTCAAAAGCATAGGGAAGCTGTTTTATTAGCAAAGGAACACTTGCTTTTAAAGGTATAAAATGTTGTTAATTAATGTTGTTTGTTGTTCAACGAGAAGTAAAACACTTTTTATTCAACATAATCTATTTTATTTCAATACTGTTCATGACCGGACCAAAAATGCCTTTTTTTACTAAGTCCAAAATTTTCCGTTCAAAATTTATTCACAAAACTCTAAAGGAGCATACCTATTACAATATCTAGCAGACTTCTTCAATTTATAGGTATTTTGAAATCGTAACTGTGATTTAACTGTCGAACCCAATAGATTTACATTATTAAACAATAATACTAAATTACATGTGTGTTATGATCAAATGATTAACTAACTTAAACTTTCAATCCAAAAGTTTTTTATTATGGCTGATAAGCATTATGCATTTTGTATTAATTTACATGACCTTGTTGAAATATAGGTTGGTATATCGTGTGTCGTGGGAAATTTTAAAGAAAAGTTAACACATTTTTAGTATCTTTCAAATGATTAAGTACAGAATTTAAATTTTCAATTCAAACGTTTTGCATAACGATGTTATTACGACTGAAGTTTGAGTGTGGATTGATGTGAAGCCGTATGCGTTGTGTGGGTTTATTCCCGTTGTCCCCGTGGCCCGTGCGACGGGGACAACGGTACTTTAATTAATTATTTAAAATTAATTCCCGTTGTCCCCGTACTTTGTGTGCAATAAATAAAAATAATTACGATTCTAACTTCTCTTGTAGAAACACTGCTAGGCGAGCACGTAGTATCTGGGCGTAGTACATGGCGGTGGCGCGCCGCGGCCGCTGGATCGCGCGCTCGGAGGCGCTACGTGCGAGTACAGAGCGCGCTACGTGACGCGCACTCTGACCTTGCTGCATTACACTTCGCACACTTCTTGCATGACGCCGATGATACGGACACTTCGGAAGCACAGGAACCAGGTACAATGAATTAATATTCTTCGTCACACATATAAATTGAACACGGCCTAGTTACTTGATGTGCGGGTACAAAGTGCTATACGAAACGCACACTCTGATTTCGCCGCTTTATACTTCCAACTAAACTACTAAAATTTCTTGCATGAGGCCGATGGCACTAACACTTTGGAAGCGCAGGAACTATGTGTAGTAAATTAATATTCTACGCTCTACATATAAATGTAAGGCGTAGTTACTTGTGGAATTGCGCGCTTGTAAGCACTTCGTGCTGATACAAAGCGCTCTACGAAACGTACACCTCGCCGCATTACATTATTAGGTGGTAATGTACTGTGGAGGAACGGGTGGAAGTGTTCCTCCGGCGAAAAGGGAGGATCCTCCGACCAGGCGAGGTGGTAGCGCCTGGCGGGCCGCGGCCCAACGACTGACGTTGGGAAGTTGTATATATGCCAACTCTTGAGAAATCTTCGCATGTGCGATGTAATTCGAATGCACGCCATCTATCGTACTAGACAAGTACTGTGAGGTTTCATCTGTGTTCCACTAGTTGGCTGGCGCCTTAATGTAGTGGACGCTACAGTACGGCCGTGTAATTTCCGGCATATAGGCATAACACCTTAGGCCTCAGGAGTGGTAACGCGTCTGCATTTTGACCTTGGTCTTTGTGTGGGTGTCTATAGGCTGCAATCATCACTTAACATCAAAGTGAACTGCATGCTTGTTTGCTACTTTCATTACATAAAAAAAACGAATGACTGATTAATTGAATTCCATAAGTATAAACATTGTGTGAAAACTATTTATGTGATTGATGTGATTGTCGACATCAAGTACTTGGTAAATGATAATGCAAGCCAAGAACCCATATTAATGCGTTTTTTTTCTCTAGGTTGCGTGGATGATGACGACGCTCTCCTGGACTCGACTCCATTCCATTCAGCCAGCAGAACAGCAGCAGCCTTTACTCAGAGGCACGTCGAAGAATCTTGGCTGCATTTACTTCTTGCTGGAGACTTTTCGAAATTGAAAGACCTGACTGTATGCAACTTTGATTTTCTTTTGGCCGCTGTAAGTACTTATTTATTTTAGTTACTTTTGATAAACTTCTTCTGATATTTTAGAAAATTAGTATACATAGTATTTTTACTGGAGGTAGAGCTCCAGTGACGGAGCTCGCGGGCGCAGGCACCACCGCATTACCTTATATACTTGCCGTTAAATGGTAGTGATCAGCACTATCATGTTCCGGTCAGGTGGTAACGTAGTGGTAACGCATCTGCATTTCGACCTTGGTCTTTGTGTGGATGTCAATAGGCTGCAGTCATCACTTAACATCAATGTGAACTGCATGCTTGTTTGCCACTTCAATTACATAAAAGAAAACATACTCCGTGCTTAGAGATGTGTTTTTAGTGTATTTATAAAAAATCCCGTTTGCAATGGTTAGGACTGGAAATATTAAATTATCAGCCATCAAATTAAAACGTTTAGCGGTTGGATGGTGATGTACGTGTATAATGCCATAATAATTATCATAAAGGCAAAACAACTTAGACCTCAGGCGTGGCCAAATGTCATCTGCATTTTGACCATCGGCTTTTTTGAAGATGTCTATAAAAATCAGTTTACATAATAATATCCTTTTTACTTTGTATTATTATTTGTAAATTAATTTGTATTGTAAACGTAAATTAATCCAAATATGTTAATCATTTTATTTAAAATAGAATAAGGAGATAAATTATTGTAAAATAATAATCTTTACAAAAAAAAAATTTTTTTTTAAAAGATAATTGTTAAATATTAATATGAAGGATGTGTTGTATACTAATAGTTATCATTGTGGGAAATAAAGGCTAATTTAATTTAATTTAATCCTTTTTACTTTACGTGATAGTTATTCCCTGTAAGTAATTCTTATCTTTTGATGAATTTTCGAAAATATTTGTAAATATGAAGTATTCAAAATTAAATTAAATCTTTCTTTATTTTTAAAAGTCGTAATTCTATGTATGTCTTTGAATAATAAATCCAATCTATAAGTATTGTCACGAGCAACGTAACAGCAAAACTCGTCGGTTATTAATGTGTATACCGCTTTTCCCGCACATTTCATATTATATAACACTTTTATATTATAGAACTGCGTGATAGATGGCGCACATCCGGGTGACGTAAGTGGTGTGCCAGGTGTGCCTTGTACATCCAGTATCTATTCCATGACATGGCATGGCATTATATACATAAAAATATATTTTTTTTAACGCATGTGGCAAACAAGCATGCTGTTCATGTGGATTTTAAGTGATGACTGCAGCCCATAGAGCAACACGGGCCACCGGCCGACCGGATGGGAGTATCCATAGCGTTTATTACCAATGCAAAACAGTCTGTCACTTTTTGCGGGGGGCACTACGTGTTATACACACACACACTATAAAAATCGTCTACTACCACGAAACTCACATCTTGACTTTACTTTAAAATACATAAACAATTTCACGCACACAATTAAACATCTGGGCGACAGGCGTTGGAACACTTGTACTTGTACTCTGACAGAGGGGAAAGCCTGCATATAGCTACTCCCCTCCGGTCCGCGGCCGGTGGCCCGTGTTATGCTGCAGCCTATAGACATCAAACCAGAGGTCAAAATGCAGATGCGTTGCCACCCCTGATACCATAGTTGTTACATACATACATTACCACCTAACCGGAACACGATCGTACTGAATACCACCATTTGGCGGAAGATAGATTAGGTAATACGGTGGTGCCACGATTCCCTACACTCGAACTCTGCCTCCAGTAAATATTGTGACCTCACAGAATGTGTAAGAGTAGGAACTGCACACACAAAGTATCAAACAAGTGTTTGACTTAAGATTTAAAGAATCATCAATGACGCATTACATAATCAATATTTCGCCCGTATAACATTGTAGTACCAGTAACGAAGTCAGTTTAAAACTCAAATCGTACACTTTTTTTATATATAAGTATATTTTTTTATGCTATGAATTGATAATCAAGCATACAGTTTACTTTAGAAAATAAAGAAAAATGGGAAAGAATAATTTGACTTCGGGCAGGAATCAAACCTGCGACCTCAGAATAACCAGTCCAGCCGCTTTACCACTAAGCTACCGAAGTAAAAATTTTATAACTAGCCTTTAAAAAAAAAAAATTTTTTTTCTAAAGTTCACTCGCATTTGTTATTGCGAAAAATATAAATATTCCGTACAGTTTACATTGAAGGGGTAATAATACTGTAGCCTATAAATATCTTCATAAAATCAGAGATTTCAATGTATCTTAGGCCTTGACACTCCTGATGCTTAGGGTATTATGCCTCTGTGCTGAAATGTTCTTCCATCAGATTTCATATTACCTTTGAGTTCCAATATTATAACCCGTAATGAACTGTGTATACGGTTAGTTAGCTACATCAAAGTTACACCAAATGTTATTCAACATCCGCAATTGGTACTCGGAATGCATTAAACAAGTCAAAAGTTACTTCGGAGTATCAGATATGCTGGCTAAACTAATATTAGACGCCAGTCTACTTCCAATCTTCAGATAAGGAGTCTAAAGTGAAGCACAAACTATTTTGAAACTGAATCTAAGTGATTGTATTTCGCCATTCATATTTTCGTTGTAGCTTTTAAAAAAACAAATTTCAAATGAACATTTATTTATCAAACCCTGTTACAAATCAAAGTGCACTGTGTTGTGGTTAATAACCACAACAATCGATATACAAACACGTCATTTGTGTATCAATCGTAAGCTTAATTAAGCGTACCTATTATATTAATTGAAGTTTAAGGCTTATGTTATCGTATTTAATTATAGAAAAAAGAAAGAAAAACACTTATTCGGCGCAGGGCCCAAGACACAACATAACATTGTTTAAAAAAAATATAATAACAAATACACATAATGATTCGAGACAAAAAAGATTTTTAAAATATGCTAGAAAAAAAAAGAATTGTAATAACCTAGTTTAGTAATAAGTAGTTGGTTGTGTTTTACTGGTGGGCACCATGATTTCAAGGGCGTAGGCAATGGTAGTATTTAGCTCTATCTTGTTCGGAACAGCAGGCGTGGGTGATAATGTAAGGCCTGTAATTTTCGGCACACAGGCATGACAGCTTAGGCCTTACGAGTGGCAATGCACATTGAAATCCCTGGTCTAATGTAGATTTTATAGGCTATAGGATTACTTACCATCAATGTGAACAGTATACATGTTTGCCACTTCATTAAAAAAACCGGACAAGTGCGAGTTCGACTCGCGTGGTGAGGGTTCCGTACAATTTTGATGTACAATTTTGATAAGAACTTTATTTCGAAAGTACTTTTTCGTTACATCTTTCAAAAATTGCTTAAAGTTCATTAAAGTTCCAGTCGCAGGTTTATCGAAGCAGTATTTTATGAACAAAATGTTCGATAGCAAAATTTCTATGTTCAAACTTAAAACCGAAGTTCAGTGTGTATTTTTTCGTTTGTATTTTAAATTTGACGTGGCTTTATGTCTACGGTTGAACGTTTGCTTTCAAATTGAACAAAAGATCTCCATTTTATAGCGTTTAGTTCTTATTGTGTAGCAAATTCATCCTACCTGAACGGGGCGAGTTGCTATTAGGTTTAAATTTAAATTTAGTTTCTTTGGATAACCTATTCAATAAACATAAGGAAATCAAACTTAAATATAGACATTATTATTATTGTAATAGACCTTTCTTTTGACGACCTGGTTAGTCCAGCGGTGTTAGACGACCGTTTGATTCGAAGCGTCGCGGGTTCGATCCCCGCACCGAGACAAATATTTGTATGGCCTACTGATATTTGTTTCGGGTCTGGATGTTTGTGTATGTGTTGTGTGTGTAGAACGTTACCCACGAAACAGATTTATACCTAGTGTGGGACTGTGAGTGTAAGCGTATTAAGCGTATTTATTTCTTTTATATGAAACTAGCTGTTTCCCGCGGCTTCGCCCGCGTGGATGTCGTTTTATAAATAACTAGCTGTTGCCCGCGGCTTCGCCCGCGTGGATGTCGTTTTATAATCCTGAATTTTCATTGCTAAAAACCTCACGGATCCCGAGACCTTTCCAACGAATGCAAAACCGTTGAAATCGTTCTGGAGTTATAGCGTCAGGAAGGAAAACCTGACTTATTTTTATATTATAGATTAAGTAGCCTATGTTCTTTCTCAAAGTCAGCTCTATTTCTGTTTAAATTTCATTAAAATCGTTTCAGTCGTTTGGACGTGAAAGTTAACAGATAGACAGAGTTATTTTCACATTTATATCTAATATTAATATAAGTAGGGATTATGTAAATTAATTTGTATTGTAAACGTAAATTAATCCAAATAATAATACAAAGTAAAAAGGATATTATTATTATTATAATTATTTTATTTAAAATAGAATAAGGAGATAAATTATTGTAAAATAATAATCTTTAAAAAAAGATTATTAGATAGTATCGGTGTAAAAATGAAAAAAGGCATGCTCCGATGGTTCGGGCATATAGAAAGAATGTCGAATGAGCGAATGACTAAACAGATATACAATGCGAATGTGGATGGTTGCAGAGGCCCAGGAAGACCAAGGCTGACCTACCATGACCAAATAGGTCGAGTTCTGTCTGATGGTGGGGTCAAAAGTCTTAGGAATCGGCGTGCATGTATGAAGAGAATGATGAAGGTAGACGAGGCACGAGAGGTTTGTCAGAACCGGGATGTCTGGCGCTCTACACTCTCTGCCTACCCCGTTAGGGACCTGGCGTGAAGATACATACATACATTTAAAAAAAAAAAATTTTTTAAAAGATAATTGTTAAATATTAATATGAAGGATGTGCTGTATACTAATTAATAGTTATCATTGTGGGAAATAAAGGCTAATTTAATTTAATTTAATCCTTTTTACTTTACGTGATAGTTATCCCTGTAAGTAATTCTTATTTTTTGATGACTTTTCGAAAATATTTGTAAATATGAAGTATTCAAAATTAAATTATTTCTTTCTTTATTTTTAAAAGTCGTTATCTATGTATGTCTTTGAATAATAAATCCAATCTATAAGTATTGTCACGAGCAACGTAAGAGCAAAACTGATCGGTTATTAATGTGTATGTACCGCTTTTCGCGCACATTTCATATTATATAACACTTTTATATTATAGAACTGCGTGATAGATGGCACACATCCGGGTGACGTAAGTGGTGTGCCAGGTGTGCCTTGTACTTCCAGTCTCTATTCCATGACATGGCATGGCATTCCATACATAAAAATATATTTTTTTTAACGCATGTGGCAAACAAGCATGCAGTTCATGTGGATTTTAAGTGATGACTGCAGCCCATAGAGCAACACGGGCCACCGGCCGACCGGATGGGAGTATCCATAGCGTTTATTACCAATGCAAAACAGTCTGTCACTTTTTGCGGGGGAAACTACGTGTTATACACACACACACTATAAAAATCATCTATTACCACGAAACTCACATCTTGACTTTAACAAAATACATAAACAATTTCACGCACACATTTAAACATCTGGGCGACAGGCGTTGGAACACTTGTACTTGTACTCTGACAAAGGGGAAAGCCTGCATATGGCTACTCCCCTCCGGTCCGCGGCCGGTGGCCCGTGTTTTGCTGCAGCCTATAGACATCAAACCAGAGGTCAAAATGTAGATGCGTTGCCACCCCTGATACCATAGTTGTTACATACATACATTACCACTTAACCGAAACACGATCGTACTGAATACCACCATTTGGTGGAAGATAGATTAGGTAATACGGTGGTGCCACGATTCCCTACACTCGAACTCTGCCTCCAGTAAATATTGTGACTTCACAGAATGTGTAAGAGTAGGAACTGCACACACAAAGTATCAAACAAGTGTTCGATCTAAGATTTAAAGAATCATCAATGACGCATTACATAATCAATATTTCGCCCGTATAACATTGTAGTACCAGTAACGAAGTCAGCTTAAAACTCAAATAGTAATTTTTTTTATGCTATGAATTGATAATCAAGCATACAGTTTACTTTAGAAAATAAAGAAAAATGGGAAAGAATAATTTGACTTCGGGCAGGAATCAAACCTGCGACCTCAGGATAACCAGTCCAGCCGCCTTACCACTAAGCTACCGAAGTAAAAATTTTATAACTTGACTTTTAAAAAAATATATATTTATTTTCTAAAGTTCACTCGCATTTGTTATTGCGAAAAATATAAATATTCCATACAGTTTACATTGAAGGGGTAATAATACTGTAGCCTATAAATATCTTCATAAAATCAGAGATTTCAATGTATCTTAGGCCTTGACACTCCTGATGCTTAGGGTATTATGCCTCTGTGCTGAAATGTTCTTCCATCAGATTTCATATTACCTTTGAGTTCCAATATTATAACCCGTAATGAACTGTGTATACGGTTAGTTAGCTACATCAAAGTTACACCAAATGTTATTCAACATCCGCTATTGGTACTCAGAATGCATTAAACAAGTCAAAAGTTACTTCGGAGTATCAGATATGCTGGCTAAACTAATATTAGACGCCAGTCTACTTCCAATCTTCAGATAAGGAGTCTAAAGTGAAGCACAAACTATTTTGAAACTGAATCTAAGTGATTGTATTTCGCCATTCATATTTTCGTTGAAGCTTTTAAAAAAACTAATTTCAAATGAACATTTATTTATCAAACCCTGTCACAAATCAATGTGCACTGTGTTGTGGTTAATAACCACAACAATCGATATGCAAACACGTCATTTGTGTATCAATCGTAAGCTTAATTAAGCGTACCTATTATATTAATTGAAGTTTAAGGCTTATGTTATCGTATTTAATTATAGAAAAAAGAAAGAAAAACACTTATTCGGCGCAGGGCCCAAGACACAACATAACATTGTTTAAAAAAAATATAATAACAAATACACATAATGATTCAAGACAAAAAAAAAAACAAATAAAGATTTTTAAAATATGCTAGAAAAAAAAAGAATTGTAATAACCTAGTTTAGTAATAAGTAGTTGGTTGTGTTTTACTGGTGGGCACCATGATTTCAAGGGCGTAGGCAATGGTAGTATTTAGCTCTATCTTGTTCGGAACAGCAGGCGTGGGTGATAATGTAAGGCTTGTAATTTTCGGCACACAGGCATGACAGCTTAGGCCTTACGAGTGGCAATGCACATTGAAATCCCTGGTCTAATGTAGATTTTATAGGCTATAGGATTACTTACCATCAATGTCAACAGTATACATGTTTGCCACTTCATTAAAAAAACCGGACAAGTGCGAGTTCGACTCGCGTGGTGAGGGTTCCGTACAATTTTGATGTACAATTTTGATAAGAACTTTATTTCGAAAGTACTTTTTCGTTACATCTTTCAAAAATTGCTTAAAGTTCATTAAAATACCAGTCGCAGGTTTATCGAATCAGTATTTTATGAACAAAATGTTCGATAGCAAAATTTCTATGTTCAAACTTAAAACCGAAGTTCAGTGTGTATTTTTTCGTTTGTATTTTAAATTTGACGTGACTTTATGTCTACGGTTGAACGTTTGCTTTCAAATTGAACAAAAGATCTCCATTTTATAGCGTTTAGTTCTTATTGTGTAGCAAATTCATCCTACCTGAACGGGGCGAGTTGCTATTAGGTTTAAATTTAAATTTAGTTTCTTTGGATAACCTATTCAATAAACATAAGGAAATAAAACTTAAATATAGATATTATTATTATTGTAATAGACCTTTCTTTTGACGATCTGGTTAGTCCAGCGGTGTGAGACGACCGTTTGATTCGAAGCGTCGCGGGTTCGATCCCCGCACCGAGACAAATATTTGTATGGCCTACTGATATTTGTTTCGGGTCTGGATGTTTGTGTATGTGTTGTGTGTGTACAACGTTACCCACGAAACAGGTTTATACCTAGTGTTAGGCTGTGAGTGTAAGCGTATTAAGCGTATTTATTTCTTTTATATAAAACTAGCTTTCCCGCGGCTTCGCCCGCGTGGATGTCGTTTTATAAATAACTAAGTAGCCTATGTTCTTTCTCAAAGTCAGCTCTATCTCTGTACCAAATTTCATTAAAATCGTTTCAGTCGTTTGGACGTGAAAGTTAACAGATAGACAGAGTTATTTTCACATTTATATCTAATATTAATATAAGTAGGGATTATGAGCTATATTACAAACAACTCATAACTCTATTCATGGTTAGGTACTTTCCATCATCAAAGTTGGTCACCCAATGTAACTCCACGCGCGTAATTGATACTTGCAATGCATTCCCGTCATAACTAACTCCTAAATCTTCAAACTTGCCGGCTTAACTTAAACTTGACGCCAATCTACTTCCTAGCCTGTTATCACGGAGATTGTAGTGCGACGCAAATAATCATGATCTGAATAAAATTAGCAAAATATACTTTGACTTATCAATTAGATTATTCGATGCATCTTTTACAAAATGTTGAGTTCTTAATTTAGGTACCGCAACTTAATCTTACCTAACAGAAGCAAGGTATTACTGTTTTTATCTATACAAATAAATAAAATTGGAGTGTCTGTTTGTAATATAAAAATAACTGCGTTTTACTAAATGCAAATGTATATGTATATACACGGTACATATTCCAAAACAACATTTTTTTCAATTTTTGTCTGTCTGTTTATTCCGGCTAATCTCGAAAACGGCTGGACCGATTTGACGGGACTTTCACTGGCAGATAGCTTATGTAATAAGAAGTAACTTAGGCTTAGTATTTTTATATAAGCTGAATAAGCTTCGAGCGGGTAGGTACTTAACAATCATAGATTCTCACGCGGATGAAGTCGCGGGCACAGCTAGTATGAAATAATAATATTCCTTGCAATACATTTTAAAAATTTACGAACCATTAACAACCTAAATTTACGCCATTAGTTTTCAACGTCAAAGTTCTTACTCCACGCGCGAAATGAATACTACAATGCATTTTCGTCAAAAGTAATTCCACAATGTTCACACTTGCCGGCTTAACTTATACTTCAAGCCAATCTATTTCCTATCTCCTGTTTACGGAATTACTGAGATTAAATTGCAAAGGTAACAACCAGAATCTAGCTATATAGGTGGCCTTTGACAATGTTCCTCGTTGTTTACTTCGATGCAGCTTTAAAGGATCCTACTAAAGACTTAATTTAACTGCATAAATATCAAATAAGATAATTTATTGATGTTTTGTTTTCTTGCAAAAATACTAAAATTTTACAAACCATTAACACCATTAATTTACACCATTCGTTTTCTAGGTCAAAATAGTTTCTCCACGCGCGTAATTGATACTGCAAATGCATTCGCGTCAAAAGTAACTTCACAATGTTCAGACTTGCCGACTTATAAGATATTAAGGAAAGGTAACATACACTTTAAAGGATTAGTTTTTAAGGTCAAAGTTGAGCTCAAAATGTTACTCCACGCGCGTAATTTGATACTCCAATGCATTCGCGTCAAAAGTAACTGCACAATGTTCAGACTTGCCGGCTTAACTTATACTTCACGCCAATCTATTTCCAATCTCCTGTTCACGGAATTACTGAGATTAAAATTCAAAGGAAACAATCAGGTTCTGGCTTTAATTGATGGCCTTGGACAATGTTCCTCGTTGTTTTCTTCGATGCAGCTTTTGATAACCTGTGATATCTAAGGAGTTAAATTTTACTGCATATATTAAAAACGGTTATTTATTGATGCATTACATAAATTGTTGGTAAATATTATTTACAATATTTTACAATGATATAAATGGATAATTTTTATTCGTTACATGAGACAATGGACAGGGAATCGACAATATTAAAATCGAAATCGAATTAGGTACTTTACTATAATTTTTTAAATAATTTCGGTACAAATAATGTACCGAAATTATGCCTAGTATTGAATGCAATGGAATTTTGATAATATTTTATACCTACGAATCAAGTCGAGGTTTACTGATTATTCTAAAAAATATCAATATTGTGTTCCCATATATTTATTATAAGGTTTTCAGTACTTAGGTGCCTATTAAACACTGTTAGGCTCTTTATCTTACACCCACTGATAATATAAGTCATACTTAATTAAATTATGCGGATTGGTGGAAACATTAATTACCAACATTTTATCAACACAAGCTTCCCTAAAACACTTGACTTTTTTTAACCTGATAGGAATCAAAATGGACGCTAGTCTTGTTTTAGACACTAAATAAAACATTTTAGTGGCATATTTTAAGCTGACCTATTACGAACAACGTACCGATTTATCGACAATTGCATGAATGTTACATCTTAGCCTAATTTATTACGAGCCTTATAATAGTATCCCAACTTCGCCTTACCCTTAATTATAGATTGCGCGTTGTACTACTTTTACTCGTATATTGCGATCGTACATTGAAAATTCTATCAATATAAGATCATTTCCAAACGCGCTTTGCTAAAATTAGATTTTTGTCTATAGGCTTCGCAACGATATGCCAACCACATGATTACCTTAATTATAGATTATAGGTTGCAGTAAGGGTAAATTCCTATTCATTTTCCATCATTAACGTTCCAATGAACATAACGTATAGGCATTAAACGATGTAATATCGATGTATAGCACCGTAATTATCGATAACACAATTACCACAGGTGCAGACAGTAACGATATCGTATCTCCGGTGCATATTGGAGCACGTCCGCTGCTACATCCTGGACAGAGATGTGGAGTTAGTGTACGGCGCCGTGAGGAAATCCAGCGACATACTCACCAGGGATCCTATGCAGCTGGGCGCACAGGTAATTTTAATGTTTCATTCTTTATTGATCTGACGTATGTTGAGATAGTAGATATTAGTTAGTTAGTTAGATAGTAATTAGTTAGTGAGTAGTTATTCGTTATAGTAGCATTTATGATTCTTAAATTTCTCATCAAAATTAATTTTAACCTCATCTACACAATCTTATTTATAACTTTAAACTATATAAATAGTACATTTAAACTATATATTATGTATATCATAACCATTCCTTTATGTTTACAATTACTGGTTTCATGTGTTACGTATAGGGTTTTCTACCCGGGTACCCGGACCCGAGTATACCCGGGTATATGCATTTTTTAGTACTCGGGTATTATTTCACTGCCAGATCCGGGTACCCGGGCACCCACTTTGATTAGAGAATTCATCAAAATCCTCGGCAAATTACTACAAAGTAACGTCTAAAAATAATACTTAATAGCCAATGTGCACAAACAATAAAAAATAATCTAAAGAAAGAAAAACCGTTCAAGTGCGTGTCGGGCCACGCGCATTGTTTTACGTAAACACAGAGTAAGAAATGTAATGAAAAAAATAAATAAATATTTTCTATGGAGTTATTCGAAAATTTTGAGTAAAATACATTTGGTCGACTATAACTCGAAAACTTGCAAGGCCAACTTAAGTGTGATAGTTTTCCTTTTAATTTCATTATATTTAGCTACTATCGCCGTAACGTTTGAATTTCTAACAACAACCGTTTAGTCTGTAGGGGGGGGAAGACACTTGTGTCTAACAAAAATTTACACTTTAAAGCTTAATAAGTCACGAACAGTTAACTAAATCGAAAAATGATGTTAGCACACCCATAATATTTTTAAAAGACCTATCCAACGATATCTAACACTATATGAAAAACGAAAAAATTTGCGCGTTACTAGTAGGGGAGGTAACCCTAAAAAAATATTTTTTCCCATTTTTATTCTACCACTTTGTCGGCGTGATTAAGGTGTATACTTGTACCAAATTTCAAGTCTCTAGTACTAACAGTTTTTGCGCTAAACCGCGGACGGACCGACAGACAGACAGACGGACATGGCGAAACTATAAGGGTTCCTTGTTTACTACGGAACCCTAAAAAGCGTAGTTTTTTAGAAAAATGCAGTAACTTTGAGGTTAGATTTGGTTATGTATATTACGTACTTGTTTGCGTCGCTGTTTTGTTTTTGTTTCGTTTGATAAGAAAGTTATATTTTACATAGTTAAGTATTGACGTAACGTAACTTCATGTCTGTAATCCCTGAAGGGGTAGGAAGAGGTAAATGCATGCATAAAGGATACATGCAAACACCGCATATGTGCGCATACATGCAACTCGCCATGTAACAGGTGGCGAACCTGTTGCCATCTCCGGGCACATTACCAAACTCCGAGGTACTGAGAAATTGGAAAAATCCCAATAGATTTTATTTTAGATTTTAAACGGTAAAAAAATCTCCGATAGTCCCCGACCCAGGAATCGAACCCAGGACCCCCAGCGCAGTAGTGGTGGCCTGCTACCACTACGCTACTGAGGCAGTTGAAATACTAAGGTTTAAGGTATAACATCTTTATTTCACATTAAGAATTACATAAAACTGTTACTGCGGAAAAAATTAACACAATATAGGGTACAATGAAAACAAAGTGTTACATTAAACCGGCGCGGTGTTACTACACACACTCTTACATAATATAAAACATAATTTTAATAAAATCGTAATCTTTTTCCGTAAAAGTTGTAAATACCTGGGTACCCGGGTATATGAATAAGAAATACCCGATACCCGGGTATTAAAAAATGTCGGGTATGCGAAAACCCTAGTTACGTGGATGAAATAAAAATATTATGAAATAATTATCATAGGTATTTGAATACACACTTTGTAAGAAGTAACTAATACGTGCTAATTCTATCAACTGAATATTGATTGAAATAAACATTACTATTATAATATAAAAGGAAAATGTCTATTACGTGGAATAGGTGCTATGTGTGTAAAATCTGATAAATACGTAATACGTATTTAACAAAAGGTACTGTTATGAAAATTAACATTAAAATAGGAATCAATTTTTATAGCTACTTATATTATAAAGAGGAAACGTTTGTGTTTTTGTATGTAAATTTGTAATATTTTCACACAAATACTAGTGGACCGATTTAAAAAACTCTTTCACCATTAGAATGAAGCTGCATCTTCACTGACGAGTGACGAACATTAATTGCACGCGTGCAAAGCCGAGACGCGAGTACGCTAGTATTTCATATATTCGTATCCTAACTAACTTTACTAGTGATTAAGCACTTGCAAATCGTGTTTATCTCTTTTGACATTAATCACGGCTTAGCAAAACTAACCATTAGTCTTCCATTCAACAATTTAAACGTTATCGAAAGCCCAACGTCGAGATCAGTTATCTCATCACCCCAATACAACATTACACTTTCCTTGTAAACAACTCAAAAGGTATTTTATTACCAAATACCTTTTCACTCAGTGCCAGTTACTTAGCGTACCTACAAGTATGCACAGATTCAATAACAAATCCTATATAACGCGATAATGGGCTTTTATACTAAAATTTATGGTACGTTATAAATTGAAGTTGAGAATCTATAAATATGCGGCATTTATTACTAAATTATTGGTACTTGCCGTGTCTTCGCTGTTTAATGGATCGTCATTAAATTTTCTAGTGACAGTAGGTATCCTTGGATATCTATCAAGTGTTAATTGCGCTCTAATAGTTATTTCGGCCAAGTTAAGACCTTAACATGCATCCTTAACAAGTGTTAGGCATTTTCGAAACTTGTTAACCTTTCATATTTTATTATTTTAACGTGAAAGTTTAATAAATCCGATATAAGGAATAGAAGAACACATAAAATAGAATTGAACGTCGGAAGCATGGAATGGAAAATGATTCTACCATATAACCTTCCTCTACATAGGTACCTAATGCAAGGCGGGTTTTCTGTCAATTCAAATTATGAATCTAGCATATAATATCCGCCATAGTATGATCACGATATGATGTGATGATGGTGGTGGTGGTGGCGTTAGTGGCATAGGTGGCATTGGTGGTGGTATTGGTGGTGTAGGTGGCGCTGGTGGTGTTAGTAGCATTAGTGGGTTTGCTGGCGTTAGTCTAATATCGCGTACAGAGAAGGTACTCGTATTAATATAAACCAGATTTTATTACTTATCCATAAGTGTTTTCATATGATACAATATTAACCAAAAGTTACATCCAAAAAATGCAGCCTAAAGTCACTATTCCACGCGAACGCAGTCGTGGCCACAGCTATACATAAATAAAATAAATACCTAATACAGAATAATATTCATTCGCTGGTCATGGTTTTCCATGGATGCAATGCACTCGAAATAACAAAATCATATTATTATAAATGTTTATAACCGTATCATAATATTCAGTTCGTTCCACAAACTTAGCGAATTCGAAACTGCAATATATCAAATGTCTCGATGTTTGACGTAAACGGAAGTTAAAAAGTTTGAATAGGAGATTACGTCGGGAGTATAATTCATGACTGAAATCCCCATTTCATTTCTAGTTGTATCTACCTATCGTATTGTCTAATCCGTTTTAGCTTTAGTGATTGTGATTTATAGCGAAAATAGTATATAGTATAATTTCACCGTATAAGAAAACTTTTTTTACTGGTGGTAGAGTTAGTTTAGTTCCACAGTCAGAACTCGAGGGCGTAGGCACAAGTGCATTACTTAATATATCTGCCGCCAAGTGGTAGTTTTCAGCACAATCGTGTACCGGTTTGTTCGTAATGTATGACCCTGTAATAACTATCACAGATACATAACAACGGAGGTCAAAATGTAGATGAGTTGCCACCGTTAAGGCCTAAGTTTTTTTTGCCTCTTTGATAGTAATTACGAAGCCGTGCATTACCATCTAAGTGACACAAAAGATAAGGTACGATGACGATTACGCCCACGAGCTCCAATACTGAAACTCTACCACCAATAAACTCTATCAGTTCAAGTTCAATAAAATTGATACTTAGAAATATTTAGTCCATTACTTATTCGTAGGTCCCTTTATATGCAACTGCCTCAGTAGTCTAGTGGCAAGAAACAATATTAAGAGACGAATATTCCCTGAATAAACTAAAGACAAGATTACACGTTACACAGTTGCTTGGGTAAAAGGTCGCTCCACAAACTTGGCTAATTTGAAACCACAATAGCTCAAATGTGTCTACTTGCGACGTATATGAGAGTTAGTAACTTTGAATAGGTGAAGATAACACCGGGACACGGCTTAAAATCCCGTTTTTCATTTAATACGGGTCGTACCTGCAGTGTTATCTAAGTCCATTAATTACATCTCCGATATAGCGACGACACTGACAATTGAAATCTTTTGTATGGTTGAATCTAAACTACAATGGACATTGGAGACTTATCTCAAGCGCACACTTTCCTGAAGTATAGAATTGAGATAAAGTGAAGGACCACTTGTGCTGTCTCGGACGATAAATATATATATATATGCCAGTGTGAACAGATATTGAGCTGGGTTTGCAAAATGGTTATGCGTTGAAATCATTATTAAACTGTGTGATACGTAATTTAACACTTTGTGCTTTGAAACAATTTCGTTATTTATGACTTTTTTTTGTAATAAATGAAAAGACACAAATAAAGTAATTAGGGATCATTTCCCATTCTTTGAAAGTCGTTTGTGTTAGTACATTAACATTCTTCAAATAACTAACCAAGCCTTTGATACTGATCTCTACGCTTTTATTGCACCTCCGATATAACAACGAGACTGACAATAGAATTCTTTTGTATGGTTGAATCTAAACTACAATGGACATTGGAAACTTATCTCAAGCGCACACTTTCCTGGAGTATTGAATTGAGATAAAGTGAAAGGATACTTGAGCCGTCTCGGACGGTGGATAAATATGCCATTGTGAACAGATATTGAATTCAGTTTGAAAATAATACGGTAATATAAGTTAATATTTCAAGATAAGCACATGTGTTGTTATTATAGAACTGTGTGTTACGATACATCTAATTAAAATTATTTCGTTTCAATTTTTTTTTTAATACCCGCGCTTTCGTCCGTATGCTGTTACTTTTTGACAAAAAAGTATCCTATGTAAGGATATAGGATATTTTTACTTCTGAGACAGGTGACACGTTTCAAATTATCTCCATGTTAAATTTCACCAGTTCCAGGACCAGCGGTTTAGTCACTTTCAAATTTACATTTTTTTTAATTTTTTTTTATTAAGAATAGATACAAAAACAATTTAAATGTAGCTTATAAAATGCCACAAAACCCTTAGGTAATGGGTTTGTCCTGGCACCTCTACATTGGAAGCTCTAATAATATTGAAATACTATTGAAACATATTTATATGATATATATTTTAGTATGTAGTACGGATGTCTTTATGTTTTGTGACATATAAATAAACACGAAATTACTAAAGATCATTTACTGATCTTAATAATATCATTGAGCAAATACATGTATAGACACTGTATAAAAACATAACACTCGATTAATATAAAAAGATTGAATTGGACTAAATAAAAAATATGTGCTTGTATTCATATAAATATATTCCTATACAAAGATAATTTCCAGTCTGAAAATGTCCTCGATTAAAATAGTACCTAGTCTAAGGGCGAAATTCACAGACCGCACTACACTTGGACTTAGAGTCGTTTGTTTCACAAACGTGTCGAAAGCCTTGATTTACTTTGGGAAGCACATTTTTACTAAGTAAATAATAAGTGGAACAAATAGCAAAGAAAATAAGTAAAGTAATACAAGAACTTGACTTGTTTATGAAATAAATAAAAAACATTGAAAGATCGAGTCTAATGGTGAGATTCACAGACCGCACTACGACTTTACTTTGAGCAAAGTATGCTAAGAACTGTCAGTACACTATGGGATTTGACAATTCGAAGCGTACTGTACTGACAGTTCTAAGAATACTTTGGTCACAGTAAAGTCGTAGTACGGTCTGTGAATCTCACCATAAGTCAAAGTAAAGTCGTAGTACGGTCTGTGAATCTCACAAAGTTTCGTAGGTGAACAAAAATTATATGATTTGAGAATTATAGAGACTAACATTGGTAGGTGGATATTCTGTAATATTACTGTAAATATACTCGTATATTTTTAAATAAATAAATAATAATAAATATTGCTTACTATAAAACACAGTTTCAGTTTAAATCAAAATTAGATGTAGAGTTTAACTAGTTGTTGTTTTTTTTTAGATAATAGCATGGCTGCGTCCAGCAGTAGCGAGACGCGGCGTGCTTGCTACGCTGGTGACCGCTGCCATGGCGTGGTGCGACGGCTACGACAAGCCGCTACTCGTGCCACTCAATGGATGGTAAGTAAGATATTGACACGAAAATACTACTTCGTCGTGTCGCCACTCTACATATTACCTACATATTAGGGTTCCGTAGTAAACAAGGAAGCTCGCCTACTGCATACAAATAATTATACTATTGGAACAAATAATCACAAAACCTAACAGCCTGTAGAGTAGGTACTTTGTTCGAGAAGAGATGTTGAAGTTAGTGACTACTTAAAATGTCTGTATAAAATTATAGGTAATAATAGAATATTTGTATCAATATTTTACTAGTTGAGTAGGTAGTTACTATTCAAATATAAAAACATTTGATAATGTTTTTATATTTGAATAGTACTCAACTCAACTAGTAAAATTTTGATACAAATATTCTATTATTACCTATAATTTTATACACACGCCACAAAAAATGAAACCTCAAGATAATTCATAAATATTACACCAAAGTTATTCCCAAATTCTTCAACGAAACGTATAAGAAAATATTCTAAACTCTATTATATGCCAGATAGACGATTAGATTAGCAAATGGAATACGATCCAAGCGGGATTTGACTACAGACTTTTACTGCCGTCTTAAATCAATTTGAACTGCTTTAAGCTGGGTAAACAGATTTATCTTGCAGATTCCAAGATACACATTTTTAGGCCACACGGACTATAAAATTACGTGCATTCACATAAACATTGTTTTACCTCAACGTGTTCTTTGTCGTAGTTATTTCATATCATACTCAATGATTTTTTTATGTAATGGAAGTGGCAAACAATCATGCAGATCACATTGATATAAATGATGACTGCAGCCTATAGACATTAACACAAAGACCAAGGTCAAAATGCAGATGCGTTACCACTCCTGAGGCCTAAGGTGTTATGCCTCTGTGCCGGAAATTACAGGGCCGTACATACAACCTGACCGGAACACGATAGTGCTGAACACTACCATTTAGCGGCAAGTAAATTAGGTAATGCGGTAGTGCCTACGCCCGCGAGCTCCGTCACTGGAGCTCACCACCAGTGAAATGATCGTCATTGTTTGTATGATCTTTCTTTTGTCAGAACGGGGGACGGTATCCAATTTGAAACTCAAACCTTTGGTAGGCTTACCTACGTGCAAATCTAACAAAGGTCCGAATCCCTTTCGAAAATGTTGATACACTACGCATTCGGCGGAACCTTTCTCTGACTGCATTAATAGTTAATACAGACACACAGGCCCCGCAGAATACATGGGACTATTGTATAGAGAATTGAGCTATGCTGGTGAACAAGGGGGCTAGCTGGGTGTGCCTATGGAGTGAGATCCGGCTTCTACCTATACTTGAGGTAGACACATTGTCTATTTTAACTGTGATTTTAAAGGGGTATGCAGTGGCCTTTATAGTATTATATAGGTACGCGGAAAGATAAGATTGCGAACCTCTAGTTTAAATCATCAAGCGATAGAATAAGTACCTATATAATAAAATAAAGCATGGTTCTAATTAGTTAGGTACTAAGAGTTACCAATCAGGGAGTGTACCGTTTTCGTACAATAACTTGTGTATTTAGACCGCCAGTTTTTATTAAGATAACTCTAGGCGGCACTGTTTACCTACTTATCATCATTATGAAGAGCAAGATTATAATATGCCATTTTAAATAACATAAAAAGAACCAATTTGTAGCAACCGCCCTCGATCGAAAAATAATCACAAGCGAAAATATCATAAAATCTTCGTCATCAGAAGCTTATTAGGGCCGTAATCCTTCACTTGCTCCGACATTATCGATTATCGATCCCTGTGGCAAACTCTTTTGAAGGCTGCCTGTCCATTGACGCGGTGCGAGGCGGGGGAGCGAGCGAGCAAATATAAACCAATAGGATTGCATAAAATCTCCGCTTAGCTCCAGTGGACATGGATTTGCGAGCTGGTTTTAAAATGATACTTTTTTTGAACGGCGCGTGCGGTGCCAGGTGGCTGTACAAGACGGATGTGCGATGCGGCGGAGCGAGCTGGCCCATGGCGGAGTGGGCTGAACGTACAACTGAACTCATCGTCCACCGTGCCGCCCTCGCTATGGCTCGTCGTGTAAACTCACACTGTCCGCGAGTCGCTTCGCGTCAATGGACAAACAAAGTCCGCCCCGCCATACTCTGTCGCTCATCTCCGCCGCCTCGCTCTGCGTCTATGGATAGGCAGCCTTAAAGGTGAAAACAGACTCATCGGTGACGCGGTTGTCTTGGCTCACTTCATCCCTTTCATGTCGGTTCTGTTGCGATGTGCGGAAACTGAGGACTAATTGCAAAATACCGCCCGAGGATTGATCGATTTTTATAACGTAGACAGATTTTTTGTTGGTATTTTACTGATTCGCCTTGACTAATTTAAAATATCATGATTGTGTAATATGGCTAGCAAAGTTAGGTCAAATTTTTATATTATTTTTCGCAATAATACATGCTACTGAAATATACCTATGAAGTATTCTTTGGGTCTAATAGTTTTTTTTTATGTTATGATATGGCAAACAAGTATGAAATTCACATTAATACACATCTTAATAAAAACTAAAGATTTTAATGCATTGTTTCGACTGAGCCTTAAGTTGATATTGCTTCTTTGTGCCGAAAATTACAGCCGTTCCCGAGATTAGCCCCAACAAACAGACAGACAGAAAAAAATTGTAAAAAAAAATGTTTTGGCATATGTACCGTGTATACATACATAAATTGCATTTAGTAAAAAGCGGCTATTTTTGTATTACAAACATACACTCCAATTTTATTTATTTGTATAGATAGAACTCCTAGTATAGACTACCTTTTTAATTTTATGAAACTTAGCATTTAGGTACTGATTTAGAATCTATACTTATAATCTATAATACGCCTTATGTACATCAATTTGTGCACAAAAGAATAAATAAATAAATATAAATAATATAAAAATAAGTCGGGTTTTCCTTCCTGACGCTATAACTCCAGAAAGCACGAACCGATTTCCACGGTTTTGCATTCGTTGGAAAGGTTTCGGGCTCCGTGAGGTTTATAGCAAAGAAAATTCAGGATTATAAAACGACATCCAAGCGGGCGAAGCCGCGGGCAACAGCTAGTAAATCTATAGAAGTGTAAATTCTGTACAATAAAAATATTGCAAAAATAAATACCAGGGGATGTTACCTGGTATTTATTTTTGCAATATTTTTAATGTACAGAATTTACACTTCTATAGATTGATCTACTAGATCGATACCGAACACAAATATGTGATTAGAAAAAAATTTGTCTGTCTGTCTGTCTGTCTGTCTGTTTGTTCAAGCATCACATAAAAACTACCGGTCCGATTACAATGAAACTTGGTATGATTATACTTTAACCTTTGGCGCACAACACTGGGTACTTTTTAACCCGGAAAAATGTCTGGTTGTCTGTGTGTTTGTGCACGCTAATATGAGAAACGACTTATTCGATTTGCGGTTTACACTAATATATTGTGGTAAGTTTCACTTAACATTTAGTGTTTGTTTCATGTGAATCAGTTCAGAAATAAAAAAGTTATGTTAATTTAAAGAATCGTATCGAATATTTTTAAGCTATTCTGTATCTTAGTTCTATCTTTTAGGGAGTTTCGTACCTAATAGGTAAAAACGAACCCTACGGATAACTAATCCTCCGCTGTCTGTCTGTCTGTCTGTCTGTCCGTCCGTCCGTCTGTCTGTCACCAGGCTGTATCTTATAAATAGTGATAGCTAAAAAGCTAACATTTTCACAAATTATGTATTTCTGTTACCGCTATAATGTAGACGCTTAAAATGTAGGTCTTATGTTGTATTGCAGCTTCCATAATAAATCTATATACATACAAATAAATAAAATTGGAGTGTCTGCTTGTAATATTAAAATAATCGCTTTTTACTAAACGCATATGTATGTATACGCGGTACATATACCAAAACAATTTTTTTTACAATTTTTGTCTGTCTGTCTGTCTGTTTGGCGGGGCTAATCTTGGGGACGCCTTGACCGAATTGCTGATGTGATAAGGAGTAACTTAGGCTACTTTTATCTTCATACATCCATACATACCTACATACAAATAAGTAGAATTGGAGTGTATCTGACTTTGACGGGACTTCCACGGGCAGGTAGCTGATGTAACAAGGAGGAACTTAGGCTACTTTTATCTCCATACATCCATACATACACACATATTTATTTATTTATTTAATCTTTTTTGCCACAAAATACATAATATTTGAGCAAATGGCGGACTTAACGCTAAAAGCGCTCTCTACCAGTCAACCATTGGTAGTGTAGAAAGATTGGTTGGCGGCATTAATGAATAATTAGAAAAAATAAAAAAATGACTTAATACATACACTCAACAGTACGTACATATTATAATGAAATATACTTAAATACATATCTAGATAATATTCTGAATTTTATAAATATAAATATAATACTAAAATTATGAAATTATAGTACATAAATATATAGTTAAAGATATATACATATGCTTATAATAGATGATGATTTTGCTGATACTTACTATTTTTGAAAGTATGCTTTGACTCTTTTTTTGAAAGCAGCCTTTGAAGTGAGTCGACGTATATCCTCCGGAAGAGCATTCCACAAACGTACTACTTGAATGCCAAATGAGCTGGATATAAAGCCGGAACGATGAAGAGGGATGGACAGGATGTTAGAATCACTAGAGCGTAATTGTAGTGAGTGTGAAGATGAAAGATGTTGAAATTTACACTTTAAATAAGAAGGAGTACAAGGATCTGAAAGAATAGAAAAGAGTTGAGAAAGAAGCCGTGTTTGTCTTCGTTGTCGAACTGGGAGCCAATTTAGTTTTGATCGAAATAAAGAGACATGATCAAACTTACGAAGACAAAAGATGAAGCGGATTGCATTATTTATTAATCTATCAAGTTTGTCTAGAAAGGTCTCATTCAGATCCAAATAACACACATCAGCATAATCAATAATGGGGAAAATGAGGGCCTGAACAAGACGAATCTTAGTATCAATGGGCAGAAAATTTCTAAGTCGGTTCAGAGAATGTAATGCGGCATAAACGGCTCGACTTACCTCGCTGATCTGTACTCTCCAACTTAGCGTTGAATCAATATGTAAACCCAAATCTTTAACAGCTGTAGAAAGTAAAATTATTTGGTTTTCAAACAGGACAGGCGCGATGGTACTATAATTTAATTTCCCTAGTTGGCGTGAACTACCAACTATAATGGCTTGGCACTTATTAGGATTAACTTGGATGCCATATTTGTGTGACCAAGAACTAATTTTATGAAGGTTACTGTTAATCCTATGAACAGCACTATCAATATTTACTACACTCGATTGACAATATAGTTGCAAGTCATCAGCATAGAAATGGTAAGAGCAGTCCAAAATAGTCGAAAGAATGTTAATGAACAACGAAAATAATAAGGGTGACAGAATACCGCCCTGGGGAACACCCGCACTTAGATAACACCAATTAGAAAACACCCCATTGGCCCTAACCGCTTGCTGTCTATCTTTAAGGTAAGAGGAAAACCATTCAACCACTACAGGGACAAAATTAAAGTGTTTCAAAATAGCAAGGAGGATATCATGGTCTACCATATTAAATGCGTTTGAGAAATCTATAAGTACCAAAATAGTGACCATTTTATCCTCCATGCCAGTCCTAATATCCTCTGTAACCTTAAGAAGTGCAGTGGTGGTACTGTGCCCAGGTCGAAAACCGGATTGAAACGAAGATATTAAATTGTTTGCATGCACGTAAGATGACACCTGTTTATGGACAACAGCTTCGAGGGTTTTTGAGAGAAACGGTAGTATTGAAATAGGCCTATACTCCTTTAATTCGCGGGGGTTATTAACTTTTGGAAGTGGGAACACAAAAGCTTTTTGCCACATCAAAGGGAAGACCCCCGACTCTAAAGAATAATTAATGATATGAGTTAAAGGGCGAACAATGAACTGGAGTATAGGCATAATCATCATTCGACTTATGTCATCACTGCCTATCGCATTGGATTTTATGGAGTTAATAATTTTTAGGGTGTCCTCTACATCGATTTTAGAAAATTTAAAAGAGTCAGTGTAAGTTTGAGTAAAGAGAGAAATATCCGACAGAGTACTTATTTTTATAGAAGAGTTAAGGGGAAAGACATGAGAAAAATAAGAATTTAAAGTATTGGGAGAAAAAAGGTTAGTGTCCACGGGCTTGGCAGCTTTGCCGAAACCTAGAGAGTTCAGAAATTTCCATATTTCTGTTGTAGAGGAATCTGCAACTTTATCAAAAAAGTATCGACGTTTGGCTGCTCTTACCATTTGGTTACACCGGTTTCTAGCAGCCTTATACAAACACCAGTTATCATCGCACCTGTCACGCTTAAAGACCCGGAAAGTTCTATCTCGACGCCTCATCGCCATGCGAACACCCGCTGTTATCCAGGATGCAGGCGGCCGCTTCAACCTGACTGCCCTCACCGGTGCATGTGCGTCGTACAGTTTCAGAACATGAGAATTGAAGTGTGAAAGTTTTTCATCAACCGACAACGCATCATAAACCGGTAAGAAGTCCAAGCGAGCAGCATCAGCTCTTAAGCAGTCGTAATTAATACTGCTAAAATTCCGCAGCCAGACTATTTCTGGCTTAGGTTTAGGTAATTTAAGTTTATACGCCAAATAAACAAGATCATGAAGAGAAAAACCAGGGGCCGGTATTTGACCGTGTTTGATTACGCGATTAAGAGAAGACGTAACAATCAAGTCAAGCAAAGTGTCAGAAGTGTTGAGATTATGATGAGTTGGACCAGAAGGCAGAATTGAAAGATTGACTGACTCGAATATGTTTCGAAGCCTGGAGGATTGTGGTGTAACATTTAAAAGATTCACATTGAAATCACCCATGACGATGTGATGTGTGTAATCTGCACAGTAAGAATCCAACACCAGCTCAAGATCTGCATAAAAATCGGTGCCAGGAGGACAGTACACCACGCCAAGTAGAACCTTAACGTGATGCACTTGGATTTCTAGAAACAGATATTCCGCCGAAGCGTTGTACAAAGAAGGTGAAGAGGAGAGAATAGTGTGTGGAATGCTACTTCGAAGATATATGGCAACCCCGCCTCCACCCTTCCCGGTTCTGTCATTCCTCAGCAAGACAAACCCTGGGAGACCAAAAGACGTACTTGAGAGAGATGGCTTGAACCAGCTCTCAGAAATTAAAACAGCGTCTATTTTAGAATGAGAAGAAAAGGTTTCTAGGAAATCGTTATAGTGAGAGGGTATACTCTGCGCATTAATGTGACATACATTAAATGAATTTTTCACATTTCCTAGGGTGTTGTTCAATAAATTACCTACAGTTTCAAAATCCTGAAAAGAGTCATCACTAGATGAATTAAAGGTACAAGCAGAATAATATGAATCATCATCAGACATAATAAATAGGTAATATTACATAAACATAAAATTAAAATAAATAAATAATATAATACTATAATACTAAAAATATATAATTATATTAATGTGATAAAATAAGATAAAGTACAGTGTTATAAATATAACTTAAAAAAAAAAAAAAAATAGTAAAATATCAGATTGAGCCAGTCCTGCTGGTTGATCACTGGGAGAAAGCGTTAAACTTTACAGTTACATTTACCTACATACCTACATACAAATAAGAAGAATTGGAGTGTCTTCGACTTTGACGGGACTTTCACTGGCAGATAGCTGATGTGATAAGGAGTAACTTAGGCTACTTTTATCTCCATACAACCATACATACATACATACCTACGTACAAATAAACAGAATTTGAGTGTCCGATTTTGACGGGACTTTCACTGGCAGATGGCTGATATAATAAGGAGTAACTTGAGCTACTTTTATCTTCATACAACCATACATACATACATAACTACATACAAATACATAGAATTTGAGTGTCTCCGATTTTTACAGGACTTTCACTGGCAGATAGCTGATGTAATTAGGAGTAACTTACGCTACTTTTATACTAGCTGCGCCCACGACTTCGTCCGGGTAGATACTGAACAATCATACTTTTTCTCACGTAGACGAAGTCGCGGGCACAGCTAGCTTATAATATTCATAGCTTTTTAATTTTAACGTCAAACGTAATCCTGTGTCATGAAGTTATGATAAGTCCATGAATGCCGCGGACATCAAAGAGGATGTGAACGCTAGTCAAGAGTACTTTTTAAACGAAGTCTCGCAGAGCTATGATTTTTATGGCAAACCGATTTATACCGACGTATCTCAAGGGAGTGATACACTCTGTGAAACGCAATAGGGACAAAGACTAGTTCTTACATGGTAGAGCTCCAGTAAAGGAGCTCGCGGGCGTACGCACCACCGCAGTACCTAGTATACTTGCCGCTAAATGGTAGTGTTCAACACTATCGTGTTCCAGTCTGGTGGTTATGTACGGCCCTGTAATTTCCGGCACAGAGGCATAACACCTTAGGGCTCAGGAGTGGTAACGCATCTGCATTTTGACCTTGGTCTTTGTGTGGGCGTCTATAGGCTGCAGTCATCACTTAACATCAATGTGAATTGCATGCTTATTTGCCACTTCCATTACATAAAAAAAGGAACATAACAAAGAAAAGAAGCATAATACCTATATAAATATATTCCAATTGACGGAGTTGACAATATTCAGGTGGCTTAAAGAGTTAAACGCGAAGGCTTTTTCGCTCGCCGAAAACGTGGAAAGAAAATTATATTATCAACATCAACAAACTAAAAAAAAATAGATATTGATTAGCATCTTAATTGGATATACCAAAACAACTACAGTGCTCAACAATAAATATTGCACATCGAGCGTAGGATGGGAGACTTCAGCTTATTTCGGGTCTGTAGAGCGTTATCTCTTTCGCTCCGTAACTATTTGACGTTTGTCGACCATTTTGATCAAGTTTTGACCAATACCGGACTATCATTGCTTACAGTAGACAGTGTGCAACAGAGATAACGCTCTACGAAGTCGAAACGAGCCGATCGTCTCTTTCGCAGGCTTGATGTGCAATATTAATTGTTGAGAACTGTACTGTGAATTTCAGATATTTTGCGATAGCCAGTTTAACCTCTAAATAGGTGTTGATATTTAACATATTTTTAGAATATATTGACTGTGTGTCAATATTTGATAGCCCAATCGTTGCTCAGCAATCTCAGTTTATACATTAAAGTAGAAGCCTATAATTGCAGCCTTTCTCCACCTTTTCTCGTAAGAGTCACATCTCGTACGAGAAAAGGTGGAGACTAATGTATAATAAGTATTTTTTTAGAAGAGAGACTGTATAATGATGATTAAGAAAATTTTAATACAAATAATTAATAAGTTTTTCCAATCATTTTAATATTTAAACGGTAAACCACCGCGTCATTAACTGAAAATCAAAACCACGATTGAAAATTGCCAACAATTACAAAAGGCCATCCACGGAAGATCAATACAGTGATTGTATTGTTCTGCCATATTCAATTAGTGTGACCGACCGCGACCGCTCCGGGCGGTATCTGACCGCATCTGCTACCGTCCTACTACATTCACTCTGCATACATTACCTACATGAATACCTACATTGCGCTTGATAATATGTAGATAAATTTCATGGTAAGCCTGTAAGTTCTTATATGCGATTTCAGTCCGTATAATAATATGTTATTTCCAAGTACACCGGTCTATTTAATTGTTGCACATTGAAATATTTCTCAAAGACAGATGAACTCGGTCGAAGACAGAACTACGGGGTTTAAAATTTGCCAACAATTACAAAAGGCCATCCACGGGTGATCAATACAGTGATTGTATTGTTCTGCCATAATATTCAATTAGTCAGGCCGACCCCGACCGCTCTGGGCGCTATCTGACCGCACCTGCTACTGCCCTACCGTCCTACTGCGTACACTCTGCATACATTACATTAACACATGGTGCGAATTTAGATTCAAAATAATCAATCCAGCTGCTTTACAAATAAGCTACCTCACAAATTTCAAAAGAAATCACTCGCATGTGTTATTACGAAATACCATCAAGTCATTTGTTAGAAACCAAAACCACGATTCAACATTTCCAACAATTACAAATAACTACCCGCGGGAAATTAATACAGTAATTGTTTTGTTCTGCCATATTCAATTAGTGAGGCAAACCACGACCGCTGCGGGCGCTGTCTGACCGCACCTGCTACCATCCTGCTACTCTCTGTATACATTACATAAATACAATGCGTATATGTAGAGAACGTGTCGATCTGTATTTGCGCTTTCGAAGTAAAAGCCACCTTATAGTTCTGAATATATCGTAAGCTATTTAAGAGCCAAAGATTATCTATATACATAAAAATCAATTGCTGTTCGTAAGTCTCGCTAAAACTCGAGAACGGCCGGACCGATTTGGCTAATTTTGGTTTAAAAGGTAAGAAAATATGAAGAAATTGAAGGGAAATAGTAAAAACCACAATTTTATTTTTCCATCCAAATAGTCCGTATCTATCAAACCTTTGACACATTATTTCATTCTGAGGCAATACGAAGTTTGCCGGGTCAGCTAGTGTAAAATAAAAAAAAACATGCAAAGAAATATTAAGCCTTTCACGAGTTTCCTTGCGCGCTCGCCATTTATCCTCAGCTGATCCGGATACGCCCCCAATACTTCGGGGACAGATAGGCCCGGGGAAAGAGGGCCTCGGGCCCCTTACCGCCCCATGAATCGGGTCATACAGATAGCACTATCGTATTCCGGTTATATGGTAATGTATGACCTTGTAACTACTGTCGCAACGGCAAAGCAACTTAGGCCTCAAGGGTGGTAGTTGCAACGCATATGTACTATGACAATCGGCTTTTGTGTAGATGTCTATAGACTGCAGTATTCACTTTCCATCAGTATAAACTGCATGTTCGTTTGGCACCATTATTTCATAAAAAGGGATTTTTGTATGTAATGAAGGTGACAAACAAGCATGCAGTTCACATTGACATTCTACTGGTGGTAGAGCTCCAGTGACGAAGCTCGCGGGCGTGGGCACCACGGCATTACCTAATTTACTTGCCGTTAGATGGTAGTGTTCAGCACTATCGTGTTCCGGTCAGGTGGTAATGTACGGCCCTGTAATTTCCGGCACAGAGGCATAACACCTTAGGCCTCAGGAGTGCAGGAGTGGTAACGCATCTGCATTTTGACCTTAGTCTTCGTGTGAGTGTCTATAGGCTGCAGCCATCACTTAACATCAATGTGAACTGTATGCTAGTATGCCACTTACATTACATAAAAAAATGACGTTAAGTCAAAGAATATGTAATAATACTATGTAAAGAATGGACACTTCGACGTCCCGCCCGATTTGCCCGCATTACTCAACCCCTTCCCCTCTTATGGTCGACGGTTGGTGTTTTGTACGTGCTACGTACACAGGTGCGCGTGTAAATACACGTCACTGATTGATGTCTGTGTAATAGAAACCAAATTAAGCGTTTGTATGGAATGTTGGCGGCGTGTCCGCGGTGTGGTTAAGTGACAAGTGAAGCCTATAGACACCCACACAAAGACCAGAAGTCAAAATGCAAATGAGTTGCCACCCCTGAGACTTTCGTTGTTTTGTCTGTATCATAGTTACTACCCCATTAGGTTATTAAGATACGACAGTCGACATTTAAGAAAAAATTATAAGTCGTTCAAAACGCTGTAATATATTATTGTTTTCCACAACAAGTCCTGTATAATGATGACCTTACATCAAAGACGAGGTAGCGAATAGAAAAACCAATTCCAATAAAAGGTGTAGGTAAAAGTTCCATTTCTATTAGGGGAAGTAATACGGAAAACCGATGCCTGTTCGCCCACAAAGAATCAACAACCGCGAATAATCCATTACGGGCAACGATCGAGTCTGATACTGTTAATTAACTTGCTAATCGTTCTGTTTGTCTGTCTTATTAACTGTTTACGTGTATCGTACACTTCTAAGTGGACATTTTACTTTTGATTAAGTTCATAAATATTGCACACTTACTAAAGGTTCTATGTGTATATTTTTTGTAAAAACATCGGCTTCTAGAAATAATGATTATGTAATACAAAGTTATTGCTAGATAACGTACTGGATTGATTATAGTCAATCCGCTAATGTTTATTGGCATAAATATTTACCTACTCGTATATCCTTACCCCCTTATTCATGAACGTACATTAGATACGTTTTAGCTATAGAATGCTTTGTCTTTGTCAGTTGCATTGTCAAATGTGCAGGATAGAAAAGGACAAAGAAGAGATTAGCAACACTTTAGCTAAAATACGTTTATGAATAAGGGGGTTTGTATCCACATTGTTTCACTTAAACTGAAAATTAATTATATTAGTGACGGGAGGACCAGATAACGGGCTGTAATTATTTAGGAATTTACTATCCCCTGATATAAATAATATTTATTGTTTGTTTAATAATACAATTACTAGTAATGAATACTGACATGGCGTGCACGATTGAATTCATACGAGTACATTAATTAAGTCAAATATGATATGTTCTTAGGTTTTCGCGAGCTACACTCATTGAAATAAAACTATTTTTACGGATTTATCTCGCGCATATTAAACTAAAATGATTTAAAAAAATATTTTAGTTTAATATACGCGAGATAAATCCGTAAAAATAGTTTTATTTCAATAAGTCAAATATATTTCATTAATCGGTATTCATTGCAACTTAACTAGAGAGAAATAAAACTTAAATATAATTTAAATTGAAGATTAAAACTTTATATTATTAATTTCCGGCACAGAGGCATAACACCTTAGGCGTCAGGAATGGTAACGCATCTGCATTTTGACCTTTGTCTTTGTGTGGGTAGCTATAAGCTGCAGTCATCACTTAACATCAATGTGAACTGTATGCTTGTTTGCCATTTCTATTACATAAAAAAAAATTAGATATCTACTTACTTATTACCTCAATCTTCACAAGACAAGAGGTCTCGTGAAGATGGCCATCCATTTTTAGATTATTTTTATGTAATACTAGCTGTGCCCGCAACTTCGTTCGCATGAATTTAATTTATGGTTGATGGACGAAGTCGTGGGCGCAGCCAGTATAAAAGTAACGCCTTATTACATAAGCTATCGGTCGAGCCGATCCCGAGATTAACGGGAACAAACAGACAGAGAGACAGACAAAAATTGTAAAAAATGTTGTTTTAGTATATGTACCGTGTAGTCGTAAAAAGCGGTTATTTTTATATTACAAACATACACTCCAATTTTATTTATTTGTATAGATTGTAACAAGTTAGTGACCCGATAAGGTATGGGTGTTTCATCACTCCAGCCGAGTGACGTCCACTACAGGAGAGCCTTCCCCAAAGACGCTCACAGCAATGTTGTGAGTCGTTAGAGGAGAATATGTCATAATCGCCACGCTTAGCAGGCGGATGGCGATGGGTTAAACACCCAAGCAAGGCAAATCTTAAAGAAATAAACAAGAGGAACATTATAACTGTAATATATACCTACTCCTGGAACTTGCTGTTAAATGCTTGCGCTCGGGACTACTTTATTTCGGTCAGGTGTTAACGGCTAATTTTTGCCACTGTGCCATAACAAAGCCTAAGAAAGCTTCAGAAGTGACAATGCATTGAAATCTCTTCTTTTAACTTAATGTTTATAGATTACAGTATCCACTTAACTTATGTCACACCGCGGACAATCCGCCAAAATTCCATACAAACGCTTAATTCGGTCTATTTTACACAGACATCAATCAGTAACGTGTATTTACACGTGCACCTGTGTGCGTAGCATGTACAAAACACCAACCGTCGCCCATAAGAGGGGAGGAGGTTGGGTGATGCGGGGAAATCTGGCGGGACGTCGAAGTGTCCATTCTATATGTGGTATTATTACATATTCTCTGCTTATGTGAAGTTTAAACATGTGTGCCATTTTATAACATAAAAAATAACTTATTCTGTTCGTCCAGGCTTCACCCACCAATAGCTTCAACTGTCCGGGTGGTGTCGGTTGGCGGTTCGACTCCCGGCGCCGGCGCAAGGCTACTACAACTAGCGCCCTCTGGACAACATTTAGTCCTCGCGCCTTCCGCTGGGGACCCTCAACTGTGGCATGTCATGTCTAACTCCAGAGTCCATATGTTCAAAGGTGAGATCTTGAGAAAATTTTTACTTAAGTAGGTACGGCTGTATTTTCTGAAGACATAGGCAGAAGTAACTACTTGTTGTCCCAAGTGCAAGCTTATTACATTTAACCAATGCAACAATCCCTATATTACTCGCACATCCGGGTATTGAATTGGGATATTGACACATGAGTACCCACTATAACTACACGCCTCAGAGGGGAAATCGTTTCAGAATTTGCACGTTCTGGGTATAAAACCAACGCGAAAAATGCACTGTTCAGCATTGCCACGTGTGCAGTCGGTGCGGGTGGAACACAGATTATCAGAATCTGTGGGATTCAACTTCTTTCTTCGGCGGGTCGTGTGGTGTAGGAAGAGAGACGGTGTAATTCTCAAATCTTGATTTTATACTTACCATGACTTATTTTGACAATAGAACTCTTTGATTTACTCTTTTTTAAATATCGGACTAAAGAGTTATGGGTAAGACTAATAGTACTCGTATATTATACCGAGAAGAAAAAAATATCACTGGAACGCGCGCCTTGCCAAGTAGTGGGCAGCCTTTTTAACTGACTTCAAATAAAAGGAGGAGGTTCTCAAGTCAACTGCATTTTTTTATATACATACCTAAACATCCAATAGGTATTATATATCCAAATAATGAAAAAATGCCAGTAATGATACACCTACATTGCATTCGTGCGAAGGCGGTGTAGATCGCTAATATTTATAAAATAATAAAATAAAAGTTAACGACATCGGATCCCAAGCTCGGTTTCAGTTTGTATTCTTTAAGGACGAGCCCTTATCCCTAGTTAGCTGAGTCAACAAAATATTTGCCGAAATAGTGTGACGCTTGGACGCTATAATAAGATGTGCTGAACTAAACAATAGGATAACGAAACACGATAGTTATGGGTATATATGAATCAGCAACACGCCTATAAGGACGAATCTTGGATCATTTAGATAAATGCTAATAGTAAACATTACAGTATCAAAACACAAATTACAACATCGGACCCCCAGTTTTCATTAGTTAGCCAGTTTGAGTTTATATTCCTCGAGGCCGAGCCGTCGTCCCTAGTTAGCTGAGTCAACATAATATTTGCCGAAAAAGGGTTAAGCCCGGCGTGCGACGCTTCGCTGATAAATCTGTGCTGAACTAAGAAAATCCAAAATGCATAAGAAAAATAATAATTTCGTAGAATATTCTCTATTTTTTTTTTTTAATTTATTTAGGACAACAAACAATTACACTCTTAAAGTAACAAGGACAATTACTCGGTACATAATTTTACAAGGAGCGTAATCAACCCCGTTGTCCACAAATTAACTATTAGGACATTTTAGGGTAGCGGTGTAAAAATACAAAATCATTTTTTTGAACAAAAAAAATGAAAAAAAATTGTTATCCACTTTTTTAATTCAATTAGCATATATTTTGCAAGCAACATTACACATGGGATTACCAAGCTCCGGGATTAAAATGCAAATTATGCAAAGAAAAATCCCAAAATCATGAACACTTTGGTCAGGAGAGTATACGGAATCTTAGGCGTAGCGATAGTGGCCTATTTAAAGTACATCTGCGAGGCAGGTATTACGACAACAATAAAATGAAGAGACACCGACAATTACAGGTAAGTAGACAGAAACAAGAATCGACAACACACCATTAGTAGGACGAATATCGGATCAGCAGGTCATACAAGGCTATGAGTAAACATCCCCACTGGTGGTAAAGCTCCAGTGACGGAGCTCGCGGGCATAGGCACCACCGTATTACCTAATATACTTGGCGCTAAATGGTAGCGTTCAGCACTATCGTGTTCCGGTCAGGTGGTAATGTACGGCTCTGTAATTTACGCATCTGCATTTTGACCTCTTGCCATTATGTGTGTGGCCACTCTGGTGTCTATAGGCTGCAGTCATCACTTAACATCAATGTAAACTGCATGCTTGTTTGCCACGATTATGGCATAAAAAAAAACTATGGAACTCTAATCTTCACACCTCCAGTTTTGATCACAAAGCCAGTTTCAGTTAGTATTCCTCGAGGTCGAGCCGTCGTCCCTAGTTACATGAGTCAACAAAATATTTGTCGAAATGGGGTTAAGGGCGGCCACACAAAACTGCGTTGCGACGCCGCATCGCAGGCAATGCATATGTGCGAGTTCGCAGATATTTGCGATGCAATGCGAATTCGCAGTTATGTGTGGGAGCTTTATTGCGTCGATGCGATTTTGTCCGACATGTTGAAAGTATGAAAAACGTAACTTCACGCCTGTAATCCCCGAAGGGGTAGGCAGAGGTAAATGCATGCATTCAAGCATACATGCAAACACCCACGACTCGCCGGTTACGTTTTGGCCCATGTAACAGGCGAACCTGTTGCCATCTCCGGGCACATTACCAAACTCCGGGGTACTGGGAAACTTCCAGAAAATGGAAAAATCCCAATAGAACCAGAGATAAAGGATTTTGGCACGAGAGGTTTGTCAGAACCGGGATGTCTGGCGCTCTACACTCTCTGCCTACCCCGTTAGGGACCCGGCGTGAAGATACATACATACATACATAAAGGATTTTAAACCATTATCTCTGATAGTCCCCGACCCGGGAATCGAACCCAGGACCCCCAGCTTAGTAGTAGTGGCCAGCTACCACTACACTACTGAGGCAGTTAATGATATTGAAAGTATGGCTATCTGAATCGCATCGCAGCAATTCGCATCGCAAGTTTCTGCGATGCGGCAACGCATTTTACATCTAATTAGCTAGTTATCGTTTTGTAGTAGGTACTATGTGCCTTTTAACATAATCTGATATTCCCAAGCTCCAAGTATGGCCTTCTTTTAAAAAAGTCAGCAACACTTCTAATCAGTAATTTACCATTGACATGACCAAAAGTTACGTTATTTCAAGAAAAAATGGCATTACTCTTAAAAAATATACATATCATTAAATAATATTATGTCAAAAAAACATGGACTCCCCAGATGTCGTTAGTTAGCCGGTTTTTGTTTGCAATCCTCAAGGTCGAACTTTCGTCCCTAGTTAGTTGAGTCAACAAAATATTCACCGAAAAAGGGTTAAGCCCGGCTCGCGACGCTTAGCCGCGATGACACGTACTTCTGAGTACTGCTGAGCTACACAAAACTAACAATACGCAAGAAAAATAATTAGACGTCGGGCACATAATCGTGACCCTAAAGAACTACTGTAAATCTTCCACAGTGGAAAAATACAAACATGACCTAATTACCGATCTCCTGGGAATGGATCTGAGATCTCGAGCGTAGTACTTGTGGTAAGTACGAGGCTCCCCTTGAGGCAATCATTAGCATTAAGTACCTCTTTTATTGGAAACTCATTTAGAAGCAAAGGGACTCCGATAATAGTAAAAATACATTAAACCGTAACACAAATTACAACATCGCACCCTTAGTTTTCATTAGCCAGTTTCAGTTTGCATTCCTCAAGGTCGAGCTTTCATACCTAGTGACGCCCCGTTTACACGGATCCGACAAACGGATCTTAAAACCGGATACTCGTGTGAACTCTAGCATTGAAATACTGTTGCCACTGATCCGGATCCGACAAAAAAACTGACAGAGTAAGATGCGACTCCGTGTGAACGGAGCATTAGCTGAGTCAACAAAAGGAGATGTTGCAAGAATGTATGGGATCTCCGGCCATGTATTGTATACAATATCATTAACAGGCAAAATCAATATAAAAACGTTTTTTTACTGCATATTTTCACTTATTTAGCTTTGTTTGCAGTTACAAAACATTATTTGCAGTTAGAATTGCAACTCAAAACCAACATGGCGAATATGGCGGGCGATGTCATTTTGACATTTTCATTTTTTATTTTGTTTTTTTGATTTTATAGTACTTGGAGAAAAAGTAATATTTTTTAAATACTATTGAAATCGGTCGGCTGTATCGCCGCCACGTTGAACATGGTTGAAAATGATAAAATCGTTTGAATTAAATGTGGTGGTAACTCTAAAATATATTCTTGATTAAATTAATTGTATTTTTTTAGGATTCTTCTGTAATTTACCCATTTTTTGAGGACATGTACGAACCAGGGCCGAGCTCGCAACATCTCCTTTGTCGAAAATGGGTAAGTTAAGCCAGGCCTGCGTTTGGACACGATAATAAGTTGCTGAGATAAACAAATTTAGAATCCTATATTTGTATAAAACCAGTGCGCTATCGGTTGTAAGCCGATGAACGTTGTTGGAATTCGGATTAGTTTATTGGCTCACGATTCAACAATTATTTGAATACGAGTATTTTTTTTTAGGAAATTGCATTAAAGGTACATTGTAACAAGAATCATCACAATTGATTGTGATTCTACTATATAATATGTATGATGGTTGATGGCGTCGGGATATGATATAGAGCAACACGGGCCACCAGCCGCGGCGGACCGGAGGGGAGTAGCCATGCAGCCTATTGTTCTTCTGTTAAAGTACGAGCACAAGTGATCCTAAGCCTGTCGCCGAGATGTTAAATGTGTGCGTATAATTGTCTATGTATTTTGTTAAAGTCAAGGTGTGAGTTCGATAGTAATAGACAATTTTTGTCGTGTTTGTGTGTGTGTGTGTCAGACAAAAAGAAAATGATACTGTTCCATACATTTCTGGGCCCAGGTGTTAGCACAAAATTATGTCATTTTCAAATGACTATAAAATAAATCATTTGAAATTCGAGCATTTTTTGAATTGCCAGTAATTGAAGTATACATATATGATCAAGTAAAAGTTAGGTAAGATTGCTAATTGTTAACTATGTTACAAAATGTAGGTACTGTGTAATGGGTTAACCAGTAACGTTTTTGCAGACCCAAAATTATCCGTCTCCTTTCTCCCCGCAAAAGAAAAAAGACAGTTTTGCATCGGTAATAAACTTCATGGCTACTCCCCTTCAGTCGGCTGGTAGCCCGTGTTGCTCTATGGGACATGACAACCCCACGGGCCATTAGTTAAGGTAAATTTCTCCGCTAGTAGTGTAAATGCAATAACGCGGAATGGGCAACGTCGTCCTACGGTCACACATGCACATGCATGTTACGGAAAATTTGATAAATAATTACTAAATTAGTTAGAGAGTTGACTAAGAAATAATTGTTCTTTGGAACTGCTTAGCATTTCGAATATATTCGGTAAATGAAATCACGAATAAATATAATTTATGTGTAATTATGTACCTACGTTATTCGTACATCCAATTGAGCACATTTCCTCTTTCTTCTCTTCAAACAAATATTTTCATTTATTTATTATAAATACATTTAATGTATCTGTATCAAGTATAACGCTACCGGTTGTTAACCGATTATCGTTATTGGAATTCAAATCAATGGTGTGGCTCACCGTTCCAACAATAATTGGAATACGGGCACGAGAGTGTACGCAATCGTACACACCTGTCACTGTAACGGGAATCATCACAGTTGATTACGGTTCACTGATATATGGGATTTGATGAAATAATTGGAGTGGATGTTACATTTTTATTCAGAAATCGGAGCGAGAAGTATAAAAATTTGTAAATTGTACCTATAGAACTATTGTTACATTAGTTACATATTACAATCATCACATTTATTAGTTACAATTGTATGTTTGTATATTCACGCCAGGATCCTAACGGGGCAGGCAGAGAGTGTGGCGCGATATCCCGGTCCTGACACACCTCCCGTGCCTCATATACCTTCATCATTCTCTTCATACATACTACGAGTATATTGGTGATATTGTCAAAATATCTTTGATATTTGTATTCTAATAATTCTTCTATCGGACTTCTTAGCGTTTTGTTACCAGAGTGAATATGTTCGGTAAATGAAATCGGGACTAAATAGAAGTCATTTATAAATCCAAATGTTTTCATTCAGACCGAAACGCAAATTATACATATTATTACGAACGCTAATGTTGATTATCTATATATAAAAAAATCAATTGCTGTTCGTTAGTCTCGCTAAAACTCGAGAACGGCGGGACCGATTTGGCTAACTTTGGTTTTGGATGATTTTTGGAAGTCCAGGAAAGGTTCAAAAGGTAAGAAAATATGAAGAAATTGAAGGGTAACATTAAAAAACACAATTTCATTTTTCCATACCTACAAATAGTCCCGTATCAAACCTTGAAACACATTATTTAATTGTGAGGCAATACGAAGTTTGCCGTATTTTAATAAAACTGTATCAAGTATTACTACCGGTTGTTAAGCTATTGTAGTTATTGATATTGATATATATAAAGATACACATCCAACATGTAAATACCTATTTTAAATTTCATAAACTTGGGATAAGATACCTTTATACTTATTAAACTCTCAGCAAAATTCATAGTAACAAAATCACTAATATCTTATCATCGTCAGATTCAATATCTGCTAAGGTAAACAATTTACCGAGGCGAGGCGTAAATATACGTAATTAAATTAATCAAGACGACGTTTAATTTACCAACCCTTTGTTCTGGGCTAAACGAAGAGTTTCATGTTAAATATTTTGCACCCCCTTAGACATTTGATACTTAACGGTTAAGTTTCAGGTGTATTTGATTAGATTACGTTGTTATTGTACTCGTAAGTTGACTACAAGTAATAAAATACGTTTAATGAAACATCTGAAGGATCTTATTCAAACATGTTCCATAATTAAATTACTTATATTTTGGTATCGCGAATTCCGAGAACTGTTTTATAATTCTCCGCAGTTATTATTGTTAAAATTGTTGTGAGTTTGTTGAGTTATAATATAGATAATAACTTCTCAGGATACGTAACGAATGATAATAGAACGAATTTAATCTTGAAAAATCTATCTTTTTTTTTTTAATCGACTCCTAATTATAGACGGTGGTGGGACGTGTTAATAGTCCACACCAAGGCGGATTATAAATCCTAAGTATAGTATAATCACCTTCAAAACTTCGGCACCAGATCACCTATCCCTCCGGATCAAACACCCCAATAACTAACGTGCAAGCCACTCACCAAATTGGAGACTGTACCGAGGTACCGCAGATCAGGTTATTGTTCTTGACGACACACGTAGTCAGGTTTGGTGTTCCTTACTTCTCGACGCCGGCGTCTTCTTCGACCATAAATTGATCTCCACCAGCTTATTCGGAGGGTCCGATAACTCCGGAATCAGGTAAACGGGCATAAAATTCAGTGCAAATTCACAGATTTTTAATTAATGTAAAATCGTGTGTTCACATTTGATAAAGTAAGAGAGCAATGAAAAAATCGTTTTTTGTTTATCATAATTCGATAATTTAAAATAAACTTTTTTCTTTTTAAATATTCGGCCAGTCATGGTCGCGCTAATTCTCATTAGGCCAAGTGAAAACTCTTTGGACGCCCGGCAAATCAAATTAGTGCTAGCGATACACATCAGTCATTAAATATCTAATCCAGAGGGGCAAAATAATGAAGTACCAAAATTAAGAGGCTTCACCAGACGGCTCGTCTTGAATAGGCACTAGTTTACTTCATCCGGTAATCGGAGAGCGCAGAGGGGGTGCTATCAGCCTAAATAAATTTAGAGCAACTGCCTATGGGAGACCCTTGCAGAACTAAACTTAGGACGTTGCGTAGGGACACATATGACATATGTGATTAGGGGCGGTGCAACTTTTGCTCCAGTCTAAGTTTTACTGGTGGTAGAGCTCCAGTGACGAAGCTCGCGGGCGTAGGCACCACCGCATTACCTAATATACTTGCCGCTAAATGGTAGTGTTCAGCACTGTCGTGCTCCGGTCTTGTAGTAATGTACGGCCCTGTAATTTCCGGCACAGAGGCACCTGAGGCATAACACCTTAGGCCTCAGGAGTGGTAACGCATCTGCATTTCGACCTTGGTCTTAGTGTAGGTGTCTATAGGCTGCAGTCATCACTTAACATCAATGTGAACTGCATGCTTGTTTGCCACTTCCATTACATATAAAAAAATAATCGGTTGGTGGAAACCGGAACCAACCACGCGGGACTGGAGGCAGGCGCGGCGCGGAACGCAGCGGTGCTTTTTTCGGTTGTGTTGGTATGTTTCTGGAGTATTCTGTGTATACATTGCGGCGATTGCCATCGTGGTCTGTGGTCTCATCGTCCGGGTCTTTCGGACGTGCCTTGGACGTCTACTTTTGGCGCGATCAAATGAATGAATGAATTTAGATCGCGGCCGCTCTGATAAGCGGGTTGGGATGGTGACTCGCGATGCCCAAATATATATTTGACGCTCTTATCATAAACTGCCGGATGGTAGGAAAGTTACCGTTGATAAGGAGATTTTTATTAGGTTTTGACTAAAAAATTTGGTTGAAAAATCTCAAAAAGTGTCAGTTTGTCTGATTTTTTTTTTAGATGGAGTTTCTACAAATCTTCGATTATTTATTTGTTTAACTCATTAAGCATGAACTTATAAAACCATAATTTATAAAAAAAAAATTACCTGTAAAGAAATTTATGTCATTAATTTATCCCAATTTTTTATGACTGACTCACTCCTCAATAACCTAACCCACTTCTTGATGACAATATTAAATTATTAATTTAAATATTAAACAATTAAGTAAAATTTTAATTCGATTAAAAATTAATTTATTTTTACGATTTAATAAATTGTATTATATAGTAGATTATTGATAAAAAAATATATTTTAAAACACTTACTTGACATTTTGTCTAAGGTTATGCAATAATAATAAATAACTATAATAAAAAGGACAAATCCTGAAAATTGTCGTAAATTTTGCAAGTTTGGTCACAGATTAGATAAAACATAGTTCGTGTTTGGTGAAATTTACATTATAGGTACCTTATAAGAACAGATTTGATAAATGATAATATATTTTTTAGAAAAGTAAAACCCGAGCTCTATTTCGCTCTATAGCCAAGTTTTGTGTTATGTTCCAAAGAGGATGTAAAATTTTCGAAAATTTACATAATTATATGTTTTTTTTAACAACAGAGAGTCGGACACTGGAGATCTTTTAAGGGTTCTAATTTTCTCTTTAAGGTGGGGAACTCTATCAATATAACGTATCTGGTAAATCATGGGTCTTTGAACGCACGCAAGGATATACCTAATATACCCCTTCGTTTAAAATAGACGTGAACTTACTTTACTTTAAACCCTTTCCCGTGACCCAGTCATTATTGAGTAAATTTTTCACATAGCTTCTATCATACCATTAGGAAAAAATAGGCGTTCTTATAATATTATCTAGTCACGCGACGCATACATAAAAAATAACATCGGACCATTAATTATGGGCGTCAATATTAAAATGACTCAGCTGAAGCTACAACTGGGAATCATATTAAAATTAAGTGTAGTAATTCTGAGTGGCGATGATAAAAATATTTTTGTATTTCATGAAAATAGTTATGTGGTCAATACTGATACAGAATATTTCACATTTGAATGCACAAGTTTAATCACTATGTACATTTTTTGAGTAAACTAGATAAGAATTTACTGTTATTGTAAAACAAAAATGTTAGATACTATATTATAAATGATACTAAAAATATTGAATAAGCAATGCGTACAGTCAAGTTCTTATTGCTGACAACGATGTCTTCTTAATTAACAGAATTATCATACAAGCTAAGCACGATTTTAAATGATCATAACAAAACTTGGGAATAGAAAAAACGGCTGTACTTCTCAGAGAGACTATATAGTAATATGAAATGCAGGCATCCATGATTCGTCAATTATATTCTTTGAATTAAGAAATAATAGAAAGCTAGCCCACTGACTCGAATGGGGCACATAATCTTCACAGTGTAGCATTTCCAAATTTCTAGATGATATACAGTACCCGATAAGAAATATTCGAATTAATGGAGCTTACGAAAGAGACAATCGGCTAGTTTCGACTTCATAGAGCATTATCTCTGCTGCATACTGCCTTACTAAGCAGTGATAGTACGGTATTGGTCAAAGCTTGATTAAAATGCTTTAATGTCGATAGCAGTCACATAGATAAGGTGCGAAAGAGATAAACTCTCTACACAGCCGAAATAAGCCGAAGTTTCCTTCCTAATGTCGATGTGCAATATTTCTTGTTGTATACTGTACCTAACTCACTCCGGAACCTAAGGCACAGTACAAATACGAACAGTATGGAAACTACGTACAAAACGTTCAAAACGGCACACATACACAAACATGCGCATCGACGCTCGAGTAGCATGCGTCTCACTACTGCAGCACCGCGAAAACCGCTTAGGGCCTCGTCGATGCGCATGTTTGTGTGAGTGTGCCGTTTCAACGTTCTGTACGTAGTTTCCATACTATTCATATTTTTACTGTGCCTGAGGCCTGGCTTTAGTCACCTGCTTCTACTAAATCATCGAGGCAGCTTATTGTATTGAATCAATTTTACTCACAGGTCACTCCGGCCGTATACTTTGCATGTGCGTGACTCGCGAGTCACAGTACCTGCTCACGGGGTCAGAAGACACCAGCGTCATCGTGTGGGACTTGCACACGCTCGCCGTCAAAACTAAAATATTGTGAGTACATCAGTTAAAATATTTTGCGTCGGGTCGTGACATGATAACTTCACCCCCCAATATTTAAAGACAACCTCTACAACTATACCGCCATATTGGAATGGCAGTCCGTTCCAATAATGCAATACCGCAATACCGCAGGATAGACAGCAGCATCCTGCCCTGAAACTACCGCAACTGCAATCGCCAATCCACATGTCAGGTTTGGCGTGGCAATTATGTCCAGATGTTGCACAACTGTAAGCATCTATGAATGTGAGGCTTTTGTGTAGCAGTGGACGTCTTTCGTCTGAAATGATGATGATGAGAACTCAAGTTATTTGAGTTTTTTCTCTTAACTCCGTACGCGTAAAATACCTGTATCCGTGAGAATTTTGGGAAATTCAATTAGTGCTTCTGAAGTACGCGCTAAATGGCAGCTTTGCAATTCCAGGGCCCGTACCATGACATGTTATTGCAATTCAATCTGGGAACTCCCAAAAAAATGGCAAGTACAAAAGTGTACTGTACACCTTTTCATTACCTACCGACAACTTTTCGTTTTTTCGAGAGGACTCGTAGTTTTGCCAAATATCGTGATCCCTTCCCGACCTTAAATTGCCCGTAATAACCAAAATTTGTCAGAAAAGTTTTTATCTAAACATCTCTTGATGACTCTTACCACCAGAAGAATTATTTATATTAGTAGCTCACCCGGCAAACTTCGTATTACCTCAGAATGAAATAATGTGTTTAATATATACGGACTATTTGTATGGGAAAATAAAATTGTGTTTTTTACTATTCCCTTTAAATTTCTTCATATTATCTTACCTTTTAAACCTTTCCTGGGCTGCCAGAAATAATTCAGAACTAAAATTAACCAAATCGGTATAGCCGTTCTCGAGTTTTAGCGAGACTAACGAACAGCAACAGATTTTTATATATACGAGTACAACAACGTCTAACAGGATTGAATGTACAACCCGTGACTAGTTTGTTCAGAATCGATAACCGAATCGATTTAAGGCATTTTTGATATAGGTTGTTACCTATCCCAAAATTAAATACAATACAATTAAGGAAATTATGGTCACCCATTTGGTGAACAGTCAATACAAACGAAAATGAGACTAACGTCTATCCAAAATATAATGCTAGTCTCAACAAGTTTATTAAAACTCGTTGAGACGTGCATTTTATTAATAACTAGCGGCCCGCCCCGGCTTCGCAAGCTCTGCTCCGTTCCTATAAGTCATAGCGTAATGATATATAGCCTATAGCCTTCTCCGATGAATGGGCTATCTAATACTGAAAAAACTTTTCAAATCGGACCAGTAGTTCCTGAGATTAGCGCTTTCAAACAAACAAACTCTTCAGCCTTATAATATGAGTATAGATAATAATTTAAGAAATAAAATAGTGAAAATGAATCATAATTACTTTGCATTATTATTACTAGCGAGTGTCAAAGGATTACGCAGGTAACGCTACATCACATTGCGACAGTGTACTTGTGAGAGTTGTTTTGTTTTATGTGCGGTCGTAAATAGAGGTAGGGTAAGTATGCATGCATAGGGTATGCATACTATTCGTACAAATTGAGGACAACATGTTTCTTAAATAAAAAATATTAAATACTTAAACATGTAATTTCAGTTCACGTATTATGATTATAACTCGATTTTCAAATCGAGGTGTTTAAGAGTGTGCCTTATTCCCGTTACATGTTGTATAGATAGATTTAGTCAGGTAATTTATTTATCAACTCTATTTTGTCCTCAAGGGAACACATAGCACCTGTCTTGTGTGTGGCGGCCATCGTCAATCGCTCGCTGATCATCAGCGGAGGAGAAGACTCTGCCGTCATCATCACGTCGCTGGTTGACGGGGCACTGGTGAGATTACCGTAGTTTTAAAATTAAAAATAGCTCTTCTCTATTACTTTTTATGTCAAATCATAAGGTTGACAATCAAGCAGACGAGCCTGCAGCCTTCGCAGCGATGCCATTTTCCCGAAACAACTTTAAAATTATTAAAAGGTCTAGCTGTGCCCGCGACTTCGCTTGCGTGAGAATTTATGATTTTTCAGCATCTACCCGGACGAAGTCGTGGGCGAAGCTAGTATAAAAGTAGCCTAAGTTATTCCTTATTACGTCAGCTATCTGGCAGTGAAAGTCCCGTCAAAATCGGTCAAGCTGTTCACGAGATTAGCCGGTACAAACAGACAGACAGACAGACAAAATTGTAAAAAATGTGGTTTTGGTATATGTACCGTGTATACATACATATGAATTTAGTTAAAAGCAGTTATTCTAATGTACCAAACTTCTATATTTCTAACTAGCTGTGCCCGCGACTTCGTCCACGTGATAAAAAATGATTGTTCAGTATCAACCCGGACGAAGTCGTGGGCGCAGCTAGTATAAAAGTAGCCTAAGTTACTCCTTATTACAACAGCTATCTGCCAGTGAAGGTCCTGTCAAAATCGGAGACACTCAAATTCTATTTATTTGTATGTAGGTATGTATGTATATTCATATAAGATTAGAAAGGTGGTGCGATATGTATTGCGATCTAGTTCTTAGTAAATTAAACTATGTTATTGTATGTGTATAAGATTGTAATCTGTTTTATTTAAAGGTTTATTGATGTGCTGATAACGCAAAATTACACGGTATGTATGTATGGATGTATGGAGATAAAAGTAGCCTAAGTTACTCCTTATTACATCACCTACCTACCCGTGGAAGTCCCATTAAATACGGATACACTCCAATTCTACTTATTTGTATGTAGGTTGTATGTATGGATGTATGGAGATAAAAGTAGCCTAAGTTACTCCTTATTACATCAGCTACCTACTCATGGAAGTCCCGTCAAAGTCGGATACACTCCAATTCTACTTATTTATATGTAGGTATGTATGTATGTATGAATGTATGGGATCAAAGTAGCCTAAGTTACTTCGTATCACATCAGCTATCTGCCAGTGAAAGTCCCGTCAAAATCGGTAGAGCCGTTTCCAAGATTAGCCCCGCCAAACAGACAGACAGACAGACAAAAATTGTAAAAAATGTGGTTTTGGTATATGTACTGTGTATACATACATATGCATTTAGTAAAAAGCGGTAATTTTAATATTACAAACAGACACTCCAATTTTATTTATTTGTATAGATTAAACCATTATTAAACTATTATTTCCTTATACAAACTCAATATAGTTGTTTCAAACAAGAGAGTTTCCATCTGTTTCAGTTATTTCTTTCATTACATTCTCGTAGAAACAATACCCTCCTTTGAGGATTTCCTGAAACCAAATAAAAAGAGGAGTTGAGCCTACGCTATACTGATTTTAACTAAGATTGCACATACATTTATATGTAGTCCGATTTATTATATTATGGGCAAAAAGTCAATGTATATATTGTCTTTCATTAGTAAGATAACAACAGTTGTTCTTAATGTATCCTAATTAAGGTCAGATGGGGTAAAATAGGACGGCCGCCGGGGAAGGGGAACAATGGCTCAAATAAATATTTATACAGTACGTACAACTGTATGTTTATTATGTGCAAAGATAGTTAGGAATTAATTACAATGCACGGAGTTGCTGATTTAACACTAAAACTTGAATTAGGCTACTACAAATTGAATTTTAAATGTTATTTCCGTTCAGCAGGCTATTTTAAGTAGGGGCCTAAGCAGGGAATTATTAGAGAACTTTTTATAATATTATCAAATAAGTACCTATACATTTCCTGGGGTAGGTAAAACGGTGTTGTCTCCCTGATACTATTGAAACAACCATGTTGAAATAGAACGGTACCTACATAATATCAGAGTGCATTTAACATAATTTTAAAGTTTATTTTGAAGACAATTCCACTTCAACTTCAACGCCCAACAATAAATATTGCACATCGAGCCTACGAAAGAGACAATCGGCTAGTTTCAACTTCATATAGTCTTATCTCTGCTACACACTGCCTACGTAAACACTGATACTACAGAAACACTGATAGTCCGGTATTGGTCAAAACTTGATCAAAATGGTCGACAAACGTCATATAGATAAGGTGCGAAAGAGACAACGCTCTACAAACTCGAAATAAGCCGAAGTCTCCTTCGTAAGGTCGATGTGCAATATTTATTGTTAGGTACTGTATCTTTATGTGCCAAAGTGAAAGAATGGTAAATTCTAAACTCAAAACTTTTTTTATTTGTCCTAAAGGTAACCAAAATCGACCACCATCGGGGACCGGTGACAGCTGTCAAAGTAATACAAGATGGCGAAATACTTGTAACAGGTTCCCAAGACGGGACCGTCTGTACGTGGAATGTGGACAACTTCACTCTTCTAAGTACAGTCTCTGCAGGTGTTCCTATTCACGCAATGGATGTCACTGAGGATAACGTGTTCCTCATCACTTTACAGGGTGAAAATGAATTGCACATAAGAACGTTCATAACAGGAACTCATCTACATGTATTGAAAAGGCATAAAGCTAAGGTAAGGGAGAATTTAGACTTTATCAGTTTGAATTTATGATGTAGTTGGTGAACTTTCTTGAGAAATGGATGCATATGATCATCAAGATGTTATTAATATTAAGAGTCGCAATGCCTTGACAATATTCAGCGTTATTAGAACGAGAGCGGGTCGCCTTCATTCAACAGTTACAGGACCGGTCGTTGTAGGCATCTTTCGAATATTTAGTTCAGCAGCGGACGTTTACAGCGTGAAATGTTGATTCAGCATTATTGCTTCAATATTGGTTTTGCTTCAAAATAAGCCAGATATATCCCCTGCCTATCTCCAACGAATGAATAATAATTATTAGTGTATAACTACAGACAATCCTTTAATCATGTTAGCGTGTCACCGTTGCGTGTTAATTGTGCTTACTCATAAAAGCTTTCTGTAAAATACATCCTTAATTACATTCAACATTATATTTAAGGCTTAAATTTTCCATTAGTGATAATGAAATTTATTAAATTAATAGCATCAAGCGTATTTAATTTAATTGGTTCTAGGAACGAATTAAGGTTTTGGTAGTATCTCCGCAACTTTTGTTCTAGGTCTTTGTTTAAAGTATTACATGTATCTATTTTTTTTTTATGGTTCTATGTGATTATTATCTTTTATGTATCTTAAATTATTAGAAACGAAATAAATAGCTATACGGTACAGCCTTCTTCATTAAAGTCAGGGGTGTAGTCGATCGCTCTATGAACAAAACATTTTAAACAAAAAAACTGATCCGAATTTCAGAATAGCTATACAATTTCATTGAAGATTCAAACACGAAATGAAAAATCGATTCCTTCATAGTGGTCAAAATAGCATTCCTGACACAACTTTAGTCCAAATAAATTAGAAAAATTGTTCTAACAAGAAAATTCAGTTATTATGACCAAAGGTTAACCACGAAAGAATCCATCTCAACTCGTCTCAACCCTCCCCGAGGTAATTGGGGATCGCTAAATTGTTTTAGCTCTTACTTACACATTGCAAAAGGAAATAAATTACCACCGATTCTTAGTAAGTGCCCTTAGACCTTTCTTATTACATTTACTCGCAATATAGTGATAACTGCTCACATTTAGCCGACCATTGATATTACAATTTCAGTTTGCAGGATTCCCTTTTGTTATTTGTTGATAACTCTTTCAATGTTCCCACAAAAGTTTTTCGCAGCCGTCGCGATGTTTTCTGTGATAAATTGCTACGTACTTTGTTGTTATACGTTTTGATTTACCGTTTGTATTGCTTTTTATCTTCAAACGTTTTATTTTGTTCAGGGTTGTTGGGTACCTACTTAGAAGCGTTTTTTCTTTGTGTATTTACGTCCTCTTATGATTTTTTTTTTTTCTTATTGACTTAAATATCTTATATATATAAGATTAAATATCTTATATATATATAATATTAAATATCTTATATATATAAGATATTTAAGTCAATTTTTAATTGAATGGCAAAAAATTTTCTCTCGGCACATTAAATTTAAGTATAAATGTACCCCTTTAATTTAATGTAGGTACGTCAAAACATTATTTCGGAACATAAAAATCGAAGTGCGTTTAATATCTTAATTTTGATAACACATCATCAAGTTTGTAAGACTTTGGTAATTTATAACAAGACAACCTTAAAACTTTCGATATCTCTCGAACATCTGAAAATGTTTTTGCTGATGCCTGCTTACTAGATGAACCAATTCGTAAAATGTTTTTATTTGCTTCTTTGTACGTTGACGTTTTTATTTTTATCTAATACAACTAGGTTTAGAAATGACAAATATGCCAACTCTAGAAAATTCATTAGCTCACTTGAAACCATACCGCTGACACTGCAGTTTAATATCAAATGTTGCTATTCCCACGTTCTGGATGATTAGCAAAGGCTTAGCTAGGATTTTTTGTAATCTAACACATAGTTGACGAAATTGACTGATTACAGACGTACACAATCCTCTTAGTAGAAGATATTCCTCCTAGAAGTAATACTCTTATTATTGACTCCTAATTCAATACCCGATTCAAAATGAAATGCACCTGCAAATATTCCAAAAACTGTATAATTATATGTTTGGTACCTTTATCACTTATAACTAACGATCATCTTGATTTAGGTAAAATGCTTCTGCGTGGCTCATGATTCTTCCCGAGCTGCTGTGGGCTGTGCTGATCAGCGAATTTACGTATATAGTCTACACAGCGCCCAATTGCTGCGTACTTTGGCTGTTGCGCATGATCTCGCCGCGTTGGCCATTGCTGACAAAGACCATTTCTTACTGGCTGCAGGTAAATACAACATAACTAGATCGCTTAGTGCTAAGAGCGGCTAATGTAAGAGAGGTCAAAAGTTCGAATCCCGCCTGAAGTATATAGTAATTTTCAACTTTTTTTTAAATTCATTGAATTCACTCGCAAGTGTTGTTGCAAAAAATGTTACATGTTAAGTATGTACCTACATATTCATTACAACGTATGAGTGGAAATGCATAATATTAAGTTATCTAAAAATATATTTGGCAAATGGAAGAAAGGAGGTCCGCCACTTTGTATGGGGCATTGGTACATAATTGTACATCAATAAAACTTTTCGTCCTCAGACATTAGTACACATACTACTATTTAAAATATATTTCACTTCGTTGACACATGGGGTTCATGAGATATACTAATTTAAAACTTGTAAGAATGAAGTCGTTTATCCGCCATATTTTTTTTATTTTCGTACTAATAGGCGTTAATTTAAAATTGACGGTTTGTAGATTGCTATTATCGCTAAGAAAGTGATTTGTACACTAAATAATCACGCTTGTATCCACAAATACCTACCTATAAATGCTTTTCACTGAACACCGAGCACTTTTTTTTTGGCAAATTCCAGTCTGCTTTTGCAGATTAAAATAAATTGTTTTTAGACAAACTAACGAACACGATCAACTGACTTGAACAGAAACCTCTAGCACTACCTACGTATTCCAAATCGCAAAGCACTCGAAATTCGTTTCAACAAGCACATAAACAAGGCAGTAGTCAAAACACAGAGAAGTCACAGAACGCCAAGTGAATGACGCGACGTCAATCATCAATGACGTGACAGACATGAGGTGACATATCAAAGCGTCAAAAAAGGATGTGTCAACATAGGCGGCTGTCACAAAATACCGATGTTTAAGAATATCGATCCATTGATCGGGTCACTTAGTCTTTTGTATTGATTTTAAAACATAAATGAATGTATTTCAGTAAACCCTCACCTGTTTGTTGGAAAATTAAAATGAAATCTAACGTGTACTTTCACTTATTTTTCTATTTAATAAGTAACCGATTTTTTAAATATGATTAATCGACACTTTCTGATACAATAATTAATCCTACGCCATTACAATTCGTTACGTTCCTTTCTACGCCATCATAAATATCAAAAGTACAGATTTTTTCAAAAACTGTTTTAAATACTTTTCCGGTGGTTTTCAGTATCATATTATACTGAAAAATTTACAGCTCTATGCGCACAAATTTTATGTAAAGTATTTGTTCATGTACAATCTATGTACCATTTTGGCTGATCTCCTTTCGGAATTGCCAAGATAAGACGGGTCGGTTGCCTATTTATCCTTCTAAAATTCAGTGACTCCAAATTTTATTTCATTTTTAAAACCATAAAAATTATCTATAAAACAATATGATTTATTAAAACAATTGATAAATGAAGTGAATTCAATTGAAAGTTTTATATTACAAATTGATGACCAAAGAACGATTAATAACCTAATTGCCATTTTAAACAATATCAATCAGTGTAAATTCCTAAGCATTTAATAAAGTTAACGGAGTAATCTCGAAAATTCAGGCGGAAACAGAGTGACGATCTATTCATTTCACACCGAGGACAACTTGACAAATTTCCGACCGACGAAACAGTTGAAGAGGCGACAAACAAAATCGACTACGAACATCACTATGCTACAGGTATCTTACTACCATTATAAATGATATTTGTTTGATTTCATTTCATTTCATTTAATGGTTGTTTTCTCTGCAGCAAAATGATTTTGTCTTAATAGTACAATCGTTCTATATTATTTTTATCAATTATGCTCACGTTATGCCGTATCATAAGGCACGTGAACTGAGTTTACTCTGGACAATTATTTTATGAATATTCACTGTTTTGTTTTACATTTCGTCGGCAGCGTATGGCGGTCTACATGTACTACGTGTATTACCTACAAATTGTACTTACATACGTAACCCTTAGTGAATTGCTATCATTTCTCATGCTTTCGAGATAATGACCATTTTTGAACTGATATTGAAACAATATATATTATTAAGTTTTATTTTTTTACTCTTAAGGTTCGATAATACTACTGAATGTAAGCACTATGTTACGGGAAAACTTCCACTAAACTTTCACCTTGTTTAGATCATTTCGTAAGTTTCAATCACCAGGCGGAGCAGAGTGAGCTGATACCAATAAGCTGTCTGGAAGTATCTCGCGATGGTCAACTGGCAGCCAGTGGTTGTGCCCGCGGCTTGGTGCGAGTGTGGCAGTTGTCCACGCACCGCTTGCAAGCGACTCTCAACGGTCACATGGGCCATATCACCTGCGTCACCTTCTCACCGAACAACCTCCTCGTGCTCAGCGGTTCCGAAGACAGGACTATAGTGGTCTGGCAGTTAGCGGATAACTCGCCTTCTTTGACTTATAAGGTTAGATTGGCTGGAAATTCTAATATATTTGTTTCCATTGCAGTGAGTATTTAAAATATATTTTTACGCAAGAACTCTTCTGCACCAATGACCATCAGATCTTCGAGCTATATGCCCTGCCCACTGCCACTTGAGTTTCGCTATTGGATTTTTCATCAGTTCCTACTGCCTACTGCTCTTCGTCATATAATTATTTTTATTCAACAGGGTCATTCAGCAGCTCTGCAAATACTGTTGATGATGTCGGACGGTCGCCGAGCTTTATCAGGGGATAGAGCTCGAAACGTGCACATATGGCTGGTTGACTCCGGCATTGTTCTCCACTCGACCACCAGCCCAACCGCTAGTATCGACGTCACATTGAACATGAAATTTGCGGTTAGTGTAATCTAAACAACTTCACATCTGTATTTCCTTCACACGGTAGACATAAGTAGATATTCATTAAAACGATTCGCCGGTGGTATTTTTTTAGTCTTATCTCAAGGATTTAGGTTTTATGCTGAGAACTCTGTTTTTGTTAGAACAATCGAGCTCCATCTCTTGTAGCGGTTTTATCGGATTAAAATAAAAGCTTTTGTAAACAAACTTTTCATCTTCAGGACACAGTTAGCCCTATTTTCAATAAAAACAACGCAACAATATTTTTGTCACGAACAATAAAAGCTTTGGCAAACCAAACGCAGGACAGTTGCAGGGCAGGTCAGTAGCAGCGCGGGAGTCAGCACACTGAACGCAGCAGCAGCTTTCAAGCGGTTACAACGCGTGACCGCGTTTAAACCGCGTTCAGTTTGACGCGTGCGGCAGGCAGAAGGCTGCACGATGTCAGACGACATGAAAAATACATGGTGTTTTTGGCTCTTAGGCAAAAAAAAAGAATTTGGGTTTATGATATCAAAACAAGAAAAAGAATATGGGGAATTTCATCGTCTCTGCAGAAAGCTGGAAAGTCATGAAAATTTTTTTTGAAAATATGTGAAAAAATGCCCAAAAGTTATTTTGAAGATTGCGAAAGACAGCTTGATATCGAAAATCGTACAAACATTTATTTTTACGCACTAATTCGATTTATCTTTTCACTGATATTCATCACGCCGTTGTAAAAAAACACAACAGTCGCCATCCGCTCTCGATGCGCTGCGCTGCTCTGCCTTCGGTGTGTCGTGACAAAATGACCGCCATAGTAATACAACAGCGTCGGCCCGCGCTCAAACTTCCCTGCGCCTGCCCCGCTCCCGCGCCGCCTGGTTTGTCGTCCGGCAGTTGCAGCGCGGCGCGGCGCGGTGCAGTTTGAGTGCGGGCCCGCGTTCAAATTTAGTGTGACGCAGTTCAAAGGGTTTCTTGTATTACAAATTGGGCGGGTCCGCATTCAAGCAGCGCTGCTACTGCCCTGCGTTTGGTTTGCCCAAGCCTTAATTGGCATACCATGTTCCAAAAACAAAAAAAAAACAAATAATTGAACATGCAAAATAGTATTTTTTTTTACAATACAATACAATACAATACATACAATAGGTAGGTACATTATTATTTCAAAGTAGCACTTTCATTTGTTTTTTTTTTGTTAACCGAGTTCGAATAAAGGAGGAGGTTATCAATTCATCGGAATCTTTTTTATTGACGTTAACTAAGAAAGAAACATGTTACAAGCATGTAATGTGATGAATATTTTGATTTATAAAGTTCTTGGACAATATTTTCGTTTAGATATTTTAATAAAATAGTAAAATGTTATAGATTTAATTCCTTTCGTTATTTTACTGCATGGAAACTGGGAAACAAAAGATTACTTATTAACAATATAAGAAATATTGCTTTGATTTATTACCGATGACACACTTTATGAAACGCGTATAAAATGTTATGACAATACAGCAAAGGTGTTTCCAGTTCCTATTACTTGTTCATAATATTCCATTTAAATAGCAATTGGTCATAAAGTTACATTTCTATAGGTCCTCTCGGACGGAGATAATTCCGTTCGTATCTGGGCACTAGCTGAAGCGGACAGTGGTGAAGAGCGACGGGCGGTGTCACATGCAGAACGTATCACGTGTTTTGCCCTCACCGCCGATTCCAAACATGTTGTCACTGGATCCATGGACATGTCACTTAAAGTATGGCAGCTAGACGGAGGGAAGCTATCGCAGGTTAGTGCACTGAATTGAATTTGCTCACGTTCATGTTGACAAAAAATTTCATTTTACACCAAAATTAGTTGAGTTGCATCGAATTTCATTTAGTTGTTATTACATTATTTATAATGATTATTTTTTGTCATCCTATTCATGAATGTACCATAATAGCGTATTCACCTCGCCTCGTAGGTATTATTTTTTGACAATAGTAGCGGCCGCATCATGACTTTCATTGTCAACCTTTACTGAATCGGTTTTAACTTTGTTCCTTTTACTCATATGCCTTATCATATAAGACAAATGGAACAACATTTGGGCAGCAATGCCTAAATTGAATCGCAATAATACGTCATTAGCATAGCTCCAAGAATCTGTATTAATTTTCATGAGGTCCTTGAATGATTTTTATTGACAAACTGATTTTTCATTCCTTACAATTATATTAATAGAAATGCATTACTACCAAACTTATGCCTTTTCTATATTCAATCATACTAAACGCAAAACTACAAGACGTGTGAAAAGACTCAATATACTACCGTTTGGGCAGGTATTAGTAGGCCACACGGATATAGTGACGTGCGTGGCAGTGTCCATAACCAACAAGACGCAAGTGGTGTCCGGTTCGTGGGACTGCAACCTCATCGTGTGGGACATCAACACCGGCTCCGACCTGCACCTGCTATCTGGACACCTCGGCAAGGTCACCTGCGTCAAGGTCACTGGAGACGGCTCTATTGCAGTGTCAGGTTAGATAATTATCCTTTCTGTAACTTCTCTCTTATCGACCGAAGGAACATTTAGCCCTGCTGTCCTCTAATTGCAGATTTCCTTTAGGTTTTCTGATTGCGGAGTCTGAATGACTATTGAGTTAGTCCATTTTTCTGGATAAGGTGATGGGACTGCAAGATTCTACTTTTAAGTCGGTAATGACGACGGGGATAGGTTACCGTAGCGCTATTCTTGTGGGTCGGCGTGGGACTCCAACACCGGCTCCAACCCGAACCTGCTGTCGAGTGACCTTAACCCAGGTGACATTTTACCTGCATTAAAGTCACTGGAGACGGTTCCATTACGGTGTCAGGTTAGAATTTAAGATGTACTTTTAAATAACATTCTTTTGGAACTAATGTAGGCTTCAGGTGCTTCTCCTCAAAATATAAATTATTGCCTTTAGGATTGCAGTTACTGGAGTCACTTGTGTAATCGATTTTATACTAACTTCAAGTTTAAATGTATGACTTACTAGTGTGTAATATAAAATTTTCAGAGCCGACGTAGATATGTTTCGTGCGGCTCTTGTCAAAAGCCACAATTCTTTTAAGCTGTCGGCTATGGACGATTGCCTATTATGGACGATTATCATAAACGGGAAATATAAATGCGTTATTATTTAAATAAACCGCTATTCTATATATTCTTTACATTACGTGTTTAGATGATAATCTACATCAAAGAGTTAGAATTGCATTCAAAATATTAACATAGATTGATATTTTAGCTCTGCATTTAACCCGATTAAAAGTTACAACGAGCGCAATTCAAATAGAGTGAAAACGGATAGCAAAGGCTGAATTTATTAAATTTCGCGTAGCTCTGTAGCGCAAAAAGTCTGAAGATGCTCTCGAAACTCTCCGCTCGATAATTCTAATTGTGTTCGCAGAGATTCTAGACTTCATTTTATCGCACTCTTATACTTAAGAGGTCAACAATTTTAGATCGGAAATATTAATTGCAAGTTGCAAGTCTAAAACCAAATCGCTTTTACTTATACTTCGAATTTCTTAATGTTTGTTTTGAATTGTCTCAGCTATTCATTCAACACTTTGGCACAAGTTGACACACTTTTTACTGGTGGTAGAGCTCCAGTGACAGAGCTGAGAGTGTAGGCACTACCGCATTACCTAATATACTTGCTGCTAAATGGTAGTGTTCAGCACTATCGTGTTCCGGGGGTGGTAATAACAGCCCTGTAATTTCCGGCACAGAGGCATAACACTTAAGGCCTCAGGAGTGGTAACGCATCTGCATTTTGACCTTGGTCTTTGTGTAGGTGTCTATAGGCTGCAGTCATAACTTAACATCAATGTGAATTGCATGCTTGTTTGCCAATTCCATTAAAAAAAAGTATTTTCCAACTATTATAATTTGTAAGCTTCGGATTATTGAAAATATACTTAAAGCGCGAAGAATACGGAGTGTGCGCACCAAACCAAAAACAATCTCAAAAAATGGATGTATTTAATAACTAGTCGGCAATAAACCATGCATCGTATTGCAAGCGCGTCACGCGTTGTTATTTTTTTATTAAAACAGAAACAAGGAATATCTTTAATATTTTCCTTTCTCTCCATTCAAATCACACAGTGAATGACGCTTTATGAAATAGTATTAAGTTTGGTGATGGCTATATTGTTACTGAATTTATGTATTCGAAAATTCGAATGGTGATAAGCCAACCAACAAGAATTATCTTCTCACAACTGTACGTGATTGGCAGGAGCTGAAGACAAGACTCTGATCATCTGGGAGACGAAACGTGGTCTGGCTCTGACGTCACTAGCGCTTCATGTACCACTGCTGGGCTTTCAGATTACAAGCGATTGCGCCAGGATCGTCGTGCACCTTCTAGATAGAGGTAACAAATCAGTAAAATCAGTAATATTCTCCTTCTACGCTTTATCCTATTTTCTAGAGATGTTATAAGTGCGAAAGTGTTAATGTTTGTATTACGTCAAATCGACTGAAGTATTTAACTTAACTTTAACTGCCTCAGTAGCCTAGTGGTAGCAGGCCACTACTACTAGGCTGGAGGTCCTGGGTTCGATCCCCGGGTCGAGGGCTATCAGAGATAACTGTTTAAAATCCCTTATCTCTGGTTCTATTGGGATTTTTCAATTTTCTGGAAGTTTCCCAGTACTTCGGAGTTTGGTAATATGCCCGGAGATGGCAACAGGCTCGCCACCTGTTACATGGGCCAAAACGTAAACGGTGAATCGTGGGTGTTTCGTACGTGTATGCTTGAATGTATCCATTTACCTCTGCCTACCCTTTCGGGGACTACAGGCGTGAAGTTACGTTCATTTGGCAATAACATCTAAGAAAAAGAAAAAAAATTTTGTGCAAGGATATAGAGGCAACGCATCCACATTTTGACCATCAGTTTTAGTGTAGGTGTCTATAGTCTGCAATATGTTTTGGCGTGTCCTTATGCACTATACGCACCATAATGTAAAAAATGAAATAAAACTTGGTGAGTTTATTTTAGAGTCCATTTGTAAAAAGAAACAGAAAACAAAATATCGAACCCGGTTTTGCATCAGAACAGAACCCAACTGAAATAACATTTATTTGTGGAGTGCAATAAAAGAATCGCAGTCAATAAACAAACGACACATCGCGATAAATGCTGTTGAGTAAAGACAATTTATATTTATATGGAGATACTCAAATGAGAGTTCAACACAAAAAAAAAGTTTAGGGTATTCTTTTTTTCTAAATGTACATTACATTTAGAAAAAAGAACGTACATTCTTTTTGTCCAGGATCTTTCAACAACCTTTGTACAAAATAAATCAATAGAGTATTACTAAGACACCCACATTATTTCATATTTATGTATGCCCTTTCACAATATTTAACAATGAAACATATTATCTAGTTTAAAATCCCCTTAGATTGAGAAAATTAACACTAAAACAGAGCACGAATAACAATCACATACATGCATTTTATTTACTTTAGCTGAGCTTATTGTCATAGCTTATTTCATTATCAATATTATTTATCCGATACTGTAAAACATGTTTATGAATCTCACTATTATGATGTCAATTCCATAACATCGTTTCCTATAAAATATGATATCGGGAAAACAACAGCCGACACATAGTCTGCGTCCAACAGGTTGCCTGCCAATAATTTGCCTCCACAATACGCCGGCTACGTACGTGAAGATACCGACATACGCCGCTCCCACAAAGGACGTCGACGGTAAGCACAAAGCTTTACTATTTTAGACTAGTTCCACAGGATTTATATTGTGTGTAACATTTTAGCTTGTTATTTGTTCTTGGGTATGTGTGATTTTATCGCCTTGTGTCTCTCATAATACCTTATTGTTTAGGTACCCAAATATCCAGTTTACTTAATACTAAATGTTCAGATCGACCATCTTGCTGATTCTAGAGATGTTGTACATTTGTATAAATAAATTTAAAGTATTCATCATTTAACAAAAGTTGGCGTCGTATATTGACTTGAATACATTTACATCGACTTCCAATTATGAAAGCGAAAATATTCTGTTTACATATTAAAATAGGCAAAAAATAGGTATAAGCGACCAATTTTTTGCCTATTTTAATATGTTAACAGAATATTTTTTGAAAACCCACAAATTAATGTTATAAATATACCTTTTATTACCTATATTTTTATTAATTTGGCAAATTCCTTTAGTGTTTTTATTGATAGAAGGAGTAATGGGAAATTTTCTCCTGGTGGAATTGGTCGTTTTTTGCTTATCTTATTAGGTAATCAGCATGTCTTTCTTCATTTCGATGATATTATTACTACCAGTTCCCCATAATTGTATCACATACGTCCATCTGGGTTTCAGTATGGTCCAATATACAGCAATTTTGCTTTCCCGTGACAAATTTGGCTTACGACTTATCAAATCTGAACTTTTTAGATTAAAACTGTTTCGCTTCACTTATGATTTCTTTACTTTATTCTAACCTTCGATCAAGATGTATGCCAAAGTTTTTGATATACTCAGTAGATTTGCTGGGGTTATGTGAAAAGATTTACTTGGATTTGCCTTAATGCGCCATTTGTCTATCCACTAAATGGCATTAATTTGTTCATTCATTCAAAAGGTGTAACTACAGACCGACTTCTGTTTGTGAGCTAAGTACGAGTACCTTTACCATTGTTTGCGATCGAGCGATGTTGGAGAAAGAATCACTATTTAACAAATTAATCTCAATTAATCTCTATGTTGATAGATACTACTATTTAAATGCGATAGTTTTTATTCATTTCAATTCATTGTTAAACTTGGTATATTCATACCGTTTACCTTGATCTTGTTTTTCATTTAATGTAACAAGTCCAATTTTATTAATTATTGTGCCTACAAAAGTGGCTTATCTACTCCAAATTTTTCAATTTCAATAAATATAACTAAATTTTCAACGTAAGAAGCATTGCTATCGATCCAACTCTCTAAGAATTTGTTCCTGGTACGCGGAAAAACTCGCAGAAATATATAATTATTAAGTGAACGTAAGTGCTTAAAATGAACGGTACGAGCGCTCTGAGAAAATCCTCTTACATATGCTAAGTGTAACGTAGCTGTGTCATCATGGCGCAGTTTCCTTGCAGCTTCCTAAATCCCTAGTTAAATGTCACGTAATACAAGAAAGCATAACAAGATGTTTCAACATGGAATACTTGCTAAGAATATACTCGTAGTTTCTAGTTACTCGTTGTTTTTGTTGAGAATTAATAGGTTGGGGAAAAAGTCTTTTCGCATTATATTATGTATGAACTTGTAATAAAATCTCTTTGGCTGTAGTATTTGTATCTGGCTGGTTTTGGTATCATTGAAAGTTACAATTTTAAAGAACATAATTCCAAATTCAATTTAAGCAAATGTGTGATTTTCATTTGTTTTTCGTACTGTCAAGATGAGTGAATCTAATGAAGAAATTCGATACATTTTAAAATTTTACTACATAAAAGGTAAAAATGCAACGCAAGCCGCGAAAAAAATTTGCGATGTTTATGGACCTAGTGCAGTGTCTGTGAGAGTAGCACAAATTTGGTTTAAGCGTTTTCAATCCGGAAATTTTGATGTCAAAGATGCACCTCGCTCTGGTCGCCCTATCACGGATAAAATGGATGCCATTTTTGAAAAAGTGGAGCAAGATCGACATGTCAGTAGTTACGACGTAGCTGAAGAACTGAGAATTGATCTCAAAACAGTTTTGGCGCATTTGAAAAAAGCTGGGTACAAATAAAAGCTCGATATTTGGGTAAGTCACGAGCTCACTGAAAGAAACCTAATGAACCGTGTACTCATTTGTGATTCTTTATTACGACGTAATGAAACCGAATCATTTTTTAAGAAGCTGATAACTGGTGATAAAAAGTGGATCACGTACGACAAGAACGTGCGAAAAAGGTCGTGGTCAAAGGCCGGTCAGGCTTCACAGACTGTGGCGAAACCCGGGTTAACTCGCAATAAGGTGATATTGTGTGTGTGGTGGGATTCGAAGGGCATTATTCATTATGAGCTATTACCACCAGGCAGGACTATCGATTCTGAACTCTACTGCGAACAACTGATGAGATTAAAGCAGGAAGTTGAGAGAAAGCGGCCGGAATTGATCAACAGAAGGGGTGTGGTGTTTCATCATGATGACGACTAGACCTCACAAATCTATAGCCACTCAGCAAAAATTAAGAGAGTTTGGCTGGGAGGTGTTTATGCATCCGCCGTATAGTCCTGACCTTGCACCTTCAGATTTCCACCTGTTTCGGTCTCTTCAGAATTCTTTATGCAATGTTAGGTTAACATCACGAGCGGACTGCCAAATCCACTTGTCGCGGTATTTTGATGAGAAGTCCCAAAATTTTTATAGCAATGGGATCATGTCCCTACCTACAAGATGGCAAAAGGTTATCGAACAAAATGGTACATACATACTTTAGTTAAATTTAAATAAACTATATTAAAAAATGTTTTGAATTATCTTAAAAAATGCGAAGAAACTTTTTCCCCAACCAATATTTTAAATAGTGTACAAAGAATCATGGCAAGTTTCATACATTGATTTGTACAAAAAAAGTTAGAAAAAGGTACATGGTTAAACGGATTAGAAATATTATCTAGGGAACCTAAAAAATATTTTCTGGTATTTAAAATATTTTTAAATCACCGGAATAAAAATTGTCTTTCCTAACAACAGTAAAAGTAATCTATACTAAAGCTCAAATTCAAACTTTTTATTGCGGAGATTTAAAAATATTTGAAGTATCAGGAAATGTTGCTTAGGTTCACTGGTTAATATTTTCATGCTGTTTTACCGTGTACCTTTTTTTCATTTTTTCTGTACAAATTTTGCCATGATCCTTTTTGTAACAAAAAAGACGTAATCAATTTATACTTTGAAATTTTTGAGTCGTTATAAGTATTTTTTTTTAGATTCTCCAATATCAGACTTCAGTTAAGTAATAAAAAGACAATTAGTTAAGGATCGGATTGCAATAACATAGCGTCAGCTAAGTTTACGTAACTGTCACTAGAATTTTCAAATATTGACACTGTGAAATATTATATTTTTATTGCATCTCGGTGTAGTAGTAGTGAACAGCAAGACTTCTTATAACTCGAGATTCAATGCGTTAACTATAAACTCGACTACTTCATAGTTAACGATTTGAAACGTCAGTGATATCCACCCATTTATAATTTAACAACTTATTTACTGGATCAAAAATTAAATAATACCGAACTAAAATTAGGAATCTAACGTAATATTCGATTTCAGAACTACGGCCACTTGCGCCGAAGCGACCAATGAGAAGATTGCTGAAGAAAGAAGTCTCTCTGGATACATATACTTGGCAGAAGAAATACGGACACCTTACATCAGCGGCCATGATGGCCCAAGTAGACGAACGTTTGAAGAGAAGGTATGATATTATTTTATGTCTATTTGTTATAATACAATTAAATATTATATTATTATACAGGATTTTAATGGAAAACCGTCTACTGGTGTCGTAATGTACGTCAGTCGCACATGGAACTTAACTGCATTTAAACAATAATGCGTTCTACTAAAATATCATCCTGTCACCAATATTTGTACAATTATTTTTCATCAGGTATCTTTATAATAAATCTTAATGAAATAAATATGTGTATCTAATTATCTACATGAATATTCAATTTGTTGCTTTAGATTCTCAGTGTCCGCATCGATGGAAGAAATATCGAAAATTCAAGAAGCCAAAAACAAAGACTTGGGTTCACAGGTAATTTTTTTTTGTGTCTACATGTTGCTCAATTTATATATTATATTGTGAAAGTTACATTCAAGACAAACATAAATTAAATTATATCTACAGAAATAAATAAATTCATGATATTCCAGATAGTTTTCAACTATCGCAGAATTCATTGACTTGCTACTCGATCCATTATTGTCATTTAAGTTGGATTAGATACAAGTATAAACCTAATTATTAGGTTGGGGAAAAAGTTTCTTCGCATTTTTTAAGATAATTCAAAACATTTTTTAATATAGTTTATTTAAATTTAACTAAAGTATGTATGTACCATTAAAATACCGCGACAATTGGATTTGGCAGTCCTCTCGTGATGTTAACCTAACATTGCATAAAGAATTCTGGAGAGACCGAAACAGGTGGAAATCTGAAGGTGCAAGGTCAGGACTATACGGCGGATGCATTAACACCTCCCAGCCAAACTCTCTTAATTTTTGCTGAGTGGCTATAGATGTGTGAGGTCTAGCGTTATCATGATGAAACACCACACCCCTTCTGTTGATCAATTCCGGCCGCTTTCTCTCAACTTCTTGCTTTAATCTCATCAGTTGTTCGCAGTAGAGTTTAGAATCGATAGTCCTGCCTGGTGGTAATAGCTTATAATTAATAATGCCCTTCCAATACCACCACACACACAACATCACCTTATTGCGAGTTAACCCGGGTTTCGCCACAGTCTGTGAAGCCTGACCGGCCTTTGACCACGACCTTTTTCGCACGTTCTTGTCGTACGTGATCCACTTTTCATCACCAGTTATCAGCTTCTTCAAAAATTATTCGGTTTCATTACGTCGTAATAAAGAATCACAAATGAGTACACGGTTCATTAGGTTTCTTTCAGTGAGCTCGTGAGGTACCCAAATATCGAGCTTTTATTTGTACCCAGCTTTTTTCAAATGCGCCAAAACTGTTTTGTGATCAATTCTCAGTTCTTCAGCTACGTCGTAACTACTGATATGTCGATCTTGCTCCACTTTTTCAAAAATGGCATCCATTTTATCCGTAATAGGGCGCGACCAGAGCGAGGTGCATCTTTGACATCAAAATTTCCGGATTGAAAACGCTTAAACCAAATTTATGCTACTCTCACAGACACTGCACTAGGTCCATAAACATCGCAAATTTTTTTCGCGGCTTGCGTTGCATTTTTACCTTTTTTGTAGTAAAATTTTAAAATGTATCGAATTTCTTCATTAGATTCACTCATCTTGACAGTACGAAAAACAAATGAAAATCACACATTTGCCTAATTTGAATTTGGAATTATGTTCTTTAAAATTTTAACTTTCAATGATACCAAAACCAGCCAGATACAAATACTACAGCCAAAGAGATTTTATTACAAGTTCATACATACTATAATGCGAAAAGACGTTTTCCCCAACCTTTTTCCCAAACCTTTGACCCCATAAATTATAAAATCTATCATTTTCAATTATATTAATCATTATGATTATTCACCGTCTTATAAAAACAGGTAAGCCTTGGACCTGAAGAAGCAGCAATTGCTCAATCTCAACATTTCGATCAACTCGAAGCTCTTTGGAACAAAATATCACCTCCAAGGCGCCGCTCTAATAAAGTAAGTATTACGACTGAGTAGTGACTTTTAAAGGAGACGGGTAATTTTGGATCTACAAAATCGTACATTTCCCAATATAGGTAGTTAACAATTAGCAGTCTAACCCAACTTTTTTTTTCATATTATAATTGATCATATATATAATAGTTTAATTACTGGCAATTCAAAATATGCCCGAATTTCATATTATTATATATAGTATGTATGTATGTATGTATCTTCACGCCAGGTCCCTAACGGGGTAGGCAGAGAGTGTAGAGCGCCAGATATCCCGGTTCAGACAAACCTCTCGTGCCTCGTCTACCTTCATCGTTCTCTTCATACATGCACGCCGATTCCTAAGACTTTTGACCCCACCATCAGACAGAACTCGACCTATTTGGTCATGGTAGGTCAGCCTTGGTCTTCCTGGGCCTCTGCATCCATCCACATTCGCATTGTATATCTGTTTAGTCATTCGCTCATTCGACATTCTTTCTATATGCCCGAACCATCGGAGCATGCCTTTTTTCATTTTTACACCGATACTATCATTCACACAAAGTCTCTTTCTTACATCTTCATTACGAACGCGATCGGTGAGTGATACACCGCAGATCTTGCGCAAAGATCTCATCTCGACCGCGTTCAACTTACTTTCATGCTCTTTCCTGCATACCCAGCTCTCGCTTCCATATAACAGCGTTGGAGTAAGTACAGCATTATGTACGGCTAGTCGAGCCCGCTGGCTGAGATGTTTAGATTCTAGTAGCTTACCCAACGCTCCATTCACGCAATTCCCAGCAAGCACTCTTCTTTCTATGTCAGTGGTGTACCTACCATCCTTGCTAAAAGCACATCCAAGATATACAATTTCATCAACCTGTTCTAACACTGCATCATCTACTACTACCCTTGCATTTGTTCTCTGTTCATCTTTTTCAAATACTAATACTTTAGTTTTATCCACATTCAATTGTAAGCCTTTCTCCATACAATCCTCTTTCATGACTGTGACTAGTGCTTGTAGCCCAGATGGTGTAGAGCTAACAATTACCGCATCATCTGCGTAAAGCAGACAGTTCACCACTAAGTCACCCATACGCACTCCCCCATCCATCAACTTCACCCTCTGGAGGCATTTGTCCAGATATATAATAAACAGCCTAGACGAAAGCACGCAACCCTGTTTGACACCGATGTTAACATCAAACCAGGGTGACATGTTACCATCTACCCGCACACATGCTTGACAGCCCACATACGTGGACTGTATTGCACGGAGCAGACTGCCATCAATACCATACTCTGGCAAAATGTCCCACAGCTCCTTTCGTAATACCCTATCAAACGCCTTCTCCAAATCCACAAAACCGCAGAAAACCTTCTGGCTCACAGCCAGATGCTTCTCTACGATGTTGCGGAGGGAGAAAACTTGATCCATACATCCTCTTCCAGTTCTGAAACCACCCTGTGCATCCCACAACAACCCGTCGGACTTCTCTTTCATTCTTCTTTCTAAGACTTTCCCATACACTTTAGCTGCCAAACTGATCAAACTGATCGCTCAATAGCTGGTGCAGTCCATACGTGAACCCTTACCTTTATACAAAGGCACGATGACCGCACACCGCCAATTATATATAGTCATTCGAAAATTACATACATTGTACCTATAGTGTTAACACCTGGGCCCAGAAATATATGGAAAAGTATCATTCTTCATTCGACGACCCGGTTAGTCCAGCGGTGTGAGTTGACCGTTTGATTCGAAGGGTCGCGGGTTCGATCCCCGCACCGGGACAAATATTTGTATGGCCTACAGATATTTGTTTCGGGTCTGGGTGTTTGTGTATGTGATGTATGTGTACAACGGCACCCACGACACAGGTTTATACCTATTGTGGGGCTGTGAGTGTAAGCGTATTTTATTTTTTATTTTATTTATTCTCCTTTACCCTCCATCTAATAGGTACTCTTCATGCGATTTTTTCTTCACTTTCACTTAGTTAAAATAATCGTCTATATCGAATTATTTCAATTTTTCACGATTTTTAAAAAGAAGTAGTTAAGTAAATGTAACTAAACCGAACCTGCGTATTTTTATCCTTATTTTTGCCCTTAATTTATATAGGTAGGTATATATTATGTTCGCACTTGTCGTTCCGAGATTGAGTGCTACATGAAATACTACTTCACTGAGAGGATTAAAGTAAAGTAACTTTCTATCATAATATATTCTTTCAACCGTGACAGTTTCTCCCCAAAACAAGAATATTTTACCTTAGAGGAAGGACTTGTTAAATATTATGGTGACGACTTATGAAAAACAGTAGGTAATATTTTAAGTAAAATATGAACTTCGATAGTAAATGTACATTGCATTTTCTTTTAATAGAATATATTTAAGTTATTTTAAACCAACCTAGACGAATGTCTAGATTTTCGGCTTTGCGTCCCATTACAGTTATGACTTTAGCATTATCTGTCCTAAGATATCTGTCCTATATTAATATACTTCGTATTTTTCAGCTATACTTATAAATGCTTACCTATTTCACCCTACTGCAATTGTGGTTTACTTAAGATTTAAAATATTTTTACTTAAACCATAAATAAACTTGAATTGCCATAAGATCATAGAAAGTTGAAAATTAATGCATCGATCCTAAACTTAATAAATTTGTTCCAGTCGTTATCGAAACAGAGTTCTCTCATCGAGAGTCGATTTGATTCATCAGATGAAGAGCACACGCCTATTGAGGAACAAGGTAAGCAAATCAAATTATAGCTACATAATTTGATACTAATACAATAACTATACATATGCACAACTAATTCTTCACTTTCATAAATTATATTTAAAGCTACCTAAGTAAGTTGGGTAATAAATTACCCAACTACTTTAAAAAGTCATTGTTGATAACGATATATATAATTGAACTACCTGAACAACAAACGTTTTGTACTAATAATATTTTTTGTTCATTAAATTTCATCATTATGCACGTACTTTTTTATCAACATAATTAAGATAAACATTTCGTTCCGCAGAACACATGGTCGAGTGAGAAGTGGATCGTGAACGAATTAGCGTTAACTTTGTTAGTCACTAACAAACCATTAGTTAAAATTTTAATGAGCTGGCCTCAGTTTGTCTGCTGGAATTTTGGATTTCCAATATGATTTTAGTACAATTACTGTTGTTTTTAGAATTAACAGAATTATTAATATTATTTGTTACATTTAATATCAAACTATTGAGATTTTTAAGTATTTTCAAACTGAAGTTTGATTTTACGATGTTTTGATAGCAAAAATGTGCTTTATGAACTTAACTATCAGTTTATTAGCTATAGACTCAACATAAGAGCACAAATAGAGTCTTTAGAATTAAAAGTATTTTAATTAAGAATAGTATTACTGTAGGTACATCTAGACCTCCAGCCTCTATGCAATGTGATCTTTTAGAAATAGCTTCTGTAATTTCCGGACCAATTTCTAGAATATATGTTTCAGTTCTAATTTATTTGGTTCGTGTTCCATTGATTGTACCTAATGCAGTTATATTGTATAATATATAATATATTATGCTATTTAATTTTCTTTTAGTTATTTTATTGTTAATTTTCGGATAAACATCGATTATTTTATAATTTGACTATTGGTTCAAATAAATGGGTAATTATTATATTCAACATTTATTTAAAAGAAACATTTCAATTCAAAATTATAATAATAATTAATATCAACATTCATTGTTAATAATTTGAATGTCATTTGAATTATTAGTCTTTTTGTGATACCGTTTCGATCAGTTTTTTTTTTAATTGTCTAATTAATTACCATGAGGTAATTAATTTAGAAAAAAAATCATTTATTTCGAGAATATTGTTTTTGTTCAGGAAATTGGTCCTTAGATACTTCGTTTTAGATTTTATTCGTAGGTTTACAACATTAACTGTCTAAGATAATGGTAATATATAGAAAAATATTGTTAGAGTAAGTTAGATAACGTAACGTTTTTTTTTTTAATTTATTATAGTTTACATTTTAGCTCGCAATTTTATCTGTTGAAAAGCAAATCGTTTGAACTGTTACGACATGTGTAAGCTTAATTTATTTCCTTTTAGATTCAATGTTGCCATTATCCCTTTATTTATTATAAGAAGTTATTGTTTAACAATATTAGATAATTTAATTTAAAAATCTGGGATTTCAATTGATGTAGTGGATGGTTCTATATTCATTGACGATTATTTACCTCGTATATAGAATATTTAGAAAAAATATCATTTCATGTACTTAATTTCACTTCGAACTATTGTTATATTGAATTCTTGTATCTAAAAGTAAAGTAGGCTTATATTATCTCCCCGATATTATGTATCGTACTAGTTTTCCAAACTGTGATCCCTAATAAAGACTTCTATATAAGTACATAATGTTCGAATTAAAGTGTTACCCCTATGATGTAATGTTAGCATACTTAAAAATTTGGTCTAGTAAACACATCTAGTCCGTAAATAGTACTTAATCCTTTTACACGTATCTATTGGTACAGTATTGGTAATCATTTTTCCGTTTCTACAAAGCTCCGAATGAATCGACTTGCATCACAAAAAAAAATATTTCTAATTTGTTAACTGGACACCGTCAATATGATAATGGTATTGCTATTATTAAAATATTCTGTGCTTAGTTATAAGACAGAGATATAAATGATAATACATATATAATTTAATAATATATAATTACGAAGAAAGGAAATTCAACCATTTCATGCAATTTTGATAAGCATATAAATATGTTATTGACGATGTCCGCATTCTTATAAAAACCTAGTGCGAAGATGCATGATCCGTGGGTATTTATATGTACTTATCAAATTATAAAAATAATGTAGTGGAGAATAACAATAATAATTATAATTTTCTTAATATTTTGGCCAGCTGACCTGATGTCACAAAATAATATTAAGATTTTTAATTTCAAACAAAATTGTTAAAACAATTAAAATGTTCTCTGCACATTGAATACATATAAATTAAAAAATATACTTATTGTTCGCGCACTATTTGCAGTTTTATAAATATACGAGTATATATAAAAAGAATTGAAATTATAAAACCAAACCAATTATTTCATGAAAAAAAAATGCTAGAATGTGTAGACAAATATGAATTTTAATTGAATGTTGCTCTAAGAAATTATTAATTAGAAAATGCAATAATATTTAATAAGTAGATGCACTTATTTATTGTAAAATTAGCTTACTTTAGTCTTCTGCAGCCAGCTATTTCTGTCACACAAATATACCACATAAAATTAACGCTTCATCAATGTATCGCAAACCAATCCTGATTTAATGAACTGTATCATTTTTTAAAGAATGACTGCACTTTGTAACAAAACTTTTGATGTTATATATCTGGAAAGAATGTAATTTAAATTGGACAAAAAGTATGCATATATTATTTTACGTATGGCCAGTAATATTTATAAAAAAGAGGTGATTTATTATTTCAATCTAATATTTAATTCGTTGCATTTCGAGGAGTTTCGAATTTCTTTTTTCACATGTCAAGAAAATCGTTTACTATTAGTAATGCTTTAAAATGAAGCTTTTTTATGTCATGAAGTGGTAAATGGGTAAGCATACAGTTTTAAATTAATGTAAGTAATACCGAAGTCTATAAACATCTCCATAAAACCAGAGATTTCAATGTAAATGCGCTGCCACCCGTGAGACCTAAAGTATTATGCCTCTGTGCCGGAAATTACAGGGCTGTACCTGGCCACCTGGCTGAAGCACGATATTGCTGAACACTACAATCATATTAGGTAATGCGGGTTGCCTACGCCCACTAGCTCCGTCGATGGAGCTCTACCACTAATAAAGACTGGCATAGAATGGACAAATCTCTGCATGCAACCTGCATCTTTGAGGATTCACTAACGTGAGTTGTTACGTTATAGGTAAGATTTCCTTTACTGTCTCGTTAGTCACACAATCGCGACGCTGAGCCTGAAGTCCAAAATTCAATCCCCAGGTCGAGAAAAGCTTTATTCGTTTTTTTTTTTGTGGAGAAATTCCCAGCGGGTAGCTTGTTGGACCTACGCTCGATTTCTCTGTACCTGGAGAGTGCACCTGCGTTTGCGCATTTATGCATTATATGTATTTCATTTCCTGCACACTTGGCTAGTCTCCGTTAAGATGGACCGCCGTGAAATTCAGTCTTTTGGATAATATTACTATATCTAAGGCTTCCAAAAAAAATTACGATGATAAAAGAAATTTCATACCGGGAACACATTTCTTTAAATGATGTCGTTTCATAAAAAAGGCAGAATTATTTTGCGAAATCGATGCATAAAATTATTTAAGTAGCATTTACCTATAATAACAAATTAAACTCTTCCTCCATCTTGCATGCCTATAAGTTTATTAGTTGAAAATATTATTTATAAATATTTTTGAACATATTTCATTTGAATTTCGTAGTTGTTCGTTCAAAAGTTTTGTGACAAAGATTTAATTAAGGACACGTACGCTAACTACGCAATAAGATTTATTGTAATCGTTAGACACTGTCACCTTGTTGACTATTTGTATAGAATTTTATATATTTGTCTTTTCTTGACCCTCACTGGAGTGAGTTTTATTTTGGACCTGTCGTGATGTTATATCTGAAAATATATTCTCTGTGTTTCTTAGCTGCTGTTTTATTTCTACTGACACATATAAGATTATATAGAATACAATATAAAATATACACAGATATGAAGTCAAAAAGCTTTACATAATGTTTTGTGGGGGGTCTACGAGGTGTACCGACGACCTGGTGAATTGAGGGCAATCGCTGGATGAAATACCGTTCGTTGTGGCAACCTTTTTTTTCAGAAATATTTTCTCCAGCAGTGGACACCTTTTGCGTGAAGTGATGATGTTTTAACAGTTCTTTACTAACATGATCCTCCTAAGAATATTACTTATACAAATACTAACACAGCCACATTTATAGACATCTTACAGCCTAAATTATAGCTATCTAGAAAAAATAATATTAATACAAAAGTCCTTATAATAATACTAGCATTTACCAGTGACTTCGTACGCTAATGATTCCCGTTCCTGTAAGAGATTAATGGTCTACACTTGCTAAGAAAATGTTCTTGGCCAACTATACGTTGCCGAATTTTAGATTTCTATGACTTAAAACCTTTACCACAAAAACATTCGAAGTAATCACGAAATAAAATATTTGAGGAAGTATTGGCCGTTTGTTTAAAAAGAGATCAATCAAATGAAAAAACAAATTATTTCCGTTACCCACGTATTTTTATTGATCACGTATTTAATTGACACCACACCAAAAAAATAATTCGAAAGTAATCAGGACAGTAGATTTGGTCGGTATAGGAGATGTTGCAAAAATGTCTCCGGCCATGTATTGTACACAATATCATTAACAGGCTAAATCAATATAAAAACGTTTTTTACTGCAAATTTTTACTTATTTAACTTTGCTTGCAGTTACAAAACATTATTTGCAGTTAGAATTGCAACTCAAAACCAACATGGCGAATATGGCGGGCGATGTCATTTTAACATTTTCTTTTTTTTATTGTTTTTTTAATATATAGTAGGTATGTACTTGGAGAAAAAAGTAATATTTTCTAAATACTATCGAAATCGATTTCATGTGTTAATACTAAGAACTTAATAGTAATGGTTTTCCAATTTAAAGAAATTTATCGGAACTTTTATTTTTTTTTAAAGAAAAATGGAAAGAAAAATTTGACTTCAGGCGAGGCTCGAACTCGCGACCTACTGGGAATCTAGTCCAGCCGCTCTTCCAATTGAGCTACTGAAGCCCTGCCCGATTTGTCAAATCTTTCCTTCACATCTATTGCATTGCTTTATGGTAGCAGTAGCGCCATCTATTACCAACTATGCTAGTTAGGCAACCGATATAATAGACTTTTCAGTTTATTGAATATCGTAAGGAAGTCGCTTTTACCCTTAATAATTGTTTTATATTATTTCGCATTAACACATGCTTGTGAAATATATTTTATTTTTTTCAAGAAAAATGGAAAGAAAAATTTGAATTCCATTTTTCTTTAAAAAAAATAAAATATATTTCACAAGCATGTGTTAATGCGAAATAATATAAAACAATTATCGGAACTTCTTTAAACTGATCGATTCGATACGTCGTTTTTTTGATAAAATGTGATGCACTAGTAATATACCGATAGCACTAGTTTTGTTTTATATACATAGATACTATCCCTAGCGTCGGCTGTATCGCCGCCATGTTGAATATGGTTGAAAATGATAAAATCGTTTGAACTAAGTGTGGTTGTAACTCTAAAATATATTTTTGAATAAATTAGTTGTATTTTTTTCGGATTCTTCTTTAATTTAACCATTTTTTGAGAACGTGTACGAACGAGAGCCGAGCTTGCAACATCTCCTTTGACATTTGATTGATTCATTGAATGAGTAATTTTAACGATTCATTAAAACTTTCCCGATTCTCCTTTGTAACCGAGGCGCAGATGTTCGAAACGGTTGAGGTTGAAAGTTTCGAATTTCATTAAGGCCATTATAATTAAACTATTATGTTTTGGCTCATAAATTGCGGAGCAGATATTACTCGGCTATGGTAACACTAATGAAATTAATTTTCAAATTTAGCAGCGTTCCAGAAATAGGTATTAAATTTGATGACAGCTACATGAAAATTAATAATACTAACTTTTAATAATATTATGCGACGCTTGCAACGACGGGTACTTATTTTTTATATAATGAAGGTGGCAAACAAGCATGCAGCTTACATTGATGTTCCGTCATAACTGCAGCTTAGACACTTACACAAAGCCCAGACGTCAAAATGCAGATGCGTTGCCACCCCTGAGACCTTATAGGTTAGAATCCCACTGCAGAATCATTTCGTTCATCCAAATATGCTGAGAACCTATTTTTTACACATATTTATAATCTAGAGAATAAATATCCACTAGGTTGTTATTCCACTAGGTACCATCAAAAAAATGACCGCAAGTACTTTTTTATTTATTTTTGGTAAAGAATTTTTTCTTTATTTGTTTTTTTAACAAAAAATCACGCCTCACGGCAATATGTATACAGACTGAAAAATTCATGTCTGCCGTTGAACACTTGGCCGCCCTACGTATTTTCGTTCCGCTCTTTTAACTTTTTGCGTCCATCACGTACATCTCTTATTTATATATCGAACTAAAGCTATTTTTTCTCATTATTATGGTACACGGGAGCCAAATTAAATTGGCCGCAAATGAGAGTTGCTGGCTGTTAAAGATAAAATAATTTTATTAAAAATACTTGCGGCCAAATTTTGATAGGCAACCTAGTGAATATATATTATCTAGATTATAAAGTTGCATAAAAGTTGGTTTGCAGCATATCTGGATTAACGAAATGATTCTGCAGTGGGATCTTAACCTATTAGTCGTTATGTCTCTGTGATAGTTATTACGGGGCCATACATTACCATCTAACCGGAACAAGATAGTGCTGAATACTAGCATTTGGCGATAGATAGAATAGGTAATACGGTGGTGCCTACGCCCTTGAGCTCGTACACCTCAACCACCGATGAAAAATCGATATATTACTGCGATACATGTCATATGAAATATAATTTTATTTACTACAACCTATAATTAATAGATACAGGAAAAACTGGCTTCATTAATAATTGTAATTTTGTTTACCTAAATGTGAAAGCTTAGTCGTGCATACCAACGTTATTATTTTATCCGTTTTGTTTGTGAATCTATAGCGAGCAAACAACTTATTTGCATAATAACACGATGCTACGTTATCAGTTTATCAACAGAAAATAACAGAGAACGTATGTAGGGGAAGATAGTTAAATTTAAACTTATCGGGCTAGCGATATTTATATCTGATATACTGATGTACCGTTATACATAATAATCTTAATTTGTCTACACTGTTGCGAAGATTTAAGGGACAATTTTAATGATAATTAATTCATGTGGATTTTCATCAAGTGAACAATCTAATCTCCGACGATAAAAGCACTTTATCAAGCATATTTAGTACGAAATTAACATGATAATATTCGTGTTGGTATTCAGTGAGCTGTGAATCTTGTTGCCGGATATACATTAAATTGAATTCAGACATATCATGTGGACTGAATAACACAAAAGAGAAAAGAAAATTAAATTCAAACGTGCGTTAGTGTTTAAATATGTTTACTAAAAATCTAAGCCATAAAGAATACTGCGAACTATCAGTGCATCACAACAATTTTATTGGTCTCAGGAAAACATAATGAAAATGGGAATATCACCAGAATGAACGTCATTGATTTGGAGCAAGGCGTTTTATACGTATCACAAAATGACACGACGGCTTTCAGAATTTTCATTTTCATATGCAGCTCAGTCGGAATGGTTCTGTCTACCGTCGCTTTTATACTTCTCTTTTTGACAGCCCTATTGTTCGCCGAATGGAGACGAACTTACAAAAATCAACTCCTCATCCAGTTTATGACTGCGAGATTCCTTTACACCATCCTTCACTTCTATTATGACGTTTTAAAGATATTCCAACTCTGGGATCGTGTTCACTATCCTGTTTATGTCGACACTATTTGTATTCTATATACAGAAATGACGGTGGTCATCTGGATGTTTGTCTTCAGCAAACAAATGTATGACAGTTTCGTGAAAATGTTCATCGTCGGTGAACCCAATATTTGGAAAGTGTCAGTGTGTGCGTGGTTCGCACCCGGAATCGTTACAACTTTAATGTGTATCACACAAGGACTACGAAATAATTATATAGACCTTAATCAGTTTCTTATTTATATTTTAACTATCAAATTTCCAATTTTAGGTGCCAATGGTGTATTGTTAATTTTTGTTTTAAGATCAATTTTGAATGTCAATCGCAGCAAACCTAAAAGTAACGTTCGAATAGTAGTTATAATGGTTATATTAATTTTCAGTTTTTGTTTCCAGCAGGTATTAGGTGATGTTCGTAGAGTAGCATATTTAATATTAAGCGATAGTTATAACCACATTCCATACTTGTTTTCCATGACCAATGTATTGACAGTATATCAGTGTGCACTTTCTATTTTATTTTGGTTATTTGGTAATAAGAGAACAAGAAAACTATGGAATATTGAGAAAGAAGAAATACATATAAAAACACAAACGCTGTCTATTAAGTATTAAGAATTGATTAAGTTTGTTTAATTTGAGACTCGGACACGAATATGGCGCACACTTCTCTTCCTTCTTTTCCAAATCCTTTACCGTAGAAACCGTTCGGTTGGAATGCCTTGCCTCTAAATATCCGTCAGTCAGAATCTATAGATCGATTCAAGAAAATGGTCAAAGAATTTTATCTCCTTTCTTGATATATTTAAATATTTTGCTAGCTTAAGCTTTCCGGATTTTGCTGTTTAACCATTGATGTTATTCTTAGTGACATACATGTTTTTAGTTAAAGTTTTAGTTTATCTTTCCACATAATCAGTACACCCCACATTAATTATAACAGTTTCCTCTATCGTGGTTGTCTGGAAGAAATCGCTGATGAGCGACAAGACCGCCAAATATACTTACCTATTTGATACATTTTATGTCAACTGCTGTTCATTTTTTATGGTGTACTTACAATAAAGAGTAATGTTGTTATGTTAAACATCCCACTGAAATACGATTTCTGGTGTGAATTGTGTATGGCAGCTAAATTAATCGGGAAGAAGTTAGGTTAGGTTACTGGTGGTAGAGCTCCAGTGACGGATCTCGCGGGCGTAGGCACCACCGCATTACCTAATATACTTGCCGCTAAATGGTAGTGTTCAGCACTATTGTGTTCCGGTCAGGTGATAATAAACGGCCCTGTAATTTCCGACACAGAGGCATAACACCTAACGCCTCAGGAGTGGCAGCGCATCTACATTTTGACCTCTGGTCATTGTGTGGGTGTCTTTAGGCTGCAGTCATCACTTAACATTAATGTGAACTGCATGCTTGTTTGCCACTTTCATTACATAAAAAAAAATGTTTAACATCCCACTGAAATACGATTCCCGATTTGAATTGTGTATGGCAGCTAAATCAATCGTGAAGAAGTTAGCCTGCGTAACATAATGACATACAGAATCCAACAAGAAATATTCCACATCGATCTCAGGAAGGAGACATCAGCTTATTTCGGATCTGTAAAGCGTTATCTCTTTCGTACCTGACTTATGTGACATTTGTCGACCATTTTGATCACGTTTTGACCAATACAGGACTATCAGTGCTTACGTAGGCAGTGTGCAACAGAGATAACGCTCTACGAAGTCGAAACTAGCCGATTGTCTCTTACGTGAGCTCGATGTGCAATATTTCTTGATGGATACTGTACTTAACTTATGTATAAGTAAGCGTAGGTACCTTATCGTAGTGATAGTAATTATAATTAAGGTTTTATCCCCTTATTCAAAAAGTACATTAGATAAGTTTTAGCTATAGAATGCTTTGTCTTTGTCAGTTGCATTGTCAAATGTGCAGGTTAGAAAAAGACAAAGGAGAGATTAGCAACACTTTAGCTAAAATACGTTTATGAATAAGGGGGTTAAACTTTTATATTCTATACAGTTAACGCATCACCTATTGCAGACAGCCTCTATATCACTCCGAACAAAGACATTTTAAGACAAAATGCTATCTATGAAAATAAAATAATGAGACAATTACAATTTTAGTTTTTTTTAGCTAAGTCCCAACAGTCACACATTTTAATATTTGTCCCATAATATTATTAGGCTGGTAATAATACCTAGATTTTGTTATGTAAAAAAGGTTTCGATTGGTCCATTGGTTTTTAGTGTATTTATTGAAGAAGGAAGGCTGATTGGTCTGTGATTGAAACTGAATAGGTAAACAAATAAAATTTATTTCATAGTACTGATAGATATCATCTTTGGGTATGTTCGTAATACACGAGTAAATAAAAAGACTAATTGCATCATTTAAAGATCACGCATTTAAATTTCCAAAGTAAATTAAACTCGAGTACCTTATAAGCTTACACGGAGTAGAATTTACAGCTATTTGAGCTTCAAATATGCTTATTGCCAGCTTAATTATTGTTTAATTGCTACCAGAAATGAACCTCGGGCCAAAAGTACGACAAAAAGATGAAGATAAAAATGTGGTCAAGTTAGTCACACAAACCTGTAAATATTCAGACAACGGCTCTGCTAGTAAAGTTAGTAATAAAAGAAATATTAATTTATTTTGCAGTTAATGAGAAGAAATCTTAGATATGTATAAATAATGTTCAGACATTCGATCTTAGATTTAATATCAATAGTTACTTAACATTACATTTCATATTAGCCTAACGGAGTAAATTTAAAAATTTCCTATTTTTTCTTAACATGGAGCAACAACAAACGAGGATCTAATGAAAAATTAATACATATTTCATCTGTAGAATCCAAATCTTTTTGTCAACGATCAGAAACATAATTCCCAAACTATTAATGTCAGGAGATACCTATAACAAGAGTTACCTAAATACGTAAGATCCAAGTGCTGTAAAAACAATCAATTAATGGATACACGAGGCTGAACCTTATAATTATATAAATCATCAACGTAACTCCAAGCCAATTTGTGTTAAAAAAACATGTTGTGAAGAATCAGATAATTACTCTTAAAAGCTGAGGTACGTATACAAAGATACGAATTGATTGTTTTTTATGAAATGTTTCTACTTCAAAAACATTAATTTCTTTAGATAGTACTCAAACAGAAAATGAACAAATTTACCGCATTATGAAGTGTTTCAGTTGCATTTCAAGGAATAAGCTTTACCTACCTTGCAATTCGTAATGCTACTGATAAATGAGGACTCATCGGAAGACCAGCGCTGTAGTTTGTTTTTTGGCTTCATACAACCAATCATGTTGTAATTATCTTTCACTTTTTGTTTTATTTTTTATTTTATTTATTTTTTAGATATATTGTGTTGATGTAAGAGTAAACCAAAAAATAAACGTTTTATTTTTCTTTTTTACTTTCTTTCTTATAAAGAGACTATTTAACGGGAGAGTTCCTCAGAGAGAAACCTTAGAGGAGGAACTCCTACTAGAAGGTCCTTCCTACGGTATTATACCAATATAGCTAACTCATTTTTCAATATTATCCATGTTAGGTAATTGCATGAGGGATAGAATACGTTCTGTACATAAATAACGTGAAAGTTCATTAAACATGTTTATTGTTAAGTTTTAAACCCACATAAAATTTTCCTTAAATAATAGTGAGATGAATCAGCAGAAAATAATTTAGCGACCGTTCATCTTTCCTTATGGAAGTCTTTATTACAAAACGGCCACGTTCGGATGAAAGAGATTAATATAAGAATTTATTACTCCATGGTTGAAGTTTTCCTAATGAAATATAGGGGATGGATTATGACCCGTAAAATAATGATGAGGCGTAAAATCTGAAGACGCTTTACAAATAGGAGTTACAGATTTCTTTTTCATAGACTGTATATAAAAGTGGGGAATCAAAGTATAAAACTGAGCAGTTTCGGCTTAATGATGCTGCAGTATCCTTCGGCTTTGATACTCCATAATTTTAGATTTGATGAGTTGTTTTTGCGATTTATTCTTGACAATTTTCAATATAGACATTTGAGAATCTTAGGATATTATCACAGAACTTATAAGAAACATCCATTGACGGTATTTTACCGCGGTTATTATTATTATATACCGCGGTCTTGGGATTTCAAGCATGCACGAAGAGCCAACGAGACAAACTGAGACCAAATGAGCCTGTCGCCTATATGTTTAAATGTGTGCGTGAAATTGTTTCTGTATTTTGTTAAAGTCAAGGTGTGAGTTTCGTAGTAACAGACGATTTTTGTAGTGTGCGTGTGTGTCGCACGCATTTCCCCCCGCAAAAAATTACAGACTATTTTGCATCGGTAATACACGCTATGGCTACTCCCCTCCAGTCCGCCGCGACGGGTGGACCGCGTTGCTCTATGGGGTGGAACTATTCTCACTGTGATATCAGGTTTTTATATTTAATTTTTGGAATTTTATGTATATATATATAGATTAGCTTGTCTTTATTGTTCAACTTATTCTGATTGTACCCAAGATAATGTTTAGTACCTACCTAACTCTAAAACATTTCACTCAGATTGGCGGCCTATTTCATTTTGTTCTCAGACGTAAAAGCCGATACCACTCCGAGAAAGCAAACGTTTTTTAACATTTTTACACGTGGACAATAATTTTATACGCTTATTACTTTAGTTTACTAAAATTGTGTTGGTTATTTCTAGAATTACCGAAGTCCTATTGATTTTATCGGATGGGCAAATACGATAGACACCGTAGGTCGATAATCCGTGATGTCAGTTTACATAGAAGCACTGACCTAGTAAGTAGATAGTCTTAATATTTATTTTAAAATAATACAGATTATGATTATTATTATAATTCTCGATGTATCACTTAGCTGATAGCAAATGTTATTCATAAAGATATCTATCGACGACATCGCCACTACGTCAGTTGATCGTTTGGATTTAGGGTAATAGCTCATGAGAGCCACCCGGCACCCGACCGGCGCCCGACCGCCTCGAGCGGTCTGCGCTCATTACATCAACTCCGCTCCGTATCGACACCGGATCGCCTCGACCGCAAGCGGACCACTCGGTAACCACTACCTTGTTTTGTGTTGACATTGCATTGCCAATGCGCTGTTCCCAAGTGGACCGCGCGCTGTCCGCGAGTTTTTCACAAGTAACATCGCGTTGTTCACCCATGGACCACCCGTCGACAACGAGTGGACGCCGTAAAACGAGTCGGGTGCCGGGTGGCTGCAGTGAGCTATGATGTATACCCTAATTTTTTAGGCTAATCTTTCTAGTTGGCATAATCGATGTACATTTATGAGATTGCGGATAGAGGAATGCTATCTCTTTTTTCTCAATGAAAAAATTGGAATTGATGGGTAAAAAGTAAAAAAAAATTAAAACGAAAAATAAATGAGGGGCGATCTGAAGTTGGAAAAGAGGGAAAGGGAGCATTTTAACGGTTGAAACCGATTTATCACGATATCTGTCAGGACTCGTGTCCTATCGAAAAAATGTAAATGGCAAAATTGTCGGTTAAAAAAAGATCTACAACTTTTGTATTTGCAAATTTTCACATAACCTCAAAATTTAAGCGCAAATTTATTCAAAGAACCGTATAGGTATTTGGTTTTTCATCTCGCACCACTCATAACACCACTTTCTTTTTTTACTAAAACACTTATTTTTTATGGATCAAGTACAGTGTACCTATTGTTTTATTTAAAAACCAAAAATTCCAAAATTCTCTTTCTTTGCTGGTCTCGGACCGCCGCTAATTTGATTATCTTTCAATTTTATTATATTTTCTTACTCTCCCAATGGGTTTCATCCTGCCCTTATTTCTTTTTTGGTCTAAAACATTATACCTACGAGTACTAATTATTATGAACTACGAGTATTGCAAAAAAAAATTATTTCTGATATACCGGTGCTAGAGTTTCAAGGACCACGCGTACAACATTCAATTCATTCAAACGGAATATACAAGTAAACTTAAATACGACAATTATATAAGTAATTTGCGACTAAGGCCCTAAAATCTAGAGCTAGTTAAGTCAAGATTAATAACTACTTAATTTACACGACGTTTCGGTTGCTGCGCATCTAACGTGGTAACAGACAGGCTAATTTTCATAATACTAACTATAACGAGGAAATTCCTTTAACAACGTATTTTTCGTTGAAAAAAATTGACACTCCAATCAATAAAATGAAGTGGACTTCACCATTCGCGTTGAAGGGCAGATCGTAGCGCGAGTCCAGCAATGAGTATGTTTGATCAGAGATTAAAGTGGTTTGAACAAGCACCTCAGTGCGATAGGATCGGTCTGCGGTTGACAGCGCCACTACACGGCTAAATTGTTTAGACCTCTTCTTGGTTGGATTAATCATGGGATGATATTGTGTGCAATGAACGAATATTATCTCTTTTCCACTATTATAAAGATTGGATCAGTACCTACTTATGAACTATAAGAAATAGGTATTCACATCTAAATCTTATCCATTGGATAAAGAAGTTTCAGTGGAAGAACTTGACTGAATCATCTAATACGAAAAATAAAAGCAAAAAGGAAAATAATCTAAAGCGACATCCGATTAACAAAATCGAATACTTCAACTAGTCTGAGCCGTGTCCGGCAGTGTGTACCTTTGATCAGAGATTAAAGTGGTTTTAACAAGCACTCCAGTGCGATAGGATCCGTCTGCCGTTGACAGCGCCACTACACGGCCGACTAAATTGTTTAGACCTCTTTCTTGCTGGGTTAATCGATGGACAGAATTATGTGCAACGTAAAAATGGATGCTTTAGTCCTTCGTCTGAGGTATGCAATTAACTAGTGTTCCCGAAATACTTATAAAAAATGTATAGGTTGAGATTATAAAGATTTTTTCAATACAGATTTACGGGTGGTAGATATCCAATGTAGAACAGCTCGAGAACAATATTAAATGCATTCGACCGGAAAATACAAACAAAAAGAAACACAAAACAAAACGTTTTTTTAATGGAAACAACGGCATTTCAAATTGATCCATCACGAAATTTCTTTTCTAGTCAAAAATACAAACATAGGTAACAAGCTCGTCTCACCTTCTCTACTTAGGATTAAAAAAAAAGATTATTAAGGATGGATAACTTTTATACTATTAACTACATAAAAATAATAGGTTTAGATATTGAGTGACAAAAAACATTGTAGTTCCATTACTGAAATTGTTGTTAGCTTGATACGAAATATGTGTTTATAAAATTCAGTAAGTTTTCATATTTAGTTTATGACCACTTCCTATTTTTTGTTGTAGACATTTTGTTTGAGTGACAGTCCAGCGAGATAAACTAATCCAGTACCAAGTACGGACTTTGTCCTAGATGGTATCTACTGCAAACTTTGTACCATAACGGTATAATACATTTATTATTGTCATGATAAATAAGCATACAGTTCAAATTGATGGTAAGCGAATACTGTAGCCTATAAACATCTACATAAAAACAGAGATTTCAATGTAGTTGCGTTTTTACTTCTTAGGTCTCAAATTGATATGCCCTGTGCCGGAAATTACAGCTCCGTACATTACCACCTGACCGGAACACGATAACGCTGAACATTACCATTTAGCAGCAAGTGGAAAAGGACAGTGTCTACGAACATAGTAACTGGAGCTTTACCACCACTAAAATTTCTTGTATTTTATCATTGCAAACAAATAATAAAATGCATAAGTAATATCGGTTTCGTCCGAACAAACCACAGTCATAAAATTCAGCCTTCAAAACTTAGTATTCGCGGAGCACCAGACATACATTTTAACTTGAATAAAATATTGATTTGGCATCGTCGGCAGCCTACGGAAATAGCGGGCGGTCCACGTCGGGCCGTATTTTAAGTCGGGCCCGGGTCACCCTATATTTTGTAGGCCGGTGACAAGTCGTGGTCAGAAATTCTATTTTCGAATTGTGAATAATACAAAGGCACAGTGAAAGTGTCTTTGTATTATTATTATTGTCTTACAGTCCATACGACCTCAATGAATTAGTTACAAAAGAAAGCACATGCACATCGTTCAATAATTTCACCAAATTCATCATAAGTACACTTAAACAGTTTAATCAAACATAAAAACGAAAAAAAAAAAGGAATACGCGCAACCAGATCAAAAAACATAACAATAAAGTTAACACTCACGAGAACTTTGTTGTGTATAACCAAAAAATATGCCTCTTCGGGAACGCACTAGGATCGAAAGGGTTAAAAAAAAAACTGTGAAAGTGTGGGTTAAATATGTGTATATACTTGTGTTAAGCATACGAAGTATTATTTATTTACCTTCCTAATGAAGGTGGCAAACAATCATGCAGTTCACATTGATGTTAAGTGATGACTGCAGATAACGCCACTTATCAGTTTCATTGAAATCATAACAATCGACGTCAACAAAAGATACGTTACTGGTGGTGGCAATATCATAATAATATAGAAATAAAAAATAATTTTACAATTCTGCAAAAACGTCTCATTATAAATTTTCACTTTTTCCCGTCGTAGCGAGGTTTTCAATTAGTGTCGCGGTAGGGAATTACGCCTCAGGGGATAATGCATCAATCACTGCTAATTGCGCAAATAATATAAACGTGCCTACGAATCTTTGAAATATTTGTAATATTATTTTTCGCAATAACACATGCGAGTGAACTTTAGAAATTAAAGAAAAAACGGAAAAAATAAATTGGCGGGAATCGAACCTGCGACCTCAGGATAACCAGTCCAGCCGCTTTACCACTAAGCTACCGAAGTCCCACACCAATACGTCAAATTTTGCTTTCCCGTTTTCATAATCATAATATCTTTATTTGCTTTAAAACATGGTATACACAGGTGTTCATAAAATAATAATTAGATCTATCACGTTTTGCTTAAGTTCAAGCATGCAAATAATAAAGTAAAAATTATATTTAAATAAGACACATTAAATTATATTGAATTTTAACCGAGTTCTGAAATATTTTGGTATCTTTTTAACACCTTTGATATTATTATGGTTATATAAACAAATTATAAGATCTACGCAGCGCATGGCACCGGAACTGGTGTAGATCGAAAGTGATCTACTCAGTTAAGCGAGACGGGAGCGCGTCGGGTGTATGATGGGTGACCGATAGTGGCAAATTAAAATGCGCGTTTCCGTGCTTCGGAGGGCACGTTAAGCCGTCGGTCCCTGTTGCTATCGATAGATAGCAGTAATTAAACCTTGTCGGAGTTAAACAGCGGGTTGGCCACTTACCCTTATCTCCACCAACCCGCATTGGAGCAGTGTGGTGGAGTAAGCTCCAGGCCTCCTCCCAAGTAGGGAAGAGACTTATGCCTAGCAGCAGACTTATCAAGGATTGCATTATTATAAGATCTGTAAGCTCGATCACCGAAAGGAATCGCTTTAATCTTCGTTGACGTTTTCGATTATGAATCTTGAATGAATCTGGACAAGTCTGCCCTTACAAACGAAACATTTTTTTGAATGATAATACATCAGTATCCATGAACAAACATACCTGCAGCCGAACATTGAACCTCCTATTTTTTTCAAGTCAGTTAAAAATTAAACCCCGTTCAACCCAGACTACCATACGGCGATAAGACGAAATGTCATGGGGTGGCAGTAAAAAACACTTCAACTTCGGTGCGAATATATACCAAGGGAATGAATAGAATAGAATAGAAAATATTTTTATGTCGAATAGATCTTTACAGATACTTTCAAAACGTCAATAAATCATAAAATACCTAGAGTGAATAACCATTACATATAGTAAAAGCAAAATCATATATTAATAGTAAATTAAAAATTTGAATTTAAACTACTTGGTTAAAACATAATATTCACAAAATTTTTCAATTCCTTCAATGATGATAAATGAAGAAAAAGAAAAACTTATTCGTCGTGTAGTGTCGTATAATGAATATCCTATGTGTCAAATAGGTACTAATCTGTGACCCGATACCTTTTGGGACTGAATCAGTTGAACCTGACCGCAAGCTACATATTTGCAGGCCCGCATAAATTATGTAAAACAAAGGGTAGGTGGACAAACAAACCTGAGTAAACATGGCGGAAGAAAATACTTTTAACTCACACACCACAGCCAGTGCAATTATTTTTTAATTTAATTTTAATTATTTTTTTCATCGTTTTATTGCCGAGGGTATTTTCTAACTAAGCCAGCAGCTTAACAGGTTAGTGATGATGCAGCGCACATGTTTCAATAAAGTTGTCATTTCATGAGTATACTGATGGTAGAGTTCCAGTGTAGGAGGCATAGGCACCACCGCATTACCTAACCACCACTATCGTGTTCTGGTAAGATAGTAATGTATGGCCTCGTAATATCTATCACAGAGACATAACAAGGCCTCGGGGGTGGCAACCATAGATTTATTATCTGGGCGTCCCGACGCCCAGCGCCCAGCGTCCCGACGCCCAGAGCCCAGCGTCCCGACGCCCAGCGTCCCGACGCCCAGCGTCCCGACGCCCAGCGTCCCGACGCCCAGCGTCCCGACGCCCAGCGTCCCGACGCCCAGCGTCCCGACGCCCAGCGTCCCGACGCCCAGCGTCCCGACGCCCTGCGTCCCGACGCCCAGCGTCCCGACACTTAGCGTCCCGACGCCGAGCGTGCCGACGCCCAGCGTTCCGACGCCGAGCGTGCCGACGCCGAGCGTCCCGACACCCAGCGACCCGACGCCAAGAGTCCCGACGCCCAGCGCCCAGCGTCCTGATGCCGAGCGTCCCGGCGCCCAGCGTCCCAATGCCCAGTGCCCAGCGTCCCGATGCCGAGCGTCCCGGCGCCCAGCGGCCCGACGAACAGCGTCCCAACGCCCAGAGTCCCGACGTCCAGCGTCCCGACGCCCAGCGTCCCGACGCCCAGCGTCCCGACGCCCAGCGTCCCGACGCCCAGCGTCCCGACGCCCAGCGTCCCGACGCCCAGCGTCCCTACACCCAGCGTCCCGACGCTTAGCGTCCCGACGCCGAGCGTGCCGACGCCCAGCGTCCCGACGCCCAGCGTCACGATGCGCAGCGTCACGACACCCAGCGTCACGACGCGCAGCGTCACGACGCCCAGCGTCCCGACGCCAAGCGTGCCGACGCCCAGCGTCCCGACGCCCAGCGTCCCGAAGCCCAGCGTTCCGACGCCCAGCGTCCCGACGCCCAGCGTCCCGACGCCCAGCGTCCCGACGACCAGCGTCCCGACGCCCAGCGTCCCGACGCCCAGCGTCCCGACGCCCAGCGTCCAGACGCCCAGCGTCACGACGCGCAGGGTCCCGACGCCCAGCGTCACGACGACCAGCGTCCCGACGCCGAGAGTGCCGATGCCCAGCGTCCCGACACTTAGCGTCCCGACGCCGAGCGTGCCGACGCCCAGCGTTCCGACGCCGAGCGTGCCGACGCCTAGCGTCCCGACACCCAGCGACCCGACGCCAAGAGTCCCGCGCCCAGCGCCCAGCGTCCTGATGCCGAGCGTCCCGGCGCCCAGCGTCCCAATGCCCAGTGCCCAGCGTCCCGATGCCGAGCGTCCCGGCGCCCAGCGGCCCGACGAACAGCGTCCCAACGCCCAGAGTCCCGACGTCCAGCGTCCCGACGCCCAGCGTCCCGACGCCCAGCGTCCCGACGCCCAGCGTCCCGACGCCCAGCGTCACGATGCGCAGCGTCACGACACCCAGCGTCACGACGCGCAGCGTCACGACGCCCAGCGTCCCGACGCCAAGCGTGCCGACGCCCAGCGTCCCGACGCCCAGCGTCCCGAAGCCCAGCGTTCCGACGCCCAGCGTCCCGACGCCCAGCGTCCCGACGCCCAGCGTCCCGACGACCAGCGTCCCGACGCCCAGCGTCCCGACGCCCAGCGTCCCGACGCCCAGCGTCCCGACGCCCAGCGTCCCGACGCCCAGCGTCACGACGCGCAGGGTCCCGACGCCCAGCGTCACGACGACCAGCGTCCCGACGCCGAGAGTGCCGATGCCCAGCGTCCCGACGCCCAGCGTGCCGACGCCGAGCGTCCCGATGCCCAGCGACACGACGCTCAGCGCCCAGCGCCCCGATGCCGAGCGTCCCGGCGCCCAGCGGCCCGACGCCCAACGTCCCGACGCTGAGCGTGCCGACGCCCAGCGACCCGACATCCAGCGCCCAGCATCCCGACTCCCAGCGTCCCGACGCCCAGCGTGCCGACGCCCAGCGTCCCGACGCCAAGCGTGCCGACGCCGAGTGTTCCGACGCCCAGCGTCCCGCCGCCCAGCGTCCCGACGCCCGGCGTCCCGATGCCGAGCGTGCCGACGCCGAGTGTTCCGACGCCCAGCGTCCCGCCGCCCAGCGTCCCGACGCCCGGCGTCCCGATGCCCGGCGTCCCGACGCTCAGCGTCCCGACGCCCATCGTATCGACGCGACGCAAAGCGCCTTGACGCCCGCCCCGTTATTGAATTTAAACAAGAAGTGTTTCTGGCCAGTGTCACTTGTTACTGGCTTTAGCCAGTATCACATCAAAGAAGTGAGGAACACATCTCAGTAACACATGTTACTGACACGACATGCCATGTTACTCACATGGTTCTGTAAACCGAACCATCTCACACTAAACGATGGTATTATAAGTATTTTTATTCGATTTTAGTTTCGACAATTTTTTAGTTCAACAACGTACACTCAGGTCGCGGAAGTGTCGCGGATTTTAAGATGGTGGATATTATAATTGCCAGAAACCGCTCGCCTTGTTTGAGGTGTCTAGGGAGAGAAGCTGTGTTGTGTCTTCGATGGCTGTAGGTAACCTTTAGGTACCACAAAATAATTAACACAAAAAAATTATTAACCAAGCTATAAATATCACATACAGAATAAACAAATAAGTACCTATTTTATCTCTATTTCAAAAAGAAACCACAATCCTATCCGAAATAATCATACAAGTATCGTAGTTTTGAAATAAAACGGGAACGTGATTGTATTTGCGGTGAGGTGGTCATCAAATAAGTTATTTCCTACGTATAGCTCCTAACTGCATCAATAAAAACCGGCACTCAGGCTATTCACAGTTTAAGAGTTTAGCCACAGCTGCCGAAGCATGCACAAAAAACCGAGTTTTTATTTAACTAACCGTGTTAATTACTTTAGACAGCGTGATAATATAAATCAAGTCTAGTTCACTAGTAAAAAGTGGTGAAAAATATTGATGATTAATGATGTAAAAATATGTATGGGAGCGCATACGATTCAGTAGAATTCCGAGAAAAATGCGCTTAAACCGTTTGAAGCCCGTAAAAGTTATAAATAAATTAATATGAAACAAAAAAGGATTTATGATTGTGAAAATATATCAGAAACTAAAAGGAATTAAGAAATTTCAATAAAATACACTTGTCGAGTTTAGTACATAATAAAAGATATTTCCAATAAAAACCTTTCGACATGAAGAAGATGAATGAATGAAGAGAATGATGAATGTAGAAGAAGCGCGGGAGCTGCGTCAGGATCGGGATATCTGGCGGTCCACACTCTACCCCGTAAGGGACTTCGCGTGAAGGTACATGCATAGGTACATACCTATCGAAATTTAGTATCAGTATCTAAAATTTTAACTGAACACTGAAAATAGGTCTACGGGTTACTAGACAGACGAACAAACAGACAGACGGACAGTCGGACGGACGGTCGGTCGGTCGGACGGACGCACGGACGGACGGACGCACGGACGGACAGACGGACAGACGGACAGACGACCAGACGTATAGCGGAGTCTGTAAGTAATAGCGGAGAATATGTAATAATTCTACGTAATAGGGTCCCGTTTTAACTCTTTGGGTACGGAATCCCAAAAATATCGAACGGCACCTCAGTAAATAGAAAAACTAGGTACATCGTTTTAAGCGCAAAATACAATATTTGTTGAAAATATTAAAAAGTGTAAACTCATTCACATGAACAGCGCCAATATTTACGTTCAACAAGCAAATGGATTAATGAGTGTATGGTTAATGTATATTGCACTTATAGCGTACCTACGCTTATAATGTATTATTTGGTAAGCTGTAAATTATTTTATAGACAAATCTATAACATAAAATATTGTTTGTAGCGTTACGTGTACAATTTTGTCTTCATCACCTTATGGCATGCGTAAATAGATCGGTGACAACTTAAAAAAAAACTTCACTTCACGCCTCTTCTCCCCGAAGGAACAGGTAAAGAAATACATGCAATCTATTTGGTAGTGTATCTAGAGTAGTCAATAGTGGCGAGCCTATTGACTTCTTCTAGATACACTACCAAACTGCTAGGGTTGGTCTAAAAAACTGCCGAAAATGCACATACCTAATTTAATAAAATAACTCCACTTGCCGCAAAAATGGTAGTATTCAGCACTATCATGCACCGGTAAGGTGGTAATATACGGCTTTATATTTGCCGGCACAGACGCATAACCCCTTAGGCTTCAGGAGTGGTAACGCATCTGCATCTTGACCTTGATCTTTGTGTGGGTGTCTATAGGCTGCAGTCATCACTTAACATCAATGTTAACTGCATGCTTGTTTACCACTTCCATAACATTAAAAAAACCTACTTCGTTAATTAACCCTCGCACCCAGGGCTCCAGTACAGCAGTAATACCCAGGGCTCCATCACAGCAAGAAGTAATAAAAACTGATGAGTTCAGCTTGCTGGCTCTCTACCATGATAGAGCCTACATATAAAGACTGAAACTCCCACATGCAGCTGATTGGGCTTGTTGGTTTAGCTGCTATTGGATGCAAACTAAACAAGCAATAGTTTTAACAATGATATAGAGCAATAAGTAAGCAAAGTATCTTCAGTAAGTATTTCAATGAATCACATTGCTACATTTTTTTTTATGTAATGGAAGTGGCAAACAAGCATGCAGTTCACATTGATGTTAAGTGATGACTGCAGCCTATAGACACCCACAGAAAGACCAAGGTCATAATGCAGATGCGTTACGACTCCTGAGTCAAGGTGTTATGCCTCTGTGCCGAAAATTACAGAGCCGTACATTACCACCTGACCGGAAGACAGACTAGACATGTGGAGACATACTAACATTCAGCGGCAAGTATATTAGGTAATGCGGTGGTGCCTACGCCCGCGAGCTCCGTCACTGGGGCTCTACCACTAGTAAAAAACACAATTTAAACATTTTTTTACTAAAATGTCATGGTTTTCGTTTATTTTAAAAAATGTAAAAAACTTCTTCGTTAATTTTTTAAACTGGTTTTATAGTTAAACTGTTAGGTAATTGTGTTATAAGGTATTGAAGCCTACTCAACGTTGGTAACCATTTACGGTCTTCAAATAACGTATCATTTACATCGTTCATACATAATTCAAGGTATCCATTTGGATATTGGACGTCTGATGTGTTCATAAAGTTTTTACCGAGAACGAGTGAATGTGACATGTGGACCATCCAACCATTATTGAAACCAAGTATCCCATAAAAACGTTATAACTCGCGGCGAATAGCTTCAAGTCATGTTGCCTTATGTTGAATTAATTTTCTTACGTTTCTCGTCTTAATCGTATTTTAATGTTTGTTTGTACGTAACTTCACGCCAGATCCGTTACGGGGTAGGCAGAGAGTGTAGAGCGCCAGATATCCCAGTCTTGGCACACCTCCCGTGCTTCGTCTATATTCATCATTCTCTTCATAGGTACATGCACGCCGATTCCTAAGACGTTTGATCCACCCTCAAACAGCATTCCACTTTTTTGGTGAAGATAGGTCAGTCTTGATCTTTCTGGACCTCTGCAACCAATTTTTTGTACGTAAGGTAGGTGTTAAATAGGCATGTAGCTCACATTGATGTTAAGGCCTAATAGCCGATTTTATTTGTTATTTTTACCGTGAGTTTGCATTGATGAAACATTCACATAAAAACATGTTAAAATGATAGGTTTGACAGCAGTGCGAACGCTTGCACCAACAAGACATTCATCGCAATACATACTTTATGCGACGAGTTTCGAAACATGCTGTATTGTTCTCCTGTGCTCCGTATATCGCCCCGCTAATTGAACACGCGTGAGAGTGAGTTTCCGAATGCGGGAAGAGTGATCCCGAAAGATTTTGCGCGCCCCGGCTCGCTTACGCGCCGTAGCTACGTCGCCGGCTTAGCCCGAGGTACGTGCATGTGTATCCTGTTTCTCTTCCCAGTTCAAACCCCGCATACAGTCCACTTTTACATCAAAATTTCATCTCATTACACGCGCGTGTTCATATTTGGTCCTTCGAGCCGGATTTAGATCCTTTTATATTTTTTCTATCTCTCGACTAAATGTTTAATGTTTTAGTGCAAACTAGGGGTTAAGATTCAATGCTGACGAGAAAGAAGACACAAATTATGTGATAAACAAGAATAGATATGAAATCTCTTTTCAACTGTATGTTGACTACACTCACCTAGTTATTTGATGAGTGTGTGGAAATGGGAAAAGTTCCCCTTCGCGCACTCGCGTACCTGCGAGAGTATAAAAAGTTTTTAATTGATTGGGCTCATGCAATTATCTTGATGAGCTCCGCGGTGAATCTGATGGAAGTCCACGGTAATAGTACTAATACGTAACGCAGCTTGAAATCATGAGTAAATTGTTACCGGGAATATTTAATTTTCTGAAATGCTTTGGTCAGATCTTTTGTATATAAAATTAATTCGAACAATGCCAGATATGACAGGTTTATTACATTGCACCCGTACGAAAGCGTCCAGCGGGTCGCTAATATAACAATAAAATTATTTTTAATTTGTGGTAGAGCCCCAGTAAATTTTGACCTCTGGTCTTTGTATAGATGTCCGTGTCTGTGAACTGCATCCTTGTTTGCCACTTTCATGACATTAAAAAAAGTTAGACATATTTTGTTTAAATATGATAAGTAAATCAGTAGATTTATAAATATCGGAACTAGAGGGACGAGTTTCCGAAACATAAAATAATTTTCTACAGGCAAATTCAATAGAAAGGGACACAAAAGACGAATAAAGCGATTACAATGAATCACACAAAATTACGAAACTTATCTACATATTTCCTTTAACGTATTTAAATATACGTCCCACAATATGTTGTATACCTACTCCATTCCATTAGAAAGGGACACAAAAGACGACTAAAGCCCTTACAATGCGTTACACAAAGCGATTAAAATATTACAATGAAAGGCCAACCCTATAGTCGTTGACGAGACACAGGTGTCATTAAGTAATCAGGGTGCGTGCACGTTCAGGTTTTATCGGAAAATTACATGATGATTACTGCTTCTTTATTCATGTAATTGCTACCTGGAGAACACCGTGGACGTCCGCAGAGAACTGTGTGCACTTTTTTGCGTGAATTCTTAACGGAAATAGTTTACGAATATCAATACAAAGAATATGAGTACCTACATATAATGACACAGTAAAAATCAAGTGTATGTACATTAGTTAAATATTTTTCCAAAAACTGATAGGGGGCGATTAAGGAATAGTAACAGCAACCAAAAAAAATAATTTTTGGAATGTTTGTCTTTCTGTCTGTCTGGCACATTATTACTTCACAACTACTCAACGGATTTGAACACGGTTTTCACAGGTGGCTTACATATAATTAGGAGCGCTCTCAAAACTTGTGTTGGTTCGTCAAAATCGGTAAATAGAAAAAGAAGTTATGGTCAATCGAAAGATTTCTTCAAGCACTGCTTCAAATTTTTAAACAGGAATGAATGCGGTTTACTCAAAATAATTTAGACTAACTGTGCCCGCGACTTTATCCGCGTAGAATTTAACAAAATAATTGTTCAGTATCTACGCGGACATAGTCGTGGGCACAGCTAGTTAGTAGCACAATATGTACATGTGTCTGCCTCCTAACTGCCTCGGTAGCCTAGTGGTAGCAGGCCACTACTACCATGCTGAGGTCCTGGGTTCGATTCCCGGGTAGGGGGTTATCAGAGATAATGGTGAAAAAGCCTTTCTATTTTTTTTCTATTGGGATTTTTCCATTTTCTGGAAATTTCCCAGTACCTCAAAGTTTGGTAATGTGCCCGGAGATATCAACAGGCTCGCCACCTGTTACATGGGCCAAAACGTAACCGGCGAATCGTGGGTGTTTGCATGTATGCTTGAATGCATGCATTTACCTCTGCCTTCCCTTCGGGGATCACAGGCGTGAAGTTACGTTTATTATATCGCTCTTTAAACATATCACACAACTTATCTATTGGCATATATACCTTCATAATTGTTACAAGTCAAACACCGCGGATATTTTCGGAGAACTCTGTATACATAAGTATAGAGACTAAAACCTTAACCGAATCAAAAAATTCTTATATGAAAAAGCTTAAATTTTAATCATCAAAACGTCCCTAAATACGTACTTAAATAACAAGGCAAAATTTACCACATAATAAGAAATAGAAAGAACCTCATACCGAATAAAGCTTTCACAATGAAAGGCCAATCCCACCGATATCAACGAGACACAGGCGTCATTAAGTAATTATGGCGCGTGGCAAGTTCAGACTTTACCGGAAAATTACATGGCAGTTACTGCTCCTTCATTCATGTAATTGCTATCTGTCCACCTGCCCAGCCATTGTCAGTGACTGCAGAAAACTGAGTATTCACACAGAACAAGGGCCATCACCAAATAAATATTTTATCAAAGAACTTCCTTTTTTTAATGTAATGAAGGTAGCAATCAAGCATACAGCTCACATAGATGTCAAGTGATGACTGCAGCCTATAGACATCTACACAAAAACTAGAGGTCAAAGTGCAGATGAGTTGCCACTCCTGAGACCTAAGTCACACCGCGGTCACTCCGCCAAAATTCCATACAAACGCTTAATTTGGTTTCTATTACACAGACATCAATCAGTGACGTGTATTTACACGCGCACCTGTGTTCCATCTATCCATGATGATTCATATTGTGAGAAATACCAAACGTCGCCCATAAGAGGGGAGGAGGTTGGGTGAGGAGGGAAAATCGGACGGGACGTTGAAGTGTCCATTCTATACGTAGTATTATTACATATTCTCTGGTAGTATAACAATTAATATTGCACATCCAGCCTGCGAAAAAGACGATCGGCTCGTTTCGACTTCGTAGGGCGTTTATCTCTGTTGCACACTTCCTACGTAAGCACTGACAGTCCGGTATTGGTCAGAACTTGATCAAAATGGTCGACAAACGTCAAATAGGTAAGGTGCGAAAGAGATAACGCTCTACAGACCCGAAATAAGCCGGAGTCTCTATCTTAGGCTCGATGTGCAAAATTTATTGCTGAACACTGCTTAATAACTTTATTGTTAATGTTTCACTGGCAATTGAATTTCAATAAAATATACTTCAAATTTAACAAAACTTTAACCGATATTTCAAGTTAACAGACAATTAAATTCGAAATATTTTAAAAGTCATTTAAAAGTGAGTAAGTATAGAAATATTTAGCTTTTATTCTTTTCTGTAAACTTCACTAATTGAGCAATAAATTGATTTCTTGTCAATAAAATTCGTAGTTTCTTGGCAAATATTTGATTAATTGGCAAACCCAATTTAACGGTCGTTGACGCCAACTTTTGCCTGAAATTGGCGAACGTGCAACATAATTATATTGGAATAACATCAACCTATATATACGTTCACGAGTTAGGTAAGTATTTATGTTCTTGTTTATATAATTATGGTGGAAAACAATCATACAATTGACGGATCGGAAGTTAATACAGCAGCCTTTTTAAAAAAGGAACCAGGGACCGGATAAGCGGCTAATTTTAAAAGCGCTTTAAATTTTTATCCTTACGATAGGATATCTTGCGGCCATATTATCCTTTTAAAAAACTTTCCCAAGGAAAGGGTAACCCAATAATCTATCCTAACGTTAGGGTAACCCTAACGTTAGGATAGTTTTAGCCTTTACTTTAAGCGCTTAGTTTAATCTCTTAGTGATAAGGATTTTGCTTACCGAATTTGATGGCACATACAAATTAATAAAATTGGAGTGTCTGTTTGTAATAAAAAAATAACCGCTATTTACTAAATGCATATGTATGTATACACGGTACATATATCATTTTTTACAATTTTTGGTCTGTCTGTCTGTCCAAAATCGGGTAGATACTGAACAATCATAAATTCTCCCGCGGACGAAGTCACGGTCACAGCTAGTATTTTATGTAAAGCCACATGCTTTTCTTTTCCTATGCTTTTTCACTAATTAAGAATTTACTCAAGTTTAGTTTGCATCAAACTACGGGAGTGTACAGAACGACACATTAATTAAATTGGTTTCGAAGACGTAATCTAAGTAGGTACGTGTTTTTCCTAAAATGGAAGGTAAGTGACATTACTTTTTCAGATGTTTCAAACCTTTTGTGTTGTTGTTTAATTTGAGTTAGGGGTTATCCAATTATTACGAAAGGCAATTTGTGGGGTAAATTCACATGGTTAGTGGCGTATCTTGCTATAAAAACAATTATTAAGGGTAAAAGCGACTTCTTTACGATATTTAATAAACTGCAAAGTCTATTATATCGGTTGCCTAACTAGCATAGTTGGTAATAGATGGCGCTACTGCTACCATAAAGCAATGGAATAGATGTGAAGGAAAGATTTGACAAATCGGGCAGGGCTTCAGTAGCTCAATTGGAAGAGCGGCTGGACTAGATTCCCAGTAGGTCGCGAGTTCGAGCCTCGCCTATAGTCAAAAATTTTTCTTTCCATTTTTCTTTAAAAATAAAAATATATTTCACAAGCATGTGTTAATGCGAAATAATATAAAAACAATTATTAAGGGTAAAAGCGACTTCTTTACGATATTCAATAAACTGCAAAGTCTATTATATCGGTTGCCTAACTAGCATAGTTGGTAATAGATGGCGCTACTGCTACCATAAAGCAATGGAATAGATGTGAAGGAAAGATTTGACAAATCGGGCAGGGCTTCAGTAGCTCAATTGGAAGAGCGGCTGGACTAGATTCCCAGTAGGTCGCGAGTTCGAGCCTCGCCTATAGTCAAAAATTTTTCTTTCCATTTTTCTTTAAAAATAAAAATATATTTCACAAGCATGTGTTAATGCGAAATAATATAAAAACAATTATTAAGGGTAAAAGCGACTTCTTTACGATATTCAATAAACTGCAAAGTCTATTATATCGGTTGCCTAACTAGCATAGTTGGTAATAGATGGCGCTACTGCTACCATAAAGCAATGCAATAGATGTGAAGGAAAGATTTGACAAATCGGGCAGGGCTTCAGTAGCTCAATTGGAAGAGCGGCTGGACTAGATTCCCAGTAGGTCGCGAGTTCGAGCCTCGCCTATAGTCAAAAATTTTTCTTTCCATTTTTCTTTAAAAATAAAAATATATTTCACAAGCATGTGTTAATGCGAAATAATATAAAAACAATTATTAAGGGTAAAAGCGACTTCTTTACGATATTCAATAAACTGCAAAGTCTATTATATCGGTTGCCTAACTAGCATAGTTGGTAATAGATGGCGCTACTGCTACCATAAAGCAATGGAATAGATGTGAAGGAAAGATTTGACAAATCGGGCAGGGCTTCAGTAGCTCAATTGGAAGAGCGGCTGGACTAGATTCCCAGTAGGTCGCGAGTTCGAGCCTCGCCTATAGTCAAATTTTTCTTTCCATTTTTCTTTAAAAATAAAAATATATTTCACAAGCATGTGTTAATGCGAAATAATATAAAAACAATTATTAAGGGTAAAAGCGACTTCTTTACGATATTCAATAAACTGCAAAGTCTATTATATCGGTTGCCTAACTAGCATAGTTGGTAATAGATGGCGCTACTGCTACCATAAAGCAATGGAATAGATGTGAAGGAAAGATTTGACAAATCGGGCAGGGCTTCAGTAGCTCAATTGGAAGAGCGGCTGGACTAGATTCCCAGTAGGTCGCGAGTTCGATCCTCGCCTATAGTCAAATTTTTCTTTCCATTTTTCTTTAAAAATAAAAATAAAGGTTTATTTATATGTTAGTATGTTTGTAAAGTTTTCACACTAAAACTAATGGACCGATTTCAAAAATTCTGTTCAAGGGGGTAGCGGTATAGTAACCCCATATTGTAGCACCGAGGGAACACTTCAGAGGGAAGTTCTACTGGTGGTAGAGCTCCAGTGACGGAGCTCGCGGGCGTAGGTACCACCGCATTACCTAATATACTTGCCGCTAAATGGTATTGTTCAGCACTATCGTGTTCCGGTCAGGTGATAATGTACGGCTCTGTAATTTCCGGCATAGAGGCATAACACCTATTGCTTCAAGAGTGGCAGCGCATTTGCATTTTGACCTCTGGTCATTGTGTGGATGTCTATAGGCTGCAGTCATCACTTAACATCAATGTGAACTGCACGCTTGTTTGCCACTTTTATTACATAAAAAAAGGTTCGTTCCACAATTTACACGTTCAGGGCAGAAACGAACGAGAATACCGCACCGTTGAGTCAGAGAATATGTAATAAATACTACGTATAGAATAGACACTTCGACATCCCGCCAATTTTCCCCGCCTCACCCAACCTTCTCCTCTCTTATGGGCGACGGTTGGTATTCTACAGCAAGGCGGCGAGCGGCCTATTTTTGATACATTTTAAATTCAATACATTATTCGTTTACACAAAAATGGTGGTTGTAAAGCTATTGTGTTCGATGGTAATGCTATGCAGCTTGGATTTGAAAATATTGCACCTCAAGAAACAGAAAATTGAAATCCTTATCATATTTCTGGAAAATGATTATGTCCGCCATCTTTGACTAGAAAGGAGGTACCTTTTTTGGTATAATAATTATGACCTCATCGTTGAGGTGATAATTATTTTTACCCTGACATTGACACCCAATTGCTGACATAGTATTATCGTTAGGTACCATTTAGGGAAATGTAAATTGGGAAATGCTGTCGTGCATGTACGCTTTGGAGCTCCATCACTGAAGCTCTACCACAGTATATAACCCACCCAGAACATGATAACGGTTTACATTGGAGAAAACCGAAAACCACTTTCTGGCAGGTCAAATATGTAACATTTAGGTATTCGCGCTTTCGAGCTTGTTGAATGGAGCTCTATCACCGTATATTACCATCGAACACAATAGCGTTACAACCACAATTTTTGTGTAAACGAATAATGTATTGAATTTAAAATGTATCAAAAATAGGCCGCTCGCCACCTTGCTGTAGAATACCAACCGTCGCCCATAAGAGAGGAAAAGGTTGGGTGAGGCGGGGAAAATTGGCGGGATGTCAAAGTGTCTATTCTATACGTAGTATTATTACATATTCTCTGACTCAACGGTGCAGTATTCTCGTTCGTTTCTGCTCCGAACGTGTAAATTGTGGAACGAACCTTTTTTTTATGTAATAAAAGTGGCAAACAAGCGTCCAGTTCACATTGATGTTAAGTGATGACTGTAGCCTATAGACATTTACACAATGACCAGAGGTCAAAATGCAGATGCGCTGCCACTCTTGAAGCAATAGGTGTTATGCCTCTATGCCGGAAATTACAGAGCCGTACATTACCACCTGACCGGAACACACACCTTGGTGTGATGATTACGAAAATGACATCTTTTTATTATCCAAAATGGCGGATATAATTATTTTTACAAATTTTGACATGGGTGACAATTTCTAGATTTCTTGGGGTGCTGATTGCGAAAATGACATCTTTTTAATATCCAAGATGGCGGACATCATAATTTTTCCAAATTGTCCAAATTGTGATATGGATGTCAATTTTGTGGTTTCTTGGGGTGCTGATTACGAAAATGACACCTTTTTGAGATTGAAGATGGCGGACTTCATTATTTCTCCAAATTCTGATATGGGTGTCAATTTCGTGGTTTCTTGGGGTGTTGATTACGAAAATAGCATTCGTTTTCAGATCCAAGATGGCGGAAAGACTTTTTCTTTCAAAATGTGATATGGGTATCAATTTTGAGGTTACGTGGGGTGCTGATTACAAAAATGGCATCCGTTTTTAGATTCAAGATGGCGAACACATTTTTTTATTCAAAATATGATATGATAACAATTCACGTTTTCTTGGAGTGCTGATTACGAAACTGACATCTGATCTGAAAAATAATGACATTTCCGTAATCAGCACCCCTAAAAACCTCGAAAATGACACCCATATCACAATTTGGAAAAAAATATGTCCGCCACCTTGGCTCTCATAAAAGATGTCATTTTCGTAATCAACGCCTCAAAAATCCTCGACTTAGACACCCATATCATATTTAGAAAAATAAAAGTCTGTCCGCCATCTTGGATCTGAAAACGGATGCCATTTTCGTAATCAGCTTCCATGAAACCTCGAAATTGACACCGATATCACAATTTAGAAAAATGATTATGTCAGCCATCTTGGATCTTAATAAATATGTCATTTTCGTATTCAGCACCCAAGAATCCAAAAAATTGACACCCATATCACAATTTGAATAATGATAATAATGTCTGCCATCTTGGATCTAAAAACGGATGCCATTTTCGTGATCAGCGCCCCATGAAAACCACTAAATTGACACCCATATCAAAATTTGGATAATTATTATGTGCGCCATCTTGGATTAATAAAAAGATGTCATTTTCGTAATCAGCACCGCAAGAAATCTCAAAATTGATACCTATATCATATTTTGAAAAAAAAAGTCTGTCTGCCATCTTGGATCTGAAAACGGATGCGTTTCTTAATCAGCACCCCAAGAAACCTCGGAATTGACACCCATATCACAATTTGGAAAAATAATTATGTCCGCCATCTTGGATCTCAAAAAAGATGTCATTTTCGTAATCAACGCCTCAAAAAACATCGACTTGGATACCCATATCATATTTAGAAAAATAAAAGTCTGTCCGCCATCTTGGATCTGAAAACGGATGCCATTTTCGTAATCAGCACCCATGAAACCTCGAAATTGACACCGATATCACAATTTGGAAAAATGATTATGTCCGCCATCTTGGATCTCAAAAAAGATGTCATTTTCGTAATTAGCACCCCAAGAAATCTCGAAATTGATACCCCTATCATATTTTGATAGGAAAAGTCTTTCCGCCATCTTGGATCTGAAAATGAATGCCATTTTCGTGATCAGCACCCTAAAAAACCACAAAATTGACACCCTTATCACAATTTGGATAATAATAATGTCCGCCATCTTGGATCTCAAATATTATGTAATTTCCGTATTCAATACCCCAAGAAACCTCAAAATTGACACTCATATCACGATTTGGAAAAATAATTCTGTCCGCCATCTTGGATATTAAAAAGATGTCATTTTCGTAATCAGCACCACAAGAAATCTCAAAATTGATACACATACCATATTTAAAAAAAAACTGTGCGCCATCTTGGATTTGAAAAATCTGCACCTCAAGAAACAGAAAATTGAGATCCATAACATATTTCTGGGAAATGATTATGTCCGCCATCTTTGACTAGAAAGGAGGTTCCATTTTTGGTATAATAATTATGACTTCATCGTTGAGGTGATAATTATTTTTACCCTGCCTTACATTGCTTACATATTATTGTACCATTTAGGGAAATGTAAATTGGGAAATGCTGTGGTGCTCGTACATCTTGGAGCTCCATCACTGAAGCTCTACCACAGTATATAACCTATCCAGAACATAATAACGATTTATTTACATTGGAGAAAATCGATAACCACATACTGGCAGGTCAAATAGGTCACATGTAGGCACATTCACGCTTTCGAGCTCGTTCATTGGAGCTCTATCACCGTATATTACCATCGAACACAATAGCGTTACTACCACCATTTTTATGTATAAAATAATATATTGAATTTAAAATGTATCAAAACTAGGCCGCACGCAACCTCGCTGTAAAATACCAACCGTCGCCCATAAGAGGGAAGGAGGTTGTGTGAGGCGGGGAAAATTGGCGGGACGTCGAAGTGTCCATTCTATACATAGTATTACGTTACATTTTCTCTGCTATAAGTAAACGATTAGCATGGCAGTTTATTTACTTAATTCACGTCACACTGTTTTCGGATCACAACAAGTAAACACAATTTAAGTGAATCCAAAAGTTAAAATCAAAATACGCAAAACATGTCGCGACACGTTGAACTGCATCGCCCGCGCTGGTAGCAAACAAACCATTACCCATTTGTTAAATTTGTAACGCAATGCCATTAAAATAGGGCATATTTTCGCGCGCCGCCAAGTCCAGGTAAAGCGATTTAGCCTATGCGATAGGGTTACCCTATCAGAAAGGGTTCTTGTAAGGGTAAAATAAAATGCACATTTTAGCGGCTTATTTAAAGGGAAACCCTACTAAAGGCTTTCCGTATGATAGAGTAAGTCAATCGAAAGGTAACCAAGTTGTAAGGCGTTTTTATAGGGTAAAATATTCTATCCTATCAATTTACCCGGTAAAAAAATGGATAAGGGAAAGCGCTTCCAGTCCCTGCAAGGAACCCTTATAGTTTCGCCATGTCTGTCTGTCTGTCCGTTCGCGATTTAGCGCAAAAATTATTGGTACTCGAGACTTGAAATTTGGCACAAGTAGGTACCTATACTTACTCACGGCGACAAAGTGATATAAAAACATGAAAATATAATTGTTTAGGGTACCTCCATTACGTTCTGTCTGATGGTGGGGTCAAAAGTCTTAGGAATCGGCGTGCATGTATGAAGAGAATGATGAAGGTAGACGAGGCACGAGAGGTTTGTCAGAACCGGGATGTCTGGCGCTCTACACTCTCTGCCTACCCCGTTAGGGACCTGGCGTGAAGATACATACCTCCATTACATGTAACGCGCGAAGAATTTTTTAATTTTTCGTTTTCCATATAGTGTAAGATATTATTGAATAAGTCTTTCAAAAATTTTTTGTGTAACGTTGACATACTAAAAGTTATTGGAAATTGTATAAAGATTTTAAAAGTGGAATTATTTCAATTTTTCAGTTATCTTTTATGTCACAATTTTTTGTCATTTTAGAAATCTGTTTTCTCATAATATTCCAAAAATTGGATTTCGTAAATTTTTACATTCCATTTGCATTAAATTTTCATATGATATGATAAAAAGTACTGATTTTGTACCTAGGACATAATTTTTTTAGGATTAAAAAATTTTGTGACTATCATCACAAAATTTTTCAATTCCTTCAATGATAATAAATTAAAAAAAAAAAGATAAACTTATTCGTCAAGATCAAAGTTATGGTTATGGTTGACTGGGAGGTATAATTACCAGTAACTAATATCTTCTATCAATGCCACTAGGACTAGCCACTAAGACAGTTATCACGCTATTATACTGGAAAATAGACTGATAAAAACGTTTCACTACCCAAGGTAATCTTTAAAATTTCGCTCAAACTTACTCTACAGGGAAATCACACCTAAGTTAAATCGCTACAGTAGAACTTACTTAAAATTCAAAGTGCCTTCAAGATAAAAGAGTTTCTAACTTTAATATTATTTTAAAGCGGATTATTGGTAAATGGTATTCAGGGCAGGCATGATTGGAAAACGTAACGCTTCTATAAATTCAGCTAATTTCAGTAACGTCGAACATCACCCTTATCCCTTGAATTATTACCAGAATAAATGTGATTGTATTACGCTTAGTCGAACCTTTATTTCTTGGCGCATTTTCAGATCAACGTATAATTCTTATGGTAAAGTAAATTGACCTTTAAGTGTTATACTTAAAGGTCAATTAAAAATCAATAAGGACTTATGTCATAATATTTTGATGGAATATTGGTATTTTATTTCATATTTATGTTATGGAGATATTATTAGCAACACATGTCGACTGATTCTACTGTTATGTTGATATTACAAAGATATTTTTATTATCCACAGTTTCCGCAACGATAATGGCACAGATATTGTTCATTTTAATTAATGGAAATGACGCAAAAGGTTTCAAGTGACGATTGAATATCTATGGAAACTACGTTCACAAAAACTAGAATTTCAATCACACATCCGCGCTGTAGTTTTTTATTTGAAGACAGGTATCTGGTTTATATTTTCACATTCTCTCACAGTTTTTATGGAAATGGCATTGTGGCTGAATACAAAACCAGGCTAGCTCGGAATATGAAGAACGAATTTACACGATACACAGATAGAACAATGCATGTCAAAACAGCCCAGCAAAGTGGAGGTACATTTTTAATTGCATTACATACGAACAATACAGCTCTGTCAGTACACTCTACAGTATGGGACTTGGCTTTAATATTTAGGGAGTAATTGTTGACGAGATATTTGTTTTATCTATTTAAACGTTTTATGATTTACTTTCACTAATGGGCGTATACTCAAACTCAACTTATTTTTAAGCAACCCTCAAATATGATCTACCTCTGTCATTTGCACGTGTTTTATAGAGACAAAAGACTTTAAGTTACACTTAAACTTATGTAACGTTACCGTATTTAGCCGTAAGTGAGCCAATAGTGAGTGTGAAATAATAATATTAAGATTATATTCAAATAGTAATGTATAAAATTAAATACAATCAGATTTATCACACGCTGAAAGCATTTCTTTTCAGGCCCAAAAACATTTAAATGTGAGTTCAAAAACAACATACCTATCTTTCTGTGCAGTATAACAAAGACTAAAATACTGTCGGGAAGTGGACGACACGTTCGTCAAGTTTCCGGGTTTTAATACGGAAACCGATATTCATTTCCGCCACACACCCAAACCCACCGAACTGTAGCTATACGCGAGTTCAAAACATCAAAAGTAATGGTGAAATATCCCACTTGGAAACATTATGGGGCCGATTCCGTAAAAAGGTGGTTATTTATATATAAGGTACTCGCTTATCAACTACACTATTTAAAAGAACTTAGCCAAGTTGATATTCAATTTAACGGAATACGAACGACACCTACGATATTAGAAGTTTCTATTTGCAATAACACCATGTCTTAAAGCAGTCATGTTTAAATCTTACTTTACTTTAATGATATAAATTTGGCGGGCTTCAACGTAAAATAAGATTAAAATAAGACTTCAAAGAGATCAAAACGACAGCTAATTGTGTGCTATAATGCTTACCTTCGGATGACGCAATGTTTTGAAGTCAGACGTACGTAAAAACAAGATAAGATTAACATAAAACATCTACAAGAGATGGTGTTTGATATAGCAACATATCACTGAGGCATCATTGTGACTGTGGAAAGTGCTGTAGAGGCTAGTTCTATACCGAATATTAAGGGTATAAAGACTCGTTTTACATACTAGTTATTATGGAATTTGGAGCATTTTTTTAGAAGTTAACTACTAATCTATCCGTACCCCTTAAGTAAACGATATACTCGTACTAAGTCATCAAACCTGTTTACTTCATCCAATAGTGCTTCGCTTTAAAGTCTTGGAAATTACATCATGGTTTTATGGAGTTCAAAGATCTTCCTCGTGAAACTTGGTGCTAACGTGCAATTTTTTGGAAATCTGGTTGGAATTAGAGATTCACGAGATTATTTATATATTCAGAGATTATCGCGTTTAAACATACAAAAATTGTTCTCCTTCCTAGTCTTAGGAGACACTTAAACTGGAAATCGCAATTGTGACGATACATTTTTTTTTATGTCTGAAGATTGACAGATAAGTAAACGGGCCACCTGATGGAAAATGGTCACCGTCGACTATGAACATTTGCAAGTTGCAACCCCAGGGGAGTTGCCAACGCGCTGCCAGCCCTGAAGGACTCTTTTGACGCCATTTTTGAAGAACCCCATATTGTAGCACCTAGGGAACACTAGGGTTCTGGGCAGGAACGAACGTGAAAACCGCACCGTTGAGCACTGCCAGGTGTCCAGTCGCTGAGGGTGGAACTTCTCTCTTCGGCGGGTAGTACGGTGTAGGAAAAGAGACCGTGGCACCATGTCAAACAGTTCAGCAGAGCACTCACCGTTGTAGAGATGGTACAACACGCACAGACTCCCAATGTCTCAATACATTTTCTCCTACAAAAGTTTTTTTTTGTGTAATGGAAGTGGCAAACAAGCATGCAGTTCACATTGATGTTAAGTGATGACTGCAGCCTATAGACATCCACACAAAGACCAAGGTCAAAATGCAGATGGGCTACCACTCCTGAGGCCTAAGGTGTTATGCCTCTGTGCCGGAAATTACAGAGTCGTACATTACCACCTGACCGGAACACGATAGTATTGAAAACTACCATTTAGCGGCAAGTAAATTAGGTAATGCGGTGATGCCCACGCCCGCGAGCTCCGTTACTGGAGCTCTACCACCATTGAAAAGTTACTCATCAATCAACTTTACTACGATAATAAAAAGAGATAACAAACACAATACAATAACCCAATACATGGACGCAGTGTGCGCATGTGCGTTTTTACGGGAGCCTGTATTTAATTGCAGAGATAGCAATTCGGCGAGATGACGGTATGACGACGCGACGGTCAGTGTTATCTCGCAAATAGGACGCCCATCGCTGCTTAATTAAACCCAAAGGTAATCTTCGTCAGCTGGAAATTGAAACGCCCACCGTTGCTTATAAATTATATACATTATCTCGTATATAGCTGTTAAACACACCAAACAATGGTTTTGCTATCACGCAGTTTGTGCAGGCTTAAGTTGATTGTATTAAATTACTTTGAAATTCATGATTCGTATAATGCTGATTAAAATAGAGTATTTAAATTGCGCGTGGTCAATTATGGACTTTTCTATAGCTCGTGTCTCTTTCCTAGACTAGACTGTACTTATACATATACCTACCTTTTTTATTGTCAGGTTTGGGCCTTCATGATTCATTTTGTTAAACCTTATCAAAAATTGATTCAGTGCAACATGTTTTCAATTTTAAGCTCGCTAATCGGATCACGGGCAGTCGGATGGGTAATTGCTTTCTAATCTTTCAAAACTAATATTTTTATCTAACAATTCAGTTAGTTGGAAATATATACCAATTCCATTGTTCATTTAATCATTGCTATTTAGAACATAAACGAATTCGTAAGTTCACTAAACTGGGATCGTATCGTCCCCGGCGTCGGGACGTGTCGACCCACCGCCCTCTAGCGGGGGAGTTCTCTTCTACTATTGAAATCAGTCAACCGAGCAATGACGGTCAATGTCTCATGGGGCATCCTGCGATAAAACTACAGCCACTGGGATCGCCAATCAGCATGCCAAGCGTGGCGATTATTGCATATTCTGCTTATGAGGCTTTGGTCCAGCAGTGGACGTTTATCGACATGAAATGATGATGATGACTTGGTTTCCAAACAACCAAATGGAATATAAGCTGCCTCAATAAAAATAAAAACGTAACAAAATATGATGGATATGAAATTCTGCATTTTATATCAGTTTCTTTTGTATCGAGGTATACCTACATTAAAAAATAAAATGGCAATCAGAACCAAATATATTACAGCTTGAGGAAAACATTTACAATTGATTTATTTATTTCGAGAAACAAGTCGTGCATTCGCCAGAAATTTCCTTATGTTTTAGATCATCTCCTCCGTTCTAAATTTATGAAACCTATTCTGTATTTTCGTATAACAAAATCTATCTATACTAATATTATAAAGCTGAAGAGTTTGTTTGCTTGAACGCTCTAATCTCAGGAACAACGGGCCCGATTTGAAACCCTCTTTCAGTGTTAGATAGCCCATTTATAGAGGAAGGCTTTAGGCTATATAACATCACGCTAAGATCAATAGTAGAGGGTAGGTAACAATGGGACCGCGCGAAGCCGGGGCGGGCCGCTAGTAATGAATAAAATAAGCAGTACATATTAACACAAACTCACTTTCATTCCCATTTTCATCCTCAGATGAACTAACCATAATACTCTTTAAATATTTATTACCCTTTAAATATTTGCTTACTTATTAGGAATCCCAGTCCAAAATTATCATAGACAAAAACCAGCGTAATCAAATGTAGTTGTCCAACATTGAGTTGATTAGCTTATTATCGCTTTTAGTGGTATTACAACCAACGATCTATACAACCACAACATTGGTCAGTGATTAGTAAAATTTCTAATTATATTGATATTGGTCCCTTACTACGCTGTTCGACAGCCAACCGCAACGTTTGGACGGGTAAGGGTCAACGCAGACCTACAAAAAACGCTAAAATATTGGGAATTGTCCATAGCCTACGTTTTGTAACGGTTTGCGTAGACCATTGCTTACGTTCAGTTGCATCAAAATATTTGTTAAAGTTTAAGTTTTGTAAAATTTTACATTCTTCACTGATTTTAACATTTTTTTTAAGGTTAGAGAAGGATGTATAATTTTACTTTAACGATAACTTTAACAAATTTGGTGCAGCCGAACATTAATCTAAGGAATGTTTTGGTTCTGGTGTGTTGGTTGATTGCGTGTGATGGCGTTGGGAAGCGACGACCTTTGCCCACTTGTGGAGGAGAATTCTTCAGCAGTCAGTCAACAGAACAATGACCGTCAAATTGTTCCAATAGTATATATGCAGCTTCTAGCTAAAGTGAGGTGCGCCAGATATCCCTGTCCTGACACACCTCTCGTGCTTCTTCTACGTTTATAATTCTCTGCATAAACGATTCCTAACACTCTTGACTTACCTTCAAACAGTACGCAGTTAATACAATAACGTGGGATGGAATCGATAGTTTTATCGCGATACACAACCGCCCATCCCACACAAATCCGCTTGCCAAGCGTTGTGATTATATCATATTCTCCCCTAATAACGCAAACACTATGGGTATCTTTGGGTGTGACGTATTTTACTTTAAGTGATGTGCGTTAGCCAACAATTATTTCTGTACTGTAGATCATAGAAAATAATTACTGTTTTATGACGTCAAATTAGGGATATGTACGCAGTTTACACAGGGTTTCAGTTTGAATTTTTTTTTAATTCATTTAATTGTGACATACTGACTTACTTCAATTGAACCTCAAATCAATATAGAGAGGGTCTCTATATTGATTTACTTAATATCTGCAAAGGCTGAATATATTTTGAGTCGTAACATTAGTATGTATGACATATTTTATTTTAAAGAAAAATGGAAAGAAAAATTTGACTTCAGGCGAGGCTCGAACTCGCGACCTACTGGGAATCTAGTCCAGCCGCTCTTCCAATTGAGCTACTGAAGCCCTGCCCGATTTGTCAAATCTTTCCTTCACATCTATTGCATTGCTTTATGGTAGCAGTAGCGCCATCTATTACCAACTATGCTAGTTAGGCAACCGATATAATAGACTTTTCAGTTTATTGAATATCGTAAAGAAGTCGCTTTTACCCTTAATAATTGTTTTATATTATTTCGCATTAACACATGCTTGTGAAATATATTTTATTTTAAAGAAATAGTTGGTAATAGATGGCGCTACTGCTACCATAAAGCAATGCAATAGATGTGAAGGAAAGATTTGACAAATCGGGCAGGGCTTCAGTAGCTCAATTGGAAGAGCGGCTGGACTAGATTCCCAGTAGGTCGCGAGTTCGAGCCTCGCCTGAAGTCAAATTTTTCTTTCCATTTTTCTTTAAAATAAAATATATTTCACAAGCATGTGTTAATGCGAAATAATATAAAACAATTATTAAGGGTAAAAGCGACTTCTTTACGATATTCAATAAACTGAAAAGTCTATTATATCGGTTGCCTAACTAGCATAGTTGGTAATAGATGGCGCTACTGCTACCATAAAGCAATGCAATAGATGTGAAGGAAAGATTTGACAAATCGGGCAGGGCTTCAGTAGCTCAATTGGAAGAGCGGCTGGACTAGATTCCCAGTAGGTCGCGAGTTCGAGCCTCGCCTGAAGTCAAATTTTTCTTTCCATTTTTCTTTAAAATAAAATATATTTCACAAGCATGTGTTAATGCGAAATAATATAAAACAATTATGTATGACATAGTTGTCATAACTGCATAGATACTAAACCGATCTTTAAATAAGTGAGAGTGAGTGAATACTTCCAAAATCGCACGTTATTTCAGTATAGATATGCGTCGTAAAATGTGTTTACCATTCAAAAATATTTAAACGTAAGAAATATAATATTAGGATTTTTGAGCCATAGCTCCGGGTGCCATAACAGTAATTATTGAAACGAATTTAGAAAACATTAATAATTTCTAGTGTGCGGTGACCTTTATCTAACAACCAAGTGATATGTTCCCCCCATCAAATACCTGAAGAGGGATGTAAAACGGACAAATTGCTATCATGGGACCGCGGTCACAACCGAATATCGGCAATCACTTAGCTGAATGGATGGAATTGTTCAACAATTTGATTTTAAGTCAATATATGGGTAAACACGGGTAAATGCGTTAGTTATTTGCATACTACGCTTAAAGAAAAAAAATCCGAGATTATATGTGACACAAGTAACACTTAGGTATGAAGAGAACTGCCCCACATGGACACCTTATTCAATGGTAATAAAAGATAAATTTAATTGATTTTGGTTAAGCGAAGAGTTCCCTAACTGTACATACACTAGCGGCCCGCCCCGGCTTCGCGCGGGTGCAATGTTACCTACCCTGTCCTATTCGTCTTAGCGTAATGTTATATAGCCTAAAAAGCCTTCCTCGATAAATGGGCTATCTAACACTGAATGAATTTTGGAATTTACACAAATTGGACCAGTAAGTAGTTCCTGAGATTAGCGCGTTCAAACAAACAAACAAACAAACTCTTCAGATTTATAATATTATAGTAAAGATGATCGTTATCATTTCGGAGTGCTCAGAGTTCCAATTCCGAGTAGGACAAAGTAGATTTTTCGGAAAGAATTACTTTTCCAATGTAATATTATCATGAGCATGCAATCATGATTTTTGCAGACAAAAATATTTTGACTGGTGACAGAAGCTACTCGTACTGCGATTGAAATTAAAATAATAACTACATTGATAGGGAGCTATTTTGTTTATCCATCTCTTAAAAAGGAGTTAACAGCTAGTTGTTTTATTTTACAGGTCAATCATTATTTTTAATGGTACCTCCGAGCTTACTCAAAATTGTGAAAGGGATAGTATTGGTGACATCTCACCACGCTGACCCAGTTCGGGGTTGCTGAAGTAGGTTAGTGATGAAAATTTCCTCTTTAATACGGACTCAACCCAAAAAGTTTGAGTAACTCTGTCAATCTGGATAATCCTTATCTTACTCTTTCTACTTGTTAAAACTGTAACATTCTAGATTTCAGACGCCATTCTTTTGCCTATACTTCCCTAAAGGAAGGATCATAGTTATAAGGGAAACGCACAATTATGATTCGAAATGTGTTTACATAGGTACAACTCAAAAAGCAGCAGTGTCACCTTAACATGCCCAATCTATTTTCTTTTCATAACGTCTAATTGCGAAACAGAAAGAAGCAATGGTGTTATAATTGGAAAGAAGTACGAAATATATTTATTTTTGTCTACATTTTGTATTTACCAATGTGCTTAAACCTATTAAATTAGGTAAGTACTTTGATTTCATATTTACTGTTATTTATGTGACGGTATCTCATCTTCATCATTTCAGCCAATAGTCGTCCACTGCTGAACAAAGGCCTCCCCCAAAGAGTGCCACAACGAACGGTCCTGGGCCGCCCTCATCCAGCGATTGCCCGCGACCTTCACCAGATCGTCGGTCCATCTTGTGGGGGGCCTGCCTACGCTTCGCTTTCCGGTACGCGGTCGCCACTCGAGAACTGCTCTGCCCCAACGGCCGTCAGTTCTTCGACGGTATCTACCTCCATTAAAACTGCCTCAGTAGCGTAGTGGTAGCAGGCCACTACTATTACGCTGGAGGTCCTGGGTTCGATTCCCGGGTCGGGGACTATCAGAGATAACGGTTTAAAATCCTTTATCTCTACTTCTATTGGGATTTTTCCATTTTCTGGAAGTTTCCCAGTACCCCGGAGTGTGGTAATGTGCCCGGAGATGGCAACAGGTTCGCCACCTGTTACATGGGCCAAAACGTAACCGGCGAGTCGTGGGTGTTTGCATGTATGATTGAATGCATGCATTTACCTCTGCCTACCCCTTTGGGGATTACAGGCGTGAAGTTACAATAGAAATGATGATACCATACCTATATGCTGCCAAAAACTCTCGGAAAAGCGTGTCGCCGATTTGTTTATTCACTACAACATAAAAGTAGGTACCTACATGATTAACAATAAACCTATATCTACATTATCATGCTCACTCAGGTAAAACGAAAATTATGTTATTCATTTATAACATAATTTTCATTTTACCTGAGTGAGCATGATAATGTAGATATAGGTTCATTATACTTAGAAATAATATTATTTCACGTTAGGTATATTGTTTCGCTTACTCACATGAAATCTTATATCACACCAAAAATATATTTTAATGTAAAATGTTGCTAAGGCGAAATTATAATATGGCTCGCACTATCAAAAAGTCTAGAGCCAAGTTTCTAACTCTGAACCGTAAATTCACATACTCTACAGACTCTACACCTTAGTCACACCGCGGACACTCCGGCAAAATTCCATACAAACGCTCAATTTGGTCTCTTTTACACAGACATCAATCAGTAAGGTGTATTTACACGTGCACCTGTGTGCGTAGCACGTACAAAATACCAACCATCGCCCGTAAGAGGGGAGGAGGTTGGGTGATGCGGGGGATCGGGCGGAACGTCAAAGTGTCCATTCTATAAGTACTCGTAGTATTATTACATATTCTTTGCCTTAGCCTTGCGTGACTCTATGCCTAACTTTAGCCGTTTGGTTACTCTTACATGGGCATTACGTGAGTGCCCGTGTATAGTGAAATAGATAGATAACAGTGCGAAAACACGACCTTTCAGGTTGCCTCCAAAACTCCATTCTAAATGTTCTGGTAAAGTAGCCATCGACTTACTCGAAAAACTGACTGTAACTCACTTGACTGACATACTTAATAAATAATTGACTGACTATATATTATACTAACTTTTACGCTGCTTAAATAAATACGAATACGAAATATAATTTTACTTGACACTGGCAATATGCGTAATAGCGATGACAAAAAAAAAGAAAAAAAACGAAATATGCATTGTCAATTTTAGCTCGAGCGTGAACGTTAGGCAAAACACCAATTATTAAGTGTTCAGTACTGTTCACAGTCCATTCTACGGCACTAAATACATTAAGGGTACATTTCAGTACTAAAGTACGCCAACTCAAGTGCTCTCCCAGTCAGGGCATAATTAGGTACACTGAGAGTAGGGGTGGAAGTCGCTTCTTGTTTCGAAAATGTATGGAAAATTTATAGCTAGTCAACGCAGTTAACGAATTATTAAATCGATATTAAATCTTTTAAAAAATGTGTCTACTGATTATGTCTGGATATGTTTTGGAATGTATTTAACTATACCGTATTGATGTAAAATGAAACGGTACACAATTATCTATTGAGGTGAAAAACGTAACTTCGTAACTTTACGCATGTAATCCCCGAAGGGGTAGGTAGAGGTAAATGCATGCATTCAATCATACATGCAAACACCCACGATTCGCCGGTTACCTTTTTGCCCATGTTACAGGTGGCGAGCCTATTGACATCTCCGGGCACATGTCGGCGCGGTCGGGTAGTGTGATGGGTGACTGCTAGTGGCAAATTAAATGCGCGTTTCCGTGCTTCGGAGGGCACGTTAAGCCGTCCTCCCCCTGGTCCCGGTTGCTATCGATAGATAGCAGTCGTTAAACCTTGTCGGAGGCCTTATGGGCGGTTTGAAAACATCCGACAGCGGGTTGGCCACTAAAAAGGGGAGAGACTCGTGCCCAGCAGTGGAATGTATAATGGGTTGCCATTATAAGTGAATGCTGTAGTAACCATCTACATAAGTACCAGGGATTTCAATGTACTTATATACATTTCTACTCCTAAGGTTGTTATGCCTCTGTGCCAGAAATTACAGGACCGTACATTACCACCATACCGGAACACGATAGCGTTGAACACTACCATTTAGAGACAAGTAGATTAGGTAATGGGGTGGTAATGTCACTGAAGCTCTCCCACCAGTGATATTGGTATTATTACGTATATTGCTCTTGCAAATATATCGACGATTGAGCTTCGATATTATCGATATTACCTATCAGTTTTCCGATATACTGTTGCAACCCTAACTGAGAAGCATTGCGTCGTTAATTATGTTACATGGAGTGTGGTTATATGAGACTGCTTATACGAGTATATAGTAATGTCACTCACATTGTAAGTAGAATATCGCGAGATATGAACGTAAATGTATTAATTCTATTAGTGCCGAAGCGTTGGAGGGTGTAACCGCAGCATTATCAACAGCTGCCGCTCGGATGTCAAAGCAGAACCCTTTAATAGGTTCTTGATAGATATAGATGAATACTCAATAGAGTATTCATATACAACCAGAGTTGCCACCCGTCCCGATCTCGCCGGGACAGTCCCGATTTTTGATAATGTGCCATAGACTCAACCAAATAAACGCACACCCTGAAAGTAGTTTGTTCAGAATTAATAGCCGAATCAATTTCAGCCATTCAGGAACTCTGCCGGTGAATGACAAAGAATGACTCTTTTTCTTTTCTTTTCGTTGTTATCAGTTTGTAAAGGGGAAATGATATTTCTATTCTACTGATATTTCTATTCTACGGACATTCTACTGATATATTTTTACATTACTTTTTATATTTAGTTTTATCTTAGTGATATTCTTGACTATACATATATTTTTTATCTTGTTTGACATGTATATCAATTGTTATTCGCTTTCATTTATTTTGTTTGTTTTTGACGTGTCATAAGAGGTGCCTGTCACCCTAAATGAATAAATGAGTTTCCGATTCTGAGCCATTTTTAATATAGCCTTTTTTTTACCTTAATTTCATAACAATTAAGTACCTAAATCATCACCCATTTGGTGACCAGTCTACGTCTAGCCAAAATACTGGTGTTGCGCAGGTAACGCTACATTACATTGCGACAGTGTGCGTGTGTGAGTTGTTATTATATTGCTTGATAAATAAGTATTTTTTGCAGATTATATACTTAGTACATATAAACATGGTCATAACCAGGAGGTGGCAATGCCCATGAATGAATACTAGGGAGGGGCTCCCTAGAAAAACCTCCCTAGAAAGACGAATATGTGCATAGGTACCAAGCTAGTAGGTAGGTAGGTACTCCTCGAGCCCATTTAATCAAACTGCCCCCCTCTATATCAGCGGATGGCGATGTCTTTTTATGTAAACATAACTCATATCACGCTCGTATTTCCCGAAAAAGTAGTCAGGAGAAAAGTATGAGATAAATATACCTATGCATTCATACATACAAACACTCACAAATGACCACGATTCGTCGGTCGCATAACCAAATTCCCAGTCCGATGATATCACAATCTTTACTAATAATGGGGAATTACCAGTAAGCACAAACTCCTATCAAGATGCCGACCGCCCAACTCAACACTTTCGTAATGCTTTCGATTATAATGTTATCTTGTCAGTTTCGTGCCGCTTTTTAAAAACATTTTGCTCTAAAGTATGTACCTGCGGACGAAAAAACTTTTAGACGGTACGAAACTGAGAAGACGTTACGTTTTTAACGAAAACATCACCAAAACATTAGAGTTAGGTGGTCGCCCCCGGTAATATGAGTCTAGTCCTCAACGTAGCAGTTGTTGAATGTAGAAATATAAAAAGTATAATCAAATAGTAACAAATGTACAAGTGTACAAGACAAAATCATTGGAGCAACTGTGATACGGCAAGTTAGAAGCGAGGGCGCAATTAAGAGAGAAATCTGTCGCACGCAGACATACGTGACGAGTCTGCGAAACATACTAAGGGTATGTGCACATTGGAATTAAGAACATATATCGAATGAGGAAGCGCGCATGGCCCCGCGGCTGGGTAGATCGGAAGCGATCTACTCGGTTAAGCGATACGGGCGCGATCGGGTATGTCATGGGTGACCGCTAGTGGCAAATTAAAATGCGCGTTTTCGTGCTTCGGAGGGCACGTTAAGCCGTCGGTCCCGGTTGCTATCGATAGATAGCAGTCGTTAAACCTTGTCGGAGGCCTTATGGGCGGTTTGACAACATCCGACAGCGGGTTGGCCACTAACCCGAATCTCCACCAACCCGCATTGGAGCAGCGTGGTGGAGTAAGCTCCAGGCCTCGTTCCAAAGAAGGGGAGACTCGTGCCCAGCAGTGGGTCGTATCAAGGGTTGCCATTATTATTATTCTATTATCGAATGCGCGAATGACAAAACAGATATACAATTCGAATGCAGATGGATGCAGAGGCCCAGAAAAACCAAGACCCTATCACCCCAGCCGACGAAAGACGTCCAATGCTGGACAACGCCTTCCCCAAATACGCCCACAAAAGTGTTGCGCGTCATTAGGGGACAATATTCCATAATCGCCACGCTTGGCAGGCGGATTGGCGATCGCAGTGGCGGTAGTTTTATCGCCGGGCGCTGCGGCCCGCCAAGCGTGGCGATTCTGGCATATTTTCCCTTAGGATTCAGAAATGGTAACGCATCTGTATTTTGACCTCTGGTCTTTGTGTGGGTGTCTGTCTATAGGCTGCAGTCATCACTTAACATCAATGTGAACTGCAAGCTTGTTTGCCACTTTTATTACATAAAAAAAACCTTATAAAGGAACAAAAATATACATGTACAAAGCATTTTTGAAATAAAACTAGTGTATTACACCATAAAACACGCATTGGACACAATTGGGTTAGATGTTCTCGTTAGATAAGATTCAGTTTGACGTCCCCGGGCCCGGACGAGAGCTCGAGTGACAGCCACACGGAATTACAACGAAAACTATTTCATTTTCTGGCTACTTGCTTACCTACGTAGGTATTAATAATATGTACAAATCAACAACCATTACAGAACTTGCGGGAGTAGGCGCCAACGCATTAAATAATCTTGTTGCCAGTTCAAAAGTTCCTTTTTAATATAAATTTAAAATAAAACTTGTTGCCGCTAAATGGTACTGTTAGGCACTATCGTGTGACGATCAGGCGATAATATACGAGCTCGTAATTCCCGACACAGAGGCATCTGAGGAGTATCAACTTAAAACTCAGAAGTGGCAATACATCTTATGTGGTTACTGGTCGTATGGTGATATTTAGAGACTACATTACTGACATCAATGTGAACTGTATGCTTGTTTGCCATTTTATGACAAAAAATGGACATGTTAAGGAAATAAAACTATTTACACGAATTTATTTAGCGAACATATAGGTATAATAATCATTTTTACTCATATGACAGTTTTTAAGAGCTACGTCCGTAGAAAAAAAACTGTTTTAAAGGTTTTCATTAGATATCGGTTTATTCCCCTGGGCTTGATGGAAGAAAAGATTGCTGAAATCAGTTCATTTTTATGAAATTTACTTCTAATATAGAAAAATAATAAAGGATCATGATAAGAGAGAAGAAATATAAAGGTATCTGGAAACAGCTTTGAAGAATTATCTGAAGCATTTTTCCGATGCTTAAAATAATTTTACCTCACTGAAATTAAAGAAAATTGAAAGTTTCTTATGTCATTGTATGGTTTCTGCTAATGGATAGGGTAAAACATATTAAACCGTTGAATGTTTTTGAAGTTGATTTGTATTATTATATTGATAGTATAAATTACATGATTTCTGTTTAAATTGTTCAGAGCCACGCAATTCATACTATTTTGTTTCAATAGAGTTTCGCCAGACTATCTTATCATCTTATACATCCCTAAAGATATATACATCGCACTTGGAAAATTGACAAGAATTTATTTCGACTTGTTTCTAAAGCATCGCTGAAAAAAGATTTGCAGGCTTATCTTCAAAAAATGGTTACCGAAAAGGTTTTAGCTAACAGAAACACGACCTCAATCTCGAGACGTTATAGCCGTATAATCCACGTACAATGCATTCCACCTTAATTTTCCCGGCGACATTTCTCACTTCAATAAGTGTACCCGTCTCAGAGATCCGCAAAGCTCCCGAGTCGAGTGGGGTGAAGCTACGTCGTGTGGGCATCCTTTGTTAGCGTAAGTGCTCTCAAATGCAACGTATTGTATGAGAACACTCCCACTACTTTTACGGTTGAGTGTGGATAATTGTGTCCGTAAAATCTTTATTAAACTAAAACTTTTTACTGGTGGAAGTGCTCCAGTGACGGAGCTCGCGGGAGTGGGCACCACCGCAATACCTAATATACTTGCCGCTAAATGGTAGTGTTCAGCACTATCGTGTTCTTGTCAGGTGGTAATTTACGGCCCTGCAATTTCCGGCGCAGAGGCGTAACACCTTAGGCCTCAGGAGTGGTAACGCATCTGCATTTTGACCTTGGTCTTTGTGTGGGTGTCTATAGGCTGCAGTCATCACTTAACATGAATGTGAACTGCATGCTTATTTGCCACATCCATAACATAAAAAAAAAACCGAACGCTTTATATGGTCAATTATAGTACTACACTTAAAGATGATGATCAATAGAGAATCACTCAACTACTCACTTCTACCATTGATACAATATAGACTGTGCTGCTAGGTACTACACAAAAGAAGCTAATGGACAAAATGTGGCCAAAACTACTACCCAGTGACATAATTTTTATCCAAAAAGACATGAGTGCCCTGCAGGGTTTAAGGTTCAGGGTATATATTATATGAATATTATATTCAAATCATACAATATTCGAGTTACAAAGAAAAACACTATATGGATACATTAAGTAAACCTCCTCGCGAATAGTAATTTATTAAATAATTTTATAGAAAATATACCTTCCCTGTTCGCGAGAAAGAGTGGTCGAGGTGTCGTCACCCATTTTATCTACCACCAAAGTGTTCGTGGTCGTCACAGTGGTGATGAATTTCCCTAGATTATGTATTTAGGTACGTAATGTAGCTAAATTACTGCACATATCACAGAATACCAAATTTAATAAAAGCAACACTAGAGTCATGCAAGGTTTAGAAAAAATTGATATATTTAAATCATGCCATATCGGTATAGGCTCCCTACAACATTTTTATTTTATTACTAACAAGCTGATTTTTTGTGGGTGGCTTCATTTCGACTCCCAACTTTTTTTTCTTACAACAATTTTGACTAGAAATAAATAAGTTGGAGTGTCTGTTTGTAATATAAAAATAACCGCTTTTTACTAAATGTATATGTATGTATACACGGTACATATATACCAAAACAATATTTTTTACCATTTTTGTCTGTCTGTTTGTCTGTCTGTCTGTTTGGCGGGGCTAATCTCGGGAACGGCTTCACGGATTTCGACGGGACTTTCACTGCTTATGTAATAAGGAGTAACGTAGGCTACTTTTATACTAGCTGCGCCCACGACTTCGTCTGAGTAGATACTGAACAATCATAAATTCTCACGCGCACGAAGACGCGGGCACAGCTAGTAAGTAATAAAAAGAAAAAAAATCTAGGGAACCTGTACTAATATACGAAAAACACAAGAAAAAGCTATAATAGAGGTGGATATTTCCTTTTATCTTCATACTAATAAAAAGCCACATTCAACCCGAGGCCTTGAGAATACATCAAGGCTTTTGATGTCCTCCTCAAACCTTTGTTCCTGATGTAACAATAACACTTTACGATGGCTTTTTACTCTAGGGAAAATATCGACCTCTCGTATCCGACAGGATTATTTTATTAAATTGATTTCTGATACACACAAATTTCAAAGGGATCTTTTTATTTCTCAATTTCATCTTTAGCTTTTATAATTTTTTGCATTATATTTTTTACTGGTGGTAGAGCTCTAGTGACGGAGCTCGCGGGCGTAGGCACTACCGCATTACCTAATATACTTGCCGCTAAATGGTAGTGTTCACTATCGTGTTCCGATCAAGTGGTAATGTACGGCCCTGTAATTTTCGACACAAATGCATAACACCTTAGGCCTCAGGAGTGGTAACGCATCTGCATTTTGACCTTGGTCTTTGTGAGGGTGTCTATTGGCTGCAGTCATCACTTAACATCAATGTGAACTGCACGCTTGTTTGCCACTTCCATAACATAAAAAAGGTGATGTAATTGTGCCTAACACTCAATCCCACTGCTATCATAAATAAAACTCATTTGCTAATCACAGCACCTGTTTGGTAAAAAAATATGTGTATGGATACGAAGTAAGAATAAGTGGTCATATAACATTATCTTTAGTTTCTATTTACCATCTTTATTAAATAAAAAGTGAGTCTGGTAAAAAGTTGTTTATGATATATGAGCTTCACTCGACTGTCTTATGGTTTCAAGAATTACATGTTCTATCATACCTATTCGCATACCTAATAATGAGCATAGAAGAACTAAGGAGTAGCTTTTTTTAATAAAAAGTATAAGTGGTTCGAAATCAGCGAGCGATATTTGTAAAATAATTACCTACGGTTTCATATTTATGTAAGTATCCAAAATTTCTGTATTGAATGGTAACTCGAAGTCTGTGATGTTATTTTGTGTTCCGATATCAATTTGTAATTAATTGATTTCGACTTAATGTTTATTCAAAATTCAGATTCCCATTACGTAGCGGTTTTCTTGTTCGTTTTAATTAAATCACTTTGATCTTGTTCGTGAGTTCTTTTGGTTTGGGACGCGGACCCAAAAATTCTTTTACTTTGGATTCCCTTTCAAGTCGTATTTTCGATGGTAAAGGATTTCAAGTTCACTTTTTGTTACCAAAACAAACTTTTTTGTTATTTTAGCAGTTGTTTTTTTTTTACACTTCGCGCAAAATATTGAGGTGTAAGAAAAAAGGGGATTAATTTTTATAAATCACTTTTAGAGGATAATTAATTATAATATTGCCCTACTTTACGTGGGAATATTTGGAATTCATTTATTTATGTTACAAGTCTATGTTTGGGTCACTGATTTACATATAATATGTATAAAATTTCATCTCAATCGGCACAGAACTTTCGGCCAAATGCGCTGAGACAAACGGACAGACATACACACGAGTTGACACGAGTGACTTTATTGTTTTCTTGAGAATGCAGATAATAACAACTGTAATCATAAATATGCGAAAAAAATGTTAAATAGATGTAGATAGAGATATTATATAAATGTCGATATATGTTTCGCTAACACCGTTTGATTTATGAAAGTCAGTCACTTAGGTACCATCAATATAAACTGTCGCAAACAAGCACATAGATCACGTTAATGTTAAGTGAAAACACTAGGGATCTTTATTTTCCTTTCTGTGCTAGACAATAAGGGTCCAGCCCTTTTAATGACACGTGGTAAATACTTACGGTACCTACTAAAAAGTTTTTTGACCCTCTAAATGCTATCTCATTGTATTCCTTTGTACTCCATTCTCCATAACACTTCTCATATTTCTAACATGAAATCTCTACTGATGTTTGTAAACTTTCCTTTGGAATATAGAATTTTTAGGTGTATTCATGTAAATTGTATTAGATGTTTTCTTCTATTTTTTAAATTGTTTGTTTAATTATAATTTACTTATAATTCTGTATACTGTTCACACTCACCACTAACATTTATTTCTGACTTTGTCTTTTGTTTTAGGTGACGTGGAACGTTGAATAACAGTTATAATTTATGGTTAAAATTTTTACATCTACCCACCACCCAAACTTCTGAATCACCGGTCATTATTTGATTAATTACAGTGCCTCGTCAAATACAGGATTCTGTCAGATTACCTTTTTCGTTTATAAGCGCATAACTTACAAGCACATTTTACTGAGTGTGGGTATTTGCATGTTTGCTTGAATGCAGGCGTTTACCTCTGCCTACGTCTTCGAGGAATACAGGCGTGGAGTTACGTTACGGATTAAACATTTTCAGGTATGTATCTACTACAATCAGCGTAGAAGGCTGTAATGAAATACAAGTAACGTGGAGCGTTGAACGACTAAATGCAATATTAAAATGTAGCCGCAGATCCACGTCATTACCTACCATATTTTACATGTTATATATTAGGTACACATTTTGCATATCATATGTGTTTATAACATCATACTAGCTTATTCTAACCTGTTGCAAGCTGATATTTAAAATGCTGGTACAATGCATACTTTCGCTTTTCTACATTTGCGAATAACTTATTTTAATAAAACGTGAAATCTACGCCATGTAGGTATTTTCCGAGAAATTTGTTTCTCTCGTCTCTTGTTCGATTTCGCACAATGTTAATCTTTAAGTGGATAAGTATTTAGATAGGGATATATTTTAGCGTATACGACGCAAATTAGCTACTGCTCTGATAAATAGGTAATCTGACAGAATATATATATACTTGACGAGGCATTGTAATTAATCAAAAAATGACTGTTGATGCAAAAGGTTGTCCTTGCCGTTGTAAGATTTTTAACCTGTAATTATAATTATTATTCATTGTTTGAAGTTACCTAAAACAAAAGACAGAGCCAGAAATAAATGTTAGTGGTGAACTGGTGAGTGTGAACGGAACACAGAACTATAAGTAAATTATAAACAAACAAACATATTTAATTAATAAACAAAACATCTAATATAATTCACACGACAACACCTAGAAAGCCTATATTCAAAAGAATCTTGGGTATGTTAATTTTAATGATATTTAAAATGCTGGTATAGGTCGCGCCAGGTAAAAAGAACGCTGGCGGTCAAGCTGCGCGTCATGTGTTTTTATTTCATTTTATGTTATTCTATGTAATATAGTTTTCAATCTGTCTACCAATACACGAAACCGCAAGCGAAAGCTAGATCAAAAATAAACCAATAGGGCTAGTACTTTCGTGCGCGAGTGTACCGATGCGCGAACACATCCCTTCTACTTTCTTCCAGTGTTCTTTTTACGTGGCGCGACCTATACAAGGCATACTTTCGCTTTTCTACATTTGCGTAACTAACTTTAATAACATTTCAAATCTGCGCCATATATTTTCCGAGAAATTCGTTCCTCGTCTCTTGTTAAGTGTTGTTTGATTTCGCGCGATGTTTATCTTTTGCAAAATATGTAAGTGGGTAAGTATTTAGGTAGGGATGAATTGCTTAATTTTGTTGGATTTTTCGAAATAACATGGTCCCGTAATAACTATCACAGAGACATAACGAGACTGACTGCATGCTTGATTGCCACCTTCATTGCATTAAAAAAAACCGTTGCGAGGGAAATTTTTATTAATGAAAAATGGATTGCAAATTTGACTTCAGACGGGTCTTCAACCCGCGACCACAGGTATCTCTAGTCCAGTCGCTCTCAGTCGGAGCTACCACTACCGAAGTGGATTAAGCTTCCGGAGTGCAAGTGAAGCAATATATTGTTGCGTATATATATACGAAAAAATATATACCCATCTTATATTTAAAAATGGTAAACGAGAACTAAGCCGAGTAGTATTACCATTTAGAGCATAGCATCTCCAAACATTCATTCAAATATTCATTAAGCGGATAAATTAGGTAATATATGGAACTTTGCCACTTGAGGTATATCAATGTAAAGTCTATAGTAGGACTGCGTTTTGCCTAGTTTTTTTTAATATGTGATCGTGGTGACACACACGCAGTTAACTCCGATGGGAAATGAATACTGCAGTTTCTGCAGCCTACACCAAAACTGGAGGTCAAAATATAGATGCATTGTCACCCCTGAGATCTAACTTGTTTCTGTGAAAGTAGACCTAATGTGGTGGTGCCTACAGGCCCCGACCTCCAACACTGGAACTTTACCTCCAGTAACGTTGTAAGCTTTTACGTGGGTAGGTACCTACAATCTTAATTCAATTACCTACAAACATTTTAAAGGAAAGTGATTAGGTAGGTACTTCAAAAAATGTTTAATACAGTGCTCATTAAAAAAATTATGCACATCGAGCCTATGAAAGTGACAATCGGCTAGTTCTTTTTTTTATATTATGCCATCGCTATTACGCATGTTGCCAGTTTCAACTCAAACGGTATTTCGTATTCGCAATAAGCAGCGTAAAAGTCAGAGTCAGTCAGTCACAGTCAGTAATTCGAGTAAAGCGATGGCTACTTTACCAGAACCATTTACAATGAAGTTTTGGAGGCAACCCGAAAGGACGTGTTTTCTCACTCATAATCTATTTCACTATACGCGGACACTGTAATAAGCCTATATCAAACAAAATTTTTTTTTATGGCTTTAAGTTGACAGACAAGCAGACGGGCCACCTGATGGTAAGTGGTCACCGTCGCCTATGAATATTTGCAACACCAGGAGAGTTGCCAACGCGCTGCCAGCCCTGAAGGACTCTTTTGACGCCAGTTTTGAAGAACCCCATATTGTAGCACCGAGGGAACACCTCAGAGGGAAGTTCGTTCCACAATTTACACGTTCTGGGCAGAAACGAACGAGAAAACCGCACCGTTGAGCACTGCCAGGTGTCCAGTCGGTGAGGGTGAAACTTCTCTCTTCGGCGGGTAGTACGGTGTAGAAAAAGAGACGGTGGCACCATGTCGAACAGTTCGACAGAGCACTCACCATTGTAGAGACGGTATAACACGCACAGACTACCAATATCTCTGCGCAGGCTCAGATGTTCGAGCCTGTCTGTAAGTCCCGGATCGTTAACAATACGAACGGCGCGTCTTTGTAGGGAGTCAAGTGGACCAAGCTGGTACTTGTTAAGCACCCCCAACTTTTTGGATGCCAACTTGGTCTTACACTCAATGTGACTCCCAAATTGCACTTCGTTCGATATGTCTACGCCCAGGATACCGATACTCTTACCAATGGCAAGCGGAGTGCTCTGGAACTGTGGTGCTACAATGAATGGGTTTTTTTTTTGATGATTTAAAATGCCTCCAACTTTATGTAATAACTTAAAAATACACCAAGAAAATTAAATGAAATAAGTGCACCACACGCCTGTTTCAAGGTTCCCGCCAAAACCTCCAATCGGCTAGTTTCGGCTTCATAGAGCGTTATCTCTGCTGCACACTGCCTACGTAAGCATCCGTATTGGTCAAAACTTGATCAAAATGGTCGTCAAACGTCAAATAGGTAAGGTGTGAAAGAGATAACGCTCTACAGATCCGAAATAAGCCGACGTCTCTTCCTGAGGTCGATGTGCTTCTTTCTTGTTGGATACATTATCATTGTCATCACGACGCTTTTTTTTCACCCACACAAAGACCAAGGTCAAAATGCAGATGCGTTACCACTCCTGAGGCCTAAGGTGTTACGCCTCTGTGTCGGAAATTACAGGGTCGTACATTACCTGACCGGAACACGAGAGTGCTGAACACTACCATTCAGCGGCAAGTTTATAGGTAATGCGGTGGTGCCTACGCCCGCGAGCCTTATTGCACTTACTATCGCCCCATTGGAAGGTGTCCCCGCCATCGTCCGGTTGACTGACTGCACTAGTGGAAGAATTCTCTTCCAGTAGAAGAAAATTCTTCCGCTAGTGGGAAGTAGGGTTGTCACGTGCCGACGCCAGCCTCATATAGCTAGTGAAAAATTCGTACATTCTTTGTTTCGTACAATAATGGAAAATGTAGATAGAGGTACATACATAGTGGGTGTATTAATACCTCAGTAGGAAACGACACGACCTAAACTCCGACGAAACAATACCACAACTCTATTGTGATTCTGAAATCCTGGTTTACAGAGCTAATGCCGCACACAAGTAAAGACGGGCACGTATCGGTGTGTGACGTCACACTTACAGCCACGTATAAGGGTCATATTATTTTTAGGGCCGAAAGGTCGTTGGAAACCTTAGATGTTCTATCAAAATTCAATTCAATCGAATAAATTGTATTAGTAATTGTAATCATCAACAAGCTTTTTTATATACATCTGATAGTGTGCTTCAAAACATGAAATAAAGATTTGAAGATTTATCTAAAAACTAGCTGACCCAGCAAAGTTCGTATTGCCTCACAATGAAATAATGTGTCAAAGGTTTGATAGATATACGGACTATTTGTATGGAAAAATGATATTGTAGTTTTTACTATATCCCGTCAATTTCTTCATATTTTTTTACCTTTTACTCCTTCCCTGGACTTCCAAAAATCATTCAAAACCAAAATTAGCCACAACGGTCCAGCCGTTCTCGAGGTTTAGCGAGACTAACGAACAGCAATTGATTTACATATATATAAATTAAAAACCGCAACTACCTACTGCTACTAAATGTTCCCTGTACCGACTGTGTGAATGTAGGTGGTTATTTTTTTTATTTTATTTGCAGTTTACATTGATGGTAAGTAGCCTATAAACATGTACATAAAGTCCACCTATAGATGCTTTGCTATTCCTGAGGTCTAACCTGTTATGCCTCTATGCCTGAAATTATGGGACCGTAGTTTACCATAGATAGATAGCGCTGAACACATAAAACAACTCGGCCCCACTGGTCACGGCGGACCGGAGGAGAGTAGCCATAGCATTTATTACCGATGCAAAACAGTCTGACATTTTTTGCGGGGGAAATACGTGCGACACACTCACACTACAAAAATCGTCTATTACTACGAAACTCACACCCTAACTTTAACAAAATACATAAACAAATTCACGCACATATTTAAATATCTAGGCGACAGACATAGGACCAGGCATTTGGTTTTGTACTTCGACAGAGGGGAAAGCCTGCATATAGCTACTCCCCTCCGGACCGCCGCGGCCGGTGGCCCGTGTTACTGAAATGGCTATGGCTGAATACTACCGCACTACGGCAAGGCGGCAAGTAGATTAGCAACTTCCTCAAATATCTTTGTAGATTAGGTACCTACTTACTACGGTAACACCTACGCCCTTGAGATCCGTCACTTTCGTAGGTGTTACTTACCAGGCTTTACCTTACTTACGTAGGCTTTACCAGTAAGATTTAGTTTTGTTGTAAATCCTGCACCAAAAGTGTTCCGGTCAGGTAGTTATTGTACAGCGCTGTAATTTCCGGCACAGAGGTGTAACAAACACACACCCATATTCTAAGTCGTAATCTCGACCATAACTCAACCTTTCTCAATGGAATTGATATTCTTATTTGTAACTAATAACGTAACTCGACATTCTAGCTCCGTTTGAGGTAAGAAAGCAATTGTCAAACTCCAAGGTACGTCACGAGTAGTCACAACCTACCTTGAAGTTTCGAGAAGTTTTTACATTTACGCCATATTTTAGCGCTCATTATGTTTTTCTTGTCGAAACTGTCTCGAAATATAATGAAATAGGTACCATATTTTTCTATAGAAATGGATTTTCACAACTTTCCGAATGATCTATATGATAATTCGCACACATGAGTAACTGTCTAAATACAACTAAGAATATGGATTTCGAGGCGTCCTCATAAACTATCTTAATTAAGCTGAGTGTGACTCAAGCAATGTTTCAAGTAACGTCTTAGAATATGGGTGTCAGACCTTAGGAGTGGGAACACATCGGCATTGAAACTTCTGGTTTCTATGTGTTTTGTATCTAAATATTTAATGACTACAATAATAACTTACCATCCACATGAACGGTAGGTAGTTAAGCTTGTTTACTATTTCATGACATTAAATAAAATTATGATTCGTTCGGCTGTGTTAATGTAGTAGTTACAAAACTGAATCTGTTCATATGAAAAAGTCATTAATATCAACCTTCACTCTGCGGAGAATCCTTACTCAGAACACAGAACAACTTTGAGGAAAAAAATCAAACAAGAATAACTTTTAACGAGAGTTTAAAAGCGTATCCAAGTCAACTTTCAGCGAAGTTAAAGTTAAACAGTTCGTTTCGGACCACGATTAGCCTTCAGTTACTAATAATAAAAGTTCAACATTCAGTTTAAAATTCCATTTCAATTCATATAAAAGCTCTCGCGCTTTTTTCACATTTTTCACGCAGACTTCCGCTAGAAAAAAGTAGGGTTTGACGAACATGAAATTTATAATAGTTGGTATAAGATACAACTATTTTTATAGTGCTGTCTCGCGTGCAAATAACTACGAGTAAAATGATTTTCAAATCAACCCAACTTTTCAGCTTTTTTTTTCATGTAACTAAAAGTCAAAACTATTTAAAGTTCAGTTCGAAACACTTGTAATTTTCGTTAAAATAGAAATAGGGACTGTACCTATTTAGAAAAAATAGAAACAACTCATTGCTTCAATGACATAAAAAATCTTCAGGAAGTGAAGTGAAAACCAATAATCAACATAACAAACCCGAAATTTCGCTTTAAACAAAGACAAAAACAAAGAATCTAACTTAAATTGAACAACGATTCGCAAAACTTTCGATGACAAAATACCCATAGACTTGCAAAATAAGAGAGTCTTACAAATAAAACACCCAACATAAAAGTTTAACAAGTTGTTTCGTAACAAAATGTGTTATCGAATAGCAATTATTTTAATTTATAATTCAGAATAGGTAGATGCGATTTAAATACAAGAGCTATAAGTTACTTACTACTTACTTACGTTACGTTACTTAGTACTTCACAAAACCTATACGTTTTTTTTTTTCTAATTATTAATAATGTTTTGTAAGTATAATGAAACAAAATAATTCAGCCGCGTAAAGCTGCCGCAAATTACTTTCAGCAAATATTCGTAGATTAAAAAATCGTAAAAGTTTACGGCTTACGGAATAGATAATTTATCTGTTCTGTGGTTACGGAATAGTGATATGAATTGCATCGGGGAGTTATGCAGCGGTAAGTAGCATCTCCAAGAGGTCAATCGCCGAATCCAACTCGGTTGGGCCGCGTTCGGGAAGCTACGGTTCATCTTCTCGTCCGACTTACCACAGTGTCTCAAGAAAAAGGTCTTTGATCAGTGTGTGTTGCCAGTGATGACTTATGGGACAGAAACGTGGTCGCTCACTATGGGCCTCATAAGAAGGCTCAAGGTCACTCAGAGAGCAATGTAGAGAGCTATGCTTGGAGTTTCTCTGCGAGACCGAATCAGAAATGAGGAGATCCGCATGAGAACCAAAGTTACCGACATAGCTCACCGAATAGCGAGACTCAAGTGGCAGTGGGCAGGGCACATAGCTCGACGAACTGACGGCCGTTGGGGCAGAGCAGTTCTCGAGTGGCGACCGCGTACCGGAAAGCGAAGCGTAGGCAGGCCTCCCACAAGATGGACCGACGACCTGGTGAAGGTCGCGGGCAATCGCTGGATGAGGGCGGCCCAGGACCGTTCGTTGTGGCATTCTTTGAGGGAGGCCTTTGTTCAGCAGTGGACGTATTTTGGCTGAAATGATGATGATGATGATGATGAAGTAGCATCTGTTAGACCCACATTTTACATGTCATTATGGTAACTTCACAACTCTATTCCCTGAAGGGTAGGTTGATTTCAGGTACCTATACATGCCATACATGCCAACACCCACGATTCTCCAGTTGCTCCATTATAACGAGCGTATCGACATCGCCGGGCACATTACCAAACTCTGAGATACTGGCAAACTTCCAAAAAATTAAATAATCCCAAGAGGACCAGAGATAAAGGACCTTTATGCAGACATTTACCTCTGCCTTCCCCCTCGAGGATCACAGGCGTGAAGTCATGTTAGTAAATATTCTATATTAATTTTATCACATATCTAATAATACACACGAGAAGCAAACTTCATACGAATACAAAAGTTATACAGTGCTGGGCAATGGAAAGTTATGTAATCAATTCTAGAATTAGACAGTTCACACAACTTGCTCCATCCATACACTAAGTTATGACACAAGGTTCATTCCGCCGTTTCGTACAATGATTGAGCGTTGTTTGATTCACAAAATGTAATAAGGAATGTATTTATCTTGTTTAGTTGCTGAGAGTAAATACACTTCGATGAAAGTGTTGTAATGAGCTTTAAGAAGGAGCTCTAAGAATCTTCGCTTTTTGCTGGTGGTAGAGCTCCAGTAACCGAGCTCGCGGGCGTAGGCACCATCGCATTACCTAATATACTTGCCGCTAAATGGTAATTGGTTGAGCACTATCGTGTTCCGGTCAGGAGGTAATGTATGGCCCTGTAATTTCCGGCACAGAGGCATAACACCTTAGGCCTCAGGAGTGGTAACGCATCTGCATTTTGACCTTATACTTTGTGTGGGTGTCTATAAGCTGCAGTCGTCACGTGAACTGCATACTTGTTTACCACTTCCATTACATAAAAAAAAATCTATAGATAAATATTGGAATTACCATGCCATGGTATAAGTTGGTATTTGATATTGCAGATGACCGACGATAAAGAACGTAATCGTATCATCTTGTCAAAACAATTGTGCCTCTAAATAGCACTGACGACCTCATGAATAGTTACCATGAATTCTGCATTCAATAATTATATATCTACAATTCGGCGAAAGTACGAAAAAAGTCAATGTATTAGATACGTTACTAATTATCATTAATCCAAAATATATTTCACAAATAAAAAGCGGATATATAATATATATCTTCTTTTAATTATACAAAACGACACGTAGGAATAAGCAGAAATTAGTGGTGCAATAAAGTAGATAGACAGGTATTCCATTACACAAAATTCTTTCCACGTCTCTAAATGACATTTCGTCCGCAGACTAGCTATGTTCGCATAGTTGACCCACAGATCCTAATTACAGTTCCCTAACCCTTATCTATTTCTTTACCCCAAACATCCACAGGAATGGATCCCCTTAAATACCCAACACCAATTAAGGATCATGAAAGTTTATCTGACTCCGATGTACATTGAACTACGACAGGATTCACGTAATGGCTGACTTCGCCTTGATTTCATCTTAATTAAATACATATGTGACTTCTAATACCAGCTAATTGATTCTAGGTTTAAGTTTCAGACGCTCTTTTATAATTGAGTTGCACTCGGACTAAAACATTATCATTCTTATTTTAAGTCTATCGTTACATGGTAAAGAAAGATTCATGATAGGGTTTTTTGGCGGGAACCTTGAAAGAAGCGTGTGGTGCTCTATTTTATTTCGTTTTCTTGGTGTTATTTTGAGTTATCTATACTTTTAATAAATCTATAGAAGTGTAAATTCTGTACATTAAAAATATTGCAAAATAAATACCAGGGGATGTTACTAGATCGATACCGAACACAAATATTTGATTAGAAAAAATTTTGTCTGTCTGTCTGTCTGTCTGTTTGTTCAAGTATCACATAAAAACTACCGGTCCTATTACAATGAAACTTGGTATGATTATACTTTAACCTTGGGCGGACAACGCTGGGATTTTTTATCTTTTAAATTTAAATTTTTTATCCCGGAAAAATGTCTGGTTGTCTGTGTGTTTGTGCACGCTAATATGAGAAACGACTTATTCGATTTGCGGTTCACACTAATATATTGTGGTAAGTTTCACTTAACATTTAGTGTTTGTTTCATGTGAATCGGTTCCGAAATAAAAAAGTTATGTTCATTTAAAGAATCGTATCGAATATTTTTAAGCTATTCTGTATCTTAGTTCTATCTTTTAGGGAGTTTCGTACCTAATAGGTAAAAACGGACCCTACGGATAACTAATCCTCCGCTGTCTGTCTGTCTGTCTGTCCGTCCGTCCGTCTGTCTGTCACCAGGCTGTATCTCATAAATAGTGATAGCTAGAAAGCTAACACTTAGCAACGGGACGACCCGGTTAGTCCAGCGGTGCGAAACCACCGTTTGATTCGAAGGGTCGCAGGTTCGATCCCCGCACCGGGACAAATATTTGTATGACCTACAGATATTTGTTTCGGGTCTGGGTGTTGTGTGTGTACAACGGCACCCACGATACAGGTTTATACCTAGTGTGGGGCTGTGAGTGTAAGCGTATTTATTTATTTTTTTATTATTTATTTATTTTCACAAATTTTGTATTTCTGTTACCGCTATAATGTAGACGCTTAAAATTTTCACAGAATTTTTGGGTCTTATGTTGTATTGTAGCTTCCATAATAAATCTATATACGTACAGATAAATAAAATTGGAGTGTCTGTTTGTCATATAAAAATAACCGCTTTTTACTAAACGCATATTTTATACACGGTACATATACCAAAACAACATTTTTTACAATTTTTATCTGTCTGTCTGTCTGTTTGTTTGGCGGGACTAATCTTGGGAACGGCTTCACCGATTTTAACGGGACTTTCACTGGCAGATAGCTGATGTGATAAGGAGTAACTTAGGCTACTTTTATCTCCATACATCGATACATACATACATACCTTCATACAAATAAGTAGAATTGTAGTGTATCCGACTTTGACGGGACTTCCATGGGTAGGTAGCTGATGTAACAAGGAGTAACTTAGGCTACCTTCTATCTCCATACATCCATACATAAATACATACCTACATACAAATAAGAAGAATTGGAGTGTCTCCGATTTTGACGGGACTTTCACTGGCAGATAGCTGATGTCATAAGGAGTAACTTACGCTTCTTTTATACTAGCTGCGCCCACGACTTTCGTGTAGATACCGAACAATCATATTTTTTCTCACGTAGACGAAGTCGCGGGCACAGCTAGTGTTAAATAAAGTTGGTTGCATTTTGTTTGATATAGGTTTATTACAGTGCCCGTGTATAGTGAAATAGAATAACAGTGCGAAAACACGAGCTTTCATTTCAGGTTGCCTCCAAAACTTCATTGTAAATGTTCTGGTAAAGTAGCCATCGCTTTACTCGAATTACTGTCTGTGACTCACTTGACTGACATAATAAATAATGAACTGACTGACTGATTCTCACTTTAACGCTGCTTTTATACGAATATGAAATATCGTTTTACTTGACACTAGCAATATGCGTAATAAATAGCGATGCCAATAAAAAAAAAAGATTCATTATATAAATGTTCGTTAATTTGTTGTTGTGGTACCAAACATTTTGCACACTTATTCATTGACTTTCCATCACTATAAATTTACGAATGAGTAATTCATTGACACCTGCTAATTGCCTGTTACCGAAACCTTGAAGGTGGATTCTTGAATAAGCTTCTTTCTGATATTAATCCTTCAAGGAGCGTACGGCCACCGGCGGCGAGACACAATTGAATTTCAATTGTCATATTTTTCTCGTGTCTGGAGAGATTAATATAGATTTCAGACACAATCTAATTATCGGTTTGTTCAACAGTCCGTGACGACCGCTTGACTTGAAGGTCGCGGGTTCGTATCCCGCACCGGGACATTTATTTGTATGGCTCCCAGATCCGCGATGCACACGTAAAAGGACGTTTCCTTTCGTTCCCTTTACTGTGCTTTATTTGACTTCCCTTCGCTTTCCTTTATTTTGCTTCGCCTTTCAGCCCCACTTCTGTTGACTTTTCTTGCATTCGTTTAGATACTTTTCGTTTTGCATGGAAATGAAACACCAAATGAAGGCAATCGCTTTGATCTTTAATATACGTGCAAGTATATTTTTACCGAAATTACAGTAATACAAAATCACGAACATAATATAGAACCCTTACGAATTATGCACTAGAACAAGAACTACTAACGTTTAGTCACGTTTTGATTTGATGATTAATATTTTTTTTAATTTAAAATTATATAAATACAAATCGTTTTGCCGCGGGAAATCCCATTACAATTTCACCTTGCCTCTGAAAACGATTCAAACATAACTACTACTGAAAATACGTACGTACCTACAATTTGGAGATGTGATCACAAAGGACGCGAAAAGTCAATCTCGATGTTAATCTGTTTACCATTTACTTTCCAGTTCTTTTGTAGTACTATTGATAAGAAATCGTAACTTTTCAACCCTTTCAAGATACAAACAATTTGAACTACTAAACAATAGAAACAAACGAAGTAAAAGAGGACTAGAAGTTATATAACCAACCAGTCAAGCCACGCATGAACCAAATCCGATTCCATCGGCAACAAATGAAAGTTCTTTGAAACTCGTAAATAGAAAGAGATCGGTGTCGCATCGGTCGGGCAGATGTGTTACGGGATTATCAATGGCTTCGATACCAATATCCGCGCGATGTTTCTACCGTGAAAGTTGCCCGTTATTGTTAGTTTGATACAGATGGTACGTGGATTTAAAAGAAGCGTACTAAGCGCTTCTTTTAAATCCACGTACCATTCATTTCAGCTCAAGAGTATTCTTGATTGAAAAAAGAATATGTGCTTAATATTAATAGTAGGGGAGCTCAAGAGGGGATTTTTGGAGTTAGTCGAGCGCGTCGGATTAAGATATGGGTGATAACTTGCACCCGGTTGAGTACTTCCACCAAATCTAAGGTTTCTTTCTATACAACGTGGAACAGGATTGAATGTACAACCCGAAACTAGTTAGTTCAGAATCGATTACTGAATCGATCTCAGGCATTTTGATATGGGTAATATTTTGTCCCAAAATTAAGGACAATTCCGGAAATTATGGTCACTCATTTGGCGAACAGTCAGTACAAACGAAAAAGAGACTAACGTCTATCCAAAATAGAATGCAAGTCTCAACAAGTTTTTTAGAACTCGTTAAAACGTGCTTTTTATTATAAATAATTATTTGAAAAATAAAATAGTGGAAAATAAAAATTAATCTTATTACTAGCGAGTGTTAAATAAGGTTACGCAAGTTACGGTACATCATACATCACTTACTTTTTTCGGTTCGTGTTTTATGTGTGGCCGTAGGTAGAGTTAGGGTAAGTATGCATAGGGTGAGCATACTGTTCGTACAAATTGAGGACAACTTATTTCTTCAATAAAAAATATTAAATACATAAACATGTAATTTCAGTTCATATATTATTATTATAACTCGAATTTCTAATCGAGGTGTTAGATAGTGTGCATTATTCCCGTTACATGTTGTATAGGGCCGAACTCTTAGGGCTACCGCCACGAGCTTGCTTCACATTCAAAACGTCAGAATTTTGGATGGGCGCTTTGATTGGGTTCACTTAACGTCCTTTCTCGGTATCTGAAATTCAAATAAATTTTCACCTCCATTTTTGTAAGAACCGAATCTTTCCGAAATGAGCACAGCATCAACATCGGCCAAGGACGCGCCAGATATTCTGAGAGGGTGTAAAAGGTGTTTAAACAAAGCTGATATCCAAAATTCAGACGATTCGAAAATGAAGTAAGATCGTGGCAGACATTTGAATATTTTTAAGGGCTCCTACGTGCGCGTGCCTGCTTATTAATAAACTCTTAGATTCGTTGGAGGTACCCAGCGGGATGCAAGGTATCGTCCATATCTTAATCTGACGCGCTCGAATAAATACAAAATTATGATCATTCAGCATCTTGAGCTCCCCCCCTATAATGCACATGTCTTATTTTATTGATATCAAACTGTAAAGCATGGAATTAAGTTGGGGCCACCAAGAAAATTAGGTATTGATACTGTCAATGGAAGGCGTCGGTCGGTAAGTAACGAACCCATCGCCCATTAATGGAGAAGAATTCTTTCGCTAGTGAAATTTACAGCTTCTTTCACAAGACCATCTGTATTAGCTTTTAAAGTTCATAATACTGTGTGTTGAGTATATACGTCTATACGTTGTATTGATAACTCGCTAAAGACTAACGTCCACTGAGTTCGCATCACGTTACCTACATTATTTCCAAGTTTTAAAATCCGTTTGCTGCATATTTATTTGTAACTGAAGTGTGTGACGATACATTATGGTAATAATTACTATGTATATACATACATAGTAGTTATTAAAATACAATAATGTTTCTCGTTTCGGTATGTTATCAGTTTATTTATCGTTTTATTAATAATGCGATTGTATATTATACATACATTTATTAAAATCATGTTTCGAATCTGATATCCATGGATCACTTTTATTTCTGACTCTTTGAATTTATAAGTATTTTCTTTGATTGTTTTTTATTGAACTTCTCAGTATGGTGAGTGTCTCGGGCTCCAAGATATCACGCCAAATAAACGTTAATTTTGTCTTTCCTTTCAAAATCCTCGGCGCACAGTTGCGGCCCGACCTTAATGGACGCTAAGCTTTACGTCGTAAAAACATCATAAAGTCTGTCAAAGCATAAACGTCAGGATAGCTTTAACAACCCGCTTCACGTACATAAAGTTTTTTGCACTAGGCCTCACTAGGGTAATAGAAAAATTACCGGCCATCAACGGTAATGAAAACTGTAACCTTTGTTAAGAAAATATAAAATTAATTATAGTTCTCTAGTGAACGTTTCCGTTTTAAATAAACGAAAAGGAGGTCTAACCGACTACAGATTAGAGTTTTCGATAGTAATTTCAAGTCGTATCATGGATTCCTGAAAAAAACGGTTACGACATATATACGGACAAACTAAAAGACGCATGTACATACAAATCGGACCTTGCAAGTACGTATAGTTTTTTGTTTGCCACTTTATAAGCGTGAATTATAGTTTTGGCGGGAACCTTGAAAGATGCGTGTGGTGCTCTTATTTTATTTCATTTTCTTGGTGTTTTTTTGAGTTATATTAAATAAAGTTGGTGGCATTTTGTTTGATATAAGCTTATTATAGTGCTCGTGTATAGTGAAATAGAATAACAGTGCGAAAACACGTTTTTTCGGGTTGCCTCCAAAACTTCATTGTAAATGTTCTGGTAAAGTAGCCATCGCTTTACTAGAATTACTGACTGACTGTGACTGACTGACGGATTGATAAATTGACTGACGACTCTGACTTTTACGTTGCTTAATACGAATACGAAATATCGTTTTACTTAACACTGGCAATATGCAAAACAAGCGATGCCATAAAATTAAATTTAAAAAAAAAGCATGAATTAATCGCAAGATTTCATTGCTGTATAACGCTACGGAATCCCAAAAAGTTACTTATTGATAACAGGAAAAAATGTAATGGCAGTTGAGCGGCGCTCGAATAAAGGCAAGTGGGATAATATTCCCCAGACATAGATAATGCATCCGTGCGTAGGTAACGGACGAGAGTGGTACTTTCATAAAATATTAGCTTTTGTGCGAAGCTAATCTCACTAATGGGCAACTGGGTCTCACCGGGCGAACTAATTACCGAAGTGTCCTGTACGTGACATTATTATAAAAGTAGATACAAGCTTTCTTATTTACAGGGTCTTCGTTATTATACCGACATCCCCTTAACGGGCGACGGAAATTTTTGTATTGTTACTTTTGTCAACCGAACAAAGGCGGTCAAAAGATTAAAATAGGGCGGTAGTAAATATAATAACAAGGGATGGGAAGCAGCTTCCCGCGATATAAGTACCGACACTATGATTGGCCATCCGCCTACCCCTGCCAAGCGTGGCGATTATGGCATGGCATATTCTCCATTTGTGACGCACTAGCTGTGCCCGCAACTTTGTTTGCGTGGAATCAGTGGTGGATTTACCAGCAGGCTGAGTAGGCTGGAGCCTAGGACGGCAAATTTTAAGGGGCGGCAGAGTTCGTTCATAATTTTTTTATTTCTATTTACATAATTACTGTTAAAATAATCAAGGCTCAGATCATAGTTCCCAATGATTCTAACCATAGAAAAAAGTTGCTTACATCAACTTCAGGATAATGAAGCATAAAACATAAAGTTGAAATTTTATTGATAGAAAATATACCTAATTGATATGATTGTAAACTACGATATCAAAATATAGGGGCGGCAAAAATAATAGCCTACCGGCGGCAAATTTGTAAATCCGCCACTGCGTGGAATAGTGGCTTTGGGACTTTGGGCAGCGGTTTTGGATATACATTTTAGTACACGATATGAGACGTATGGCCATCGGGGATAAAAGCACACAGGCTGCTAAGATTGCGAAAAATTCCTAATTATGTGTTTAAACGCGCATCCACCCTATGCTGAATCGTATTTTCGAAAAGGCCATTTTAAACTTCAAGGCACAATATTTTTTTATAGAAAATTATTATAAACTTTTGTAAAGTTTCAGTCAATTAGTGCTTCTAAGAGAGAATGAAAGATAAAAGATACATCTATGCATAATATTGGCACTTCGTAAGAGCCGGCAGAAGAAGAAAATTGAATATCATCGTTGCGCATTTTTACCCACTAATGCCACCGACAGCACCACCACCATTGTAACCACCACCACCAACGCCATCAACGCCATCACCAAACACCTACGCCACCAATGCCACCAATGACACAAACGCCACCTAAACCACCACCACCAATGCCACCATTGTTTCCAAAACTGCCAACAACACTAACAACGTCACCAACGCCACCAACACCACCACCACCAGAGTCATCAACAACACCTATGCCACCAACGACATCAACGCCACCCCCACTACCACCACCACCACCACCACCACCACTACCAACACCACCAATGCCACCAACACCATTAACACCAATACCACCACCACCATCACCATCATCATAATAACATAAGAAAGACGTCCCGCTGGACAAGGCCTTTCCCGAAGATACTCCTAAAAATGTTGTGCGTCATAAGGAAAGAATACGCCATAATTGCCACGCTTGGCATCCTGAATGGTGATCATAGCGGCGATTGTTTTATGTCGGGACGCTGCTATGCGGTAGGCTTATTGTTACTAACAGAGAAAAAACCGACCAAGTGCGACTCTAACTCGTGCACGAAGAGTTCCGTAAAAAATGGCATAAAAATTACGTTACCTTATTAATACCTAAGACCTAAAAATTCTGTGAAAATTTCAAGCGTCTACTTGCTACCGTTATTGATATCGAGCAAAAAATCTACGAAAAAAAACACGTTTATTGTATGCCCCCTTGGATCCCTTCATATTTTCATTTTCTATTTATAGTATTTAATTTTGTCGTTATAGCGGCAACAGAAGTACATACATCTTTTGTGAAAATTTTAGCTTTCTGGCTATCACTGTTTGTGAGATACAGCCTGGTGACAGACATAACATACAGAAAATCATACAGAATATTTTAAAAATATTCGGTATGATTTTTAAACTTTCGTAACTTTTTTATTTCTGAACCGATTGACATGAAACAAACAGTAAATGTTAAGTGAAACTTACCACAATATATAGTAGTCACAAATCGAATAAGCCGTTTCTGAAATACGCGTGCACAAACACACAGACAAACAGACATTTTTCCGGGATAAAAAGTACCCAGTGTTGTGCGCCAAAGGTTAAAGAATAAGTATACCAAGTTTCATCGTAATCGGACCAGTAGATTTTGTGTGATGCTTGAACAAACAGACAGACAGATAGACAAAAAAATTTTTAATCACATATTTGTGTTCGGTATCGATCTAGTAACATCCCCTGGTAATTATTTTTTCAATATTTTCAATGTACAGAATTTACACTTGATGATGATGATGATGTATCTTCACGCCAGGTCCCTAATGGGGTAGGTAGAGAGTGTAGAGCGCCAGATATCCCGGTTCTGACAAACCTCTCGTGCCTCGTCTACTTTCATCATTCTCTTCATACATGCACGCCGATTCCTAAGACTTAATTTACACTTCTACAGTTTTATTATAAGTATAGATAATACAACACTTGTGGGCGCCTTTGTCCAGCGGTGAACGTGTTTCGGAAAATATTATACATTTCCCAAAAAAAAAATCCTGGCTTTGTCCTTTTTTTTTTGTAGACTCGACGTAATCGTTACGGGCCTACGAATTTCGTAGCGAAATGCTACGTTGCCTAGTCAAGCTTTATACGTAAAGATTTCATAGCTTTATTATTTTATAGTAGGTAGGTATTTATTCATCTATTTTTAAAGTTTTGTGCAAAGATTCAATATTAACTTTATATAGTTTATTATAATGTAAATTATTTTCGATAAAAATTCTGGTATATTGCAAAAAGCTTGAATTATTATTTATTAAATACCTTTATCTATATTCTGTTCACATCCGAATCACATCCAAATGAATGACTAACTCAGACTAAACGTCTGAGACTACTTACTACTAATATTCGAATTCGAATTAAATATTAACGACATACTAGTGTTCATAATCGAATAATTCGAATGTCATAATTCCTAAATCATTCATAACCGCGCATACACTTGTCGAGTCATTCGGTAGGTCATACGATAATAACTCGAATAATACTAGCGGTGTAATGTTGAATGTTTTCATTTGCCACAAGAAAACTGTGTCTTTTGTTTATTGTTGTTTCTTTATATACAACGTGTAACAGGATTAAATGTACAACCCGAAACTAGGTTATTCAGAATCGATAATAGGCATTTTTAAATAGGTAATATTTTGTCCGAAAATTAATTACAATTATGGTCACCCATTTGGCGAACAGTTAATACAAGCGAAAATGAGAGTATCGTCTATCCAAAATCAAATGTTAGTCTCAACAAGTTTATTAAAACTCGTTGAGACGTGCATTTTATTATTAATTATAATTTAAGAAATAATGTGTATTTACCTTGCCTGTTGTATTTAATGTCCATGTATTATTTCTGTTTTGTGATTCTGTTGAGTGTACAATAAAGATTATTATTATTATAGTTAAAATTAATCTTATTACTAGCGAGTGTTAAATGGTGTACGCAGGTTACGCTACATCACATTGGAACAGTGTACGTGTGTGAGTTGGTTTGTGTTTTATGTGCGGTCGTAGGTGGAGGTAGGGTAGGTATGCATAGGTTGTGCATACTGTTCGTACAAATTGAGGACAACTTGTTCCTTAAATAAAAAATATTAAATACATACACATGTAATTTCAGTTCCTGTATTATGATTATAATTCAATATTCTAATCGAGGTGTTTAAAGTGTGCATTATTCCCGTTACATGTTGTAGTGTTAACTTTTGAATGATGTAACCTATTTAGGTTGTCGGGTTCGGGTGACTCGCGGTATCAAAATATCTTATGGATGCTCTTTTCATGAACTGCCGGATGGTAGGCAAGATTTTTGTTACGCACGTATCATGGCGATTTTGGATCACCTGTGAACTATGGATTGATTATTTTAGATAGTAAAACCTGGCGACGCGTAGCAAAGGATTATGCATGTCGTACGAAATATGCGCAGATTTTATTCCGTCCCAGTTTACGTGAAAGTACTCGTATGTTACGCTTGTATAATAGACATTTGTCGACCCAGTTAGTTTAGCGGTGTGAGACGACCGTTTGATTCGAAGGGTCGCGGGTTTGATTCCCGCACCAGATCAAATATTTGTATGGCCTACTAATATTTGTTTCGGGTTTGGGTGTTTGTGCATGTGTTGTGTGTGGCAACGGTACCCACGTTACAGGTTTATACCTAGTATGGGCCGTATGTAAGTGTTTTATTATTATATTGTAGTTAGTTGTGATAACACGAATACAGCCTAAGTGCTTTTAAGTTTAGGTATGTATCTTCCGACTTTGTTGTACTAATTTTTATTTTCCGGATTTCGAGGAAGGTAGACAGACTAACGTAACTATATGTAGACAGACTAACGTATTCACATCAAAATATCAAACCACTAATGAAGACTCTCATCAAGTCTCTTGCAATGTATTAACGCACAGAATTCCGTGTATTAACGTGCGATTCAAACCGCTTTACCTAATTTACCAAATTCACTAGTCTCTATAAGTTCACGTAATACCTACCTACAAATACACATAACTTTACTTTGACAAGTTTGTCGTCACAGCGAGTCGACAAACATCTAGAGACATGTAGACGCGTAATTTAATAAGAAAACGCCTTTATTAAACACATCTTCATGTTAAGAAGATAACACACAATCATTACTTTAATAAACAGCGCTCAAAGACAGAATAATTAGCTAATTTAAGAAGATATACAAAATACAACTTTTCAAGTACCTATGTATAATAATAATAATAATGGCAACCCATTATACGTCCCACTGCTGGGCACGAGTCTCTCCCCTTTTTGTGGGGAGGCCTGGAGCTTACTAGACCACGCTGCTGCAATGCGGATTGGTGGAGATACGGGTTAGTGGCCAGCCCACTGTCGGATGTTTTTCAAACCGCCCATCCCCCTCCCTCCTCTGCTCCAGCCTCGCTGCGCTCGTTTAGCTGACTTCACGCTGTGCAATAATAGGCTACGTAGGTTACACGTATCTTAAACCCCCCCCCCCCCCCCCCCTCCCCCTGTCCTTATGAATGCACGGCGTTTAGCACCCTCGCGGTATATAATGTACTATTATTTCATTTTGACCATCGGTTTTTGTGTATATGTTGTACATAAGCTGCAGTATTCACTAAGCATCATTGTGAACTGCATTATTGTTTGTCATTAAATTTCACATCATGATTATCGTTATTTTATCGCGGTACCAAATTAATTTATTTTTTTTATTGTTATGAAGGAGGCAAAGCATGCAATTCACATTGATGTTATAAAGTGATGACTTCAGCCTATAGACACAAAGACCAGAGGTCAGAAATTATTGCGATATCAAGGAAGGAAAAGGAAAGAGATATATCAATATGAAAAAATAATTTATTTTTTGACTATGGTATAAAAATATTACTTTAATTTCAAAATTACATCACAATAAAAAAAAAGATAATATTGTACATTACACCTTCATTACATTAAGGTACTTATTATGAGTAGTTCTAATTTATAAGTAATAAAATAATTGTGAAAATAGAACGATATGTTTTATTTGTTCATAAATACCGCTTACTAACTAAATTAGCTATCGGTATTTCCCCGCAATAAGATCCTACTCTATGAAAAATAAATTGTGATTCATTAATCTAAAAAAAGCCCATATATCCAATTTTGATAATATAATCATTGAAGACATGGGTCACTTCACGGATTCGAAAATAGTGAACAGAGCTGATTTGTTCTGATCACACTCTCTGCCTACACCGTTAGGGACCTGGCGTGAAGATACATACATACACACTTGTTCTGATAGAATACTGATATTCGATGACGATGCATTATTACAGATGTACGTTAACACGTATTTTAAATAATTCTGAGCGTTAGCTAAGCTTTGACATAGTTTTGTCCACAAAGTACTTTTCCCGGTAATAAATTTGGTGAGACTATCACCGAATTTTTCGAATTCATATAAGAAGGTTCAATAAGGAACAATTGCTACTCCGAATTTGCACAAACGGATACATTATTTTATTTGTATATACCTACCATATTTAATAATTCTATTAATTACTTCACTGCCATTTATTATAAAGGTACTTTTGCAATTTACGGATATTAACATTATTGTTTTGCAATCTACCTTCTACCGTATGGCGCTAATTTTCGTATTTAACTAATTAATACTATGTAACTGACCAAGCATATTTGGTTTACTTGAAATTGAAGATCTAATCGAATGTACGGCCCTGTAATTTCCGGCACAGAGGCATAAGATCTTAGGCCTCAGGAGTGGTAACGCATCTGCTTTTTGACCTTGGTCTTTGTGTGGGTGTCTATAGGCTGCAGTCATCACTTAACATCAATGTGAACTGCATGCTTGTTTACCACTTCCAAAAATCTAATGATGCGAAAAGGCAAATAACATCGTTTCTTAAAGTATATTATCGAAAAGAAGGAAGGGGCAATAAATATAAAATCTGTCAACACTAAAAATACCACTTTTGCAGACATAATTGGCAGCGATAAATTTTAATGTAAAATTTTATAATAAAATTTTCAAGTAATACTAAATAAAATTATTTCAAAATATAGATATTTATATGACATAGATACACTCTGTGTTTTAAAAACTACAGATAAAAAATATATCTCCATACATGCTTTGTTAGACGCTGCAAGTATATCAAAGGGAAATATCTTCATCACAATATACATATATGAATACAATACATAATAAATAAGTAACCAATAACAATAATAAAATTACATCACAGATTCTGACGTCACATTATTGTACCTTCATAAAACATTTTGTTGGGTAGTTTACAAGCTAATGTATATTTAATCAATACACATTTAAACTAGGCCACTTTGTGCACTGAAAGAAGGCTTAGTTATATTATTCAAGAGTTGGAACAGCAAGATGCAATACTTAGGTTTCATCCATTTAACATTGTTTCAAAAATATTCCTGATTAAATATATAATTATTTTAAGGTTCATATAATTTCAATGTAAATCGTTTTCCCGCAAGACAGTATAAATAGTCATGTCAAAATTTATTCAAATCAAAGGGGTGAATAAATTTTGAACAAATTACGATAAATGTGATATGTCCTTCGCAATATCCGTGCCTTATTTACATATTATTTAAACAATAATAAATTGACGTGACAATTTTTTGTTTACACCAATATACGAAGACATCATAAGAAACAGACGATCGTTGAAACGTCCCCTTCGATAAACGCGTCGGTCAGGTAACCCATGCTGCCTCCGTGCCACCGAATGTTTAATGCGCATTCAGCTGAAATATGGCGTTAAGTCATATTTTTTTTGTTTGGCTTCTTTTTTTGCGGTTCTATTTCTCCCATTATATACATCGGATGAAGCAATTTTATTAGTCGGTTTATTTTAACAATATATTTCCTAAAACCATTAGATAAAGCTTACTGAGAGAACCAAAAGCTAATAACAGAATCAAATGCATCATGAAATCCGAAAATAAGTATTTCATAATACATACACAATGACAATGATAATTTAAAAATGTATACAATTAATACTGTATATATTATTTTAGATTACACATTACACATACACCATACTTCAAATATTGTTGTGAAAGAACAATTAAAACGTTTCCTTTATTGTGAGAGTGGAATACATATGAAAAAAAAACAATTCTTACTCAAATCTCAAGATATTATTATTATCGTCAGATAACTAACTGAAAGATAAATCATTGATATGAAAATGATTAAAACATAATGGAACTCCGTAATTCATATTATCTTTATTATGTACTTATTTTTCCTAAATATGCCAGAGAATATAATACAAGTGCGATGATAGTTCGTTTAAGAATTTAGGAGAAAAATTACCATTATATCGGACTATGAAAATTATTATTAATATAAAAATATACTAACCCCCTTATTCATCAACACATTTTAGCTAAAGTGTTGCTGTCTCCTTTGTCTTTTTCTATACTGCGCAATTGACAATGCGACTGATACAGACAAATCATATTCTAACTGAAACGTATCTAAGTTTACGACAATAATTAAGTTTTCGTCATAAGGGGGTTAATCTTTTTGAATGCGACAACTGTTACTTTAACCATATTTTGCATTTTTTATGATAATATAATTTTGGCAAAATATTTCAAATAATTCCTTTGAAATTGAAAATTTGACTTAATCCAGTCTGCAATACACTAATATGCAATTGAAATGAAACAACAAATGAAACGACTTTGTGACCAACCACCAGTTTTGGTAATTACGGTTAGCGGTATTTGGAAGCGAAACGGAAAGTATTAATTTTTAAATATTTTTGTATCGTTTTGTAGTGAATGCTGCATCCTATTTATTATACATCTGCATAATAACCACTGTCGACAGCAAAAACGATTGTAATAAAATAATAATAGTAAAGACATAAATAGTAGGTAACAAAGTAATGTTCCAAATAATGATTCAAATGACTTCATCGTCGCGTAAATCGCGATAACAAACGTGTCATCGTGACAACTGTTTCACTCTGTCAAAACTGGAAACAACCAAAGAAATAGGACAATCTCATTGCCAAGTACTAGATGATCTATCATCGCAAATTATTTAGGCTGGGTTGCATCATATTACTTTAACGTTGACTTTGTTAAAGTACCGGTTAAGTAAAAAATGAGTTGCATCATTTCAAAATCGATAAACGACGTCATAAATTTAACAACCATAACTAGCCGAGCTGCGCTGGTTAATCTTAAGTTAACCTCAAAATGATGTCAAAATGATGATAAGGGAATCTGTAAACCCTGGTTAACAATGTCAAAAATACGCTGGTACAACGCATTCTGCAGTAACTGTTAAAGTCTACCGTATATTCTTACATTTGACGATAACCTAAAAAAATCATTTTGGTGCAACCGAACCTTATTGTCTCTATTTGTGGTCTAATAGGTTATAAAACGGAGGCCAATCGTCATAAACAAGTTGAATATCCTATCTATAACTGATGCCGTATCTAGTGGCAACTTGTGGCGTGTGTGTGGTCGCGACGGCGAGCAGGAGAGGCACGTCGTTGACGTCGATGTTGAGGGAGGCGGTGAGCGTCGCCATGTCGCAAAGGTCCGTCGACATCAACATGTCCGCCAACGTCTTCGACAGCACGCAGAACTCACGGAGCTTACTTTCCAAGAACATCAGACACTAGAAGAAAAATGAATTTTAGGATCACACTGCAATGAAAAGGCTGCTAGTGAAAGTAAAGATCTACTAAACACAGTACGCTGTGGAATTAAAGCTATATTGCAATGCCTATAGGCTGCAGTAATCACTTAACATAGTAAACATCAATATAAGTTGCATGGTTTGCAACCTTCCTTACATAAAAAAACTGGATCCAAATGCTGAGGCATAAGTTGCTTTGTTTTCGTGAGTTATTACGTGGTATATTATCGTCTAAACACGATAGCTTCGCAGAACACTGCCATTTAGCGACAAGTAGATTAGGTTAATTTATAATTAATAATACTTCATGGGTCCATAACCCCCCCCCCTCCCCCTCCTCGCCAGAGACATAACAACTAGGGTTTCAGGTGTGGCAAACGCATCGTACTTACACAAAACACCACGGTTGTTGTGATGCCTTTTCTCAAGCTTTGTACTACGTAGGTACTTTGTACACAATGCTTCCTATCTCATTTTCTCCCACGTGAAATCTTATGAATTTTCGTGTGTGTCTCTTTTTACTGTCGCTTATCCGTTTCATCAACTTTCCAATCGCAAAGAGGCTAGAGAAGTTTTCATTTTTTTTTAATACCTGTTGTGCGGGCACGTGGGCCCTCCTCATGGCGGGCAGGGCGTCCAGCATGGCGCCCACGAGCGGGGACAGGCCGCCGCCGCAGCCGCCGCAGCCGCCGCACGGCCGCCCGCAACCGCACTCGCGGCTCAACGATCGCACCTGCCTGACAATCATTATACTGTTACGTTATTATCATACTAATTGTTTTATATTATTTCGCATTAACACATGCTTGTGAAATATACTTGTTTTTTAAAGAAAAATGGAAAGAAAAATTTGACTTCAGGCGAGACTCGAACTCGCGGCCACTGGGAATCTAGTCCAGCCGCTCTTCCATTGCAACCCCATAAGGCAATGTAATAAATGTGAAGGAAAGATTTGACAAATCGGGCAGGACTTCGGTAGCTCAGTTGGAAGAGCGGCTGGACTAGATTCCCACTGGGAATCTAGTCCAGCGAGTTGGAGTCTCGCCTGAAGTCAAATTTTTCTTTCCATTTTTCTTTAATGAATGCTGAATGTAGACGAGGCACGAGAGGTTTGTCAGAACCGGGTTATCTGGCGCTCTACACTCTCTGCCTACCCCGTTAGGGACCTGGCGTAAAGATACATACATACATTTTTCTTAAAAAAAAAAAATATTATCATACTAGTAACGTAACTCAGTTGCCTAGTGTTCTATTGAGATTTTTCCATTTTCTGGAAGTTTCCCAGTACCTTGGAGTTTGGTAATGTGCGCGAAGATGGCAACAGGCTTGCCACCTGTTACATGGGCCAAAAACGTATCCGGCGAAACGTGGGTCTGCATGTATGCTTGAATGCATACATTTACCTCTGCCTATCCCTTCAGGGATTACAGGCGTGAAGTTACGTTTATTATCATACTACCTACAGTATCTAACAGGAAATATTACGCATCGACCTTAGAAAGAATAGGTCGCCTTGTTTCGGATCTGTAGAGCATTATCTCTCTCGCACCTTACTTGTGTGACATTTGTCGACCATTTTGATCAAATTTTGACCAATACCGAACTATCAGTGCTTACGTAGGCAGTGTGAAGTAGAGATAACGCTCTAAGAAGTCGAAACTAGCCGATTGTCTCTTTCGTAGGCTCGATGTGCAATATTAACTGTCGAGTACTGTATCTGTATGATTGTAATTAGAGAAATAGAACCCATTTCTCCCCGCATTAGCGGTTCAATGCCCATATTACATTCAGATTATTTTTTTACGATTTTTACATAGGCCTTAATTGCGTCGGTAGTCCTCCTACAAAATTACAAGAATGATTTACGAGTTAAATTTGTATATTATTTTAAAATAACCTCAAGGCCTTTCCTTTCCTCTGTTATTATCAACACGCTTTTTAAAATGTAAGACCTCAGTCAGACAAATTTAATCTCATCGTATCTTTACGGACTGATTTACACGTGATAAAATAATAAATGCAAGTAAATCATAAAAAATTGACGAAAAAAAAATGTATATAAGTATAGAGAATTAAAAAGTTATGCTCTGGACACTTCATTAAGTCAACCAATTTATAATCCCGATTTAATTTTCCATTTTGTCATAGACCACTTACCAGGTGTTAGTGTCAGCTACTATGGCAACGGCTTGTACAGGCGAGTCCAACGTTTTGCTCAGATACGCCGTCAGGTCTAAATCTCGCCGTAACTCCGCCTCCCACTCCGCAGGATCGGCGATTGTTCCTGCATGTTATCATTTATATTTTTAAGTTTTTGTTAATACCATCTAAACTAACCAATCAACAATAAGCAATATAAATCCTAATTGTAAAGATAAATAAATAACCATACAATTTTGCTGCCTATTTTTTACAAATCTTTAGCTGAATGAGATATAAACGAAACCCAACATCGAAATAAACAACTAGCCAACTCAGGTTGCAGAAGTGATGTCTGTCTGTACCATGAGCTTGACTGACAGATTTAGGTCATTTCAGTGACCGAGTTTTTAAGGGCGCCGCGCTGTCTGGTTCGTTGCTGACATTCATTTGACGTAAATATAAGTCGGCGTTCAACTATATTCTAAAGTTCAACTCTGAATGAGACTTTAAACTGCAAGAATCTATTTTTGCTGTTCACTACTGCTTATAAGGTGCAAGTAAATTATCTGTTTAAAGTATTTGTAAGTATTTTTCGCAATAACACTTGCGAGTGAACTTTAGAAATCAAAGAAAAAACTGAAAGAAAAAAAGAAATTTGACTTCCGGCAGGAATTGAACCTGCGACCTCAAGATTACCAATCCCGCCGCTTTACCACTAAGCTACCGAAGTCCCACAGCGTTGCGTCAAATTTTGCTTTCCCTTTTTGATTTTTAACCGAATAACAAAAAGGGAAAGCAAAATTTGAAGCATCGGTGTGGGACTTCGGTTGTTTAAAGTATGTTTAGTAACTGAACTGATATTAAACGTTATTATGCAATGTTGGTAAAATCATCACATAGGTTTATAATGTTTGGATGGAATAAATGGCTTCATTATGAAGCCATTTATTTCAAATCTTTTAAGTACATAACAAATTACAAAATTGTGTGATTGTTGGGATTAAATTTGGACCCCTCTTTGGGTGTAGGCCTCCATAGGTTTATGGTTACATAATCTATCACATGTTTTTATGGTTTTATTCAGATGTCACTGCAGTATTGACTTACTATAAATGTACAGTATCCAACAAGATATATAGCATATCGACCTTACGAAGGAGACTTGGGTTTCTTTCGGGTCTGTAGAGCGTTATCTCCGATGTGTCGTTTGTCGACCATTTTGATCAAATTTTGACCACCGAATTGTCAGTGCTTACGTAGGCAGTGTGCGGAAGGGATACACTCTACACTAACACTCTACAGAGTCGAAACTAACTGATTGTCTCTTTCGTAGGCTCGATGTGCAACATTTCTGGCTAAGTACTGTAAACTGTGTACTTGTTTGTCACATTGATGTTATAACAATAAATAATTAATGTAATGGACAACTTCCTGTGCCATCATGAGTGAATTAATATGAACATTATATTTATACTTCAATTGGTTATTTATTACGATCCTAACACGTTGTACACAAAATGTAGTAACATGATAACATGCACGCTGATGTGCATTTTTCGAATTTATGATGCATAAACATTAGTCTTATCTCTGTTTTCATATGGTATTTACATAAATCATAAGAATGACATTTAGTATCACACCAAAAAACATACAACATCTTGGATAAGATAACAATTATAACCAATGAAAATAAGAAATGAATATACCTATATTTTTACTAGTGAATGAGTTCGAGTGTTGAAACTCAAGGACGTAGGCTACCGCATGACCTAATGCCTCTAAATGGTAGTACTATTATCTTCCAGTTAGGTGGTAATGTAAAATATACACATCATAATGAATAGTATAGTAATAACCTACATAATTTCCAATGAAAAATGGTTAAACTGAAACTCACCTTGTAAAATTAAATCAGGTACATAATGATCAGTGATGCCACCGAGTAGTGAGGCGTCAAACCCAGAGCGCACCTCCGATGCACCTTTACAACACACTCTCGGCAAAGGGAACTCTAACACTTGTTTCACTTGCACTTTGTCTTTCACTCTCTCTCTATCTATCCTTCTAACTTGTGACTTAACTTCCGAAAAGTTCGCAGTCTCACTAAGTTTTCTTTTCACATTTACAATTATAGTGTTCTCCTTCCGTTTCCTGACAAAAGTTTTTGGCAATATATCACAATGTGTCTCGATATCATTCACAACACTCTCCTTAGCGTACTGGGGCTCCAACTGACGCGGCATGTCGTTCATGTACTCCATTTCAGAAGCGTTAGTGGGGGTCTGCAACATCGACTCCATCAACTGGCATTTGTAACAAGTCTCGCATCTCTCCTCCCGGATCGGAGGCACGATGGTCGGGTCAAACTGGAAGTTGTCCAACTTCAGATTACCCGGTTTACCGATATAGTGTCTATCTAATATCTCTAAGTTTTTGCTCTTCATATAATTAGTGACTATCTGTGGATACTTATCGAACTCAAACTTAAAACCGGAATGTTTTATTGGTTTGGAATGTTGAAGTATTTTGCAGCATTTGGATGGGCTTTCGGAGCTGTGTGATGTTTTGTCGCATGCTTGCGTCGGCTCCGATTTCTCGACGCTAACAGGCCCGACGAGCGCTTTGGAAGACTTCTTCACACTCTTTCCACCGTTCGACTTGTTCTTCAGTCCGACCAGCTTTTCGTCATCGCCTAAGACGAAGACCACCTTCTTCTCGACTATCTCCTCCGTAACTGATGAATTGGTGCTGGAATCGGACGAATCCCTCAAAGGTATCAACATCGTGGGATTCCGCCTGAGTTGGCTGGTCATCGGCTTGTCGTTCGAACCACTATCCACTGCTAAATCTGAACTAGTAAAGAGCTTATGATTCAAACTAGTTACAGTCGTCGATCTCTTCAGACTCACATCACTGGCCACTAAAGTACTGACGCTGCTGCCACTGCTCTGATTGAACAACGAAGGTACCCTTAGACTGTTCGGCAATTGCAATTCATTTTCTACTGCCCCTCTACGTTGGGGGTTGGAGGTTTCAGGAATCACCTTCAAGACTTTAGGCTCACCAACATCGCAATCTTGGTATTGGAAGTTGGTCCTCTTGACGTCACCGCACCGAACGAAATATGTAAGTACGGCGAGGAGTTTCTTCATGAATTGTGTATTTTTTGAGCCGGCAATGATAGTTCGGGCAGTTCGGGGAGGAAAGCCGATGCTCCCGCATAGATCGGCGAGTTGCGCCCACAGAGCGTTGTAAGGTCGCCGCGACTCTGTGTCTGGTTGCGCGTGGAAGTCTACGACGTCATATGGACTGACCGTCGTCACCCATCCGAGATGATGCGTCAGAACGGATGTTAAGAGCGTGCTGATGAAACTGAAAAGAAACATTTTACTAATGTCATTGCACTATATCAATCGATAAAATTTAACACGTGCACGGTGACCTTAGCTAACTTTATTGGCGGGTGCACGTATCACGTACTCTTAGTTTACAATGAAAATAATAATGAATGTCAGTGTCAATGATGACGAAAAACTTAATAAGTCATCATTTTCTTCACTGGCTTTGATACCATCTATGTTAAAGGCATCAGATAGTGATGATTGTATACCGAATATCTAATGTAATACGATAACTTTAATTTGTTAACTTAAGTTTGTTCTTCTCTAGTAAATTCTCTTATAAAATTATTAAATCAAGTCTTAAGAGCTATCGCCAAAAGTGACCTTTGAACAATGTAATTAGCTTCAAACCATTGACGTTATTTAGTTGGTCGGTGGCCCGAAACATTTGCTACACCCGGTTCGCCCACTAATGAAGTTACACAACATATTTGAACAATTCGTACGCGTCACTCCATTGAAAGCCAATCACGTGAAAAACACGTAAACACAGCACGTAAAAATAACTACCAAAAATAAGCCGGGCGCTCCAAAAATAAGTGTACGTTTGACGGCCTCTCCATTCACACGTGTTTCGTAATTATCGAACAAACAGAAGCGGGTGAAAAACACAAAAAAAAAGTTATTTTCTTATTTACGGAGATCGTTTATCGCCGTAAACTCGCCTGGCTGCCGGCCAGCGGTCGTAATGTTTCATGTCGCATTCACAGATTGATTATATTGCATTAAACTAGTTGTAAAGGGGAGTTTAGCGGATTATGAAGGTTCTTTTATTACACATTTTTTTTTATTTTGTAAAAATGAAGGAAATATTGTGCCGACAGACATATTTTTTGTGCAATAAAATTTATAACTCATCAGCGTCGAAATTCTCAAGATATGTATTAAAGATTAGTGCTCTAATGGTCGCAATAAAATCCTCATTTATAAACATGTTTATGTTAATGTTATTTAGATTTTATTAAACAGTAATTCTTTTTTTTATAATTATTTAAAGTTGTTTAGAATTATTACTAGTTTTTTAAAATTTATTTTTCCTTTTACTATACGTTTACAAAATATGTACAATAATAACAACTAAAAAAAACATAAGAGGTATATGACTGTGCTATTACGAGTCTATGATGCAAAATAAATTGTAATTAAGTAATTTAATTCTTTTATTAACAAATATTTTATTTAGAAAAGTAAAGATGAGGCACGGGAGGTGTGTCAGGACCGGGATATCTAGCGCTCCACACTCTCTGCCTACCCCGTTAGGGACCTGGCGTGAAGATACATACATAAAATATCAGCCAGTAATTATCATAAGCGTAATACACATGATAAGTGGACATCTCTTTTGAAATGACTTATGTAATACCTTCACGCTATATCTGTATTGTGCTAATAAAAAAGTCATATGATACTATTTGCCCCACGTCACTATTCTATAAATAGGTATAAATTCAAAGAAATATTGTTAGCGTCAATCCAAATTCGGACTATCTAATAAAACCTTTTAGGTGTGGTACCTATGTGATGTGATATTTTTAAATGGAAATTCTGCATGTCTAAATATGGTTGCAATTAGCGTATTTATATTTAGCTCAGAAAACATTTGTGACGTTTTCTATCAAAAACTATAAAGGAAAATATTGAACTTTCATATTAGCAATTCATCGTTACGAAATCGATTCACATTTTAGCACACAACGCGCTTACCCTTAAAATCATGTGATTTCCTTTTCATCGGTGAGTGGCACCGGTAATAAAATTAGTACGTCATTTGACTTATGCTTGTTTAGATACAAGAAAACGAAATATTTTTATTACCTGCTCGTGTCACGTGCATTTACTTCGTATTATTAGAAGATCACATGAAAGCGTCACGCCTTCGAATTTACCGTTTGAAGACTTTTGATTAATTTTATATTATTTTTCGCAATAACACATTCTAGTGAAATGTGAAGGAAAGATTTGACAACTTGGGTGTGGACTTCAGTAGCTCAGTTGGAAGAGCGGCTGGACTAGATTCCCAGTGGCGGCGAATTCGAATCTCGCCTGAATTCAAATTTTTCGTACCATTTTTCTTTAAAAAAAGTTTTTTGATTAGTTTGTATTTTGAAAACGCATAAGAGAGATATTTATATGTATGTATGTATCTTCACAACATTTACGGGGTAAGCAGAGAGTGTGGAGCGCCAGATATCCCAATACTGACATAACTCGCGTGCTTCTTCTACATTCATCATTCTATTATTCACATTAATATTACATATTACATGCACGCCTATTCCTAATACTCTTGATCCCACCCTCAGACAGTGCTCGACCTATTAACAATGACGGTCTAATCATTTCAATAGGGCGGTACTAAATACAAAAACGCGGGATGGACATCAGCTTTCGCGAGAAAATTACCCTCACTGCGATAGCCGATCAGCAAGCCCAGCGTAGCTATAGTGGCATATTCTTCCCTTATGACGCACAATACCGTTGTGGGACAACTGTGGACGTCTGTCAGCTGAAGTGATGATGTCTTTATGTAGATGTAATCAAAGATAAATCCCCAATATTGTCATAGATTAAACATAAACACATTAGTTATGATAACATTAAAACCTCATTCAACAATAGAACGATGTTTCTGGATTGCCTCATTGTTAACATCATATGACTTTGCACGTGATCATTACTTCATTAGACTTCAAACTATCATGATCATAATATCATAAATCTTAATTCGAATTAACATTTAATTGCCTTATTCGCATATATCAAACGTCAACAACTCAACAATTTTCATTTTGATTCGGCTCAGCACATTAGTGGTTACAACTTTCTTTCGATTCATAATAATTCAATCTTTTGAAGCGGCCGAATGTACATCGTTTCCATTTAATAAATGTATGTAAAAATTAATGTGATGTTAATAAAATATGTTCTATGTAATGAACACGTAAACTGTTTTTGGTTTGATTTGCAAATTCTTAGTTGTAATTGAAAATATTAAATTGATCGACCATCAATCGGCATTAAAAAATGTCTACGTATTGATCGACACACAGTCTACATCGATCGAACGTGATCGACACAGTCAACATCGATAGACCAAAAAAATTGAGAAATTGAGAAATGAACTTACAAATTAGTGTTCTTGGTATCTCCGATGGAGAGGACAGAGCAGAGATCGGCGAGTAGGGTGTCCGCCATTTTGTTGGCGTTTCGCGTATCGCTCGTGACTAGATTCAACCATATCGGCTGCAGACGTGGCCCATACATGAGATCTTTCAACCTGAAAACATCAACAATATATTAAAACTCTTACGTTAGTGATTGGGTAACGGACAGACAATACCGAAACTACTAATCGTAGAAGTCGTTATCAAAAATAATGGCAATTTGTGCAAAAAAAATTACAAGAGTGCAAGAAGTAGAAGCTTGTAAATATTATTTTGAGAACCTATATAACATATTCCGATATTTAAAATATTTTTACCTCTCTGGAACAAAAAGTTTTAAATTCATATTTAGTTTGGAGGGCTGCTACTGTTGGTAGAAACGGTAACGTTCTTAAGGTCTAGATAATATTATATTGCTCTTCTACCAAGTAGCTTTTTTAAATTTTTCTGCACAAATCACCATATGCGCGATAGTAGGCACCACAGCTATTACCTAATATACTTGCCGCTAAATGGTAGCACTATCGTGTTCCGGTCAGGTGGGGAATGTACGGCCCTGTAATTTCCGACACAGAGGCCATAATACCTTAGGCCCCAAGAGTAGCAACGCATCTGCATTGAAATCTCTGGTTTCGTGTAGGTGTTTATAGACTACAGTATTACTTACCATCAATGTAAACTGTATGCTTGTTTGCCACTTTATGGCATAAAAAAACCAGGGTTATGGAGAATCCGTAGAGTAAGTAAACTACTATGTACGGAAAATCATACGAATTTTCAATCAATTTTATCCAAAACCGCTAACAAAATTAATGGACTTACCCAACTACGCTGCAATCAAACGTCACATCATTCTATTTTGATATAAATCAAAATTTAAAATAGCTATGGTCTGGTCAATTTCATGGCATTACCCTATTTATAAGTGACATTTATTATGAAGTCGCTCATATATTATTCAGTTGCCAAATAATTCAACAGCTCTAAAAAAATACACCTCTACCACGCATCATGTGATTCGGGGTATCATTATTATAATCACACTGATATAACAAACTCGCAACTCTATTTGATACATTCGCGAAATTACTGCAATTTAGATCTAATCTCGACGCTTTTGCGGAACGAAAAAAACAATCGAGACGTAGAAAATGTAGACTTGAGTTTTTAATATTATATACTGCTGCGGAAATGGTGGTTTAGTAATGTTTTTTTTTTATTCAAAGAACACAATGGCTCCACTACCTTTAGAATTTCTGAATACTGCGAATTACGCGGAGGTCTGAATAGAACTTAACTATGCAGTGATGGATCATATTTAATTATAATTAAGCGTGAGCCTAGGATGACCTAGGCTCACGCTTAATTATTCGAATATACCTTGGATTAATTTCGAAAAGTTTGGCGCCAACTAACGGCAGATTAAGTGTTGAGTAAATTTTGATCTGAATTCCATCTCCTTAATACTTCACGTGCGTGACACGACAGATCGACTTAGGTGATAGCTCATCCGCAAATGTATCTCATCCGCGGATGAAATGTCACTCTTTACAAATAGTAGGCGTCGAGTCATCCGAAGTGGTGTTGTTATTCGGTGGAGTCGCCACCTAGGTAAAATTACTAGTAGTGTTTTTATCCACAGTTGAGTAACACCTATAGTTAGATCATGTCACCTATTTTATCGTCAAGCGTGTACTTAGACCGTCCGCTATTCACTTTGCAATGGATTGGTTGGAAAAGTTGACTTTCAGGACCTGAATTCGTAAGTAAAGTATGTAACGTACCATCTAGCGGCCTGTTGCGATGCTCGGTAAAGGGTGGAGACGAAATCGACTCCGGCGCCCGCCGTCAGCGTGGCCAGCCGCAAGCGACACACCAGCGCCTGAAGCTGCGGCGAATGCTCCACGCACCGCCTGATAGTATCCCTGCGTCAATACAAACTGTACTATATACGGGAAACTATCAATAATCATACATACAGTCGTGGCCAAGATATTGGTTTTATTATATAGTTTTTTTTTCTTTAATTTCTAATTAACGTAAAACGTTAATTAATCGAAAATCTTAAAACAAGAGTTACAGTGTCAAAACTAAAAAGCGTAGGCGTCACGGTGCCTATTGCATTTGACTGACACTAAATATTCAGCGATATCCGCATCAGCCAGACAGGTGGTAATGTACGGTAGCTTTGAACAGAAACAACGCGTATATGCGTTTATGTCGACAAAAAAGACGTCAGCTCACGAGAAAGATAATATCTTTGTCATATTATGACAATTGATCACAATTGTCCATAAGCCGCCCGCGGTTTCTAGTGTCTTGACGAGTTAAATCAAGAACATGCTTTAGCAAGATGATAAATTACATACAATTTTACACTTAGTAACAAGCAAATTAAATATCATTCACACTATTGACGACCCGCTTAGTCCAGCTGTTCGAAACCACCGTTTGATTCGAAGGGTCGCGGGTTCGAGCCCCGCACCGGAACAAATATTTGTATGGCCTACAGATATTTGTTTCGGGTCTGGGTGTTTGTGTGTGTGTTGTATGTGTAGAACGGCATCTACGACACAGGTTTAAATAATACCTAATGTGGAGCTATGGACCATGTGATTTGGGAAGCCACTGCCTAAGAGAAGACTGCTGGCGAAAAAAAATTACTCAGGGAGTCTTGGATCATGAGGATATACCTATTACATGAGCGCCTAGCAAATCAACGCGCTGTCCGACATCAGCGAGAAAATCAGTCTTCATATATTATGTTTGCCCCATTTGCTGACGTCGCTGCCTCTCACGAATTGGCCTTTTTAGCCATTCTAAAAAATGTTCCAACCTGGGACACTGTTCATAACATCTTTCATCATCAAGGCCATTGATGATGATGATGAATGTGGAGCTGTGACTATAAGCGTATTTTATTTATTTTTATTTTACTATCAACACAAAAATCTTTGCTCAAAATCTTGCTGGTTAATGTTTATGCTACCGTACGTTGTTGTAGTCCTGAGTCGTGTCAATCGATATTTTGTAATTGCTTTGTTTAAACTATTAGATTCTATTGACACCGCATGCTATTGAACATTACTTAGCACTGGTTTCTTTGTTGCCTCTAAGTGGCATCACAATGGTTCAAAAGCGACAAGTAAACAAATCTATCGTGATAATAAACACGTAAATTGTTATACACTTATGTGTGTTATTAATTTAATAAAATTGGCAAACAATGGCCAAACATAGTATCATCCGAAGAAGAATAATTTAACGACTAAAAGTAAAAATTATTAATTAAGTACGTTATGACTTTTACTGTCGTGAAAGTGGTAGGTACTTACGCCCAATATCTACAATTCATATAGATCGGAAATGATTACTGCCGCCTTCAGGCAACTACATAAAATCCAAGTCTAAAATTTTATTGACTGTCAAAAACTGCAACTACAATGATCAAACTAGATCGAGTACTTACTGTCAAAAGGGTCAAGAGACATTACGGACCATACGTTACCATCTAACCCGAACACGATGGTGGCGAACACAATCATATGACCGCAGATAGATTAGGTTGTCTTCTTCTTGGATCTTTAATGTTTTGTATATAAATAAGTAGAAAATAGACAGTGGAACAACATTTAAATAAAGACTATGACATTAAGCCTGGGTTGTACCACGGCTTTTGTTAAAGTTATTGTAACATTTCACATCCTGCTCTAAATTTAACAGATTTCTTTAAGTTAGAAAAGGATGTGAAATGTTGCAATAACTTCAACTTAAACAAAAGTCGTGGTGCAACCCAGGCTAAAAACTACATCATTAATAAACGTATTTTAGCTAAAGTGTTGCTAATCTCTCCTTTGTATTTTCTATCCTGGACATTTGACAATGCAACTGACAACGACCAAGCATTCTATAGCTAAAACGTATCTAATGTATTTTTATGAATAAGGGGGTAGATGTTTATATTTTACCATCTAAACCAGGGGAACGACCGCCTAACTCTAACGCTTTCGTTTAGCTTTCGATTTGCTGTTTGTACAAGATGACGTCATATCATCTTGTAATTTTTAGGGTTCCGTAATTTAAAAGGAAAAAAGGAACCCTTATAGGATCACTCGTGCGTCTGTCCGTCTGTCTGTCTGTCTGTCCATCTGTCACAGCCAATTTGCTCCGAAACTACTCGACCGATTGAGTTGAAATTTGATGAATATATGTAAATTGGTGACCCAAAGATGAACACGTCAAGTAAAATAATACATTTTAAACAGGGAGGCAACTTTCGGGGGGTAAATCAGAAAATTAAAAAAAAATCTCCGAAACTACTGAACTTAAAATTTTGAAAAAAATGTGGAAAATAGTTCTTTGCCTATAGATTACTGGAAAACCCTATAAGAAGTTTGAGTATTCAAATTAAATCGAAAATTCTTAATAATATAACCCCCCCTGTCGGTACCACCGTAACCGCTATGTCCCTGCATTTTAAATCTGTAATATTTTAGAAAATATTTATTTAAATTACGGAACCCTCACCACGCGAGTCGAACTCGCACTTGTCCGGTTTTTATTGTACCTAACCTAACCTAACTTTTTTCTGCAAATGTTTTCGTGCGCGGTATACACTTATGAGCAAAATGCTTTAATAGGCGGAATTTAATATACGAAAGTGACGAGATACCGTCCAAAACGAAAGCATTAAAGTTAAACGCTCGGTCCCCTGGATTCGAAATTATCAAGAGAATAATTTTCAGCCCGTGAAACTTACTTCAGCGCCGTGAAAATACATCCAGATGAAAAAAAACCAACAACAAACAAATCCAATCCATCTAGACGAACTCCATGTCAAACAGTTATAATGGTAGATAATAAATATACAATACTCACATATTAGCGGAATCGGCTACCGTGATAAGAAGAGCCAGGCCGAGCTTGCTTCGGCGCAGCGACACTGACGCCGCGCTGCCCAGACTGTCGCTTGTGCCGCTTGTTGAACTGTTGCTGTATACCTGTTTTGAGATAAGATATTTTCGATGAATTTAACTAGAACACAGTATGGCGGACTTTTTTTAATGTAATGAAAGTGGCAAACTAGCATGCAGTTCACATTGATGTTAAGTGATTACTGCAGCCTATAGACACTTACACAAAGACCAGAGGCCAAAATACAGATGCGTTACCCCTTCTGAGGCCTAAGGTATTATGCCTCTGTGCCGGAAATTACAGGGCCGTACATTACCACCTGACCGGGACACGATAGTGCTGAACACTACCGTTTACCAGCAAGTAGGTGACGCGATGGTGCCCACGCCCGCGAGCTCCGTCAGTGGAGCTCTACCACCAGTAAACACTATGATTAAACCTTCACGGCGCTAGAATATCTCTGCTGGGAAACCCCACTTGCGAAACTGCAATAGGGAAGAGATAGAATTTTAAATTTTAAAAAATGGAAAGAAAAATTTGTCTTCAAGTAGGGAAATTCTACTTAAATTTAAACACCAGACTTTCTATACAAAATCAGGCACAGCTGCTACATGGCATTAACAAATAGGGAGGTCAAAATCATCAGGGAATTTACGAATCTATTTATATTTATGTTTCTTGAATTATAATTTAGTTAGTACCTATATGTTATAATTTTTAAAAGTAACGTTTTATCGCATCGACATAATTCGCCACAAACTGAGCTATTATGCAACTGTTTTTATTGATAAATTTTATTTGAATAAAAATCATTCTCTTCACGTCATCATGCAAAATTTCAGATAAGTGACATGATAAGATATTGGTGATAATTAATTTCATCTATAATAGATGAAATAAAATAAAGTTCCATTAATCTAAAGGGAATAATATGCAAAATATCGCATATAAAAGTAAATATATTTCTAAATTTAAAAAAAGGTTTGTGCAAAACTTATTTATTATAATCTGCCCGCCACTCTGTTGCATCTAAACATCATATTTAATAGATATCATTAACAAAACAGCGTCCATTATAGCCTCAATTAAAGGCATTAAACCTTGTCAACCGACAAGCATATTACACATAATTGCATGTACCACGTAATCACTTAAATAATGTCGATGATTATTAAGTTTACGTCGAGATACGAGCTCACATGACTGAACGATAGCCGCCCGCCGGCCACTCATGTGATCACGCGCATGTTGATACTGCCGATAAACCAATTGTAAACAAAACTTGTGTTAATATCATAAATATTCGTTTCCAGCGGCGCGTATAAATAAAACACGGGATGGAACGCGAAAGAAGTTTCTATGAAACTGTGTTTATTTTACTGTTACTTACTTTCGATCGATTGACTTCATTTAGAATAGTTTATTTAAAATATTGTATTTATTGGACCCATTCGATCACTGCCACCTAAGTCTTAACATTATAGTGATTATGGTATACTAGCGGACCGCCCCGGCTTCGCGCGGGTGCAATATTACCTACCCTCTCCTATTCGTCTTAGCATGATGTTATATAGCCTAAAGCCTTCCTCGATAAATGGGCTATCTAATACTGAAAGAATTCAAATCGGACCAGTAGTGCCTGAGATTAGCGCGTTCAAACAAACAAACAAACTCTTCAGCTTTATAATATTAGTATAGAAGTATAGGTTATTATGGTACATTACTGCACAACTAGAAACACTATTCAACAACTACTGTGAACACTACCAATGTAGGCAGCTCTAGTAAATAGGCACCAAAACCTCGACGAAGTCCTTAGAATTCGATCACCAGCAATTTACCGATGACTAGAGCGACCCCTAATCGATTCACCAAAGGGGACGTATAATAATCACAATATTATTATGTTACACTCCCCAACAACGCCCTAACGCCTAAGTGCCGACCCTCTGAGGTCTTCCTTACTTCCTTAGGCATGCACTTTAATTTGTTGGCTGTGAGCCATTTTTGCTACCCACATGCCCGGTGGAGTATACTATGAAGAAGTCTCGAGATTAGCTTTTTACTATATACATTCTACATTTATCATATCCAATTTTTAATTATAGTAAAAACCGGGCGCGTGAAGTTATGTTGAATACACGGTTAGGGCCGGCGCCCAGTGACACGGCACTGAATGGCACGGGACTACCGCTAGCCACTGAGTTTGCTGCCCGAGCTACATTCAACCTTATTTTTACACAATCAGCACTCACTGCCGTTAACACAAAACAGTAATTTGTGCGTCTCGAAAGATGCCGCGGCGTATCGTGACGCTACGTGCCACCGCACAACGTGGTAAGTCACGTCATCACGCGATACGTTTCGATCTATTCGTAATAAAATAGTCATTGAATAATGTCGTAAATCGTTTGTCTACGAGAAAACATCCGTTACCACATCATGCCGTGCCGCGCCTTCTGTGGGCATCAGCTCTTACTACAAAATATCTTACCTGAGAATCACAACTGGTGACCGTACTAGCTACGGTGGGCACTTTGAGGATGTTGGCACTGTCGCCGAGTTCGAACCTCGTCGCGGTGCTCTGGAACGTTCTGCGTTGCCAACTGCCGTTGCTAGACGTGCTTAACTTGCGGCCCGGAGGAGCTAGGGTCAATGGGAAGTCACAAAAATATAATGAACATGAATTTGTCATCAAGTATAATAAACAATCTGATATTTCATCCGAACAAATTCACAGAAAAAATACTTCAGGTGCGAACCAAAAGAAAGTGTCGTGAAATTTTCGGTGAAGGAGTCAACCTCGGTGCCTTTCTGGTAATTCGACAAGAGCACCTAAATATACAGGTTGTGAAAAAATATCTTGCCCAAGATTTGGTAGTGATGTGCTGAAATACTCTACCTTGCCAGCTGCCATTCTATAATACATCATATAAAAATACTGTATTGTGAGAAATGTAAGCTTATGCTTTAAATTGCAGCTGTCTTCATAAACGAAACGAGTAGACACAACGATTCGGGATAATTTGTAACATATAACTCAGAAGCGAGTTTTGAGTTGTCCCTACCTAGAATTAACTGAATAAATCTGACGTCCATTTATTTAAATTTTACCCATATGAACAAAGTTCATCATCTTTTCATACGAAAGAAGTCCACTGGTGGACAAAAGCCATAAGGAGGGATGCCATAATCGCCACGCTTGACATGTGGATTTAAGGAAGTGGCTGTCCATCCCGCGTTATTGTATTAACTACAGCTGTATTGGTGTGTTCATGTTGTTTTTTTTATTAATTTAATGGCATCACTTGTTTTGAATATTGCCAGTGTCAAGTAAAACAATATTTCGTATTCGTAATAAGCAACGTAAAAGTCAGAGTCAGTCAGAGTCAATTTATCAGTCCGTCAGTCTGTCACAGTAATTCGAGTAAAGCGATGGCTACTTTAGCAGAACATTTTTTTTTTATGTCAAAGGATTGACAGACAAGCAGACGGGCCACCTGATGGAAAGTAGTCACCGTCGCCTATGAACATTTGCAACACCAGGGGAGTCGCCACCGCGCTGCCAGCCCTGAAGGACTCTTTTGACGCCATTTTTGAAGAACCCCATATTGTAGCAGCGAGGGAACACCTCAGAGGGAAGTTCATTCCACAATTTACACGTTCTGGGCAAAAACGAACGTGAGAACCGCACCGTTGAACATTGGAATTTACAATTAAGTTTTGGAGGCAATCCGAAAGAACGTGTTTTCGCACTGTTATTCTATTTCACTATACACGAGCACTGTAATAAGCCTATATCAAACAAAATGCCACCAACTTTACTTAATATAACTCAAAAATACAACAAGAAAATAAAATAAGAGCACCACACGCATCTTTCAAGGTTCCCGCCAAAACTCTATGTTCATGTTCTGACCATCATTGTTCGGCGCCATTGACAGACTGCACTAGCAGAAGAATCCTTCCACAATAGTGGCCGATGGGTTCGTCGCAGATAAAATATAACTTCAGTATTGATTAATAAAATGATCGAAAAACGATACTCACTATGGAAGAAATATTCATCGGAATGGTTCCCGTCCCACGTGTCAAACATGGAAAAGTAGTCGTACGTGGAACCAACGCTGCTGTACGGAGACTGCTCCCCATAGAAACCTGTCAACAAAACAGAACATTTACAAAAACAAAATTCAACCAACAAACACTGAAAAATATAGTAGAAATTACGGTCTGAAAAAGTTATAGCTATTTATACGGAAGCCTCGCTTCGGTAGCCTAGTGGTAGCAGGCCACTACTACTACGCTGAGGTCATGGGTTCGATTCCCGCGTCGGTTATCAGAGATAATATTGTAAAGTCCTTTATCTGTGGTTCTATTGGGATTTTTCCATTTTCTGGAAATTTCCCAGTACCTCGAAGTTTGGTAATGTGCCTGGAGATGTCAACAGGCTCGCCACCTGTTACATAGGCCAAAAACGTAACCGGCGAATCGTGGGTGTTTGCATGTATGCTTGAATGCATATATTTACCTCTGCCTACCCCTGCGGGGATTACAGGCGTGAAGTTACGTTTTATACGGTCATCGAAGTATCAATATTAGATATTACGTTCCGAACACATTCACTTTCCATGCTGGTGGTTTTACTGGTGGTAGAGTTCCAAGTGTAGGAGCTCGAGTGTGTAGGCGGTACACGGTAGTGTAAAACACTATCGTGTTCCGGTTAGATGGTAATGTATGGCCCCGTAATAACTATCACAGAGACATAGCACCTTCACACTAATCACTTAACATCAATGTGAACTGCACACTTGTTAGCCACCTGCCTAACATAAAACAAAGCACCATATTAAGAGGCAAATTAAAAATCTTACATAATAAACTTTTTCAAGCATTTTATTACAGTGCTTCTAAACTATATTTACGTAAATAGTAGTTAATAATTGTACATTTAAAACAAGTGGGTATACATCCAATTTTCCCAAAAATCGAATATAGTGAAGGAAAACATATTCTTAATACTTTAATCATCAATGCAAAAAAACAAATTTTAACTATTAATTCTAGTAATGAGCAAATAGTACTGCAATCTTGTATCAAACAATCACGATGCAGTGAATAATTCGACTCGGGGTAACGATTCATCCGTAAAATCTTTCGTCAACGGATGAAAGGTACCCACTTTCAAATTGTTGGGTATCGATTCATCCACAAGTAATGTAATTCGCTTGCTACTTACGATAAAACAACTTCTCAAAATTGTAAAGATTACATTAAATTCATTCAATATACCTTCAGATTTGCAGTGATAAAGCATGTGACAATAGATAATAAAAACAGCAGAAATTTATGTTAAGATGTAATCTATAAATATGATATCATCAATCAATGTCCATACACAAAGGAAATAAGGAAAACGAACAACCTGAATAAAAGAAGGAAAAGATTACAAATAAAAAAGTAAGTAATCTTTAAGTCATGAGAATAATTATGTAACTTGAGGATTTAGGTACACATAAATTAAGTACCTATTATTAAAATGTTTGAAGTAGAATGCTACACTAATACCTCAAATCACAAATGACCTTTTTCAATATCATGATGGTCACATTAAACGACTTTAAATATCAACGACACACAGCTTAGTAATTCCTAACCTTGCAAGCGGAAGATCCTTTGTCATTGCAAAATCATGAAGAAAAGTAATCGTTTAATATCTCTCAACCTTTTCATACAATATTACGTATTGTGGTTTAGCAGGAAAATAATATTAAGAAACAGACAGTGAAAAATAGCAAACATAGCATTAACAGGTGCTCCCGTGATGGAGTTCGTGGGCGTAATGCGGTAGTCCCCATGCACTACCGCATTACCTAATCAACTTGCTAAATATTAGTTTTCAGCGCTATCATGTTCCGGTCAAGTTGTAATGCATGGCCATGTAATTTCCGGCACAGAGATATATCATATTAGACCTCAAGAGTGGCAACACATCTACATTGAAATCTCTGTTTTTTTTTGTTTTATTGATAGTTTTCATTAATCATTTACCATCAACGGGAACTGTTGTTTGCCACATGACATAAAAAAACTATAATATAGACTAACATCTTCCCTTAAATCAGAGAATATGTAATAATACTACGTATAGAATGGACACTTCGACGTCCCGCCCGATTTTCCCGCCTCACCCAACCACCTTCCCTCTTATGGGCGACGGTTGGTATTTTCTATATATATATATTTAATACACGACATATTTAATACGAATAATAGAGACCAAATTAAGCGTTTGTATGGAATTTTGGCGGAGTGTCCGCGGTGTGCTTAAATGTAACTAACAAATAGCTAAAATATATAAAAGAAATTACATATTCACAACACAAAGCGTGCCCAATCAATGCTGTTGATTCGCTTGAACCAAGTCAAATTTAATAACTCCCACGCCCTATCACCTTGATTGTTATAATCTTTGGCGTGTTGGTCATGGCCATTCCATAGATACATTTGAAAACACTCATGATATTCACATGTTTTTAAATTAATATCTCTCTGGCTCCCAGTTATTTAATTTTTCCTATTTGTTGACGCGTTATTCGCAATATTTTGAGATGAATTACTCCGATTTGTATTTTATAATTCTATTCCCATTAGCAATGAGTGGAACAATAAAAGTATATTATGTCTAGAACTGACTGTTTCATCACAAGAACAACGTTCGGATAAAATTTCGGCAGAGTAAAATAATAGAACAAAATAAGTTCGCTTATTTTGTTTAGTATACTGATTCGAATAAAAAATATTTAATTAACATCATGCAACGACCAATAGGAGCGAAGCATTAATAAAGAATGTGCAGAGACAGGATTTTTTACAGCTTCTATTGTGTGTACCCGTACGAAAAAGGACGGATCGCTGGCGCTGGTGTGAAATATAATTCAAATCTGTCTAATCTATAGCATCTTGTTCAGGTCAGATAATAATATTATACTGCTATAAAATATAGTTTAATTAAAAACACACAAGAATAAATAACTTTTATGGTAAAATATTTAGTAAGTACCTAAAGTTTTCAATTAAATAGACTTCTAAGAGACAAAGTAAAAATCGATACGTATTTAGGTACTCAAAACAACATTACGACTTTATTTTCTAGACTGATAATCCTCATTGATACTCAAATGACTAAAAACAAAGTTTTCAAAATAGTAAACAAATGATTTATGGCCGATGGCAATTTTAAGCAACGCTCAAATGTGCGCTATCTCTATCGTTTGAACGTGTTTTACAAAGACAGAAGACTTTTAAGTCCCACTTAGATTTAAGTGACGTTTGAGTATTTGGCCGTCACCCTCTTATTCATAAACGTACATTAGATACGTCTTAGCTATAGAATGCTTTGTCTTTGTCAGTTGCATTGTCAAATGTGCAGGATAGAAAAAGACAAAGGAGAGATTAGCTCTTTAGCTAAAATAACTTTAGCACTTTAACACTTTAGCTAAAATACGTTTATGAATAAGGGAGTTAATGTATAAGGAGAAGAAAGCGTTATATTGTAACATTCTTTACCAAAATATTAGAACATAAGTATTTACATTTTGTAAAAGGTGGTAGAAAAAATGTTTAAAATAAGAGCGTGTCTCATCGTCAAACGTGAAAGTTTGGCGAGTTTATTTTTATGTTACACCACTGCTATTTTCTATATATATATATATATATGGAAATAAATTAAATAAAAAAAAATAGTCAACACCACAAAAAATCCACATATGATTCCAAATTTAGAATCAACAATGTGACTCCATCAGTTGCGTATTTTCCAGACGTCATCAGACGTCGAATACTATCTAAAGGTTAGGTCACGTAACTTACAACACATCAGACGAGCGCTAATAATACCGTCACAAGACCCACTAAAATCCCACCAACGCATAATTTAACTTTTATGAGACCTCACTTGCCAACTGATATCTAAAGTCACGTGAGGAATCGCATAGACAAGGTCTCGTATTTAAATCCAGTCACGGTTAATTTATACCGGAGTGTTCCTATTCGATTAGTGGACAATGAAGAAATGAATGTCTCTTAAGTGGCGCAATTTGGCAAGAAAATACTATTAGCAAAATGCTGGTGCTCGTAAAATTTGCATTCTGCTTATTTATTGGCAAATCTCGTGGTGCCAGCCAAACGGTGTTAGGTAGCTCACGTACTTTGTGAAAGCATTCAATTTGATATCTGGATCTTCTTTTATCTTGACCAGATCAAGGATCAAGTTCCCATAGGAAAACTACTACTGTGTTCGCTGTTATCGGAAGTGTTGATATTTCCTTTGTCCCATTTTCAAAGCATTGTTCTTCCTCGTTTTAATGTGTGTTGGATTGTAAATTTTATTGGAACTACATGTAAATGGCAATTTAATAACAAAATAGCTAACCTACCTATCTAAGCATAAACCATAGGAAATAAGTATAAATCTTCAAATATTTTGATGTAGTTAACATATTTGACCTTCAAAGGTACCAAATTGTACTGGTGGTAGAGCTCCAGTGACGGAGCTCGCGGGCGTAGGCACCACCGCATTACCTAATATACTTGCCGCTAAATGGTAGTGTTCAGCACTATCGTGTTCCGGTCAGGTGGTAATGTACGGCTCTGTAATTTCCGGCACAGAGGCATAACACCTTAGGCCTTAGGAGTGGTAACGCATCTGCATTTTTACCTCTGGTCATTGTGTGGGTGTCTATAGGCTGCAGTCATCACTTAACATCAATGTGAACTGTATGCATGTTTGCCACTTTTAGAACATAAAAAAAAAAATATGATATTAAATTAAAATGTCAAGAATCTATTTTTACATCATAAATTTTAATAATAAGCAGTATTTGTAACACAAAATATCTACAATAAATAACTACTCTAAGATTTGCCTTAAGTAATTAGTTCTTCAAGCAAAAAGCAATGAGACGTTTTTTCTCTCAAAGTGCAAAAATGGTCCACCAGGAGCAGCATGCAAATACAATTACCAGACAATGACTCTTTAAAAGTTGCCACACCACACCAAAAAAATATTTCTCAACAAGCGTAAGTACAATACTCACCCGAATCCCCCCTGTCTAGGGAGAAGCTGAGCGCCACCTCCTCCCTGTGGGGCACATTGAGCGGCCTGGTGCCCACCTCACCGCTGCTGGGATCGCTCACTTTGCGCTCCACTTTACTGACCCGGCGCGACGGCACGCAAAATACTTTTGTGCACATCAACCTGGTAAAATTACAAGATGAGGTGATCTTTCAAAAAAGTTAACGGCAAATAAATAATTATATACCTTAGTAATCTAGTGATAAGGAATAATGTAGGGTCTTTTGGATTTTTTCCATTTGCTAGCAGTTTCCTAGTGGCACTGGATGACACACATTAATGAGCACTTCTCGAGGTTTGGCAATGTGCCCGGAGATGTCAATAGACTTACCACCTCACCATCAATGTCTGAATGCACGCATTTCATCCCTAAGAGGTGGCGCAAAGTTTATTCTACGTTTAAATTTACAAGTAAATGCTTAAAAATCACACTCATCTCTTGTGATCAACTGTATCGTTTGCATATCGTAAGGAGTCCTTACTTTACCATCTAAACGTGAGAGTCAAGGGTCCTTACTAAGAACCATGACTCTTAACACAGAGGCAAAAGATTCGCCTCAATGGTGACAACCTATCTACATCCAGACCTCTTGTTTTAATGTCGAAGCCAATGTGATCTGTAGTTAATTTTACACTTTCGTTATGTACATTAAAAAAGTTTGCGCTTTCTCTGCCTTTTTTATAGGATTTTATAGGCCAGGAAGCTTAAGGCAACGGTTGCTGCTGCACCAGGACAAAAAGTGGTCGATGAAGACGGATTCACCCTGGTTGAGAATCGGAAACGTCGTCCTCGTCGAAACAGAAACCTTCAAGGTACCGGATCAGTAGCTTCCCAACTCAAAGCTGCCGAACCTTACGCCTTCGTGTATCTTTCACGTCTAAACCAGAAAACGACTATCACCGACGTTCAATCGTATATGACGGAGACGATCGTCAGAGATCTACGTACTGAGGGACAAATACAAGGGGAAATCGAAGCCTTGAAGTCAAGCCGACCCACAGGTTTCTCCTCCTTCAAGTTGCGTGTACCTGCCAAACATGTGCAGATGTTCCTCAGTCCTGACTTCTGGCCCGAAGGCTTAGTTTTCCGAAGATTTTGGGAGGCGAAACGTACGCCTCGATAACAGTGTGTGTGATCGGTGATTAGTTTTAGAACAATATGTATAGTATTAGTATATGATTGTATTTTTATATTTTATGTGTTTATTGTATTTGATATGGGCTCTAGTGGCTCGAAATAAATGAATAAATAAATAAATAAATAAAATAAATAAATAGGGTCAAAAAGACTAGATTTTTTTTGTGTTCGATATGTTTCTTATCCTTTTAGGCCTACTTGATATACTACTTATTTATAAGGGCTACTTCATAATATTCCGTACTTAATTCCTTGTCAAGGTCTGGCTGAATATGCGTCTTTTAAAAAGGCAAACCGCCTTTACTACGGATAAGTCGACGTCGGTCATAGAGCAACACCGAAGGGGAGTAGCCATATGCAGGCTTTCCCCTCTGTCAAAGTACAAGCCCAAATGGGCCTATACCTGTCGCCTAGATGTTTAAAGGTGTGCGTGAAATTGTTTCTGTATTTTGTTAAAGTCAAGGTGTGAGTTTCGTAGAAATAGACGATTTTTGTGGTGTGCGTGTGTGTCGCACGCATTTCCCCCCGCAAAAAATTACAGACTGTTTGGCATCGGTAGGTAATAAACGCTATGGCTACTCTCCTCCAGTCCGCCGCGGCCGGTGGCCCGTGTTGCTCTATGACGTCGGTAGTCGAGAACGAAAGAAAATATTGGACAATCTCAGATTCTTTTATATTTGGCTGAGAATTTAGCACTTGACGCTGATGTGTGTCGTCGGCGGCATGTGAATCATTGCGTATATGACGTACCATGGCATTGAATGGAATCAGGTGTGTAAAGGGATAAATACGAAGCTATTCATAATTCCCTACTAATAAGTACCTATAAGATGAATGTTACTTATGATTATGTTTACGTTTTGAATTCTGAGTGATGGTATAGGCTAATTTTTCAGTCTAGTCTGTGCCAGTGTTGACACAACAATCTAATCGTTTTTGTATCAAACTGCTAGGTATTTCGTAGGAGTGGTCTAGCACGTCTGGTTATACTAGTTTCCTTATAGGATATCAGATTCACAACACAACTCTAGTAGCATGAAATGCAATGAAAGCAAGCAAAAAAGCAATGAAAAAAGGCATGCTCCGATGAAAAAGAATGTCGAATGAGCGAATGACTAAACAGATATACAATGCGAATGTGGATGGTTGCAGAGGCCCAGGAAGACCAAGACTGACCTACCATGACCAAATAAGTCGAGTTCTGTCTGATGGTGGGATCAAAAGTCTTAGAAATCGGCGTGCATGTATGAAGAGAATGATGAAAGTAGACGAGGGACGAGAGGTTTGTCAGAACCGGGATATCTGGCGCTCTACACTCTCTGCCTACCCCGTTAGGGACCTGGCGTGAAGATACATTATCATTATTATTAGCTTTAGTAGCATTTAAAGTAACTTCTATACTTATTCAATTTTATAGATCTGCCTTTGAATTAGTATACCGCTTTCAATGTCTTTTATTTCTTCATAAAATATAGGTACCTACCTACTTCATGTGTGAATGCACATTTATCAAAACCGAACGAGTTGAACGAAATGAATTTTAGAATCCTATTTGTGAAATCTTATGGATCTTGCTTATGAGACCCTATGGTAATACTTGCCCGCGTCGAATCGTCCGAATCTGCCAGAAAAACAGAAATTCTTCACGAATTCGGATGACGTCATCAGATTCGGCGCGGCTAATTATGCGCTCGCATTCTATCAGTTGAATAGGACAGAGCAATGCGCGACAGGCGTAAAGGAAATGGAAATTTCTTCGGCGCGGTAGATTCTTTCGGTGCCAGTGGGTGCGAGGCCTCTTTGACTTAAACCGGTTAACGCGTTCGGCTCGGATAAGTGTGCGTTCACCTTAAAAGCTACTACTCAGTGATGTTATAAATACTAAGGTAAGATATGTTATAGGCTGGTCAAAATTGAAATACAAATCAAGGGTAACTGGTAATCTTGAACTCAGTAGCTCTAAAATACGTTAACAAAACGAACAACTAAAACTGAACATGTTTTGAATAACAGGACAAAACAGACCAAAACATTAACGGGAACATGGCATATAATAATAAATTACAAACATGCGATGGAACAAATTGACAGAACACAGATGAGTTCTGGTAATATGCGCTCATAGGCGGTGATGAGTGCGTATTCTGCGTAGTTTTAGCATTCATAAAATAGAGAGATATACTCGTAGGTATATAGCTTGCACAATGATGTAAGAACATAATACCTTTACACAATTTAAAATAAGTACTTAGAATAGGGAAGCTCTCTCTCACTCCACAAAATTCGAGTTTCTCGTATGCCCTTGAAAATCAAAGAATAGAGTAGAAACACTTATTGTTTCCCCCCTGTTTCAAATTACGTCACCTATAGGTACATCAGAGTTTACTCTAACTTGAGACTTAACATGAGTAAAATACCTCGTCGGATCATTCATGATGTGAATTTTCAATGAAACGCTTTTGCAGTTCATTGCGACCGCGCCGAACATCATCTCACCGAGTGCACCCGCGTCCTCCGCCGGCCCTTTATACTGTGGACAAACAAAACACAACTTTTTAACTTCAAAATGTATACGGCGTGCATGTATGTAGAAGAAATGTAGAAGAAGCACGGAAGGTTCTGTCAGGCAAATGTCACCTCAGTCTGCCCGGGACCACGGAAGCTGAAAAGCGACCGAAACGTCGGGTTGATTTTAAAAATCATTTTAGTTTAATATACGCGAGATAAATCCGTAAAAATAGTTTTATTTCCACGAAAGGTGTGTCAGGACCGGGATATCTGGCGCTTTACAATCTCTGATTACCCCGTAAGGGACTTGGCATGAAAATAAATACATACCTACATATGCAAGCAGTGAGAAATATTGTTTGAAGATTAAATGTAGAAAATTCTAAAAATATATTTTAATAGCTCATTATAGACACAAAAGAGACAAATGAAGACGAAAAATAAAACTCGATTTTATTTATTTATTATTTATTATTATTTACTAAAATCGACGATCCTGAATTTTATGTAACTGTTAATTTATTACGAATTAATTTTATTAGTAAACTTATGGGCGTTGAGGATTACAATGATAAATTCATTGTGATCCTCAAACTCCACAAACAAAAATATCAATTTTTATTATTCGATTTTTTGTCTATCGAGAGTACAAAATACAAACTTATTTAACTCGTATCATAACATACCTACAAATCTATTTAAAGCTTACACAAGTGAGAATCATAAGTTAAACAGGTAAAATGCGTTTTTACGTACTTTGAAATCAACTGACAATATAGGTCATTGATCCAAATGAGGGTCGCATACTATATTAAGTAGGAAGTGTAGTCATTGTCACTGCCGAGGTCCCTTTCAGTGACAATGACTTCATTTCTATACTGTCTCATTCGTTGCATTGATTTTGAAGATTTTCCTATGTTAGAAGTAACTGCCTCTGTAGCCTAGTGGTAGCAGGCCACTACTACTACGCTGGAGGTCCTGGGTTCGATTCCCGGGTCGGAGGGCTATCAGAGATAACGATTTAAAATCCTTTATCTCTGGTTCTATTGGGATTTTTCTATTTTCTGGAAGTTTTTCAGTACCTCGGAGTTTGGTAATGCGCCCGGAGATGGCAACAGGCTCGCCACCTGTTACATGGGCCAAAAAAGTAACCGGCGAATTGTGGGTGTTTGCACGTATGCTTGAATGCATGCATTTACCTCTGTCTACCCCTTCGGGGATTACAGGCGTGAAGTTACGTAGAAGTAGTCTCTTCTACATAGCAGATCAGCGAATTAAAACAAAAAATCTTTTATAGAGTTACACACTATAGTCTGTTTTGCTAATTGTAAAACAAAAGAAAAATGTTTAATAGCGGTACACCAGATAGTCTGTTTTCCTAATTGTAACAACTGAGAATAAAGAAATTATTTAAAACATCAATGATAAAAAAAACATATCTAAATCGGTACAGGCGTTTTCAAATTATTGATAAACATACATAAAAAACAAAAAAGATTCCGACGAATTGATAACTTCCTCTTTTTTCGAAGTCGGTTAAAAAAGGAGAGCTAGTCTTCAATTTACAATAAATTGCGTGTCACGTGAGTCGCCCTATTATTTGCTGTTCAAAGGTGATTTAGGTATATGACAGTCGGTTATTTCGACAAGAGCTTTATATAACATACTAAAAATAGTCAACGTACACACGATTTAAAAAATGTAACGCAATTTAGCCTGAATTTTTTTAGTAAGCTTTTAAGTTAACCTTTTAATGCAAAAGGTAGTTTAATTTTAACAATTAAAACGACGTCAACAACACAAGTATTACAAAGGAGATGTTGCAAAAATGTATGGTCCTCCGGCCATGTACCTATTGTACACAATATCATTCACAGGTAAAATCAATATAAAAACGTTTTTTACTGCATATTTTCATTTATTTAGCTTTGTTTGCAGTTACAAAACATTATTTGCAGTTAGAATTGCAACTCAAAACCAATATGGCGGGCGATTTCATTTTGACATTTTCATTATTTTAATTGTTTTTTTGTTACTTGGAGAATAAGAGTAATATTTTCTAAACGTAACTTCACGCCTGTAATCCCCGAAGGGGTAGGCAGAGGTAAATGCATGCATTCAATCATACATGCAAACACCCACGACTCGCCGGTTACGTTTTAGCCCATGTAACAGGTGGCGAACCTGTTGCCATCTCCGGGTACATTACCAAACTCCGGGGTACTAGAAAACTTCCAGAAAATGGAAAAATCCCAATAGAAGCAGAGATAAAGGATTTTAAACCGTTATCTCTGATAGTCCCCGACCCGAGAATCGAACCCAGGACCTCCAGCGTAATAGTAGTGGCCTGCTACCACTACGCTACTGAGGTATTTATATTATTCTTCTCTTTCTTAAGTTATATTTTCTAAATACTATCGAAATCGATTTCATGTGTTAATACTATACTAATCGATTACCAATTTTAAAAAAATCATCGGAACTTCTTTAATTTGATTGTTTTTTTTTTATAATATGTGTATAATATTCACTTGTAAGATACAGATAGCATTAGAAATAGAAATAGAAATAGAAAATATTTTTATTTCGAATAGATCTTTACAGATACTTTCAAAACGTCAATAAATCATAAACTACCTAGAGCGAATAACCATTACATATAGTAAAGAAAAATCAAATATTAATAGTAAATTAAAAATTAAAATTTAAACTATTTGGTTAAAACATAATAATCATAAAATTTTTCAATTCCTTCAATGATAATAAATGAAGAAAAAGAAAAACTTATTCGTCAAGATCAATGTTATTCACTTAGCAGAGTTCCAAGTGCAGTCACTACTGAGAAGAACTCCGCTACCCAACAAACTCAGTAAGAGCTCTTTTAAATGAAAGCTTAAATCTAGTACAGATTATCGTGAAAAATCAAATAATGTCAACGTCCATAGCATAGATGCAAATAAACTGCTATCTACTAAATGTGATGTAGCCCCTGCAAACCAGAACAGACCAGTCCCCACCAACAGCACCCGTTCACGAGTATGACGCATGTGACAGCCATTGCCCTCCTCGACCATTTTAGAGGGAAGTGAGCAACCCGCCACACGACGCCGCCAAAGGCAAAGACATTTAAGCGTGAATGACTGTTCCGGATATGCATACGGCAAAATAAAAGATGGAATTTAGTTTTGTTTTATCACATAGGTACTATCCCAAGCGTCGGCTGTATCGCCGCCATGTTGAACATGGTTGAAAATTATATAATCGTTTGAGTTTGGTTGCAACTCTAAAATATATACTTGAATAAATTATTTGTATTTTTTTCGGATTCTTCTTTTATTTACCCATTTTTTGGGGACATGTACAAACCAGCGCCGAGCTCGCAACATCTCCTTTGTTTTACTTTTGGAAATCAAAATTATTTTTCGATTTTACTGTCTAAAACAAGATTTGTTGTCTGCTGCGCCTATATCTTCTCGAAAATTTAGAAAGAGGCCTTCTAAAATATTTTACACTTAGGTACGCATCTCAATTACTTGTACTTATAACGCGGTAGTCTACTGAATGATTAATGCAAACGAACTGCGTTATTGTGTAATAAAATCTAAAAAATAATACAACTGGAAACTGAAACCAAAAGAATCACAGCTAGCCGTATTAAAGAGTGGGTGATATTATGTAAGCTTGCTTCATTTAGCACCAACCGAAATGTGCTATAAAACCGTAAGTACGTGTCACAACTACACATTAAATTAAAATATTTCATAATTCTACTTGTCACATATTTAAACTGTTTATTATGATTTACTGTTTCACGGTTTCGCAACCGTGAAACAGTAAATCATAATAACCAACGTCCACGCGGACTGTCCATTTCCACTTTTATGAGGTGCTGACTAAATTATGGGCTGAGATGGTGAATGGTCCGAAGAGTAAGAAAATGGATGCTCGTAATCGTTCCATTGACAATACTATACTTGGACATGTGATGTCTATTAATTGGAATGAAGCTAAAATTACAGTCCCACGAACGAACTACTCGTTAGTCCCACTTACAGCGGCGTCGTAATCGAAAAGGCTAACATCTTAAATGATCTAAATATAGAACAGTGTGGTGCGAATAAACTGTGAATTGAAAGTCTCGTGACGACGTCGGCTCGATGTCTCAATTCTTGTGTTATTTTTAAACTGTAACAGTCCGTCTCGATAACGTTTGTGCCTATCGATCGTAAGCACACAAGTTCCGTGACTCAAGATTGGCAAGGATTTCAACTGTCAACAATGTAGGTAGTAGTAGGTAAGTGCGATTTACGAAACGGGTGTGTCTTATTACGAATCACGAAATAACGAAAACGAAACGAATTACGAAATCACTTAATAACGTACCTACTAAAGAATCGTCATGCTTTATTTTATTTAAATTATTTTATAGTTCTTTGGGATTCTATGACTAGTGATTACTCGAAACATTCTAAAATTGTGCAACTAATTTTACAATTTTAGGTAGGTAATTATTGTACAGATATTGGAATTTATTTGACGTCATTTTTGACGCAATTGATCACGGATAAAAAATACTTTTCTGTCGGACAAAACAAATTTTTGTGTTATTTTTAAAGACCCATACGCTAACAGTTACGTGCACTCTACCTATAGATAATCATTTTTGCACGAAAAAAGCTCTAAGCTGCGTCAGCGCAGCGCACCCACCCACTGAATGAGGTAAACAATGCGCACACGTCTAAGGAACGCCTACACCACCTACACTGAAGTACTACTACCATTGCGACGGTAGACAAAACGACTACTTAGCAGATTCATAAAAATCTTTGAATAGCACTATAAATGATGTTAAGTATAGGTACGTCTCTTCATTGGACGAACCTCTTTTAGGCGTAAGTTCTTAAGTATTCATTTATTGTGTCTCGTATACTGTCCGGGCCTTACCCGGACAGTATTTTCTCATTACAGGTATCCCTTAGTTGCATTCAACATTCTTTGAAACAATAAGCAGATTTAATGGCATGCGATTAAAGATAAAATAAATCATCATCATATCGAACTCGAGCCATTATACCTAAGTCTGAGATTCATAATGTAGGTACAATAATACATTATAAGTAGTTTAGCTAAAGTAGAAAATTAGGCAATTAATGTGTTCTTTACACTCTTGTTTAAGAATCTTATGGCCGAATACTCAAACGTCACTCAATTTTAAGCAACGCTCAAATGTGCGCTATCTCTAACGTTTGAACGTGTTTTACAAAGACAGACTTTTAAGTCCCACTTACATTTAAGTGACGTTTGAGTATACTCGTGCTATATAAATGGCTCTATACAATGATGTTATATTATATAATAAACAAATCACCTACGTATTTCCTAGAAACGGGTTTTCTAATTCAAGATTCGCTTGCATTGGCATTCCAATAACAGTTTTATTAATTCTTGAAATATTGACAAAAAATATTTAAGTTCGTTTCAAAGAAATTTAAGCCGAATTGATCATGATTTTTCTTGTTTACCTATCAGGATCGTGAAATTACAATTTACACAGGATGCGTCTGTACATGTATTGTAATTGGAGCTAAACGACAGCAAAAAAAAAGTAAATCAGTTCAAAATACGGAGCAAACAGATCGTTATGTCAACATTATCATTAATCTCAGTTTGTACGTAATACAATTTTTATATTTGTGATTTGACAGATTGAAAGAATAACATCCGCATACCATGTAGGTACCTACTGGTTTAAATGTTTAAATTCGCAGTCTAAAAAACTGACTTCATTATATCGTTATAAAGTTCATTTAACTAATGCCACTGCCACAAAGTACACTTTATGAATTACCTGACCTATCATAAATTTGGCACAGAAATCTATTTCATTTGTAGAAAACGTAACTTCACGCCTGTAATCCCCGAAGGGGTAGGCAGAGGTAAATGCATGCATTCAATCATACATGAAAACACCCACGACTCGCCGGTTACGTTTTAGCCCATGTAACAGGTGGCGAACCTGTTGCCATCTCCGGGTACATTACCAAACTCCGGGGTACTGGGAAACTTCCAGAAAATGGAAAAATCCCAATAGAAGCAGAGATAAAGGATTTTAAACCGTTATCTCTGATAGTCCCCGACCCGGGAATCGAACCCAGGACCTCCAGCGTAATAGTAGTGGCCTGCTACCACTACGCTACTGAGGCAGTTTTGTAGAAAAGTTATTTAATATTACTGAAAAAGTAACAAATATTAGGTTGAAATACCTAATATTTGTTACTTTTTGATAATTAAATAACGTTTTAAAGGCACAGGTGGAATAGTTCCAGTATCGGAGGTCAAGAGGGTAGGCAGCACATTATCTATCTGCGTGCTTGTTTGTCACTTTCATAACCTAAAAAAATAACGGTTATTTGTATTTACATTTCGGGTGAATCGCGTTGTGATCCCAAGTAGAGTGTCAAGTCCCAGTAGAGCCACAGAAATCTAAATAACAAGATGACAAGACAATAGAAGTGGCGTGATCGCGTGAACTTGCCCACACAAAATTGGTGTCGCTTCGAGAGTATTCGACACCAATGCCAGTGATCTGTCCAATCTTGTCATATTATGAATTTTCTATTGTCTTGTTATTTAAAAAAAAACCGACGACACGCTTTCCTGTTTTTAGCAATATGCAATTTCTATTGTCTTGTTATTTAGATTTCTGAGAACAAAGCAGTAGCTTGCGTAAAATGAGTGGACCTGCACTCGACCAGTGTGACATGGTACAGGTCTGTTATTTGTGTATAATCTATGGGCGTCGTGACGTGACAACCCCATCGCTACGTATCCAAGCAGTTAGTATGGCGTGGAGACGTCCCAGTACCTCGAAGTTTGTTAAGAAGCTATCATAAATTAATTTAACATTATTAATCCGAATAAAATTTTAAATATTAATTTCGTTTTTAAGTTTGTAGCTATGTAGTTAACAAATTGCGATGCTTCCTGACGACCTCTCAATCAGCTCACTTTTTTCCTTTTTTGTGGACGCCTATGATATTTTAGCCACCTTTTCAATTGCTCACCATTATGAGCTTCAAATGGATTATAATTTTAATTCTTCACTTAGGTATTTATAATTTACAAATAAGTGGTTCTCGAGTAATTAATTTATTTGTGGAGATAATATTCCTCGCCCAGTCGTTGTGGATAAAAACTGTAGGAATGTTTCAATACGGCAGCTTCGCATGCGCTCGCCATATGATGAAAAGGTCTACTAGTAGGCGTAGTATTTGTATACTCTTTGCTAGTAGGTATTTTATAAAATTATCTTGTTAGTTGTCACAGTGTAAGATAGCAATAGCAACCAAAGAGTATACAAATAATACGTAGGTATAGCGACCCACCTCCTCCAAAATGACTTGACTGATTTCAATGAATTTTTTTTTTTGTGTTTATTCTATATATGTTGTGTATATCTGAGAAAAGTTTTCGTAAACTATTTCTATACCGCTTAGGCGAAATGAACTTTGCCGAGACAGCTAGTAAAAATATAACATGTATAAAAAATATTTACCACATATTTAAATCCTTTCGCCACCTCGACAGTGCACGGGAACTTCTCAGTCTGTCTGAAGTCTGGCTTATCATTTTTGTCGGCTGGTACTCTGTCAATTGTCGACGAATCAAACAACACATTCCTGCCTCTTCTATCACACTCTTTGTACAGAAGCAACCGCACTTGCTCCAAGGCTACCTCGCAAGACCTGTCAACAAGTTTACACTAAACATTAATAAGTACATATTTACATTAAGTGCATTACATAAATAAATCACTGGAAAACAAACAATACTATTCTGCGTATTCTTAGACATAAGACAGGCTTTCGACAAATTCAATTTATTTTCAATTTATTTATTATATTAATAAAAGACAAAGTCTAGCACACAGGTCTTTAATTAAAAATAAAAAAAAACATGTGCCACACTCATTTTATATTAAAAAGTTATGTAGACAAAAGATGTTTTGAAGTGAAATTCAACAAAGTTTCGAAACTACAAAATCTGCTTAGGTGTGCCACAAGGGAGCATTTTAGGTCCTACACTGTATCTCATCTTTACTGCAGATATCCCTTAAAAAGATGATACAGGTGCTACAAAAAAAACGACACTACAATAATGACTGCAATACTGATGCAGCATCAACCTCAATTTTACAAAAAACATTCCAAAGAAATTGAACTTTGGCTTGGAGGATAAAAGCAAACAGTAAATCTGTGTATGTTACATTTGCCTGTCAAGAATGACAGGGGACCAAATACTGCAGTATGATACGGCCAAATATCTAGGAATACACTTAGATAGGAGATTGATAGAGGAGAAACTACATGATACTAAATTAAGAAACTTGTATTGGCTTTGGGAGAAAATCACAGTTGTCTAATGAAAACAAAATTGCATTCTACAAGACAATTGTCAAACCAGTATGCCCATATGGAATTGAACTCTGGGGAACAGCATCTCTTAGAAATGTTCCAGACAAAAACTACTACTATTAATAAAAGAATAAGGAATGGTTGTTCATCAAACTTTTTTTAAATAAATTCAAACCAATTAATTTTGTAATTGTTAAAAATATATATGTTTCAGATCCTTACAACTACACCTTTTAGGTATTTGATAAAATATAATGTAATTAGCAATTTTTTTTTAAATCTAATTGTTGATCTAAATGTACAATTTCAAAAAAAATCTAATCGATGATCTAATTGTGGCCCTTTAATCTATATAAAATTCATTTATTTACATTACATGTGCATATTTGGGCCATTGATATGGTACATATTTAATAACTTAATTCAACTCAATTGGCCCACTACTTTTGAACCAAATGGCTGTGACAGACACACAAGCGATCTTCTATGTGTACCTATTTTCTAATTAAGGTACAGAACTCTGAAAATGGAGTTTAACAACATTACTTATTAGCCCATTCACTTTGTCATTTTGTTTGCATAACTAGATAGGTATATAAATTTTATATTAAAAAACCTGCAACTTAGCATCAGTAAGCAGTGACTCATCACATGTTGTAAAAAAAATATTGGTAATATATTTACATTATCTATAGGTATATGAAATTTTTAACAAATGAGTTGTTTTGTAATTATAATAAAAATTATGCACTTTATCATAAACTGATGACATCAATGTACACTGAATACATACAAAGAGAACCGCACAAACTTTCTCTTCAAGTCTGTAACACTCACATGACTATTCAGATGTTTTGCAATGTGCTGCACTTGTCCCACAAGCGCTTTATATCCTATTTCATTTGTTTGAATTAATTTATACAAGTTTTATAATAAATACCACAAACATGTTTCATGAACACCAACCCAACTATTAATGTGAATGTATTAAAAATATTGCCATTAATTAAAGGCTACATTGTGTATTCAACAAAACTCTCAAATAATGTAATTGCCTGATACTAGATTTCTCTTTTAGATTAACATTTCGTAAGATTATGCCCAAAAGTCTCGACTTTTGGAATATTGTGATGGGTTTTGAAGTATCAATAACTATGAACCACAGCAAAAAATGTAATTGTCATTACCTCAATTTCATTTTATTTCATATTTGCTTGTAGATAGCGATCACAGCTGTTCAACAACAACACAATCGCACAACACACAATGGGGATATCTAACAAGCACTCACTACCCAAAATATGCAACAACTAAAGGGTTTTCACTTAAATGCACTTTACAGCCGAGAATGGACAATCGGCCGATCGGAGTGGAATGTGCGAGTGTACTAGCTCGCGTGTAAATAACAAGTAAACATTGATTGAGCGGCTGCCCCTCTTCCTGCGTGACGTGATCGCGGCCGTCGCCCACGCCGCGCCCCGCGACCCCTCGCTTATCACATGTTTCGTGCCCGCGCTCGCAGCCCCGGAGACCCAACTCGGCAGAGTTGCCGGATGGTTGCCGGTGCATCGCGCTGCCAGCGTCGCGTGCGTCAGTATTCACCACCCAACTTCGCCACGCAAGCTCCGACCGACGGGTGAAATGTGCGTCAATCTTCACCACGATCGCATGCCACACTCAGAAATAGAATATAATGAATGAAATGCATTCACAAACATACCTTTCACGTTTTCGTGTGTCGAGATAGCCGTACAACAATCTTCCTTTTGTTGAAAAAAAATTATCCAACAATGCCATTTCGTTACCGTATCACAACATATTCACGGTAGGTCTCACCTGGCATCATTTTTTAGTTTATAGGATAAAAACAAGTTTATCAAAAATCATTATTTATGTATTTTTAAAACACTTCGAACGTAAAATGTAAATAATCTGACAGGTCACGTGCACCAAGTCATATGATTAACCATAGATAACAGAACTTGACTTTTACGTACATAAAGGTCAAGGTCAAGATTTTCACATTTCGGAATTTAATTTCGTGAATGCATTTCAAATAATTGAAATATGTGACAAAATGCGACTTAAATAAAATGAAATATTTGCTTCTTTTTATGTGAAATCTTTATTGAAATGGCATTATCTAAAAGTCTTAATAACCATAGACAATAATTTACTTTTTTTTTCACGCAAATCGGACGCGGCGTCAAAAGAAACAGATTTGTCATATTTTGACATTTTAGTTTTTTTTTTATTATTATTATGGCATCGCTATTACACATATTGCCAGTGTCAAGTAATACGATATTTCGTATTTATTTAAGCAGCGTCAAAGTTAATATAATATCAAGTATAATAGGTAAGTATCAAGTACATAAGTTATGAAGTATAATATTGCTACCGTAGTTGTAAGCGTACGGTAGGTGGTAGATCTTTGCTAATTACGGTGTTTTTACCGTAATTACGGTGCAGTTGGCAACACTGCGTCACACACATGCAAAAGGAGTGCTGTGAGGTTTTGGCGGGAACGCGGAAAAGAGCTGTGTCGCTGCGTGATATTATTTTCGAAAATTGTGTATAGTCGCGTTTTTATGTGTAAAAATGGTGGGATTTTTATCATAAAGCATTCGATAATGTTCACGAGTGTAAGAAAGTGATATTATGAAGTGAAAAAGTGATTTTTCGTATTGCCTCCAAAACTTCGTAAAAACTTCAGTAAAGTCCCCATCGCTTTACTGGAGCCACCCCATCATCTCATCATATTCCTCATGGAAGCATTTAATCATCGTCATCTTCCATATGGATATTCATTAATTTAAAGAAATGTGAAATTCAATATGTATACGACTGAAAGACTCTGTATCTATGGTCATGACAAATTATAGAAAAAAAAGTTTATCATGTCTAATTTGTTTGACGACTTTGACGCACACTTGCATTTTGCAAAATTGCGAAAATAAATTCACATTATTGCAGCCTGCCCTTTTGGGTGCAGGCTGTTTTAGGATAAAATTTGTTATAAACTAATATTTGCTGTATTACAAAGTCTATCGACAGCCATAAAAATGTTAGCAATCGACGACGTTTGCAATGAACTGGAAAAGTTTAAACCTTGTGCATTAGATTGTTTAGTGGAAGTTGCAGATCTCGATATTACCTGTAAATCGATACTTGAACGTTACCTGAATGCTCGTGAACCAATAAACGCTAAAACCATCGTTAAAGTCCAAGCAATTATAGACTATATGTATGAGCAAGTGAATATAGGAAACTGGAAAGAAGTTTTGCTGTACATAAGAAAAACGATCACGTTAGCTTCATATCTCAGAGTGCTAGCTCACTTTAAATGCGCCACAGAACTATCAGACAGTTTATTAAGGAAGGGTTTCAAAATCGTCGACTTCGGTATTATTTTTGGATGTCCACTGAATAAAGAATCAAAACTACTACAGAATTGTGCCACAGTTTTGAATTGTATTCAAAAAGATGACTCTTTATTTCCTAGTATTAATTTAAGTTGTAGGTACAATAGAGTTGAAACGAATGAATATAATGCTAGACAAATAGAGGTGCTCGATCGTCCGAGTATGGAATATTTTTTAGTGAACCATATACAAGCTGAAAGGCCTGTAATATTGGAAAATTGTATTAATCACTGGCCTGCTATGATAAAGTGGAAAGATCCGAATTATTTTGTGAAATTGGCTGGTTTACGGACAGTTGCTATTGAGCTTGGGAAGGATTATACTGACTCAGCGTGGACACAAAAACTGATGACTATAGAAGAATTTGTGAATGACTATATGAATAGATCGGATGGACCAATGGGTTATCTGGCACAGTATACACTGTTCGACCAGATTCCAGAGTTGGAAAAAGACATATCGCAACCAGATTACTGTACATTCACTGATACAAATGAGCCAGTTGATGTCATGGTTTGGTTTGGCCCTAGTGGTACAGTATCACCCTTACATCATGACCCTAAGCGGAATTTACTGGCTCAGGTGGTCGGTGAAAAACAGGTCTTCCTATTTTCACCCAAAGATACTATAAATCTATACCCACATGAACATGAGCTGTTGAGTAACACAGCAAGAGTTGACCCACGAAAGGCTGATTTAGAAAAATATCCTAATTACAAAGATGCTGAGCCATACTATTGTATTCTCCGACCAGGACAAATGCTTTATATACCTCCCAAATGGTGGCATTTTGTAGAGTCACTATCTGTGAGTTTTTCTATTAGTTTTTGGTGGGAATAGTGGCAATTACTATAATGAATAAGGAAAATCGAGTCATATTATAATTTATTAAATTAATATATAGGTAATAAAACATGTATACAAGATTTTATTTCTTTTTTCATTTATATTCATTGTTTAGAGCCCTGCCAATGAGCATTCGCCTGACTTCTGATGTACCAGCTCCGATTTCATACAGTTTAGCATCTCTTAATATTCTTCCAGTTGGATAGTCATTTATATATCCATTGCCGCCTGAAAAAATATTAAAATGAATGTATAATTAGTGTAAGAGTACTACCAGGCTTTTTTCAGTTTCATAAAAGCCTGCAGACTGCATGCTTCCAAAATAGGTAGGAATAAACAATGGCTTCATATAGTCTTCTTATGAAGTTTAGGTCCTAGTGTATTTAAGAACTGGCAAGACCTTTAGTAGGTGCAAGGAGAGCTTTCAAGTATTACGTAACGCAATTCTTGAAGATTTCCGCCCCTGTTTTTTAGTATTTTCTGAAAGCAATGCGCGTTAACTGCTCTTATTTGGCGCGCATATCGTGAAAGACAAATATTCATAAAAAATGTATTATACCTCAATACATACAGTCTCGGTAGACCGATAGGCCATAGACCAATTCATGCATACAGTCCCTTGAATCACCATTTACGTTTAAGTACCAAATTCACGCCAGTAATAGGCAACAAACCTATTATGTTAATTGAGTTCATCTGTGGGGTTCATCATGAACTTCAGAGATTCGATTGGGAATATTCTTTCGTCGGATCAAACGCGGGACCTCTCGGCCCAAGTAACCAGTGCTCGCAAGCTATAAACCACAGCGCCAAGACAGTTTTATACGTGCTCCTGAAGCTTTCATATGAAAATACAAACTTTATTTTCTTACCTAATATTTGTATAGCATCTAAAGCGATTCGGGTAGCATTTTCTGCACAATATAATATTACCCCTGCGCAATCTTTGCTATTCACGTGCCCTTGGTCACAGGCCTTAGCCGTGTTGTACAAATAGCAGCGACTCGCGCTCAATGTTGTGTACATATCGGCCATTTTACCCTGTAATCAGATGAAACAATAAGCAATGATGTTTAGAAATTTGCACGAGCAAAAAAAAGTCATAAAATTTGGGGTGAGTGGGCGGAGCCATGCACTTATTGGCCCCCGTATGATTGATACGGTAGATAGATTCTAAATTCAATATCGAGAAGAAAGCGCGAGCAAAATAAAAACAACATTTCCCTCCGTAAGCTCTACAAACCTTTCATGATTCCTAGCAACCAGGCGATCTTTGGAGGCCCCCAGAACTGGAGGCCTTGAAATATGCTGCCTCCTACTTGAGATCGAGGATTGCCCAATTTACAGCAAATTTGAATGATATTTTCATACATATACCTACAAACCTGCCCCCTTCCTCTTCCCTAGATCATCGACTGGCTCATGACTGGCTGACTGGATCATCCCTTGTCTACTAACTGTAAATATTACATGCTGGCTTAATTTCTTAGTCTTTACACGACACGCGCAACGCATTTTACAGTTACACTAGGGGCTTCTTCACAACTGATGTCGAGAGCCCTCCAGGACTGGCGGTGCATTTGCAACTCCCCTGGTGTTGCAAATGTTATATAGACGACAGTAACCACTTTCCATTAGGTGGCCCATCTGCTTGTCTGTTAACCTTCTGACATGAGAAAAAAACAACTGGTCTCTGGACTCGCGCATCGCGGCTTTTTTGTGCAAAATGTAGAAAAATATATTAATGTGAATTACTCCAACATTTAACCTGTAAAAGCTGGAATTCGCCGATATTCTTGCCAAACTGTTTCCTTGTGTGCGCGTACTGAAAAGCCGCGTCTATAGCGGCTTGCATGAGGCCCACCGGCCCCGCCGCCAGGACTAATCGCTCCAGGTCCAATCCTGACATTAGGACGTACACGCCTTTATTTTCCTCTCCTAATAAATTAGAAGCTGGCACCTAGAATGAGTTAGGAAAGAAATGGAATTAGCAAAGATATTAGACCTCCAATATCTTCGGGTATTAGGCTTGTAATTTATAACAGAACCAAAAAAATTCAAAGAACGGATGAACAATGGCTTCATTCGTTTTTGCTTTCATCGTCCTCATCTCACAAAATATTTAAATACATACCTTACAGTCTTCGAAAACCAATTCGCCTGTATTTGAACCTCTCATTCCGAGTTTGTCCAATTTTTGCGCCGTCGTAAATCCAGGGAAGTCCTTCTCTATCAAAAATGCCGATATACCATGTTGTGGCTTGCTCGTCGGGTCTGTTTTAGCATATACCTATAAATAAATAATTTCTTATTTGTATAACATCATATCGTATCAATAAATGTGATGGGATTGAGAAAAATGGCGTAATTAGGCACCACGTGCTGTTGAAGATGTTTGGAGTGCCTACCTACTCTTCATAGCTATCTTATTCATCTGCCAAAGAATCTAGGAACGATTTAAATTAATGATACTGTCATAAATATTTAATCCCAATCAATCATCACATTTTCTAATCAGGTGTTTATTTCATATCTTAGGTTCATTCATATTGCATATGAGTGCATTTATGTAACCTATTATTAGGTTGGTTATTAATAGGTACAATGGGGAATGGGAGAGGGCATGGCATTCGTCATAGGTATATGTATCAATACAGTCTACACATACGTATATATATATTATTTACTAGCTGTTGCCCGCGTCTCCGCTCGCGTGTAGGTCGCTTTTCGCGTAACCTGTGGAAACTCATCAAATCATCCCATGGCATCCCTCAGGGACATTTTTTAGGGATGAAAGTATTCTATAACCTAAGTCAGCTAATACCCTATCTGTATAACAAATTTCATCAAAATCCGTTCAGCAGTTTCGGCGTGATTGACGGACAAACATCCAAACAACATTTTGACATTAATAATATTAGTGTGATATTATTATGTCTACAGGTTTCGCATGTGACTTTAATGTATACAGGTAGCTATATTCCCGCTTAAATGTCTTTGCCATTTTGCGTGTGGCGGGTTGCTCACTTCCATATATAATAGTCGAAGAATGAAGAGGGCAATGACTGCCACATGCATCATACTCGTGAACGGGTGCTGATGGTGGGGATTGGTCTGTCCTAGTTTCCATATCTAGTAATATGTAGTTAATTTGTATTTATATACGTTATTAACTAGTGCCGTCGCTAGACGCGCCACCTACAAAATAACTTCCCAAAAAAAAATAAAAAACCATGGCATAGCAGACAATAATTAATTAACCAATCCATAGAAAACGTAACGTAACTTCACGCCTGTAATCCCCGAAGGGGTAGGCAGAGGTAAATGCATGCATTCAATCATACATGCCCAACCACCCACGATTCACCGTTTACGTTTTGGCCCATGTAACAGGTGGCGAGCCTATTGACATCTCCGGGAACATTACCAAGCTTCAAGGTACGGGGAAACTGCCAGAAAATGGAATAATTCCAATAGAACCAGAGATAAAGGATTTTACACCGTTATCTCTAATATCCCCCGACCCGGGAATCGAACACGGGATCCCTGGCCTGCTACCATTAGGCCTAAACCATAGAAGATTTGTAAATGGTTGAATATGAAGTGCGATTGTTTTATTTACCACTAAGACATCAGCGTCAGGTCCATTGGTGATCCAAAACTTGTTGCCGTTAAGAACATAGTAGTCGCCCTTCTTTTCAGCTCGAAGCTTCATGGAGACCACGTCACTGCCGGAGCCCGGCTCTGACATAGCCAAAGCTCCCATATGTTCGCCTGAACATAACTGTAATAAAATGTCATAAATACCTATGTTGTTTTACAATAAATAAAGGCCAAGTGCGTGTCGGGGCACGCGTCATAATCTGACTGATGTTCTTGCTTTTGTAGGTGATAAACAAGCGAAAATTATAGCTATTTCACTCGTTAGCACGGGATCCAATTCAAACGTCAGACGCGAGCCTAACAAATTGTTAGGCTCGCGCGAGGTTCCGACTCTCGCGGCCCGGAGTCCCAGGTCACGAAGTATTTTTTTTTAAATTTTCTTTAAAAATCTTTATATTCTCTGGCATGTGTTATTACGAAAAATGTAATACGGTAGTCAGATTTTCATAAATATGTACCTTATTAAAGTTTGTTCACTTTTTTATAAAAACTGCATTATGTTCTTGGTACTTAACATAAATGAATATTAAATGGAAATTTATCGGTAGATATACCTACATATTATATTTACATTATGCAGGATACAATAAACCAGTACTTATGTACTTAATATAATAAAGCTAAAGAGTTAATTTGAACGCGTGAATCCCTTTAGGTAATCAAATTCACACACAGTTAAAGGTATTTTAGGTACTTACCCACCATTCGGTAGCGTCAATGGTAGCTTGTATATGTCAATAGTAATTCAGCTACATTAAATAGGTATCAAGGTATCATTGTCTTATTATTTATATTTCTGTGGTTTGCACCACGAAGGTATCTACATTAAGGCGGCCAACCGTCCCGGATTCTGCGGGACCGTCCCGTAATGCTAGATGTAATCCCGCTTTGCAAGAATTAATAAAATAGTCCCGCAAAACGTTGGATACGTCCCGCATGGCCGCATTCGATGTATAAACGTAAAATGCCTATTTGTTTTTTCAAGCTACCCCATAACCACACAGTCACACACCTTCATAAAACACACACTACACTACATCAGCGGAGCATCTACGAGTACGTATTGTGTGAATTCAATTGAAAACATCATATTTACGTGTGTGTGTAATGTGTGTATGTGATCACTTTATTCCATTTTGCATTCTTGTAAAAAAGTATCACTCTAGTGATAAATACTATTGTAAAAATAAATGACTTCAGTAGGTAAGTTTTGTGTTTTTATGTAATTTTGGTACGTATGCTGACAAAACTTCATACTTCGCACTCACCATACCCTATCTATCCATAAAAAGTCCCGCATGCTATTTTCAGAAAGTTGGCCGCCTTACTACATAAGTAGTAACATAATAAGTACGCATTAAGGATCTGACTGACCTAAGTTTATCAGCCATTCACCATACCAGACACATATGGAGGCAATGTTTATTCTTTTATGCTATTTAATAATTCAATACGATATTCTGACTCACTTTTGGTAAATATTTACTCTTCTGTTCGTGGGTGCCGTTTCTATTTATTTGATTCACGCACAAATTGGAATGTGCTCCGTAAGACAGCGCTATTGAACCGCAGGCTCTGAAATTAGAGATATTTAAAAAAATACATTTTTTTACTTGCTTTTATTACGTAGCTAAGCTAGCCTCCATAAACACAGTCCAGAATTTATGGGTAAATGTATCAATGGACTGCAGGAAGCCCTAAACATTAACTGATGCATTTAGGTCGCTTAGGTATGTTATGAAAATGGTGCACATGCTTCAATGTTTGCTATAAAACAAGTATGAGTGTTTACCTCGAAAGTTCTTCCATAATGACACAATGGTCAGTGTACGTTCCTCCTGTTCCGCCATAATCAGGATTCGCGGTTATACCTGAAATATTAAACAATTATGACATATCATAAGTAGGCACTAACCCTTAACTCCACCAACCCGCATTGGAGCAGCGTGGTGGAGTAAGCTCCAGGCCTCCTCCCTAAAAGGGGAGAGTGAGACTCATGCCCAACAGTAGGACGTATCAAGGGTTGCCATTATTATAAGTAGGCACATTTAAAATGTGATTAGTTTTAACTACACATGTAATAAAGTCATGATGGATATTTGCTGATTTCGATTAAACTTTCCAGTAATGTAAATGTTTTCAAATTTATAAATAAATAATTAATTGCCTAATAATGGGGGCGGAGCAGCTTGTGGCGAGCTGTTGGTGAGTAGCGACACCACCCCCTACCATCATCTCGAGTTCCTCCAAGAGAACTGGGCTCCGCCTCGTCCGCCACACAGGGGTACGGCCGGACGGAGCATCAGGTCTCTCACCTCTGGCTTGCCTTCATTGGCCGGTCAGAGTGGGGCGCTAGAGGTATGGCATTTGCAGAAATTTGGATAATAGGCTGTTGTCTAAATTTCTGCAAGAGCCATACACTCGGGGGTGGAAGTGTCTAAAGGCATAATAGCGGGGAAGCCCGCTCCGAGCTTGAGATTACTCGCTCGTGATGGTGAAACCGGGGCTACATACACCTCTCGACACCCCCAGCCTCTCTCGACAGTGTTTCCCTCTGTCGACCATCGAGTTGGCTGTTTGGGGGGCCCACCAAGGAGAGGCGAGTCACCACCTGCCTAAAGTAGGATTCGGTAATGTGAGATGTTGAATATAGGCAGGTGCCGGATCTCACTCCATAGACCCAGCCAGCTAGTCCCTCCAGTTCACTTACATAGCCCAAAGTTTGGCGAATCACTTATCATTACAATAGTCCCATATATTCTGCGGGGTCTGTCTGTGTCTGTATTAACTATTGATGCAATCAGAGAGAGGTCCCGCCGAATATAACCCATTACAAAGTAGATCAAAATTCTCAAAAGGGCCTCTACGTGTTGGACCCCCCCCCCATGTACCCGCGCAAGCCTGACAAATGTCCGGGGTTCAAGTTGGACCCCGTGCTGACGAGAGATATAATAATGGCAACCCATTATACGTCCCACTGCTGGGCACGAGTCTCTCCCCTTTTTTTTTGGGAGGGAGGCCTGGAGCTTACTCTACCACGCTGCTCCAATGCGAATTGGTGGAGGTGGGTGGGTTAGTGGCCAACCCGCTGTCGGATGTTTTCAAACCACCCATAAGGCCTCCGACAAGGTTTAACGACTGCTATCTATGGATAGCAACCGGGACCGACAGCTTAGCGTGCCCTCCGAAGGACGGAAACGCGCATTTAATTTGCCACTAGCGGTCACCCATCACACTACCCGACCGCGCCCGTAGTGCTTAACCGAGTAGATCGCTTACGATCTACACCAGCCGCTGGGCCATGCGCGCTTCCTTGCCTAAGTTATAGCCTAATGACACCTAACTGAGGATTTGAAGACTAATTTAAATTCAAAGGACAAGTAATAACCTTTTACAAAATATACATACATGTAGATACATAAACAAACCTTTTATATTACATAAAAATCTCACCAAGAAGTCCAAGATTCCCGAGTTTCTTCCAGAATTCTCTGAGTTCTTTGAAATTATTTTCTTTATCAATCTCAATCGCCTTTGGCGCCAATTCTTTTTGAGCAAAATCGAATATTGTTTTTCGTAACTGTAATTTAAAATTATAAGGTATAATTAATTGAAATATAGGTAGTGGCACACGATAGGCACACAATATTGATATCCGAACAATATATATAATATAGTACAGGTATTCTGAAGCATGATCCCAGACTAAATGAGACCAAGGCATGCTGCTAACTTTACTTGGGCACATACGTGTCTTCATGCTTGTATTCTTCGAAGGGGTAGGCAGAGATGAAAGCCTACATAATAAACCATGTCTAATTGTCAACCATACACCAATTAAACTTACCCTCCCCCCTTGAGTAGTTATGTTCGAGGGTACTCAAAAAGCTAATAAACACAACAAGACTTCAGCGTAGCAGTAGAGGCCTGCTACCAGTAGGTAGATACACTACCGAGACAGTAGGTAATATAGTAACTACCTAATTATAAAATATAGCATATCACAACATAATAAAAATAAGAATAACAGAAATATTATGTTTGTAACGTGTATTTCAGGAGAGCATGGGAGCCACATGGGGACCAATGACCTCCTAAAGGTTTAAAAGTAAGTTATGCCACTGGTGTGCTGGCAGTTGTGTGTGTATGGTAATCTTTATGCGCCTCTTAATATTGTTCACATCAAATTAATATGCGGAAAAGATTTACACGTACAAAGCACTCGTAAGAGTGACAAATAAAATAAAATAATTACAAATGTGCAATAATTGTGTACCTTTAAATATAATCATATAGCTGTTGCCCGCGGCTTCGCCCGCGTGGATGTCATTTTATAAATAACCAAGTAGTCAATGTTCTTTCTCAAAGTCAGCTCTATCTCTGTACCAAATTTCATTAAAATCGGTTCAGTCGTTTGGACGTGAAAAGGTAACAGACAGACAGAGTTACTTTCGCATGTATAATATAAGTAGGGAAGTAGGGATAATAAGTAACTTCATATTATCAATAACTTTTAACACATAAATATTGTAATCACATGGTACACACGGACATCCGAGGTTCGGATACGATATTATCTCACAGTATGTTCTTATCAACGAAAAAACCTTCTATGTCAATGCCAAAAAAAACCTGGTAGGTATAAATCAATGTACTTTAACACAATGAGCACAAAATAAACACGAATGAAATTTTTAAGTGATTGTGACAATAAATTAAAATATAAAACCAGTTTTACCTGTTGTTGTTCACTGGTTAGGCCGAATAAGTTCTCATCAATTGGATAGTTTGTCATACATCGCGTGCAGGTTTTACTTGCACTTTTCAATAGTTTGACACAGCTCAATCTCACAGCCATCGTACGGCACGACTTTAACTCGCAAAGGTCTACGACATACTGATTATAGAATCATTACAAACAACCACCGTATTCGAACACAATTAAAATTCATAATCGCTTGCCTTTTCGTTGTCGTTAAAGTATGATAATTATTACGCACTGATAAAGTTCAACAACGCTATCATGTTTATTAATTCGTACTTATGTTTTTAATGTTATTTCGTCATCACTGTCGTTTTTAGGGTTCCGTAGTAAACAAGGAACCCTTATAGTTTCGTCTGTCTGTCTGTCTGTCCGTCCGCGGTTTAGTGCAAAAACTATTGGTACCAGAGGCTTGCAATTTGGCACAAGTATACAACTTAATGACGCCGACAAATTGGTAGAATAAAAACATGAATATTTATTTATTTCCCCTGTATATAACGCGCGGATATTTTTTTCTTCCATCTTGTGCGAGGTCTGATTACCGTACATTACCTACTCTCCCACTTTTTAGGGTTCCGTAGAAAACAAGGAACCCTTATAGTTTCGGCCTGTCCGTCTGCCTGTCTGATAGATACATACTACCATAGATTTAGTATTTATAGTACAGTAAGACATCTTTGCATATAACATTTGATTTTATGCAAAATGGATCGTATAGAGTTGTAGAGCAAATTAATCATAATATAACTTCATGTCTGTATTCTTTCATGGCAGTAGTAAATATATATGCACTCATGCGTATATGCAAACATCCACTATTGTCCAATTACGTTTGGACATGTCGGACACCGAACTGCGAGAACAGGTACTGGGAAAGTACCTAAAAGCAGAAAAATCCCTTTTTCCTCGTAAGAGGATCAAACCCTATACCTTACAGCGAGTGTAGCAGGAGTAGCCTTCTACCACTTGACGACCGAGGCAATTTATTAAAAGAACCAATAAAATTATAATCAAAAAACTGTCTGTCTGCGAACAATATTAAATTAATGCAAAATAGGTTAATTATACAAGCGATTGCAAAATTATGTATTGCGGTTAAAATTGTATCATTACGTTCACAGATTATGTATGTGTACAGTATAAGGTCCCCCGAACACAACAGAAAAAAGTGTATAAGTATTCAATAAATGATGTTAACTTCAAGTTATCAGTAGTTACATGTTACAAAACGAAGAGTATTTCTTCCACCAAAAGTTACAGAAGGTACTCTATTGCACAGACTGGCAATAAGAGTTAGTTTTTTAGGGTTCCGTAGTAAACAAGGAACCCTTATAGTTTCGCCATGTCCGTCTGTCTGTCTGTCCGTTCGCGGTTTAGCGCAAAAACTATTGGCACTAGATACTTGAAATTAGGCAGAAGTATACACCTTAATCACGCCGACAAAGTGGTAGAATAAAAACATAACATTTTTTTAGGTATCTCCCCTACATGTAACGCGCTAACAAATATTTTATTTTTCGCTTTCAATATAGTGTAAGATATCGTTGGTCTTTCAAAAACGTTAGGGATGTGTTAATATCATTTTTCGATAAGTTAACCATTCGTGACTTATTAAACTTTAAAGTGCCAATTTTCGTAAGAGTCCCTCCCCCCCCTACCAACTAAACGGTTGTTGTGAGCAATTCAAACGTTAAGGCAATAGTAGCTACATATAACGAAATACAAAAAATACATGCTTATAAAAAAAAAGAAAACTATAACACTTAAGTTGGCTTTACAAGTTTGCGAGTAAAAGTCGACCAAATGTAATTTACTCTAAAATTTTGAACAACTCCATAGAAATTTTTTTTTTTTTTTCATTATATTATTCAAACCTAAAAACTACGGAACCCTACACTGTGCGTGGCCCGACACGCATTTGACCAGTTTTTATTATAAAATTATCTGATAGATTATTTCGATATTAAAGCGCTCTGAAGAGCTTACATGTATTTAAATATAAATGGAATATTATAACTAACTGCCTCGGTAGCCTAGTGGTAGCAGGCCACTACTACTACGCTGAGGTCCTGGATTCGATTCCCGGGTAGGGGGTTATCAGAGATAATGGTGAAAAAGCCTTTATCTCTGGTTCTATTGGGATTTTTCCATTTTCTGGAAATTTCCCAGTACCTCAAAGTTTGGTAATGTGCCCGGAGATGTCAACAGGCTCGCCACCTGTTACATGGGCCAAAACGTAACCGGCGAATCGTGGGTGTTTGCATGTATGCTTGAATGCATGCATTCACCTCTGCCTACCCCTTCGGGGATTACAGGCGTGAAGTTACGTTTTGGAATATTATCTTCATAAATTAGAATAAACAACAATTACAATGGGACCAAATAAAACAAATCTTAAATTATAATATTTATTTATTGTATATTAAATAAATCTGCTAGATTTATAAGCACCATCATTACATTAATATTATTACAACAATCACTTTCATTTAAATCTCTTACAAATTAACAATCCCTTACCGTCACAAAATAATACTATAATATAAAAACACAACACATAACACACAAATAAGTGTCACAGTTTCGAAATATAAAGCGAAACGATTAAAAATATAGTTAAATAAATGAAGGTACAATAAAATACAATATATGGAATGTGTAAAATACACAAATACAAATTAAATTAAATCTCAGCAAGAATACAGTACCACGGAATGTAAATAACATTACGGACAACATAATATTTTATCAAGGTATTGCACGAAGTCCATTAGCTACCAAGTTAAATTTGGAAAATGTACGTATTGATTTATCGTTATCAACAGTTACCAAAGTCAATAAGCAATCTTTACATCTAAATCGTTGATCAATTAATTTGTGTCCATTTTAGATTTGAGAGATTGGTAATATTCGGAGAGGACCTTCCAAGCTGAGGGCGCCATAAATCCTTTCGGTGGTTCCTTGCCTGACCTCGCCAGACCTGACGAACAAAAAAAAATGTTTTACATCAATTATATTTATATACAACGCGTAACAGCATTTGTACATTAAATTACATTTACAACCCGAAACTAGTTTGTTCAGAATCGATAACTGAATCGATTTTAGAAATTTTTATATGGGTAATGTTTTATCATGTTTATCCCAAAATTAATTAGAATTAAATAAATTATGGTCACCCATTTGGTGCACAGTTGATATAAACGAAAATGAGACTAACGTCTATCCCTAATAAAATGCAAGTCTCAACAAGTTCATTAGGGCTCGTTGAAACGTGCAAATAAGCAATAATATAGTGAAAATCAATCTTATAACTAGCGAGTGTAAAATAGGGATGCGCACTGAATTGCGCAAGTTACGTTACATCACATTGCAACAGTGTGCGTATCCCGCGTACTGTCATCTCATACCCCTTGAGGTATGGGGAACCACGTTCGGGGCATTTGCCCCCTGCGAGGGGTTTTCTTCGCCGGCCGTTAACACGGCCGGGTCCTTAGGTTTGCCATCTTTTGGCTTTGATGTCATAATCTGTTCTGTTTGTCAGTCCGGGGTTGTCTAATCCGGTGTGTGGAGGTTTGTCCTGGGGTATCTTGGAGTCTGGCCGCACGTCACTCCTCCACCTGTGGGTCGAGGAGTTCCCTCGGGAAGGGTTTTCCATCCGGTGGTCGCGCGTACAGTGGTGCGACGCTCCTGATGTGGTGGTGTTCCGATGTGTCTGCACGCGCGAACATGGCTGTCGAGAGCCTTTTTATAAACTCCTCGACACTTTCCAGTTTCAGGTCCCTCTGGATCGTGGTACTCCTCACGTAGCGGGGAGCTTCTACTACCTGGCGTAAGATGGCGTTCTGTGCTTGCTGCATTCTTCTTCGAGCTTCGGTTGAGGTCAGCGCGTACCACGAAGGGGCCGCGTACGTGAGGCGGGGTCTAATGTAGAGTTTGTAGACCCCGGTCTTCACTCGCAGAGGGAGCCTGGATCTCAGCACTGGGTAGAGGAGGAATCTGCTAGATTTAGTTGCTTTCAGGATGTTATTGACGTGACGTTAAACCTCGGTCGATGGTGACGCCACGGTATTTCACCTGGGTCGACCATCCGATGTCACGTCCGAGTAGTTTGAGTGGTGGTAGTCTGATGGAGTTCCCGGTGCTTGTTGCTATCGCCTGCGTTTTCTCGACGTTCACCGCGAGCCTCCATTTCGCTAGCCATTCCGGCAGGTCATCTAACGCCTTTTGTATTTTCCTGGCTGCGTGTTTCGCGTTCATTGACACTGTTGTGAGTGTGGCGTCGTCAGCGTACAGATACAGCTCGCACTCAGGTGGTACCGAGATGTCGTTTGTGAACGCCGAGTAGCAGGACGGCGAGAGGCAGCTCCCCTGTGGCACGCCGGCCAGGGCCGGTCGCTCACTGGACAGCGCGCTCTCTACCACCACTCTTATGCGTCGATCGGCTAAAAATGACCGGATCACTCTTACAATTCGACGGGGCGGGGTGGTTCTTGATAGCTTGTATAGCAGACCATCATGCCACACGCGGTCAAACGCCTTCTCCATGTCTAGGAAGACTGCGACGGCTTTCTCTTTCCTGTTCTTCGCAACTGTGAGGTTGTGCAACATCCTGATTAGTTGCAGTGTGGTGCTGTGCTCGGATCTGAAGCCAAATTGCTCCGGTCGTACCTCTAGGTGTGGGAGCAGGTGTCGCAGCAGGAGCCCCTCGAACACCTTAGAGATTGTGGGCAGGAGTGTGATGGGTCGGTATGAGGCTGGTCTTCTTATGTCCTTCCCCGGCTTTGGCAAGCATTATGACGTGGCCAGTTTTCCACGTCTGTGGAAAGCTCCCGGAACGCAGTATGCGATTGAATAGGCGGGTTATCGCAGCCACCGTGCGATAAGGGAGGTGTCTTAGCGTGGCATTTGTGATGCCACCTGCGCCCGGGGCTTTCCTAGGCTTCGTTCTCTGAATGGCCTGTTGCACCATGGCCGGGGAGAAAACAATTAGGTCCTCGGTAGCGTCAATCTGGGTGTTCAAGTAATCGACTGCTGCGGCGTGCACAACCTCAGAAGTGGCGTTCGGCCGGAACTGGCGTTCTAGATGGTCTGCATACACTTCGGCGCGATCCTCAGCCCGGTATCTAAGCGTCCCGTCGTCGTGCAAGAGAGGCCTCACAGGGGCTGGGGCGCTCTTCAGGCTTTTGCACAGTCTGTGCGTGGCTCCCCAGTCATCGGCGGCGTCTTCAAATTTTTGGGCTCCCAGCTCTCGGCGCTGTGGGCCTCCAGCTCCGTCTTGACCCGCTCCGTCAGCTTGTTCAGGCGGGTCTTGAGACGTGGGCATCTGGTTGTCTGACACTGTCTCCGCATACTTCTTTTGGCCGCTATCAGCTCCTTTATTTTCCTTGGTAGGGCGGTGAACTGGGTAGGTGATATGTCCTGGGTGCTGCTGGCGAGTGCCTCTTGGATGGCAGTGGTCAGTCCGGCCGTTAGTGTTTCCACTTCATGTTCCGTGTTTACGGTCCAAGACGGAGTGGTGGTTTCCAGCCGATCGGAGAAGTTCATCCAGTCAGTTATTCGACGTGGCGCTGGTGGCAGCATACGTGTTGTTTGTACCGCCAGGATGGTGAGGACCGGATGGTGGTCGGATCCTAGGTTGTCGTTATTTCCGGATAGTGCGTCGGCACGTCCGGGCCCGTGACATCATAGTCATATGTTTCCGCATCGGAGAAGAGTTGTCGGCCTCTCGTGTTAGTGGCCATCGAGTTCCAGGCTGGGTGCTTTGCGTTCAGTCGCCGGCGGCTATCACTGGCATGTCCGTGCCTATTTCTAGAATCTTTCGGACATCTGTTATGATAGGAATGTTGTCCGGTGGTTTGTAGGTGGCGTAAATTTTGAGGGGCCGACCGGCGACTTGCACCTCGATGCCCACTACCTTCAGGTGGTCTAGTGTGGTGCGAGGATTGGTTGATGGACGACTCTTCTCTTTACGAGTACTACCAGCCCTCTGCAGGCCCTTATAGCGTCGATCTCATCCTGGCGGTAGATGTAGTATCCTGGAAACCTAAGCTTGTCCGCCGATGCAAGTAAGGTTTCGCAGATGAGCGCCACGTCGATATCCTGTTCTCTCAGGACGACGCGGAGGAGCGCGGCCTTGCCCCTCAGGCCCCTGGCGTTCCAATATATTAGGCGAAGGCCCGCGACAGCAAGTCAGCCATACCTCTCAGGATAACCGGGACCGGATTTTCGCCCGCCTGTAGTGCATTCAATACCTCCTGTAGAATTTCTACGGCGGCGGTGAGCACTGCCTTCTGATTTTCGTTCGGCGCCCCTAGGGCGCATCCCCCCTGAACATTCTGATGCGCTGTGTGCGCTGTCACAGGGGTGGCAGATGGGACGCCGACGTTCCTTTGTGGGCGCGCCGTTGAGGCGGCGCGCGCTGTAGTGGCTGCTGCGTATGAGGTAGTTGGATGCACTACTACGGGCGCCGTAGCTGCGATCTTGACTGCGTGGGCGGTGGTATTCTGCGTTGTGGTTGTGGTTGGTCCCGGTTGTGCTGTCTTGCCTTTGGCCTTCTTCTTTTTTCCACCTCTGCGTTTCGTTCCTCCTTCTCCGCGATGGGTGGGATCGTTCGCTGCTGCCATTAGCGTCGTCGAGGGCTCCTCCGTTGGCAGCAGTTCGGGACCGGCTGGGGTTTGCTGCTGTCTATTGGTTGCGGTGGCGGTTCGTGCCACGGTGCCGGCCTCCTTATTTCTCGCCTCGGCCTTGAAGACGGGGCACGATGTATTATTCCCCGGATGGGCGCCTCCACAGTTGGCGCACGTTGCGGGTTCCTCCCTCGGGCGTTCGCAGTTGTGCGCTTGATGCGGGCCGCCGCAACGTACGCAGGCGAGCGGTCTGTGGCACCCGTGTGACGAGTGTCTAAATTGTTGACACCGGTGGCACTGCGCCGGTCCCTTTTTCCCACGCCAGGCCTCTATCTTCACGCCGGGCATGTACAGCATCTCAGTTACATAGTATATGCCCGGGGTGAGGCCCGGTGTTGCCTTCAGAAGGGCGTGAAAGATGCAGCCGGGTCGTCCGAGTCGGGCCTTTACTGGGCGCACAAACTCCGGCTCGTATCCCTTTTCGCGGAGGTCGTCCATGATTTCTTCCGTTTTAGTGTCCGCTGGCAGCCCCCTGATGGCCACCTTCACAAGTTTCTCCGCCGGTAGGCTGTAAGAGAACCAGGAAATTCCTGTTTCCTGTTCTATCTCCCCTAGGTAGTGCTGTACGATCCTATACTCATCCTCTGAGGTGGGTGTGAAGCGTATTCCCTTCCCTAGGGGCCTGGAGTTCGGTGTGTAGCCCAGCCGGTCGCGAATCTTGCGAATGTGGCTGGACCACTCAGGCAGATGTTCCACTGCCAGACGTAGCAGAGGGTGCCGCGGAGACGGTGGCCCCGGCAGGCCCGTCAGTGTTCCTCGCGACATCGGCAAACGAGATGGCTGGTGCGGCGCGGGCGAGAGCGGGGGGCGCGGGGGGAGGCGGAGGTGGTGGCGGTCCGTAGAGCGGTTGGGTCCTCGCTGCAGGCGCGGTGGGTTGCGGGGCGGGGGCATTCCTTCCTTTCAGGCGGGGATCGCGGGGGGAGGGGGGGGCGAGGCAGTGGCGCTTCGGCGTTTCCTCAATCTTGCCCTCTCCCTCTGGGCTTCTGGGCCGCTTCTCTCCGGGTAAATCTTGCGAGCTCTCCCAGACCTTCCGCTTCGAGTTGCTCGCGCGATGGAATTTCCTCTTCGTTCAACTCCGCCTCCTTGTCGCGCAGGAACATTGCCATCCGTTGCATCACGCTTGGTAAAAACATCCCCGAAGTCTTCATGGCTGCCACGAAATCCAAGTTCAACTTGGATCTCGGTGTCATGTCCTCCATGAGATCCGGCATGTCCGGTAAGCGCATTTTCTCCGATGACGATGAGCGCATGTATGGCGGCAGGGCGGGATTCGCGGTCGGGGCGGCGGTAAGCGCTCGCGGGGGAGCGGGGCGGGCGGCGGGGGTACCTGGGGTAGGTATCGGTTGCTGGAGAGGGGGGGGGGGGGGGGCACTCGGTGAGAGGGCGGGACCGCATCGTGCTGTATCCCTCTCGGCGCTCCTCTTCACTCCCGGATCTTCCTGTTGTTCCAGCTTCTGTCTCCTTCGTCCTTGTTAGTCCCGTGGGTTTTCCCCTAGGCGTGCGCTCCTGCCCGGAATCTTGGCGCTCCCTGATTGGACCGGCTTGGGAGGTGGCTGCATCCTTGGGTGGTGGGATTCCCCTCTTCATGGTGGAATCTGGCACCGTATACTAATTATACGGGCCAGATTCCCTACGTGTCCTGAATGATTCCCGAGGGCGGTGTATCCGTGAAAAACTAAGAACCGTGCTGACAAAAATGGTGTGTGATATTTGGTTACGCAGATGTTAAATTGGTAGAAGCGCTGAAATTGACGCACGTTTCGCGAGACGTGGTTACACAGACCACGTCACCATTCAGTCCGCACGATCGCCGAACACTGAGCTTACTACGCGATAAGGCACTATTTATAGTCTCAGTGTGCGTATCTGAGTAGGTTTGTGTTTTATATTCGGCCGTAGGTAGAGGTAGGGTAAGTATGCGTAGGGTGTGCATACTGTTCGTACAAATTGAGGACAAATTATTTCTTAAATAAAAATATTATAATTGCAGTTCATGTATTCTGATTATAACTCGATTTTCCTAATCGAGGTGTTTGAGAGTGTGAATTATTCCCGCCTCTATAAATATATACCGCCTCTGTTATAGTGGCTCTTTTTAATACTAGCCATCAAAACGAATTGCTTAAACTACTTACATTCTTAAACGTTGATTGGATACTGGATTGTTATTTTTATGGATTGTTTTTGACAAAAATGTGTTAATATCTATGTGCATGTTTCAAATTCAATGTACAGTTTAAATAACACAACACAAAAAAAAAGAATGTATATGTGACATTTACCTCGCATACGCGTCCCCGATATGAAATCGAAGTCCTCTTTACGAGTGGGGTCGAAGAATGCCATTTTGCCGACAGACGAATCGTAAGCGGCCACACGGAATGGTATGATCTGAAAATAAATTAGACTTACAATCCTCCGCTAACATTCATAATTTCAGCTAAACGCTAACATTACGTTTGTGAATCAAGAATAAATGCTCATTGTAGTTATTTAGTTAAAAAATGTAGTAGGAAGCTACAAGTTTTTAAACTGAATTTTTTCTTTCTTTACTTCAGCATATTCAGAAACTGCTAAATAGTAATTTAATATAATAAAAATAAATATTAAATTATAAAGCAAGCACGAAGTGGTTGGCCGTTCTGCAAGAGATAAAGATCGATCATCTGGTGATCATTAAACTATGATTTCAAAATTATTCATCGCACATATTACAACAGTGGAAGTTTTAAAATGCACCGCTTTCATCGTTTAAGTTCGTCTGGATGATCGTTCTGTAGCAATAACCCAAAGATAAATCGGCTATTCATCATCATTATTTCAGCCGAAAGACGTTCACAGCTGGACAAAAGCCTCTCCATAAGAGGATTATGGAATAATCGGTACGCTTGGCATGCGGGTTGGTGATCAGTAACGATAGTTTTATCGCAGTACCCTAGTTGTTGCATTTACTAATGCCCGCATACTATTTACTATTGGAATGATTTGTCGCCTTCATTCGGTTGACTGACTGCACCACCCGAAAAATTCTGCTCCACTGATATATTCAGCGGGGTCGTCGTGTCCCTACGTCTCCAATCAGCAATCACCAAAGCAAGCATTTTGAGGAAGACAGTTCTGTTATAAAAATGTATATTATTTTATACAATGGGCAATCACCTCGAGATCATTAAGTCCCGGGGCCATCTTGAGCACGATTGCGCCGTGCCGTGGGTCGTACAGGTCGCCCGAGGCGGCGGGGTGCGGCAGGCCGGCCGGGTCGCGTCCCACGATGTAGTGGTTCGCCCCCGCGTTCATTCGGCATTTCGCGTGCCATTGCACCTGGGGTAATAAAACACATATTTATGCCACAGAACAAAAAGACAACTAAATAAAATACTCGTCTAGCGATAAGCCATTTTACATATGTCAAAAATGTAACCTTAACCTACCAGTACCCAGCAAGAAAATATATTATATGTACACCCAGCCTACAAACGAGGCAATCGGCTAGTTTAGACTTCGTAAGCGTTATGTCTGCTACGTAAGCACCGATAGTCCAGTATTGGCACACCACGGACACTCCGCCAAAATTCCATACAAACGCTTAATTTGGTCTCTATTACGCAGACAATAATCAGTCGCCCATAAGAGGGGAGGAGGTTGGGTGATGCGGGGATATCGGGCGGTACGTCGAAATGTCCATTCTATACGTAGTATTATTACATATTCTCTGGTATTGGTCAAAACTTGATGGAAATGATCAACAAACGTCACATAGGTAAAGTGCGAAAAAGATAACGCTCTACAGACCCGAAATAAGAAGAAGTCTCCTTTCTAAAGTCGTTGTGCAATATTTCTTGTTGGATGCTGTATGTTTTGGTGGGAATAAAGTGTACTGTTATTGTGTATTCTTATCATTGAATTCAATGAGTAAAACTACACGCACGTTTAACGGTGCGGTTTTCATGATCGTTTTTACGCAGAACGTATAACAAACATCCCTTCTTAGGCGCTACAATATGGGGTTCTTCAAGAGTGACGTCAAAAGTGTTCTTTAGGGCTGGCAGTGTATTGCCAACTCCCGTGCTGTTCAAATGTCCATAGGCGATAGTGACCACTTTCCATCAGGTGGTCCGTTTACGTGTCTGTCAACTTTTAGACATAAATAAAATGATTGTTTTATATTATTTCGCATTAACACATGCTTGTGAAATATATTTTAGTTTTAAAGAAAAATGTAAAGAAAAATTTGACTTCAGGCGAGCCTCGAACTCGCGACCTACTGGGAATCTAGTCCAGCCGCTCTTCCAATTGAGCTACTGAAGCCTTGCCCGATTTGTCAAATCTTTCCTTCACATCTATTGCATTGCTTTATGGTAGCAGCAGCGCCATCTATTACCAACTATGTTAGTTAGGCAACCGATACCATACCATACCATAAAGCAATGCAATAGATGTGAAGGAAAGATTTGACAAATCGGGCAGGGCTTCAGTAGCTCAATTGGAAGAGCGGCTGGACTAGATTCCCAGTAGGTCGCGAGTTCGAGTCTCGCCTGAAGTCAAATTTTTCTTTCCATTTTTCTTTAAAACTAAAATATAAATAAAATTATTCAGGACGCCACATAAGGTCCGTTCCATGTTCAACACAACACCTTCGAAGAAGGAAAATGCCGCAATCATTGCGAACAAAAGCCCACTGACCCAACAATATCGGACGAAATTGTCGGAACGCGGACACGATCCGGTTTAAGGTGGACAATATACAAAGCGTGTTAGTCATTACCGGCGATAAGCGGCACGTAGCATACGGGTGCTCTCACGCGATTACCCGTATGTTATATCGCAGCCATTAACAGATTTTATTTTCCGAAATCGGGCCAATGTACACGAAACATTTCAAGATTGTAAACATTGATGTATCATTCCTAAACTCACCTCAGTAGGGCCAGCATACATCATAGGCGAGGGGAATATCGCCAGTACGGTGGACTTCGGGTCAAGGACACCTTCGTTCAGCACTGCCTTGTGCTGGTTTATCCTGGTGTCCAGAGGCACGTCATCATCCTTGGTCCATCCGCCTGTAGGCCAATATTGTCATTTAATTAAATAGTATTTTATATTTTATGTATTGCATATCTATGAAAGAATACAATACATGGGAATGAATTTAAAAAATATATATGTAATTCAAGCTAAATCCCTCACGGGGTAGGCAAAGAATGTGGAGGGCCAAAAATCCCGGCTGTTACACACCTCCCGAGTTTCTTTTAGATTCATAATTCTCTTCATACATGCACACCGATTCCCAAGACTCTTTATCCCACCTTCAGACAGTACTCGACCTTATTGGTCGAGGTAAGTCAGCCTTGATCGACGAGCAATACAAATATTTCAACTTTTCACTGTTTTTTTGTTAAAGTTCCAGTGTAGGAGCCCGAGGGCGGAGGCACCACCGCATTACCTTATCTATCTGCCGCCAAATGGTAATGTTCAGAACTATCGTGTTCCGGTTAGGTGGTAATATATGGCCCTATCACAGAGACATAACGATCAAGGTTTCAAGGGCGGCAACGCATCTGCATTTTAACCTATCGTTCTTGTGTGGATGTCTACTTGCTGCAATCACTGAACATCCATGTGAACTGCATGCTTGTTTGCCACATTCATTACACAAAAAAACTTACCGAGTGGATGAAGGAGGAGCACAGGGTTTTTGTATCCCCTCTCGACCAACTGGCGCCGCGTGTCTTGCATGAGCAGCGCGTGACCGTTGTGGATCGGATTGCGTAGCTGTGTACGACATTGTATCAATTTATTGAGTTTTTCACCTTCGGTTAATATGTTTATAAGGCATTTAATACAGCAATAGAAAAAAAACTTTTGATGCAGCAGGCGTATTATGTATTGTTGATATCGTTTCGATAGCCACTTTGCTGTACACTGCTGTTTTGAGTTACGTGATAATAATGATCATTAGTAAAACACCAATATACTGCAATATAGTGCATTTCATTTCAAACTGCCTCGGTAGCCTAGTGGTAGCAGGCCACTACTACTACGCTGAGGTCCTGGGTTCGATTCCCGGGTAGGGGGTTATCAGAGATGATGGTGTAAAGTCCCATTAACTCTGGTTCTATTGGGATTTTTCCATTTTCTGGAAATTTCCCAGTACCTTGAAGTTTGGTAATGTGCCCGGAGATGTCAACAGGTTCGCCACCTGTTACATGGGCCAAAAACGTAACCGGCGAATCGTAGGTGTTTGCATGTATGCTTGAATGCATGCATTTACCTCTGCCTACCCCTTCGGGGATTACAGGCGTGAAGTTACGAAGTTACGTAGTGCATTTCAAATAGAGAGCAATAATCACAGAGCTACAGAATACGCCGTATCAGGCGTCAATATGTCGACAAGATGAAATTTGTCATTTTAAAGTTTGAGTTTTATCTTTAAATCGTTGTTTTACATTTTTAAGTACTTTTTATTACATACCCAATGACTTATTTATTCACCCTATAAATACAGCAATTAGCACAAGGCATTACACCTTGTGTAGAATTTAAAAAAATATATTCACGTGGCCTCGTCAAAGTATTCAGGCCTGGTATGGAAATATTGTGTGATTATACTTGGAAAGCGAAGACAGCGTCGGCGTTGAGCTCGCGGAACTTCTCCCGCAGCTCGTTGGGCGTGAGGCGGTAGGAGTCGAGTCCGTCGTCCCAGCGGACGCGCTCGAACACCTCCAGGTTGCCGCCCACCAGCCAGTCGCCAGACTCGTCGATCATCTGCAATTTCAGACGATCCTCAGCGCCCGAACGCACTAGCGGTTTGCCGCGCGGCTAGCCGCTTTTACATTTTAATATGCAACCGCCTGTGATTGTCTCTTAAAATACAGACTATCCTAGTTTAAGTGGCAAGTGGCGATTTTATTTTGTTACAATAACAATTTATTGTATAAGTTGTACTTTGTGATTATTGATAATATATTATTATTGTACGCACTGAACCGCCATACAATCACAGGCGGTTGCATATCAAACTGTAACCGCGCGGCTATCCGCTAGTGCGTTCGGGCACTAACGATGCTTTTCCACCAGAGATGTGCTATGCTACGTTGCTATGGATGCGTTTGATATCCACCAATCACATTCAATGGTGCACATTAGGTTCATTCACAATAAAAAGTAGCAAAATGACACTTTCTTATGCAAGTCATAAGAAGGGGGTATCCCTTCATCAATAAGTTCAGTTTGTCCCTCTCAGAATCTCTCTATGGACACGCCTGGATGAGGGATACAAAATGATTTAAATTAAAAATTAATGACAAAATTGAAAGAAAAATTTGACTTCGGACAGGAATTGAACCTGTGACCTTGGGATAACCAGTCCAGCCGCTTTACCACTAAGCTGCCGAAGTCCCACAAGGATGCGTCAATTTTGCCTGATTTATGTCGAGTTCGTTATGTTCAAGTAATCAATAGTTATACCGCTCTTCCAGGTGGAACATAAATCCATTAAATTAAAAATCATGAGGATCAGTCCAAATTTAGCGACTTAACATGTTTCAACATGATACCATGATACCGCGGATGGTTATCTTGAGGTAGAAGGTCCAATCCCTGTACAAAGTTAAATTAGTCTTTACATTTTTTCTTTAATTTTTAAATTCACTCACATGTGTTATTTCCAAAAAAGAAATACGACAATAATAAGAATTAAATAACATTTCATCGTACCTTAATATACGGATGTCCAGTGTGATAGATGCCGAACTGCCTACAGCATCTCTCCTGTTTTTTGTGCGGGTAGAACTCAGGCGCCCGCAGTATGGCGACGGCGCGGCCCTGGTAGACGAGGGCGATAGCATCGGAACCCAGCAGACGATCCTTGACCTCAGTGTCGACCGGGAGGACCACCGGCACCGACTGGTTCACGGTTGTGCCGTCAGCCAGTGTAAGACAGTTCGAGTGGAGTGTCTGAAAATTAAGCATACATTAATACTTTTACTGGTGGTAGAGCTCCAGTGACGAGCGAGCTTCGTCACTGGAGCTCTACCACCGTAGGCGTAGGCACTACCGCATTATATAATATACTTGGCGCTAAATGGTAGTGTTCAGTTCATCGTGTTCCGGTCAGGTGGTAATGTACGGCCCTGTTATTTTCGGCACAGAGACAGTACCTTTGGCCTCAGGTGTGGTAACCCATCGGCATTAAGACCTCTGGTGTTTGATTGGGTATCTATAGGCTGCAGTCATCACTTAACATCAATGTGAACTGCATGCTTGTTTGCCACTTTCATAACATAAAAAAAATTAACTGTTTTCACTATTCAGTTTAGGCACCACCAGTGTTATATTTATAGCAGCTGAAGTAGGTGGAACAGCGGTTAAAATAACTTATCAAAATGGAAAACAAAAACTTTGATCACGTCGCATTTCTTATGACCGAAGATAGACTTTTTTCTTAATCGCCTATTTGGTTGCTGAGAGTTGCTGAATAAAAACAATACAATTTACTAACCCCCTTATTCATAAACGTATTTTAGCTAAAGTCTTGCTGATCTCTGAAGTCTGAAGTCCCTCCTTTGTCCTTTTCTATCCTGCACATTTGACAATGCAACTGACAAAGACAAAGCATACTATAGCTAAAACGTATGTAATGTACGTTTATGAATAAGGGGGTACATATACAAAATTGTGTACAATACGTATCCTTTATAAATTTCAAATAAAAAATATATTAACTCACTTGTAAATATTCAGTTTCTCGCATAAATCCTTTTAAAGGATATCCCCAACCTTCAGACAATACCTAAAAACAAGAAATGGCAAGTTATTACACATTCAACCTACGAAAAAAAAATAGGAATACTGGAGACATAGTCATATAACCAAAAACAAAAAATATAGGGAAAAGGTAAGTTATTTCTAATTGTAAATGAACTTTTTCATCAAAAAGGAGATTTTGATGAAACTGAAGAACATTAGAAATTAAAGAAATTGATAAAGAATTTTACTTCGGACAGGAATCGAATCTGCGATCTCAGGATAACCAGTCCAGCCGCTTTATATTTTTTCTTTAATTTCTAATGTTTACTCGCATGTGTTATTGCGAAAAATTAGAATATTTCAATAATATTAAGGAATTGGTAAATATCTTATAGCAAAGAACCTAGTTGGACAAAGAAACTACTAATAATTTGAGTAACTATTTGAATGATTACCTGAACCCACTGTAAATCGAGGGTAGTGATCTCAATCTGAGGTAACCTTGCAGCCTCCTCCTTAGCGCTGCTCAGACGATTTCCGTATATGAACAACTCTTCCACGCCCAAGTTGTTAATCTGGCTGCGTGGTATGATGCCCTGGAAAAATGGTTTTATCTAGTATTAAGGTACACGTAAGTTAGTAGTCTAGTGCGGCTAAACGAACTGAAAATACTTTTATTAGTAATAATCAATAACCATCGTTTTACTCGGGGTAAAGTTTTACAATCAGAGCACGAAAGCCTACGCTGCGCCTACGCACTGCCTAATCTGAGTTTTACAATCAGAGCACTAAAGCCTACGCTGTAGCTACGCACTGCCTAAGCTGCCACCCAATGGCCCCTTTCTCCCCTTTCTCTTCGCCAATTGTGTGTAGCCACCGGCGGCTTTACATTTTTTTTAAAAAGTCATGTCAGTGGCATCCCCGTAAAACCCTTATAACATAAGCTTCCCCTCTTATGTTGCTATACCCTAACAGGGTGTCATTGTACAATACCACCTATGTACCCATATGACATAACGCAATAAATAATTTGAATTTGAATTTGAAAAAAAAAACACACTTGCAGCTCATATTGATGTTAAGTGATGACTGTAGCCTATAGACACCCACACAAAGACCAAAGTCAAAACGCAGGTGCGTTGCCACTCCTGAGGCCTAAGGTGTTATGCCTCTGAGCCGGAAATTACAGGGCCGTACATTACATTATATTCTTTGAAGGGTTAATTCGAGTTCTATGTGTTTTTTTTTATTGGACGTATTTAGACTGCTCAGTTGTTTACTTCACTAAGCAGTCGACAAACGCAAAGGGCTCTCAGCCTAATTATTAAAGTCCCTTCAAAGCATCTTGGATCCTTATCTCCGTTTAGAGAAAGGTAAGATATAGGATAAGGGGAGTGGTACTATTAGGGAACTAGCCACTTGACCACATGGATACCTTATGCGGTGGTAATAAAATCTATATTTGATTTTGGAAAAATGGAGAGTTTAATTGATGAAATACCCACCTCTGTTTCAAGGAGACGGACGACCTCCATAGTGGACTCTTCCACGGAGCGTCCCACGGTCTGGATGATAAGCTCAGGCGCTTCTGGTCGCTCATATTCTTGGGTGATCCCCGTAAAACCCTGTGGAGTAGGAATTAATCATTTTGAATAAATTAACTTGAATTGTCTTAGACTGGGTTGCACCAAGATGTTTGTTCAAGTTATTGTAACATTTCACATCCTTCTCCGACTTAAAGAAATCTGTTAAAGTTAGAGGAGGATGTGAAATGTTACAATGACTTCAACAAATATCCTGATCCAACCCAGGCTTAGTAGTCTAGTGGCAGGGTTACTGCTACGCTGAAGTTCGATCACCGAGTAGTAATGTAGCGTCCACTACATTAAGGCGCCAACTAGTGGAATACAATGAAACCTTACAGTACTTGTCTAGTACGATATATGGCGTGCAGTCAAATTACATCGCACATACGAAGATTTCTCAAGAGTTGGCATACATACAACTTCCCAACGTCAACCGTTGGGCCGCGGCCCGCTAGGCGCTACCACCTCGCCTGGTCGGAGGATCCTCCCTTTTCGCCGCAGGAACACTTCCACCCGTTCCTCCACAGTAAGTTAATTTAAGGCTGGATTGAATCAATCTACTTTAGGAATTCAATAATATGGCAACTATGATATGATATTTATTGTATGGTACATAGGCATGGTACAAAATCCCAACGGGTTATTAATCATTGGGCACATTTCTTAATGGGTGCCACCACTGATAATCTTTCCAATTACACTGGTGGTAGAGCTCCAGTGACGGAGCTCGCGGGCGTAGGCACCACCGCATTACCTAATATACTTGCCGCTAAATGGTAGTGTACAGCACTATCGTGCTCCGGTCAGGTGGTAATGTACGGCCCTGTAATTTCCGGCACAGGGGCATAACACCTTAGGCCTCAGGAGTGGTAACGCATCTACATTTTGACCTTGATCTTTGTGTGGGTGTCTATAGGCTGCAGTCATCACTTAACATCAATGTTAACTGCAAGCTTGTTTACCACTTCAATTACATAAAAAAAAACACTCATTATCACTTTCTACCTAAATCTTCTCGCATAATAAAAGCTCCATACCATACGACGGCAATTACCTAATGTTATGATTTAACATAGTACTTAATTCTAGTTCAAATAAAGCCAAACAAACAGACAAATTTTATCAATGCATATAATTCTATCATGCACTGTTTGTGTGCTGAGTAAATTCTTGATTAGCTCTCCATTGAAAATGTCACCTTATCATTAGAGATGAAGATTTATTATAACCTACAATATAAAATGATAACACTTACTGCTAAATTATATTATTATATAAAAATACAATATTTTTTATCATAACATCATTCAGCTCTTATCAAAGGTAATATATAATCTAAATAATTATATCTTAGTAACCTCTTACAAAATATATAGTAAAAACTTATTTTTATTGACCGCAATATTTAATAGAGACTAATTTGTTTAGATTTAAATTCATTTATGTGATTAAAACGTGAATTGAAAACTAACTGAATCTAGGTAAGTTCTTCTCAATTATCATAAGACCAGTTAAAGTAGTCGAAGGATAATGTATGCGTGCGTAACTACGGTCATTATCGATATACCATAAACCAGAGCAATGCCCTCGTTTAAAAGTACTTAGAATATAAGGTATTGAATACCTTTAAAACATGCATGATGTGCATGTTTTAAAGGTATTCAATACCTTTGTTAAAACATTTAAAACAAAATTTATTGCAACATGTCATTCGACTGCAGCAATTAACATAGTCGGAACTACATTTTGGCCAATTTTGGCCAAAATGTAGTGTAATGAATGATTTCATTACATTAATGTAATGTAATGAATGTCCATATTATGGACATTCCACATGACATATGACTGCATTTTTTACATTTCTATTATGTACATTCTAAGTCTTCTAATGCAATAAAACAAAATTGGCCAATGTCCCTATTATGGACATTCTAAGACTTCTAATACAATAAAACAAAATTGGCCAAAATGTAGTTCCTACTATGTTAATTGTTACAGTCGGATTGGTTCCAGATTTAAATTATATTATTTAAGGGCTCAATTATTACAAGAAAACCAATGTTTTGGAATTGACATAATTATTATTAATAGTTTCCTTACAAGTCTTACAACTGAGAGTAGGGATTACTTTTTTACAAAGATTTATCATAATAATAGAAACAATCACAAAAAGCTGTACAACATTAACAGCAAACAAATAATGTACAAGTTGTATCATATATAAATAATTGCAAAACAATCGTATAGTTTAAGTCCAATGACCGTTCAACGAACTAAGAAATTATCCTTATCATTATGACTTAAATAAACATATGCACAGTTACCTACTAGAAAGTAGGTAACCCACATACACAGACAGACCATTACACGATTACGAATCTATCGAAAAGATGAGGGAGTGTCTTAACTTAATTAATTGATCTTTGACCATATTGAATTAAAAACAAAAAAAATGTCACTTATTGATTAAACATAGATATGCTCTAACGATTCTCATATAAAGGTTATGTTCAATAAGCTATTGTCTGATTTTTTATCAAAAAAACGAGAAGGTTCTCAATTCGGCCGGTATATATATATATTTTTTTATATATGTACGCCAATTTCGCCGACATTCTTGGACCGATTTACGTAATTCTTTTGTTGTTTGATGCGGAATAGTTTCGAATTGGTCCCATAAAAAATAGATTCAGATAGGCGAATCAGTTTTTATTTTATGAGCATTATAGTACATACTTTCACCTCAGACTAAAGGAATAAGAATAGACGGCGAGTTGTCATACAGTGCGTTGAATCCACTGACGTCCTAGATAGTCCTAATGCGCATGACAACAAGTGACAATGACACATTTACTCATCGACGACACGACACAGCTTATTTACTCCTTCGTAGATAAAATTTTTTCATTGATTTCGTATAGTCGTGTAATAATTTTGTATCGAGACACCTAAACAATTTAAATTATGTATCTAATTGTCACGAAGCTAAAAGAGTTTTTAGTAGTTCAGATTTTACCAATTTAACAGATGTGAACATTAATCTAATTGGCAATGCAGCAATAAACTAAAAAGTATTAAATAAATATAACTACGTTAAGAAAAACCGACTTCAAAACTGAAAAGTTAAAAATAATAAAGACTTAATTGTAATTATATACTACCTATTATTTATATGTGCTATTTACTAATAGGTTTGAAGTCGGTGCCAAGCCAAAATCACTAAAGTAGGCATTTCATTGTATTAAAACGTAACTTCACGCTTGTAATCCCCGAAGGGGTAGGCAGAGGTAATTGCATGTATTCAAGCATATATGCAAACACCCACGATTCGCCGGTTACGTTTTATTCAGTGAATTAATTTGCTCGTATTCATATTAAAGTGATTAAAATACAATTTTTTGTTTAAGGCTTGGCACCGACTTCAAACCTATTAGTAAATAGCACATATAAATAATAGGTAGTATTAATTACAATTAAATCTTTATTATTTTTTACTTTTCAGTTTTGAAGTCGGTTTTTATTAACGTAGTTATATTTATTATTTTTTAGTACATCACTTGTGTCTAGTCCAAATCTTATGGAAGTTAAAATGCGCTATTCTATGTAAAACTACAAAAGTCTTTAACCTACTTATAATACAATTTGTTTAATTTTAAGCACCCTAAACCAAACAGCTGATTGCAAATAGATAACATTCAATAAAAACGTAATACTCATGTCACTTATGATAAATAAAATCTAATAGATAATCTTCGTAATGTTAAGGTCAAAATTTTAATCTAATATGAAATAAGTAGGTATCTGACTAATTTTCTGCAAAACACGACTACAAACAAAAAAAAAGAAAACGATAAAGTAAATTAATATTAGTCTCCTGAATAAATGCTTGAACAGTGGCCCGCCTTCCCAGGGTTTTCTTCATTATACTGGATGTAATAAAAAAAAAACAAATTTGAAAAAACAAATGCATATTGCGCTTCTCGTCGGAGTTCAGGAAACAACGCGGTCGCAAACATGGATTTTAATCAATTAATGACTTGGATAAGCGCTCTTTTTGATATTTTGTATGAATTTCAACTATTTGTCTGATAGAGGAAACCATATCCCTAAAACGAACATAGGACTGGACCTGATTTTTAAAAAAATCCTGGCTACTGGCTACGCACATAAACACTGCCGCAGAATAATGATTACCTTCTGATTTAAACTCGCTGTCAACTAATTAAATAACTTCATGTCTATTTGATACTCTATGGACGTAAAAAAAATCGTAACGCATCACTATGAGGCCGAGGACAGCAACATGACTCGTCGTGACACTATCGATAACATTTTCTTTGTCTATTCGTTGTTGTGACTTGAGAAATGTAGTAACACTTTGAATAGGTGAACGTGCATTGTAACGTTACATAATAACATCATGATTTATGCTATAAAGTGAAAGGTATATTCGGACATGGTAGTTCCTAGACTAATTAAAAACGCAAATGAAATAAGAAAGTTTCGTCGTATTAAAACATACTAAATTCCAGTAATCTTGCTCGGCTTTGTAACCTAACCTAAAATTTTTCGATTTTGTCCATAACTCACTCAAAAAAAAGCATATTTTTTATTTTCAAATTACTGTGGTACAAATGTCATCTTGGTCTGGACTAAACCACGAAAGCAACCGAATCGCAGGATTGATATGACAATTTTTATTTCAATACACATTGAATTAAAAAGAAGAAATTAAACTTGCGGAATTTACCGTGACCACGGTAGCTGTAAAGCGACCAAACCGTCGGGTGTAAGAAGTTTGGTAGTGTTGTATACGCGAGAAAATCAAGTTTAATTTCTACAATACGCAAGATAAATCAGAATAATCATTTAAATGCCTGTAATCATCTTGTTAATTGCAGATGCTGACATAAGTTCCAGACCCTTTTATATAGAAATGAGGGACAAATATCATGAGAACCGAGAAGTGCGCAGACGTGGATTCCAACTGTTTTGACAAGTTGTTTATAATTTTAGGTGAGTAGCAAACTGCCTCGGTAGCCTAGTGGTAGCAGGCCACTACTACTACGCTGAGGTCCTGGGTTAGATTCCCGGGTAGGGGGTTATCAGAGATAATGGTGAAAAAGCCTTTGTCTCTGGTTCTATTGGGATTTTTCCATTTTCTGGAAATTTCCCAGTACCTCAAAGTTTGGTAATGTGCCCGGAGATGTCAACAGGCTCGCCACCTGTTACATGGGCCAAAACGTAACCGGCGAATCGTGGGTGTTTGCATGTATGCTTGAATGCATGCATTTACCTCTGCCTACCCCTTCGGGGATTACAGGCGTGAAGTTACGTGAGTAGCAAATACATTGTTTTAACGATTTTGCCTGTTATATGACGGTAAATAGATTACTTTTATACCTTTATCTGTCCTTCACGAGCCTTCTTATAGAGACCTTTGGTGTCTCTCTGTTCGCACACCTCCAGTGGTGTGTCGATGAACACCTCGAAGAAAGGCAGCTCAGAATCAGTGTGTATACGGCGAGCGACTTCTCTGTCCTGAAAATAAAACATTATTAACAGTGGCGAAACCATAACACATAGTGGTAGAATTACTGGTATGGGGTTCGTACATAAAAGCTCTAGGGCTTAGGCACCAACGCATTACCTAAACTATCTGCTACCAAATGGTATTGATCAGCACTATCGTGTTCCGGTTAGATAGGAATGCATGGACTAGTAATAACTATCACAGGGGTAAAACAAGTTAGGCCACGGGTGGCCACGCATATATTGTGCATTTGTGTAGATATCTATAGGGTACAGTATTACTTCACCATCACTACATGCAGCAAACTAGCTTTCCACCATAAGTACTTAAACAAAATATGTGACCCACTGTATGTGCAATGTGCCGCAAAGAAGCAATAAATAAATTATATATCAATTTATTTATTGCCCCTATGAGGCACATTTAGCGACATGGTCAACATAAAGAAGCTCAACCTACGTTATATATGAATATAGGAGCGTCGCCTAGAGAAAACGAGGGGTGAGAGCAACTAGGACAAATGGTCGGGAATGGGGCTGTGTTATTTTTCTCGTCATGCCAACCTGTTGTTATGTTACCCACCGATTATTAAGCTGCGGATTCACTGTGGACATTGTGCGATGGCACCTTACAAAGCGTGCTGTTCAGTAATTAACGTATTTTTTTAATATTATACGCATACGACAGGCTTTAAATAAATACATAAAAGATTTCAGCTACAGCTTGTTCAGTCCCCTCATTTCAGTCATTCCCGTAGCAACCGGCTTCCGAAATAGAAAATGTGAAATTCCCCTTCTCACCGATCCAGGGATGAAATAAGCTCTGGGCCTCAGATTTATGTTTAGTGGCATACAACTATTAAGCCACCGAAGCAATGTAGCTCTAAAATATTAGTATGTGCGTTATTTATTACAAATGCATAGGAACAAAGTGAAGGCCTTCGTGATAAGAATTTAATTTTAATAATCAATGTGCTGATAGACTTGCTAACATTATTAATTAGAAAATGGTCAAAATTCAGGTCCGGTACTCTTGAAATAAGAAATAATATGAATTAAAATGGTTTCATTTTTTGCGGTCGTTTACCAAACATTAACCCGTTATTCATAAACGTATTTTAGCTAGTGTTGCTTATATCTCCTTTGTCTTTTTCTATCCTGCACATTTGACAATGCAACTGACAAAGACAAAGCATTCTATAGCTAAAACGTATCTAATGTACGTTTATGAATAAGGGGGTAAGTATTATTGTCTTATAATTTTTTGGTGGCAATCTCTATTCGGTTTCACCACTTAATATGCGTTTGAAATATCAAATTTCCGCTCATGTTTTTTGTCTTATAAATACACACAAGGTCACATAACTCGCAAAAAGGTCAAACGATAACATACAAACATCCTCTTTTTATTAAAAAGAACTAACACTGGTTTATTATCTTTCAGAAAAGGGATCGGTCATTAACTTGTGCTTTTCAAAGTCAAGATGAACTTTGATGCAGCTCATTTGTGTAATATCCGTAAGTAAGTAAAAAATACGTATCCGAGTATCCATTTGTATTTGTCTATCATAGAGAATACCGAGAAAAGGCCTCCCCCCCAAAAAGGGGAGAGACTCGTGCCCAGCAGTGGGACGTACAAGGGTTGCCATTATTTAATATTCATATAAAATGTTACCCAATAATTGGGCATTTTATCCATTCCCCAGTTTATCGGTGCCCTTTTTATTTTAATTTATATGATGCAAATCCATCCATCCATAGACGAGGATGACCACACTTACACACCTATCTTGCTTAGACATAAAAATAACTTAGCATACGTATCAAATAAATTACTTCGTAGACGGTAGGTACTCAATCCCTTCACGATCAGACACTTCTTTTTCTACTTCTACACCATAGGACCGGTTATAGGACTCTATACATATGGGATGGAGATCATTTTAAACCAATGAGGTAAATGAGAGAAGACACCGGGAACTAACAGCCGGTTCCGTTTTTAAATTGTTTTGGATTTGACAGATATTTATGTACCCAGCAAGAAACATTGCACATCGAGCCTACGAAAGAGACAATCGGCTATTTTCGACTTCGTAGAGCGTTATTTCTGCTGCACACTGCTTACGTAGACACTGAGGGTCCTATATTGGTCAAAACTACATCAAAATGGTCGACAAACGTCACATAGCTAAGGTGCAAAAGAGATAACGTTCTACAAACCCGAAGTCTCTTTCCTAAGATCGATGCAATATTTCATGTTAGATCAGTGATTCCCAAAGTGGTCCAGGTGGACCCCCTGGGATCTATGGGAGACTCGATGGGGTCTACGTATATGCGTAAATAATAATGGGATATATGGGAAAGTGATATTAATTTAGCAAGGGGGTCCACCGAAATCAGAAAAAACTTGAAAGGGATCTACAAGAAAAATAGTTTGGGAACCTCTGTGTTAGATATTGTAACATGTTTTCACCATGGTACATGGTATGGTCATACAGTAAAGTAAAAATGCAAAGTCTATGAACCGTATCGATGACATTTAAAAATGTTAAAATTCATGTGTGTATAGATAATAAATTAATTAACTAAACGTTAACTGCACGTGGATATTAAATAGCATACCTAACTTGTGTCTTGAAATGCTAAATTATAAAATGCAAATATAGTAACTTTATCGAATTAACACTATGGTAAAAAGTCAATTATATGATGTAGCTCGAAGGGGTAGGTACCACTTTATATATAATCTACTTGTCGCTTAATAATAGCGTTCAGTGCTATCGTGTTCCAGTCAGGAGGTTGTTCCGGCACAGAGTCACAAGAGCTTAGATTTAAGGAAAGGCAACGCATCTATAGCCTGATCTCTGGTTTTTTTTTGTCATTAGGATTACAGACAAGCGGACGGGCCACCTGATGGAAAGTGGTCATCATCGCCTATGGACATTTGCAACACCAGGGGAATTGCGAACGCGCTGCCAGCCCCGAAGAACTCTTTTGACGCCATTTTTGAAGAACCTCATATTGGAGCAGCCAGGGAACACCTCAGAGGGAAGTTCGTTTCACAATTTCCACGTTCTGAGCAGAAACGAACGTGAAAACCGCACCGTTGAGCACTGCCAGGTGTCCAGCCGGTGAGCATTAAACTTCTCTCTTCGGCGGGTAGTACGGCGAAGAGACGGTGGCACCATGTCAAACAGTTCAACAGAGCACTCACCATGGTAGAGACGGATATACACGCACAGACTCCCAATGTCTCTGTGCAGACCCAGATGTTCGAGTAAGTCTTGGATCGTTGACAATACGATCGGCGCGTCCTTTTAGAGAGTCAAGTGGACCAAGCTGGTATTTGGGAGTATTACTCGTATATGACATTTATAAGCTACGCTACAGTATGGGAATTGCGTGAATGGAGCGTTGGGTAAGCTGCTAGAATCTAAACATCTCAGCCAGCGGGCTCGACTAGCCGTACATAATGCTGTACTTACTCCAACGCTTTTATATGGAAGCGAGAGCTGGGTATGCAGGAAAGAGCATGAAAGTAAGTTGAACGCGGTCGAGATGAGATCTTTGCGCAAGATCTGCGGTGTATCACTCACCGATCGCGTTCGTAATGAAGATGTAAGAAAGAGACTTTGTGTGAATGATAGTATCGGTGTAAAAATGAAAAAAGGCATGCTCCGATGGTTCGGGCATATAGAAAGAATGTCGAATGAGCGAATGACTAAACAGATATACAATGCGAATGTGGATGGTCGCAGAGGCCCAGGAAGACCAAGGCTGACCTACCATGACCAAATAGGTCGAGTTCTGTCTGATGGTGGTGTCAAAAGTCTTAGGAATCGGCGTGCATGTATGAAGAGAATGATGAAGGTAGACGAGGCACGAGAGGTTTGTCAGAACCGGGATGTCTGGCGCTCTACACTCTCTGCCTACCCCGTTAGGGACCTGGCGTGAAGATACATACATACATACATGCTACAGTATCACTTATCATCAATTTGTACTGTATGCTTATTTACTTACCACTTCATGACATAAAAAATAAAGGACGGCCACATTGTTGGTATTTATTTTGCATCTCTACAGATAACTTGATAACTATTTATTTTACTCTCATCGTTTAGTCTTTTTTTTGTTTTATTGAACGCAATACTACTTTAAAGGTTGTCTGTTAAAGAACGCTATATAGCAGTCCGTCTCATGTCACATTTCTTTTTGCACATTAATTAAATTTCGCTCTCTGCCTGCTCTGTTATCGAATTAGCGTGAAGATAAATACAGGTTGAATGTTCATGCGTCACTTCCTGACACCAAAGATATTTTATCTATATAACTTTCCTATCGAGGAAATATCGATAAGAACTATCAAACAAAACACATTTTTTATTGATTTCGATTTAGTCTTGAAGTTAGCGCGTTCAATCAAACGAAACATCTGTTCATCTTCATAATATTAACAAGTAAGTATAGATTTATGCGTGCTTATGAAAAATAACAGTTTTCTAAAATCCTTTGGACAAACCGACTTTGTACGAAACACATTATAAATAACGTTTGGTCATTACAACGATAAAACACTGTAGTTTTACGAAAATGAGATCGTAGTTAAAATCTTATCAGTCATAATCTTCACTTGTTTTGTTATCACACCATTACACAAATCCAAAACAATATCAAACTGTTGTTTAGCATTCTTTCATTATATAACACGATCAAAATCCTCACACGGTTCCCGGCAGATTTGCAGTGGATTAATAGGTAGGTAGCCTGCGTTGTTCTAATACACCAACTTTCACCCAATCCCTCATATCACAATTCTTTTACTGATGGTAGAATTTCAATGTCACTCAAGCGCGTAGACACCACCGCCACACCGCGGACCCTCGCCAAAATTCCATACAAACGCTTAATTTGGTCTCTATTACACTGACATCAATTAGTGACGTGTATTTACATGTGCACCTGTCTGCGTAGGACATAGAGAATACCAAACGTCGCCCATAAGAGGGGAGGAGGTTGGGTGAGGCGGGGAAATCGGGCGGGACGTCGAAGTGTCCCTATTCATTCTATACGTAGTATTATTACATATTCTCTGCCAACGCACTGTCTAAAAAAATGGTCGCGACGGGTAAACTAACCCTCTCTGTTAATTAACATTTTTTATTAGATTGTTCAAAATTATAGGCTAGGTGTAATTGACAACATTTCATATTTTTAACCTACATGTTTTATTACATTATTCAAAAGTTAATCCAAAACTAGGGGACCCGTGTTTAACCATTTTTTGAAATTTTGTACTTTTCATTCATAATTTCTACATTTAAAGTTATGGTATTCTAAAAAGACGTATGCGCCATATGACGTCACACATATGGTGGAATGGCGATAGAACCATTGCCTTGTGACGTGACCCTTTAAAAAAAATTGGAGATGTCATTGTCTTGACGTTGTCAGCTTGTCAAACTCGATGTAGGGCTGTGATCTTTTTATTTTAAAAATATCAGTAGGTACCAGTGTTCGATATATCGAAAAATTATCGATATATCAATATAATTTTAAAAAATTCTTTGACCCTGCGTGTCGTCGATTAATCTCTTCCTTGATCCAACTACAAATAAAAAATATCAATATTATATCAACAGCCTGAGGGCTAAGTCGTTGTTTAAAACTTTAAAACTTGATATTATTTTAATAAATAAGTTCGTAGCAACTTTTCATAGACTTCGTAGTAGGGATGGCGATTCTTTCTGAAATAAATCAATGTTCGAATCGAAGTGTCCAAAATCCCTCCACGATTAAATCGACATTGAAAAAATCGATCTTCGATTATGGATCTATTTCTGATTTGGGATAGGTATGTAATACTAAATTTCAAGGAAAACAGACGACCAAAAAAAAGCAACTCAACAGTGTTCAATGCTGGTATAATGCTTCCTATACTCACGCTTAAACGTTCAATCTTATGATCTGTATGTTTCCTATGTCCCTATGTGAATTATCCAAAAAGATCGATCTTCGATTTTCCATACTATACGTATCGATTCACTAGATCAATCCAGTACTGTGGATCGAATTAAATAAATTATTATAATTATTTAAATAAGAATCGATTTTTTGGTACCTATGGATCGCTTTTCCGATTTATCGATCTCAGGTCTCGGATCACCATCCCTACTTCCTAGTTATATACTTTGACATTGACGTATCCGTATCAATTTGACACATCTTGCCACAGAGTATGTAACAATAATGTTTTCATCTAAAGATAGGCAATGGTAACTACTTCATTCCACCATATAAGTGACGTCATCACATGTTTTTCCGTTTTATTTTTTTTTCACAGAAATTAAGAAATATAAGAATACAAAAAATATATATTTGAACTCAGAAAAGAATAATATAGAAACGGTATTTTTCTTTTAGGGTCGTTTCAAATTTGAAATGTTGTCAATTGCGAGAAAAAATTGTTGTAAAGTCGTAGTGCGGTCTGTGAATCTCGCCTTGAGTGTGAGAGATTCACACACCGCACTACGACTTTACTTTCGAGCAAAGTACGCTTCGAACTGTCAAAACCCATACATTTCTGACAGTTCTAAGCATACTTTGCTGAAAGTAAAGCCGTAGTGCGGTCTGTGAATCTTATACTCAGTGTTCGATTTAAATCTTTTAGGCGGTTTTAATGGAATGAAATAAAATTATTTGTTACCTCAGCAAAAGGCGACACAAAACTGCACAGGCAAACCACGCCGCTGTCAGCAAAAAGCTTTGCAACCTCGGCGACCCTTCGGATATTTTCTTCTCTATCTTCCTTACTGAAGCCAAGGTTCTTGTTTAGGCCCGTACGAATGTTGTCACCGTCGAGCCCGTAAGCTGGGATACCTGAGAAAATAATAAATATCTTAGAATAACACCTTAATTTTACTATATAAAGGAATAAGTTTCTTTCTCCAAGGTCAAATCAGTCGGTTAATATAATCAAAGAACTTTATTTTGTTCCTACTACACATTTAAGTTTCTTTGACTTAATTAAATTGGTAAGCATATTTATTTATCTATATAAGAAAATAGGCGAAAATTGACTATCGCCCCCTTTATTTCCGAAATTACCTACTTGACCATACATTTTGAATAAAATACAAAAAGGTACCTACTGACTTAGTAGCCTAGTGGTAGCTGGCCTCTACTACTACGCTCAGGGCTCCGGGCTCGATTCCCGGGTCGGGGCATATTAGAGATAACGGTGTAAAATCCTTTATCTCTCCTTTATTTTCTGCCAGTTTCCCAGTACCTCGAAGTTTGGTAATGTGCCCGGAGATGTCAATAGGCTCGGCAACTGTTACATGGGCCAAGACGTAACCGGCGAATCGTGGGTGTTTGCATGTATGATTGAATGCACCTCTGCCTACCCCTTCGGGGAATACAAGCAAGAAATTTAAGTTTTTTTTTGAGATTACATGAGAATTTCTGGAAGTTTTTAAGATAGAATAGGAAACAACTCTATATTTTTATTGTTTTATATTTACCTACTTAATAAATGAAGCTAATCAGTAATTTGAGACATTAGAACAGCGCACCCTTGAAACAGGTATTGGTATTACACGTGTTGGTTTCATATTAATGAACCCCACTTAATGGTAAAAACATATTGCAGAAGGTTTTAAAAATAATAGTATTATTATCCTATCTATATTTATGTGCTTAAACAAATACACTTGACACTCAAATTTACATTATATTTAATGAAATCTCTTCTCTATCACTATCACTACATCACTGGTGGTAGATCACTGGTGGTAGAGCTCCAGTGACGGAGCTCGCGGGCGTAGGCACTACCGCATTGCAGTTCACATTGATGTTAAGTGATGACTGCAGCCTATGAAACTCACACAATGACCAGAGATCAAAATGCAGATGCGTTGCCACTCCTGAGGCCTAAGGTGTTATGCCTCTGTGCCAGAAATTACAGGGCCGTACATTACCACCTGACCGCAACACGATAGTGCTGAACACTACCATTTAGCGGCAAGTATATTAGGTAATGCGGTGGTGACTACGCCCGCGAGCTCCGTCACTGGAGCTCTACCACCAGTAAATTCTCAAGGGTTCTCGAGTTTTAGCGAGACTAACGAACAGCAATTGATTTTTATATAATATAAATTTATCAATATCGTACCTATATTTACCGAGATATCACGGTATTTGTCAAAGAAGTCGGGCGCGTCTCCACAGTATAATACCTAAATGCTACCCGAGCGAAGCCGGGGCGAATCCCCAGTAAGTTTAAATAAAATTCTCATGTAACAATGTTAGTTACCACACTCCTCCAAAGCGGCTATACCGATTCTCATGAAATTTTGTATGCCTATTGGGTAAGTCTGAGAATCGGCCAACGTCTATTTTTCATACCCACTCTTAAGTGATAAGGGTTGTCTACCCCTAATTTTTTTTTATCACTGGACAATTATTTATTTATTTTTTTATAATATAACAATAAAAATACATATAACCCTAAATTTTCACTCTTTTATCACCAATCCCTTTTTTTTATAGCGGTATTGGTTGTTCACTTAACTAGGCGATTGGAAGTTCGTCGGTACAACTAGTATTTTATAAAATAAATACCTAATGAACATTTCAATTTCAAATTTTTATTTGCATAAACATGTTACATGGCATTATGACCAACACATGAACCCTGCAAGGGTATAACAAATTTTTAATGTCCTTATATAATAATAATATCTAATACATGTCATTACTTATTAATTATGAAATAGATTAATTAAATTATTTTACATTTACATAATATTCACTAATTTTATAATAGCATTTGTCAATTAAATAATTATTTAATGTCATAAATTTTTGTTACAAATTTATAATAATTTTCTATTAGTCGAATGTGGTTGGGTAATGCGTTATACAATTTTATGGACATAGAATACGGCCCCGACCCAACCAAAGACAAAGTGGCCTTGGGCAGGACCAATTTATTCCTTTGTCTTAGTTGAATACGCGAATTAATATTATCAGTTTTATTATACAATTCCATATTTTTCTTCACTAGTTTGCACGATTCTAAAATATATAATTAAATTACAGTTAGGATTTTATATCGGGTGAAATATGGCCTGCATCTGTCTAATTTGTTTATATTGGCTAGGATTCTGATATATCTTTTTTGGGCGACTAACAGTTTATGTACAGTTTATGTAGTTTATGTCAGTGCTATTTCCCCACAGTGGTATCCCATAACGAAGCCATGCATGCGCACATGCGTGGTACGCTAGTTTGGCTGTATTTGTATTTGTGGATCTTTTTAATTCGTAAAGAGCATATGTAAATCTAGACAACTTATTTAATATGTATTCAATATGACACTTCCAATTCAAGTTACTGTCTAAATTAATACCTAGCAATGAGAAATTATTTACGCATTCTAGCTTAGTACTATTTATAGAGAATTGAATATTTAATGGTTTTTTTTTTTCAGAGTTTTGAAAGTCATTAATATAGTTTTTTTTTAAGTTTAATGTTAGGTTTAGTTCTTTTAGCCAGGAAATTATGTCATTTATAACATTTTGCAGCTTTTTGTTTATTTCAGATTCATTTTTTATGGATAGTATTACCGACATATCATCAGCAAATAGTATGGATGTGTCTTTTAAAATTGTGGGCAAGTTATTTATATACATAAGAAAGAGAAAAATTGGGAAACATTGGGGATATACCTAACTTTTTTTTTGTACCACCTTTTTTTCATCTGTAGTCGGCTATTCAGTCATAATCAGATTTTTTGGCTTGTTTTGTGTTGAAGGAATGAATGAATGAATGAAATGAAATCACATTTATTGTAGAACATGAGTACAAGATAAATACAAGATCTAAATGTAATATAAGCGTCCTTCATATTCTTGCCTCTAATGGGCATACAATTAGTACAATGATATTATCAAATTGAGATTAAAAAAACATAATAATAATAACTATTAACAATCAAACATGTCTACAATAATCAATCATATAAAATTTTAATCAATAAATATTATAAATACAAATGTCACAGGAGTTAATTAAATTATTTTAATAAGTCATCATTTAGAAAGTCATTAAGATTATAGTATGATTTTTCAAGAAGGAAATTATGAAGTTTCCTCTTAGATATCGTCACCTCAAAAATGGCACGGATTGTTGAGGGCAGCTTGTTATACGAGTATATTATAGGAGCTTAAACGAATACACTTTGTTTATACAAATGGGTTTTCCATTTTATTGTACAAAGCTGGTCTTTCCTGCGCGCTCTAGTTTGGATATGAAATAGATCTAAATTACACTTCACAAATATGCTGGACTCCAATATGTATAGGCATGGTAATGTTAAAATATTAAGAATTTTAAAATGTGGTTTGCATGAATCACGTGGTTTAATATTACACATAGACCTTATACACCGTTTCTGTGCTCTGAACGCATAATCTTTGTGTTCGGAGTTCCCCCAAAATATAACGCCGTATCTAAGAATTGATGAAACGCATCCATGATAGGCAGTCAAGATAGTTTTTTGAAGTACAGATTTCCTCAACATACGGAGCGCGTATGACAATTTATTTAGTTTCTTACACACGTAATCGACATGAGCTTTCCATTTTACATTGAAATACAAGTATAGACCTAAAAATTTTGTGGTTTCAACTGACTCTATTTTTTGCCCTAAGTAATTTATGTTCAGGTTATGTGCGTAATTTTTTCTTTGCCTGAAGTTCATTATTGTGTTTTTTTCTAGATTTATCTTAAGGTTATTACATTCAAGCCACTTGATTAAAGCTGACAAAGAGGAGTTAAGGTCTCCTTCGATATTTTTGACGTTTTTATTAGAAAATAATATGGTGCTGTCGTCAGCGAACAAAGTCATGGGAAAGTCAATAACTTTCGGCAGGGGGTTAATATAAATAATAAATAATAAAGGCCCTAACACACTGCCTTGTGGTACACCATATTTAATAATTTTGCGGCTAGAATCAAAAGTCAATATACGTTTTGTTTTGGGACATAAGTAACTTATTTGTGTGTATTGTTGTCTTTCTGTAAGATACTATTTAAGAAGATCGTAGACATTAACCCTTACAACGTAGTCATATAATCTACGCAAAAGAATATTGTGATCCACGTGGTCAAAAACCTTCGTAAGATCAATATATAGAGCAGTTGTTGGTATTGTCTGATCCATTTTTGAGAGTACATTGGCTAAAAAGTTGTAAATTGCCATATTTATAGATTTATTTTTTCTGAATCCGAACTGTTGACGACAGTATTGCATTCGATTCAAAGTATGATAGCAGAGTTTCATAGATAACTTTTTCAAATACCTTAGAGAAAACGGAGGTGTTGTAGGAGGATATTTCAACAAACTTCGAGGTACTGGGAAACATCCAGAAAATGGATATCCTCCGACCCAGGAATCGAATCCACGACCCCCAGTGTAGTAGTAGTGGCCCGTTACCAGTTGACTACTGATTCAGATACTATGTTTTTTTTCTTTAGACCATAAAACCACAGTATAAGTACATAAACACGTTCGTTTTCTTTAGACTGTGATATTCTGCATGTGCAATGTAGGTTACGTTTATGCGCGACCTCTACATTGTGCAGTCTTTTTTTTAATTATTGGACGACCAGTGTCCAGTGGCGCGTGACGGTCTTGATCCGAGGGTCGTGGGTTCGATCCCCGTACTACGAAAAATATATTTGAGATGGATTACCTAAGTTAAACAAAAAAAAACTTTTTAAACAAATAACTACAACTATAATAAACAAAATATATATAATAAATACCGACGTTTGAAAAAAACATTGGGTAACTATTGTTACACTGCTACCACATTGCACTTACGAGTATATATACACGGCACATATACCAAAACAACAATTTTAACAATTTTTGTCTGTCTGTCTGTCTGTTTGGCGGGGCTAATCTTGGGAACGGCTGGACCGATTTTGACGGGACTTTCACTGGCAGATAGCTAATGAAATAAGGAGTAACTTAGGCTATTTTATACTAGCTGCGCCCACGACTGCGTCCGAGTAGATACTGAACAATCATATTTATTCTCACGTGGACGAAGTCGCGGGCACAGCTAGTCTATATACATATAAAAATACATTGCTGTTCTTTAGTCTCGCTAAACTCGAAAACGGCTGGACCGATCTGGCTTATTTTGGTTTTGAATGATTTTTGGAAGTCCAGGGAAAGTTTAAAAGGTAAGAAAATATGAAGAAATTGAAGGGAAACTATAATTTTATTTTCCCATACCAATAGTCCGTATCTATCTATCAAACCTTTGACACATTATTTCATTCTGAGGCAATACGAAGTTGCCGGGTCAGCTAGTTTAAATAAAATAAAATGTTGCAGTTATTAGCGAAAATATACAAAATGGAAAGAACAAGTTCCACGTTGGGCCCGCACCCTGTTCACTATATCAAAAGCAAAAATACTCAAAAAATAATTTTAATCGTTGTTTTTTTGTCGGTAATATTTATTTTATGTAATTTTTGTATGACAACAACATGTCGCCATATATTGGTACTAAGGTATGACATTTTTGTTTTTGAAATACACTTACGACATTTAATTGAAGATATAATAAACGATTTAATAGCTGAAAATTATGTAGTTTTTATGCTTCTTCTCTAAATAGTGTACAAGGTCCATACATTTTTTAACGTCTTTACCATTCCTCTTTCCCTATATCTCACAAAATATTGTAAAATAATCTGTCCCTATGGAATACAGGGAAACCTATTAATCAGTAGTTTATTTATGGTAGCATAGAAAATCTCCCAAATGTACGTAAACGTGTGCACGCGAGCCCGATTCGCACTTGGCCCGTTTTATGGGTTCGCGACGCAATTTATCGTTAAAGTAGGTACTATCAGACTGAAAAGTCTAAAATTAATTAATTACCTTTAGATACCAAATATGCTTCCAATGCGAAAGCTATGCTCGTCTTGCCAGCGCCACTGAGTCCGGTGAACCAAACTGTGCTGCCCCTGAACGCTCGACTGCCGAGCGCCCTACTCCGTTTGGCCCTTGACACCTGATGCTTTTGTTCGACCACATTGGTCGCCACTTGAGCGCACTGAAACAAAGACGTTGGTCTACAAAGGCCGCATATGATCTTGAATGGCTGCAGTCATGCAAAAACAGTGAGGTCGGCAAAGATTTCCCATGAAACTAAGATGACTCGAGGAAAATAAATTGAGAAATTTAATTCTGATAAATGTACTGCAGAGATCACAAGATTTTATACAGCTTTGTATCCAGTTAATTTCTTGGAATGCTCTTCCAGAGGATATACGTAAGCTCACTTCAAAAATTACGTTAAGAAAAAAAGGGTTCGTGTCCCCGTGACGGGGATACGATGCACGGGGACAACGGTACTTTAATAAAATAATTAAAACTACTTCCCGATGTCACCGTACGCAGAAATCACAATAAGAACCATGGATCTCGAATGTGGGACTTTGGTAATGCTAGTTTTCTAGAGCTCGCAAATTCAAATCCAACCCGAAGTAATTTTATTCTTTCCATTCATTTTTAAAATCTTTATTTTTCTCGCCAGTGTTATTACGAAAAATAATAGTAGGTACCTACTTATGACAAGCAAAAATAATATGTTAAATGCTCAGCAGAAAAAGTCATAATCAACAAAGCACAATGCCGCAATTATGAAACGATATTCGAGATTTCTATTGAGATCTATTATGATCATCTATTGAGTGCCCAGCCTGGACAACCAAACGCAAAGTTCTCACCAAAGATCGGACGAGATCTGTCTACGCTTGCTGCAATAGTGGATAGGTGGAGAACCACGGTCCCCTTCTGTCAAATTATGCTCTAAAATAAAACAGCAGAGGAAGGAGGCCGATCCTCCTCGGAGAAGACGAAACATTGTGAGAAGTACAGTCGATGTAGAAATTACTCCGAATATTTCTAAATAAATATTGTACCGCTTCAGCTTATTAAAATTTAAGATTTTAATTTGTTCGCCCTAACTCCAATCAGAACCAATTCAATCGCAATTCGATACAATTTGCTGCCAAATAAATTACAATTGAGCAATTCTATTCTCTATTCTCTAGAACCAATATTTATACTCGGAAGTAACCGTAAAAGAATGTCCTTGGGAAATCTCACAAATCAACACAATGGGTTTTCTGTAACTTAATAAAATTTATAAAGCACGACTTCCTTTTCCTACTGAAAAACTATTTTAAACCGTGGTATGTATCAAATTTCCATTTAAGAAAATAACTAACACACAATCTGAAATCATGCTTTCGTAAGTAAGTTAAACAAAGTACCTATTAACATGTTCCTTTTTATGTACCGAAGGTGGCAAACAAGTATACACTTCACATAGATGTTAAGTGATGACTACAGCCTATAGACAAAAAATCCGGTCAAGTGCGTGTCGGGCCACGCGCAGTGTAGGGTTCCTTAGTTTTTAGGTTTGATTAATGTAATGAAAAATAAAAATAAATATTTTGTATGGAGTTCTTCTTTTTCGAGTAAAATACATTTGGCTACTCGCAAAGTTGTAAAGCCAACATAAGCGTGATGGTTTTCCTTTTAATTTCATTATTATGTAGCTTAGCTACTATTGCCGTAAAGTTTGAATTTCTAACAACAACCGTGTAGTTGGACAAATGACTCTAACGAAAATAGGCATTTTAAAGCTTAATAAGTCACGAACAATTAACTGAATCGAAAAATTATATTAGCACATCCCTAACATTTTTGAAAGACCTATCCAACGATATCCCATACTATACACTATACAGAAAACGAAAAATAAAAAAACTGTCCGCGCGTTACACGTAGGCGAAGTAGCCGAAATATTTTTTTTTTTCATGTTTTTATTCTACCACTTTGCAAATGCAGATGCGTTGTCACCCTAAGACCTTAGTTTTTATGTCTCTGTGATACCTAGTTATTACGGGGCCATACATTCCCATCCAACCGGAACATGACAGTGCTGATCACTACCATTTCGGCAAGATTAGGTTATGCTGTGGTGCCTACCCCCTCAAGCTCCTACACTTGGAAATCAACCATCAGTAGGGATCTTTAGTTCCATTCCCCGAGCTATTGTTGTTACTTTTCTGTCGGCATTCTAAACGATTTTAAAAAAATTACTTATAATATCATGGCAACCCATATAACGTCCCACTGCTGGGCACGAATCTCTCCCCTTTTTTTTGAGGGGGGGAGGGGCCTGGAGCTTACTTTACCACGCTGCTCCAGTGCGGATTGGTGGAGGTGGGTTAGTGGCCAACCCGCTATAAAAATAACTTGTTTACTCCTTTTATTTTTTTTACCTATTGTTTATTAAAACTGGCAAAGGAATTTAAAAAACACGGGAACAGCATTATAAAATAACGAATTCCCTATTAAAAAGGACCAATCATATGTCGTCACAATTATCATTAGAGGCCCTTAGTGTTGCTAGAGTGTTGTAATAGTACTACGGTGTTGCATAATACAAAAAAATCTTGCCTATCATTCTCACAAGTATTTTTTGTGATACAGCAATATCAAACAATCTAAGATAACGCAGACCACCAACATATTTAATGCGTATGTATATTCAAATTGAGCTTTAACTACCTATAATCTACTTATATCAGTAGGTATTTATTTTAAGCCATTGATATGAGTCATTAATTATTTAGCGTACGTAGCTAATGATATAAAACCTTTCCAACATATAAACGCCCATTGATCGTCGCGCCAGTCAATTTTATTGTTGCCTATTGACACATCCGGACACATTAGCAAAATAAAACGAATGAGACAGAAATTTTCATGGCGACCGCGTACCGGAAGACGAAGCGTAGACAGTCCCACCCTGAGGTGGACCGACGACCAGCAGACGTATTCAGTAATTCGCTTACCATCAATTTGAATGCCACTTTGCAGTAAATAGCTGTTTTTCTAAAATGATCGTACAAGAAACTCAAACTCAAAAATTCATTTAATCACTTGGAAATAATAGAATTTGCTTGTGATAGGTCAAATTACAAATATAAAATTAAAGCGAATTACAACTGATACGTTGATTAATATGTCAAAGTAAAATAAATAATAGTCCAAAAATACTTAACAATAAAAATAGGTATCAACAGAATGTTCCATACTCTCTTTTACAAACGCCAAGATAAGACTAAACAAAAAAATATGGGATATTCTTTGTCATTCACTGGCAGAGTTCCAAAGCCCACATTACTGAGAAAAAAGACTTATCAGTTATCGTCAAAACAGCAATGCACTTCAAAGTAGCTATTCAAATGATGTGAACCGAGATAGATAGTACTGGATAAGATCGCAGGCAATCAAATAAAAAGGATGAGTAAATACTAATGCGAATTATTGCTGCGACGGTAAGCCTGGGTTGCACCACTATATATGTTAAAGTTATTGTAACATTACACATCCTTCTCTTACTTATAGAAATCTGCTAAAGTTTAACAAATTTTGTGGTGCAACATGTGTAAGAAACCATAAGTACCTACCCATCTGTATTGTAGCATTTAACTTGCATATTTAATGAAAACTAGTATTTAAACGACAAGGAATCATTACCATATAAGTGTACGTTTCCAAATACACTTTTTCCATTGTCAGTACTTATCCTTGCTGATCGGAAATCCAGTTTTACTGGTGGTAGAGCTCCAGTGACGGAGCTCGCGGGCGTAGGCACCACCCCATCACCTAATATACTTGCCGCTAAATGGTACTGTTCAGCACTATCGTGTTCCGGTCAGGTGGTAATGTACGGCTCTGTAATTTCCGGCACAGAGGCATAACACCTAATGCCTCAGGAGTGGCAGCGCATCTGCATTTTGATCTCTGGTCATTGTGTGGGTGTCTATAGGCTGCAGTCATCACTTGACATCAATGTGAACTGCAAGCTTGTTTGACACTCTTATTACATTAAAAAAAATTCCATGTACCTGTACGATTTTCTGCTAAATAGAAGTTATAAGAATTTTAAAGATAGGTAATTAATATTTCTATGTAAATATTGATACTCGCATGAAAAGGAGAATGACCAATTTTGTATGGGAGTTCGCCCTTCTTGCGTCTCGATGGGATTACTCGCAAAATATAGGCAATATCTTAAGAAATGCGTGCGCAAAAAAGAAAAAAGGTATCAATAGGAGTTTTTAAAAAAACTGCATTACGAACTTTTGGTTATTTTGAGGTTAAGTTTTGTGTGCTGTACCTGCCAGAGGTTATTAAAATAAGCGAAGACTATTTTTAAGTATCATCATCATCTTAGCTGTTTTACTTACATTAAGTAGGTATTATAGTTTAACCGCATGGCGTAGTCATGATTCTTCTCCAGGTAGTCATACCAGACAAATATTAAATACTTAACAATTAATAAATAAATATCTGGTTTTCATGTGGGTGTTTTTATGCTATACTTACCATCAACGTAAACTGTTTTTCTATTTGCCGCTTCATGATAATAAAAAGTGAGACATTTATATGATGAATTTGAGCTAAGTCAAAACTAAGGTACTGTTCAAATTATATCCACTCGATACCTAGTGATTATACAAGACAAATAGTAGACATGAATAATCTATTCCGTTGAATATCGATAATAAAGCAATCGATCGTTGAAATCGATTTTATTTCAACGAAATTATAAAGGTCCTAAAATGACCAGTGTCCAACGCAAAAAAGTAAATAATGCAATGGTGTTGACATTGGCAGCTTGGTTATTGATCTGTGATTGGCAGTTCACTACAAAATAATTTATTAACTTTTAAAAAATATCTTGTAAATCCCCATTCGTTTTAACGTGAAAAAAATGTAAGTGAAATGTACATTCAAAAAACAATTTTCTACATACAAGTTGTTAAGACGCCAATCAGGGCGACTTTGGTCATTCTCCTTTGTTCACTCTACAGATATTGTGTTTGCCGCCACGTCTCCGGAAAGTCAAATAACTCGATGCTGATAGCTATCGTGACTGTTGTGAAGATAATCATGAAGATTGGGCATAGGACCGCTTCAAAGTATCATGCTCTTTATTAAATAGTATACGTGTGTGTGTTTTTTAAAGAGTCATTTGATAGTGATCCATCAATCCATTGATTGAATGACTTGATCCAAATCTTACCAACGTTTAATTTGAGTACCTACTTAATTACTAATTAAGTACTTATTTGCTTATGGTAAAGTTCCGATGATGGAGATCTATAGTCTATAGATAGTTCCTACCTACTGTATTTCTATAGCCAAAACAAATAGGTACATGGAGTGGCCGAAATTAGCTAAGGAAACGTGAAACACGTTCTACTTCATCAGATTCTTCTACTCAGCATGTACCTTTACTTAAAGAAAGATCGATAAAACTATAAACAGCTTAACTTAACTATAAACAAAAACAAACAACATTTGTTATCATCGAAGAGTGCCAACCTGAAATCTCTCTGACCTTCCATATGGGAAGGAGACCGATTCCCAACAAGTGTGGAAGTTTCATCTCACTGATACTTATTATTTAATTTCACTCTTGCGTCCTCCTGTCAATGTCATCCACGCGCCAAAATAGCCATATCGGGCTAGGTAGGTATAAAACAAAATGACTTGTCAAATAATTTGTTTACACACTTTTTTTATATTTAAATAGTAGCGCAATGTAATTACATGGCGCGTTTCATTTGTCCTAGTTAGTTGACTATTGTTAGTAATCTAAAAAACAACACAATTAAAAAGACTATTACGTTTCAAATTTAAAATCCATTACAATGTATGGAAGTTTAGCTACCCAGTACAGGAGATTATTCTTGTATATCAAATAATATCTATCAATGTAATTTGAGATTATGTCAAAAGTATAGGTACCACAGCCAAGCACTAGCGAAAGACCTAAGAGTTTATTAACTAATTAATAAAGCAAAATTGCAGTCAAATGCGGATGAACTTCACTATATTTATTGCATGTATAACTTGGTGCCTACGCACTCAAGCACTGGACCTATAATATGCATATCGATCGCCAAACGTGCAGCTGCGAAGACGCTGAAGAGGCGCGACGCCCTCTCCTACCAACCGTAACTCGTAACACCACGTTACTATAGTTACAGTATTGTCAAGCCATACATGGGTCGGCGACTGCCGCCAATACGTCAATAGCTCCCGCCGAGACGATGATTTTCTAACAAACTGACAAATTAATCGTAAATCGTAAGACATTTGAACCCGATAGTGGGATACGATAACGAGCATAAATATGGACTGGGAAATATGATAGACAGATTTAAGACAAATAAATCAAGCAAAATATGAATTGTTACGAAATATCTTGCAGTATACCTATATCGTTAGAAACGCGTGAGAAATGGAGAGAAAGTGGTAGGTTTACGTGAATGATATTGACTGCATAGAAAATACAGGTAAAAGGAACTAACTAGGCATGCTTTAGAAACGTAAAGTTTACTTCACATAAAATTGTTTGTCCGAAAATCATCACCCATAACACGTTTGCTTAAAACTGCAGTAACCATAAATTCAAAAGTTCGAAATGTTGTTTTGCATAGGTAATTATTAATTTAATTATTTAATTATTAGTTTAACTGCCTCGGTAGCCTAGTGGTAGCAGGCCACTACTACTACTACTACGCTGAGGTCCTGGGTTTAATTCCCGGGTGGGGTTTATCAGAGATAATGGTGTAAAGTCATTTATCTCTGGTTCTATTGGGATTTATCCATTTTCTGGAAATTTCCCAATACCTCGAAGTTTGGTAATGTGCCCGAAGATGTCAACATGGTCGCCACCTGTTACATGGGCCAGAAACGTAACCGGGGCGAATCGTGGGTGTTTGCATGTATGCTTGAATGCATGCATTTGCCTCTCCTCTGCCTACCCCTTTGGGGATTACAAGCATGAAGTAACATTTACTTAAAAAAAAAACCTACTTTACAAAAAAAAACAAGTTACCTAATTTTAAACGACCAAAAAAAAATTGTAATTTTCATGGGATGGATAGATCAGGTATTTTTAAAAATATGATACCTATATATGGGTTATTCTAAGTTAAGAGGTATTTTCAATGGCAATGACAAAATTTACTAAAAATATACTTCATTTATTGGAAATAAAGCTGTGAGATCTTAAAACTTACTCCCTTCTATAAGGTCACTAAAATTCAACAGTGAAATGTATTTAATTTAGTCACATTAGCGACTGAAACATGAAAAATGAATCTCCCCTGGTCTGTCCCTTACCCCATGTCGTTAGCCAGTCAACCATTTTAACTAGCTTGCAACCATTGAATTAATTTAATTACGTTTAATTTAGAAACTAGATAAACTAAATTAATGTAATCTAAGAAAAAACGATACCTAACGGTTTATTATTCATAAAAAGTATATTGTTTAAATTTGTCCCTCGTATTTAGAATCTCTTCCCTTGGTGTTTTGTACTCGTTAAAAACTGTCGACTTTAGACTTTGGCGCGTAAATTGTGATCTAGAATACAAAGCTTTACACGTGAAGTTAGCAGCAAGCCGTCGATGCGTAAGCACGCTACCATTTTTTCGTCATTGTAGTGACGATACTCTGTAGAAGCAGTCGTGAGTCAGTGAGTATGTTCTTTCCACTGGTAATATTTCATTCGCAATTACAAGTCTGAATACTGTAATTTCTTCGTATGATTACTATATTATATGGATAGAATCGTATCCTTCTTTATTAATAACATATTACAAAAACTTTGACGTTTAGAGCGATATTTTGTCAAATAAGTATCTCCCCTGTCTTCTCTCCCCTGCCTCCTAAGGTGCCAGGGGAGACATTTACTGCCCAGGGAAGATAAACATATATCGAATTAGAGTTTTTCTTGAGCTGAAATAAGTAGGTAGTGCCTGTTGTTCATGACACAGTCATCTACTATTATCCTACAGAATTTTGTTTCTTTAACTTGATGTTTTTTTTTTAACTGCATGTGGACTTAGATCGTCCTCAATAAATCATCCCAGCTAGTTTTAGCGGATCCTTCGAAACTTTTATGATTATTTTATATACCTATATAATGTGTCTCGCCATTTTGCATTGGATACGCGAGTATTTTATCATATCAGCCGAAAGACATCCACAGTTAGACAGAGGCCTCCCCCAACGATTGCCACAACGAACTGTGCTGGGCCGCCCTCATCCAGCGATTTCCCACAACCTTCACCAGGTCGTCGGTTCATCTCGTAGGGGCCCTGCCTACGCTTCGTCTTCCGGTTCCCGGTCGCCACTCTAGAACTCTTTTGCCCCAACGGCGGTCAGTTCTTCGAGCTGTGCCCTACCCACTGCCGTGTGAGTTTCACTATTCGGTGAGCTTAGTGGGCTGTGTCAGTTACCTTGGTTCTCATGCGGATTTCCTCATTTCTGATTCGATATCGATCTCTCTGCGTGACCTTGAGCCTTCATAAGAGGCCCATAGTGAGCGACCACGTTTCAGTTCTGTATGTTATCACTGGCAACACACATTGGTCAAAGACCTTCTTATTAAGACATTGCAGTAAATTGGACAAAAACATGTATGTATAACGCTTCCCGAACGCTGTCCAACCGAGTTGGTTTCGGCAAATGACCTTTTTTTCGAAGTTGGACGTACCTAACTGGATCATTTGTCCCAGGTATACATAATCGTCAACAACTTCCAAGTTTAGTACCCTCGACCATAACACGAGTGGGTGTAACATGGACATTTGACATGATTTTCGTGTTCATTTTAAGACCCACACCTTGGGGGGCCCTAAGCCAGGGTGTCCTCTTAGCGCTGCTACATCATTATCCAATATGGCAAGAGATAATGAACCAAAGCCCTCAACATCTGAAAAAATCACTGAGTAATGGTGACTTTATGCTGGTAGAACTATAATTTAAAGTTGCTTGATTGATAGGTAAAGATAATCTCATGCGTTTTTTGTTTAAAATTTAATTTTCTGTAAATATTTATTTAAAGAAAGAAGTTCTTAAATTTTAGTTGCTTAATCTTAGAAAGTGTTTTTGTTTCAATTATAATTGTTGTTATTCATTGATTGATTTTATGTGGATATCGTATAAAGAGTATTAACTTTTTCGTGTTTCGTAAGAATTGTAAATTTTAAGTTAGGTACTTTTGTTGTGATGACTGATGACTATGGAAACTAAGTATGATTATTAATAATAAAAATAAAAATGATTGTCAAATACCACTGTAATTTGTTTCATGAAACAACATTAATGACTCTAAAGTATCTACCCTGTACGTCTTGTCCCTCCCCTGTTTTCAGTATCTCCCCTGGTCTGTCATAAATACGTGAAATTTCAAAAAATTGTCTGGCTGTTGTCTGTGTATGTAAACAATAAGTGTTTTGATCGAAACATACTTAAATCACATTGAATTTCTAAAATTTTTGTCTTGCCGTCTTCCCTAATAACTCAATACCTCTTAACTTGGAATCACCCTTGTATAGGTCTATGTGACAACTTACAAAATTAAATCTATCTATCTATCAACACTCTTAGTAGGGGGAAGCCTAAGAGGGGATTTTTTAATTTACTCCCAGATTTTTTTTTATGTGATCGAAGTGGCAAGCAAGCATGCAGTTCACATTGATGTTAAGTGATTACTGCAGCCTATAGACACTCACACGAACACCAAGTTCAAAATGCAGATGAGTTACCACTTCTGAGGCCTAAGGTGCTATATTCCCAGTAGGCCGCGAGTTCGAGTCTCGCCTGAAGTCAAATTTTTCTTTCCATTTTTCTTTAAAAAATATAATATAATTCCAATAATTACCTACATACGTATTAGTATCTCATGACGTTTCCGAAAAAAAGATAAAAGTGAAAAATACTGTGTGACAAACAAATGTCGAGATAAACGGTAATTCGAAGGTTCAAATCGTAATCGATAAGATTTTATCGTCAATTTATCGATAATTATATCACGAGTTCAGCATGAATTGGCAGAATGACTGAGTACCTAAGTACCAATGTTGGTCGAAACTTAAAAGGCTATTACTCGATACGGTACCTACACGGGGTCCGGCAGAAAGGGTGGAACCTAACTCAGTCACAGTACAAATATGAACAGTATGGAAACTACGTACAAAACGTTGAAACGGCGCAATCACACAAACATGCGCATCAACGAGGCCCTTATGCGGTTCTCGCGGTGCTGCAGCTCCGAGTCACTCGCTCCTTATACTTATTTTATTTTATTTATTTATTCAATAATAGCAGGCACACATCGAAAAACTTCTTTGAAATCAACATACAGCTAGCAACAGCGATGGTGTAGAGAAACATAAATAAATAAAGCTGATCAATAGACTATATTTATGTGAAAATCTTAAGTCACATTAGTAACAAAGATCATGCCTACAAACTCATACAGTCAGGAAACTCTCAGTGTGAGATTCACAAACCGCACTACGACTTTACTTTGAGCAAAGTACTGCTTATAACTGTCTGTACCCATACTGTACTGACAGTTCTAAGCATACTTTGCTCAAAGTCACTACGACTTTCGTAGTGTCTGTGAATCTGACCCTCAGTCTTTTTTATGAGAAATCAATAAAACCTGGTAGACAATATGTAAAAACAAGGTTTGTAAGAGCTGACATGACAGAGATGTTTGATGCTCGTTCCGTATCTTAAGAAACAGTCTGATCCAAGGAGTTGGTTAATAACCCTAACTCTCAAACCCGTCAATCAAGTAATAAAGTAAAATTCGTACCTATTTACGTTTAATTTCATCCCAGGAGCGGGACCAACATGTATGGGATAAGGATGTGATCTTTGTCTGTATGCATAGAGCAACACAGACCACATGCAGGCTCTGTCGAAGTACAAGCCCAAGTGGGCCTATGCCTGTCGCCTATATTATGTTTAAATGTGTGCATGAAATTGTTTATGTATTTTGTTAAAGTTAAGGTGTGACGATTTTTGTAGTGTGTGTCACGCGCATTTTCCCCCGCAAAAACCGGTCCGCCGCGGCGGCCGGTGGCCAGAGTTGCTCTATGTCTGTCTACAACTAATCAATTAATTGGACGGACTTCATTAGTTTAAATACGTAAAGATAAAATCAAGGTAATTTGTGTGAAAAAGGCATGTGTCCAAGAGAGATATGCAAAAGATATTATAGGCTGATAAGAACCCATCCTGGACCCTGGACCCTCTTGGTTTTCCATTCCAAATAATTTTGGTCGAGATAACTTTGAATAATATTCTAGTGTTCTAATCTTTCCCATAATAAAGCCTGCACTCGACTGAGTTACCTTCCCCCGCCCTTCCCTGACATACATTATGGATCAAGAAGGGGAGGGCCTTTTCTCAACGAAAATTCTAGATTAGCAACCGGCCAATACTCATTCATCTCTTTTGATATTGAAATCAATGTTTCTTCCACTCTCAAAATCGTAAGTTTGATCCAGTATTTTGTTTTTTGATTGACACCGGGAATGACCGGGAAGGGAGGAAAATTGGACTAAAGACACTTCAGCCCAATATTTCCTCATAGAGCAGGGGCAACCTAACAAAAAGTGGAGAAAATATTTGTCTTCGGTATAGCGTAGGTTAAAGCGACTAACTAGGGTAGCGGTCCAAAAGTCGAGAAATCCGAAGGATCAAGGAGCCAAGGATAGGATATTAAGTTTTCTTTCCAATTTTTTAAAAACAAGTACGTATAGGTACCTACTATTATAGCACATACATAATGCACATGATATAGAAGTGTACCTACCACTTTTATTCATAATTTTAACAATAAATAACATAATAACCTAATAGGTTAGGATCCCACTGTAGAATAATTTCGTTCATCTAGATATGCTTCAAACCTTTTTTTTTAATGTAATGGAAGTGGCAAACAAGCTTGTAGTTCACATTGATGTTAAGTGACGACTGCAGCCTATAGACACTTAAACGAAGACCAACGTCAAAACGCAGATGCGTTACCATTCTTCAGGCCTAAGGTGTTATGCCTCTGTGCCGGAAATTACAGGGCTGTACATTACCACCTGACCGGAACACGATAGTGCTGAACACTACGATTTAGCGGCAACCATAACACCTATATTACAGTGGCTGTTCGAACACTAACAATGGCTTTATCCCCTATTTTTTGTAAACCTGTACCTATTTTGAGTATTACGCGAGATGTAATAAATTAAAGTACCTACTGTATAGTTCTGCACCGAACCGACCACAATATAAAAAATAGTTATTATAATGAAAACAATGTACTTATATACCTACTTATTTAAATTGGGTATTAGTTAGGAATAATATATGCAATAATATTGCATTCATTAAGAACTAATTTTGTTTTTGTTAATTTCTTTACAGATACTTGCTACTTAAATTGTTGATATCATATAATTTATTCCACAATTTGATAGGCTTTTTAGTACATTTAAATAATAATTAATATGGTGACCTTTTCATTTTATGGTTTTATAAACTTTTTATTATATGTATTATATGTATGAACTGCCTCGGCAGCCTAGTGGTAGCAGGCCACTACTACTACGCTGAGGTCCTGGGTTCGATTCCCGGGTAGGGGGTTATCAGAGATAATGGTGAAAAAGCCTTTATCTCTGGTTCTATTGGGATTTTTCCATTTTCTGGAAATTTCCCAGTACCTCAAAGTTTGGTAATGTGCCCGGAGATGTCAACAGGCTCGCCACCTGCGAATCGTGGGTGTTTGCATGTATGCTTGAATGCATGCATTTACCTCTGCCTACCCCTTCGGGGATTACAGGCGTGAAGTTACGTTATTATATGTAAACATATTTCAAGTAATAATTTTAAAAATGTAAATCATTTATTATTATAACCGACGTATTATTATTTATTTTCGCAGTTATAAACACTTTATAGAAAAGGAAAGTAATCATTCGCACACACGGTTACATCGTTATTCTTTGGGAAATAAACATAAGTGAAAGTGGTCATTCATTGGTACGGCATTCCTTGGTAAAATAATGGGTTTATTAATCATTTTAATTAAAAGAAAAAGAGGATAGGTACCCTAATTTCGGATAAAATAAAATGTTTAAATTACGAACCGTTCTAACATCTCCATTTCCATTGCCCCATTGAGCTATTTTATATCGTTCAAAAGTCTCCGCCACCTTTTTATTCCTTTGCTCCAAACTCATTTTTTAATTTAAAAAAAAATTCAATAATTTCGCGCCAACGAGCGTGTGTTCGGTTATCAAACCGGTTCGTGAGACGTGAAACGCGGCAACACGCACGCTGTTTTACTGTATACTGATTACTCCGACTCTACAACTCTACGATTTACAATTCACTGTCAGATTGTTGATTTCAGATACATTTTAAATGATAATAAGGAAGGAATGGACGTGCAATTAAGTACTGTATCTAATTTTCTCAGCTGCTACGCTCTATTGATTGAGTTCGTTAAATAATGTTATCCTGATTAGTTGCTGTTACTATTAACGTGAAATAGACAGATAATTTAAACGAACGTTTCCGCTAAGACATTGACTAAATTGCATGCCTATTTTTATAAAAAACTTATTTTTTTTTCTTCATAAGGGCCAAAATTTCAGGTTTGTTCAGGCATTTAGGCGTAGGTAGGTAAATATTCTGTAAAACCAACTAGCTTTACATACCTACTTCACACACGCATATTTCACGTTTGAGGGTGGGGTCAAGAATCTTAGGTATTGGCGTGCATGTGTATGAAAATAATGATGAATGTAGAAGAAGAAAGGGAGATGTGGAAGGACCGGGATATCTGGAGCTTTACACTTTCTGCTTACCCCATAGGTATTTCACGTTTTCATTAGAATTGTGGCAATCTTCACAATAAAATATTTTAGGAATCGAAACAGCTGGGTTAGGTTAGAACGGTGGCGTGCAGGTATTCCGCACGCCACTAGTGTTGGTTGGAGTCAAAAGGCTCCGAGGAGGGCTCAGATATGGGCAGCCGTCGGTGGGGTCGCGGATGTGTGCATTACGATAGCGTTCCCGTGACCCCGGCACTAATGGCGGACGAGTCGGTACATCCAAAGGTTTTAGTGGGTAGTCGGATGCTTTCCCTGGAATCCCACATAACCCACCTCTTTCCCCAAGGGTGGGTATGTAAAGTAAGGACGCGCAGTTTCCATAACGTCATAATTTCAAAGCCGGTAGAATATTTCGCGTGGTCACCCTACTGATGCCTATCAGCTGGTCAGAGGCTGCCATTTTGACTCGTACACAAAGCGCTTACAGCGCTGTTATGAGCAAATTATTAGTCTGAACGTTAGACCGACCATATCATGATGTGGCCAATGAATAGTAAACATTTCATGAAATGGTTAAATTCTCTATCATTTCAGGATATGCTCAATTTAACGATAGGTACAGCTACGACATATATGTACAACGTGTAACAGGATTGAATGTACAACCCGAAACAAGTTGGTTCAGAATCAATAACCGAATCGATTCCAGACATTTTTGATATAGGTAATATTTTGTCCCAAAGTTAATTAAAATTAAGAAAATCATGGTCGGGTGACCATGATTTTCTTTTGGTGAACAATCAATACAAACGAAAATGAGACTAACGTCTATCCAAAATAAAATGCTAGTCTCATTAAGATTATTAGAACACGTTGAGGCGTGCTTTTTATTATAAATAAGAAAATTAAAAAATAAAATAGTGGAAAATAAAAATTAATCTTATTACTTGCGAGTGTTAAATAAGGGTACGCACGTTACGCTACATCACTTTTTTTCGGTTCGGGTTTTATGTGTAGCCGTAGGCAGAGGTAGGGTAAGTATGCATTAACAGTATGCACCTGTTCGTGCAAATTGAGGACAACTTATTTCTTAAATAAAAAATATTAAATACATAAACATGTTATTTCAGTTCATGTATTATGATTATAACTCGATTTTCTAATGGAGGTGTTAGATAGTGTGCATTATTCCCGTTACATGTTGTATATATCACTAAAATCATTTTAATGTAAAGTGATGCCAAGATGAGAAGTAGAGATCAAGTAGAGATCCAGAGCAGAAACTCGAGCAGGCGTAGGCACCACCGCATTACCTAATTTATCTGCCGTTAAATGGTAGTGTTCAGCACTATCGTGTTCCGGTTAGATGGTAATGTATTGCCCCGTAATAACTATCATAGAGACATGACAACAAGGTGTCAGGGGTGGCAACACATCTGCATTTTGACCTCTGGTGTTTGTGTAGATGTATATACCTACATAGGCTGCAGTCATCACTTAAAATCAATGTGAGATGCAAGCTTGTTTGCCACCTTCCTATAAAAAAAATGTAATCTAGTTTTTAAACAATGGCAAAAAAACCGTTTATAGAGTTTTATCATTAACTCTACAAGGTTATTATTACAATAATACGAATCTTTAATTTCATTTTGTAAGCTTTTTTACATTCATTTTTTTTACATTGCAAAAAAAATGAATGGAATCTAAATTGGTGTTAAAAATAAATTGATTAAATTATTATTGGTTGAAACATACGATTCCTATTAGATAGGTACGTTGCAATCGCCTAACGTAATTTTTTGGGCTCTTACTATATTTTTTTCATTTCGTATTACCTATCAATGTTTTACGTAATGTTAAGATAAGGAGTACCGTCCCTGATTATGAAAGTGTCCACAAAATATGGAAAATAAGGGTGGAGCCGCGTTAGCATAGGGTTAAATTTAATCCCTCGTTCCTTTACTGCCTCGGTAGCCTAGTGGTAGCAGGCCACTACTACTACGCTGAGGTCCTGGGTTTGATTCCCGGGTAGGGGGTTATCAGAGATAAAGGTGTAAAATCCTTTATCTCTGGTTCCATTAGGATTTTTCAATTTTCTGGAAATTTCCCAGTACCTCGGAGTTTGGTAATCTGCCCGGAGATGTCAACAGGCTCGCCACCTGTTACATGGACCAAAACATAACCGGCCAATCGTGGGTGTTTGCATGTATGCTTGAATGCATGCATTTACCTCTGCCTGCCTGCTTCGGGGATTACAGGCGTGAAGTTACGTTAATTTAATCCCCCCCGATGGCTTCCACCTGAATGGTATGTCGTTGGCCTTGCACCCTCCCCCTAGCCACCTAGTGGTGGTACAGCCCTCAGATTGGGACGTGGTGGGGCCAGTGCGACCCTGACACTCCCACTTCTCCGGCGCCGAAATGTGTGCCCATGGACCCCTCCACCCGGGCGTCTTTGGACGCCTGGTGTTGTAAGTGGTCAGGGCAGGGACCTTCGGGCGTCGGACTAGGGGATGTCCGTCGCCCGAATGGAGAGGTCTCGGGCTGCGTGGCGTGCAGGTGTTCCGCACCCCACTTCTTGGTTGGAACCGAAAGGCTCCGAGGAGAAAAGGAGGGCTTGGAAACGGGCCGCCGCCGATGGGATCGTGGATGTGTGCGATAGCGTTCGCGGGTGATGGACGAGTCGGAACACCCAGGGGTTTTTAGTGGGCAGACGGATGTTCTTTCCCGGAATCCCACATAACCCACCCTCTCCCCAAGCCAATTTTCCCGTGATAAAAAAAGAGGTATATTTAATAATATTAAATTCAATTGAGAGTTCCCTATAAAATTTATGTGAATTTTTTTAACACTTTTTTAAGGTAGTTTTTTTTTGTTAGATTTATTAGACTAAAATGTATTATTTGGCACGCCAGTTAGGGTACTTATTTCATTGACTAGGTACCTACTTTAGTTATAAACATAGAAATGAAAGGATTTTAATTTTGGACTGATCATGGTCATTTCACTCACTATGTCTATACAACAGTTAAATTCGTATCGTAGGTATAGTTATACAAACGCCAGTGTTATTGTGGCAGATCTTCGATACTTTATTTTTAGCGTACGCTAGACACTTTCAAGTTCCCCTCCACACCATCCATATCATAGACGGTATAAGTACCATATCTTTACACCCCATATAATGATTACGAAGTGATAGATAAATTCAGATTAGAAAGGATAAAATATCTACGTATCGCCGGTTCTCTCACATTGTAATAGTGACCTGCTCTTCCAAGCTGTTATATAATAATACCATCCTCTTTCTTTCCTTACTCGAGAAAAAAAGTGAATGTTGCTTTTGAAAATTATATAATTCAATGCATTACTCATTAGGTACCATGGGAAATTAAAATATCTATTCAGTAATTAAAACACTGTACCTTGTGTTGGAAATCCGTAAAAAAGTAAATAAATAACAGGGCTGTCGATTGCAAAATTCAACATACACAGACAGAACCCAGTCGTCATTAGTTCCCGAAAACAGAAATCGATAATGGACGTCGAATGCGCCGATACGTGGCATGTACACTATTATTATAATAATTTTGGACACTATTTATATTATGTACATGTACATTGGTACATAATCTAAAAACGGTACCTACATATAATAATATGTACACTATCAATATAATGCTACATTAGTTAATGAATTGCAGAAATTAATTTTTACAACAAGTTGAACTGGTACCTACCTAGTTGATGAGTTTTTTTATCTATTCAATATAGGTAATAAAAATAAAGTTATAGGAGTTACAGATATAAGAGGTTCTTTAATTCAATGTTTAAGTTGAAGAACCAACTTTGCGTGCATATATACATTTTAATACATTATACTTAATAGTAATCCTAGAATTGGATTTACAACATTTATCTTTAAAAATAAACGAAACAGATGATATGTTGTTAAGTCAATTTGCTTCATAACTACTTACTGCAGATTGAGTTGAAATTTGGAACACATATTAAAAGCAGTGATCATGTATCCTAAATTTCAAACATGGGGGCGACTTTTGTGGCATCCTTATATAAAATTTCTTTTTTTCAGTTTTGAAAGGAATATTTTAAGTCACATCAAATAAAAGGTGTTATTAGGAGATAAAAAACATTTTTTTTTATTAAAGTTAAAAAATGAAAAATAAATAAGTTTCTATTGAGCCACAGTTGGCCGATATTGGCAATTGAAAATGAAATCAACTGCTATATTTCTCTTGTGAGCTGAGAGGATATGAGGACCATGGCAATTTTAACCATTCTTCTTTCCTTTTCTACTTTTTCTTTTAGGACTTCTCCTTACCATTGAAGCCAAAAAAGTAGAAAAGGAACCATATACTGTGTGTAGCTACTGGCATTATTATACACTAAACACTAGGCTTGGGTTATAACAGGTCAATCGCAATACCTGTTCTTCCTGTTCCTGTTCCGTAGAAATACCTGTTCTCAATATCTGTTATTAAATGCTAGTCTGTTCTTGTTCTAGGCACGGGTTGCCACAACCATGTCAGTATGATGGGATAAAGTGTGTTTCTGTTGCGTTCTTAAAATTGAAATATTTACAAAATAAATCCTAATCGTCTAAGTACCTAAACGTAGTATTATTTCAGATTCTCTGCCTAAAATAAACTAACTTCGAGTCTAAAATTTCAATAAAATCGGTTATTTTAAAATTATGCTGTAAATTATATTCCACTTAAAAAAAACAATTTATAGAAATTTATATTACACATTGATCATACAAGATTGATGTACAAACCGACAGACAGACGGTTAATTACCACCGTGCTTACCACAATTACTGTGAGAGGGATTAATAATTGTACGACTCGTAACAGTTTATGCAATTTAGGTTGAGAAATATACAATATTGCCACAAATTCTCTACAGCGTCATTTAGGACGTTTTATTAAACATAGTCGCGCCATCTATTAGCCGTTATAGCGAACTATATTATAATACCGTTTATAATTGTACTTAAATTATCAGCCGTTAATAAAAAAACCTTAATTAATCTACATAATAAAAAAAACATTAAATATATTTAAAAGCTAAATAATATTTACATTAAAAAAGTTATACCGTTAATTGTTTCAACATTGCAAAATAATAATATTATTACACTTTATTCTCTTACAATTTGTTCGTATCTATTTCCGAAAAGAACATATAACATGGCCAGAAACAGGATAACTTCCTCTAGTAAAACTACACATATTTGTCGGATAATAAAATACTAGGTGCTTCTCGTTTTAGCAAGGCTATTCAAATCAGGAATGAGTGAGATGTACTATTGTCAAAGCAATAACAGATTTCACTACCAGATTTAGGAGGCATTTGTCAAAGATGGGTTGTGCCTGCTCAACTGCCAATTGTATTTTTCAGATAAAATACTAGGTGTATCTCGTCTTAACCAGTGACATTCGTGTTAGACGGATTGAGACGGATGATGAGAACAGAACAGTGTGTCGTGTGTATTGGTATTGACTGTTATCAGAGCCTACTTGTTATATAACTGGCGACTGTTACTTGAGCGTATCATAGATTGAGAGTATTTTTAGGAACAGGTATTTGTTAACCACGAGAGCAACTGGTATCTGTTATCTGCCTTCTACCTGTGATTTTTACCTGTTCCGATAAATACGCCTCACCTCTACTAAACACTAGATGTTATAATATATGATGATACACAATATACAGGGTTAAATATATCTAACGCATAAATCGTCAAAGGTGAGTTACGTACGTTAAGACTAACAACTTTTGTTTTATGACTTTTGCCAAAACGCGGTACATCACAAGATAATAAATAAAATAATTTCAAATGGGACTTCCATCAATTGTTAGCACTACGTTTCATAGGTATATTTTTACATATACTTACTACTTCTTAACGTGAAGTTAAGAAGTATTAGAACTGCAAATTCTATTTATTATTTTTTGTATGGTAAAAAAAAAATATTGAATTAGAAAAAGTTGTACAACAAAAGTGTTAGTCTGGATGAGCCAAAGCCTCCCTTTAAGAATTATGTGCTGGTTACAAATAACCCTGTATATGTGTGAATTACATCTTCTACCATGACTATGTGCATGTATGATGATAAAGTGTTAAAAATGGTGCTATGATGAGTTCATAATCATGTAATCATACATCTATTAATGTCAAAAGATAAAACAAAATGTTAAATATTTGTTTTGTATAAGTGGTTATACCTGTTGTTAATTATTGTTACAAGATTAACAATTAGATTAATCCCTCCAGACATGAGAAAAATATGACAATTGAAATTCAATTGTGTCTGGCTGCCGGTGGCCTTAGGATCCTTGAAAGATTAATAGACGAGTTAAATGTTGCAACAAACAGATGATTTCATATGATATAACAGTATAAGGTTATTAAATACGAAAAAATTGTTAATAATCTTTAGACAATTTTATTTTAAAGTAAGGAAGTTGACAAACAAGCATGCAGCTCACATTGATGTAAAGTGGTGACTGCAGCCTATAGACATCTACATAAAAACAAGAGGTCAAATGCAGATGCCTTGCCACCCCTATGACCTAAGGCACTCTGCGGACACCCTACCAAAATTCCATACAAATACTTAATTTGGTCTCTACTACACAGACATCAATCAGTGATGTGTATTTACACGGGCACCTGTGTGCGTAGCACATAGAAAATACCAACCGTCGCCCATAAGAGGGGAGAAGGTTGGGTGATGTGGGAAAATCAGGTGGGACGTCGAAGTGTCCATTCTACACATAGTATTATAACATATTCTCTGCCTAACGTGTCAAGTCTCTGTGATAGTTATTAAGGGGTTATACATTACCATCTAACCGGAACATGATAGTGTCGAACACTACCATTTAGTGGTAGGCAGGTTAGGTAATGCAGTGGTGCCTATGCCCTTCAGCTCCTATACTTGGAACTCTATCACCAGTAAAATATTGTAGACATATTTCTAACATATTTTATATTTATAAATTGCACTTTATTACAATTGTAGGCAGGAGTTAATCCAGTCCCCAAAGGTTATTCTCTCGGCGGAGACACAATTGAAAACAATAATTGTCATATTCTTCTTGTGACTTGAGGGGGGGTTAGGTTTTAGGCATGCAACGAAATGGTTTACAGGATCTCAAGATAATTACTTCACATCTGTTTCAGCTTGTTCCTTTTATTCATTTCTTTTTGTAAATCAATGTATAGGTATGCAACTTGCAATCATTATTTTTTATTGTGACCAATAAGTATATAAGTAAGCACAGGCTTGTAAAATATGTATCATTTACATAGCTACCTCCTATTTCATTATTTCAAGTGAAAATTTACAATTGCATGTGGTACAAAGTGTAAGAAGGGTAGAAAAGAAGGATAGTTTGTAAATGAGACTGTGAAATATTCTGTTGATACGTATTTTAATTATTAAGTATTTCTGGAAAATTATTAATTTTATTTTTGTTTACTTGAAATAATATATAATCAACATATCAGTAGTTATTCGCTTTAATTTTATATTTGTAATTTGACCTATCAAAGGCAAATTTCATTATTTCCAAGGTTTAAATAAATTTTTGGGTTTGAGTTTGATAATCCTAATAAGCCACGCAAACCACATAAGTATTATGCTGCAATTTCCCGAAATTTAAGTTGTCTGACATTCGTTTTCAACGTTTTTTGGATATACTATAACTTAAAGGATGCTGCTACCATAGAATTCCTGTAAGGCTAATAGGTACCATGAAACTGCAGTAAGTGTAACTGCAGTATAGGCAGACATAGTAAATAAAGAAACTTACTGCCTTCAGCTTCTTCTTAGGGCGAGAAGGTCCTTCCATAATTATTTAAAAATGCCTAAATTTGAAAATTATGTATCTTGGACAAATTGAATAACAATTTATTACCGCTATATCTTTTGCCAATTGCCACTTGCCCCACTTTTCACTTTTCCTATGACAGAACAGAATTGACAAGTTTGAGAAACAATTGACACAAACTTAATCGGCTGTTCCGACGTACACTGAGACCACTGCTACAGTGTGGATGTTGTGCTGTGAAAAATTTCGTTCCGAAAAATACAGACAGTAAACACCGATGGGCGACTCGAGCTCAAGCGCCGCAAGCCCGTCAGCGGGCCGGCCATTTCAGATGATTTCGAACTTAATTTTCTAAACACCGTGTCGAAGACTGCCGAAAAGAAACGACGTTAGACAATGCACGGCCTTCAAGCCACACCTCCGTGCCCGTCGGAGTGGGGAGCGTGAGATTTTTTCGTTACGGAATTTCTGAATTCAGTCCCCGCGCTCAAGGCCCTTGATAGAAGCTATGCAATAGCTTAATAACATAACAGAAATTTGGCAATTTTTCTTTTACATGTGGTAGAGCTCCCGTGACGGAGCTCGCGGGCGTAGGGACCACCGCATTATCTAATATAGATATTTGCCGCTTAATGGTGGTGTTCAGTGCTATCGTATTCCGGTCCGGTCCTCTGTAATTTTCGGCACAAAGGCATAACACCTTATGCCTTAGGTGATAGTGACAACGCGTGTCTATAGACTGCAGTCATCACTTAACATCAATGTGAAGTGCATGCTTGGTTGCCACTTTCATTACATTAAAAAAAATTACGTCAGACCGCCTGGCGCCTAAGGAGGTAATTGCCCTCCAGTTTCCTACACTGAGACTCTTATCAGTAAAAAAAATTGTCAAGTGTCTATCAAACGATTGACTTTCAGAGAATTTAGGAAACCTCATAGTCATTTTTAGGGTTCCGTAGTAAACAAAAAACCCTTATTGTTTCGCCATGTCTGTTCGTCCTCGCTTAAGCGCAAAAACTGTTGGTACTAAAGCCTTGAAATTTGGCTCAAGTATAACTTAATCACGCCGACAAAGTGGTAGAACAAAAACATGATTTTTCATTTTATTTAGGGTACCTGCCGTACATGTAACGCGCCGATATTTTTTTTTTTTCGTTTTCTATATAGTGAGGGATATCGTTGGATAGGTCTTTCTCAGTTAAATGTTAGGGGTGTGGAAACATCATTTTTCGATTCAGTTAACTGTTCGTAACTTATTAAGCTTAAAGGGCCAATTTTCATTAGAGTCAAGTGTCTCCCCCTCCGTACCGACTAAACGGTTGTTGTTAGAAGTTCAAACGTTACGGTAATAGTAGCTATACATAATGAAATTAAAAGGAAAACTATGACACTATCACTACAAGTTTGTGAGTAATAGTCGACCAAATAAATGTATTTTATGTATTTTACTCTAAAATGTCGAACAACTCTTTATACTCTCCACAATAGATGGTGCTAGGCGTCACTTACATCGCACTCTATTGTTTATGTTTCGAAGTTATACATATTTGGTTCATATATATTGTAAATTCAAGTAAGTTGCGTTGCGTTAGTTACCTCTGTCGCTTAGTTGAGGAGGTGACTGGTGGTGTCTGTTGGTATTAGAAGCGGACTAGCTGACACTGCTGTCAGCGAATTCGATTCGCATTTGGCTGATGAAAATCAAATAAATAACGACGGAACCTGCGCGTGGTCCGACACGCACTTGACCGGTTTTTAAAGTTCTATCTATGCTTGGTACAGTTGCTAATAAACTCTTCTGTGTTAACACTCTGGTTACCTATTTATTGTCTATGTTTCGCATTTCGAACGTACCCTCAGATTTTGGATATCTTGTGAGCCGCGTAACCGCAACCGAAAAAAGATCGGGTTCGAGTGTGATGACGGAATCGTGTAGTGTGCATAAGTACGGATATTTTTGATGCGTTTCCAAGCCATCCATTATCGGGAATGTAGAGTCTTCCTAACGTCACCTCTTGCAGTGGCCCCAGTGAATTTCAGAACATAGCCATTAAGAGATTATTAGAATTTTATTCCTATTTCCTACCCAATACTCATATTACGAATCGATTAAAACAATCGATGTTTGGCTTGGTCTTTGGTCTATGAAATCGATTTCCGAAACCTGAAGCCTAAAATTAATTAGAGTGATCTAGTCTTAAGGCGAAAACACATTATTATTATTATTATGCGATGCGAAGCGCGAGCGGCGCGACCTTACATGTCGACATCCGATCGTGCACATTACCAGCTGCGTTGTGTCGTCGCGTCGATGCCAGCATGCGACGCCATGACATACTAGCAATTTCTGCAACATATTAAAATTAAATATAATATTGGTTATATTCTTTTTGTTCTGCAATTTCTGAATACAGTTAGCAGTTGACTAACAGCAGTGAAAGTGTATTTAGAGTTATGTACTATGGATTCAATAAATAACGAGTCTGATGAAGACTTTGAAAAATATTTTAAGCAATGGGTACATAATACGATACTTAAACTTAATCGACTTAAGAAAAAAAGAATAACTAGGCGTTACTGGGTACATGAAACAAATCAAAACAGAATTTGTATGGTACCTTCCAATTATTTCATCTTCCTTAAATCCCTGAAGCAGGAATAGACCCAATTGGATCCGAGAATAATAAGAAATCAATTGTCATAATGTTCTGGTGACCTGAGGGATTTAAGGAAAATGAAAAATATAAAACTTATTGAAAATTAGCTGTAAAAGACTTAAATTCATGGTCGTAAAACAAATTATTAAAAAAAAAAACAAATGTTAAATGTTTGTCATTGTCATTTCACTGAATCTGATTAGTGTTGCTGAACTATCGATAGCGCAACTATCGATAGTTTAGTAAAAATAGTCGATAGCGCGATAGTACTATCGAAGCTATCGACCCTTGACGATACCAGAGAATATGTAACAATACTACGTATAGAATGGACACTTCGACGTCCCGCCCTTTTCGCCGCGCTTCACCCAATCTCTTCCCCTCTTATGGGCGACGGTTGGTACTCAACAACGAGGTTGCGAGCGACCTTTTTTATTTAACTAAAAACTTTTTAATATTATAATTTCTTACCTATACGCTATGTGATTGCATTGCATTAGTAATAAAAATGTTTCAGTATATTGAATTGAAGTGACTTGTCGACGTAATAAGTAGGTAGTGAGTGTTATTTTCCAATACTTGTGCTATTTGTTGAAGTAGTGTTTGTGTTTTTATGTTTTTAAAATGCACCGGTAAACTGGGTGAAACTGGTCAGTAAAAATTTGCCTAACTGTTGAGCCGCAGTTGGCCGATATCGGCCAAGAACAATAAAATTAGAAATCAATTGTCACATTTTTCTCGTGGCCTGACGGGGTGCATAGTGTATACCGGAACAAAGAATATAAAGAAAGAAAGGAATATCTACGTAAGTACATAGTATTATTTTATTTCTATATTGTCGGTCCGAGTCCTAAAGTCATAACCTCATAACCCTACGTGCTACGCTCTGTACGTGCGCGTGTGACTACACGTCACTGATTGATGTCTGTGTAATAGGTAATCAAAACCGTGTCCGCGGTGTGACGATACTATCGATAGTATCGATAGTATCGATAGTATTGTTATAAACACTATCGATACTATCGGTAGTATTGCAGCATGTTGATATTTTCAATAGTCCTATCGATAGTGTGACTGTTTTTTCGAGGTCACGATAGATCACAATACTATCGATAGGCTATTACTATTGCAAGTATTGCAACAACACTAAATCTGATCTCATTTGTCATTGTCAGATTGTCAGTTCAGTTAACTACAGCAGTTTGTCAATTTTGTCAGTCAGCTTAAATTTCGGCCGGCGTTTGCACGTGTCGTCTTCGTGCGATTTTCTAGCAATCTACATTTATTAGCCGCGTGTAAACCGGTTTTCACTACGTTATTTATTTGTTAAATTAGAAGCTTCTTTCTTGGACCTTCGTCTCAATACTAAGAATTCGTAATAAAACCCTATCATGATTGGAAAAAATATTATTTTCTTCGTGTTTATTGGTGAGTTGTTTTTGCAGAATTATGTATTTTAATTTATGTGCAGGTTTACATACTTACGCGTATTAGTTTCTAAGTGGTATGTTGAAATGGTTTACAAGCAAGTTTTCATGAAAGGTTACCTCTGGAATGTAAATCGTAAATTAATCTCGCACCCCTTACGTACGTTAGATCACATTGCAGGTTGTAGAATTATTGAATACCTTTTCAATACTTCAATTTATAATGATGTTAGTTAAAATATATCGAAAGATTGTTCGTACCCTGATTGATTGATTCGTTATTCCCGATCTCCATACTTAATTAAAAATTTTCACATATTTCAGTACCTATTTCTGGCATTAAGTTAACACTAACTGCTTCAGTCCTGGAAGTCCTGGGTTCGATACCCGGGTCGAGGGCTATCAGAGATAACGGTTTAAAATCTTTTATCTCTGGTTCTATTAAGATTTTCCATTTTCTCGAAGTTTCCCAGTACCACAGGGTTTGGTAATGTGCCCGATATGATTGAATGCATGCATTCACCTCTGCCTACCTCTTCGGGGATTTCAGGCGTGAAGTTATGTAAGTTAACACTGAATGCTTATTATTTTATAGTTGAAAAATTTATATACCTTCTACCATTTTTTTTGTTATATCTAGCGACCTCATGACCCATCTAAGGGAAATGTATTCATTTGAGAAATAACATAATTAATGATAAGTTTTTGGTTAGTGATAGACAAACAAATGTGGACTATGTGACAAAATAGAAAATAAATGTAAATCGCTTGTATACAACTTAATTGTACACTCATCAAAAAAAAGAATGGTGTGTACATTACACTTAAAATAGGCACTTCTATTCTTACTCTTGCAGACCAGCGAATTTGTTTGTGTGTTACTTTCATTTCCCACATTTTACCCTTAGGATTAAATATTTAATAAATCTGAAACATGTTTCATTATTTACAACTAAGCATAGTTTCGGCACACCGCCGACACTCCGCCAAAATTCCATACAAACGCTAATTTGGTTTCTATTACACAGACATCAATCAGTGATGTGTATTTACACGCGCACCTTTGTGCGTAGCACGTACAAAATACCAACCGTCGCCCATAAAAGGGGAAGGGGTTGAGTGATGCAGGTAAATCGGGCGGAATGTCGAAGTGTCCATTCTATATGTTGTATTATTACATATTCTCTGGTTTCGATTTAGATTTTTCATACAAACTTTCATCCCCTATTGAAATGGAAATAACTTGTTAACATAAATTACTTTTGCTAATCTCTCCTTTATCTTTTTCTATCCTGCACATTTGACAATGCAACTGACAAAGACAAACCATTCTATGGCTAAAACGTTAGTGTATAAGCCTGCAGGCGGTCGTATACAATAAGGTATAAAAGGTGAGATTTTTAACTATCTTCATTTATCAAACTGCTGCAAACCCTACCTTACTTTTAAGTATATTCCCCTTTTCTTTGAAATCTTTTGTCTCCGAGTCAATTACTTTTTTTTCATAGGTGTGGTGTGGGCTCAGACAGAACCGTCACTATCAGATTTACTGAGCTCTCTACCCCCTGAGCTCCAGGGTAAAGTGGGTGAAGCTGAAGCCAACAAAACAATAGGCGCCTTCATAGAGAAATGTGAAAAGAATGGAGGGCCTGATGCATTTTCTAAAGTTCAGGTACCTATGTTACTTTTTTTTTAGTCTATGTACTATACTTTTGTAGTTCACTAGTACAGTAGTTGGCACAGGTGCATCAGATACTATATTGGTACCTAAATACTTATGATTGAGACGGCAGGATTGTAAAATAATGTCCTACATTTATAATTTTAAATTATCTCCTAAATAACTGAATCAAGTAAAAGTTTTAGAGGTACCACCTATGTTTTCAAAAACTGTTAATTTAAAAAACAAAAAAAAAGTAGCCTATGTCCTCCTTAACTAAGTCTCTAATAGGTATAGGGAAATTGCATTCAAATTGGTTCAACCTATTTGACGTGAAAGCGTACTGACAGGCAAACATACACATTTTCCCATTCATAATACCTACCTATTAGTAGGTAAGTAGGGATCTTCTTTATGATATTAGAGGAAGTCATTTTGAAAATACCTATAAATAATAAATGAAGGTAACTAAATAATTCTGGCAACATTATCTTGAATCAATTCTGAAGGAGGTTTTGGCGGGAACGCGGAAAAGAGCTGTGTCGCTGCATGACATTATTTTCGAAATTTGTGTATAGTCGCGTTTTTATGTGTAAAAATGGTGGGATTTTTATCATAAAGCATTCGATAATGTTCACGAGTGTAAGAAAGTGATATTATGAAGTGAAAAGTGATTTTTCGTATTGCCTCCAAAACTTCGTAAAAACTTCAGTAAAGTCCACATCGCTTTACTGGAGCCACCCCATCATCTCATCATATTCCTCATGGAAGCATTTAATCATCGTCATCTTCCTTAAGGATATTCATTAATTTAAAGAAATGTGAAATTCAATTTGTATACGACTGAAAGACTCTGTATCTATGGTCATGAATAAACTATTAAAAAAAAAATCAATTCAGTGTCGACTGTAACAAAGACGCGTGCGTCAGTCTCGCAAAAAAAAAACGAAAAATGTTTGAATGTTTAAATATATTATAATCAGGTATCTCAATCTTTGCCGGATTCGCTTGCTAGCACTTACTTACTTACTACCTTCTTACTACAATATGGCTGTAAGGCGTCCATACACACATGGTGGCGTCATTCAATTCCATCATTCATGAAAGATGGTTGACTGGTAGTTGCCGAATAGAATAATTTAAATAAAAAAAATCATGAAACCACTGTCACTGCTTTATCTATCGTACAAGTTAGGAATCCGGGTGGTAGGTAACGCATCTGCAACCATCGGTTTTTAATAGTTTTTATGTAGGTACCAAGAGTACCTACATATAGGCTACAGCAGCTATATTTTATTTCATTTACAAACAATTTAATAAACTTTAATAAAAATGATCTTACTTATTTTATATTTAACTAGCTGTCCCAGCGAACTTCATATCGCTACCGAATATACACAAAAATATTCATAAAATTCGGTCGAACCGTTTATGAGGAGTTTGGTTTCGCACTGTGGACACGAGAATTTTATATTATACCAAGGTAGGTACTAGATATTCTCACGAACTTTGTATCGTCTTAGTGGTATAAAAACACGAAAATGTAAATTATCGTGTTTTAACACACGTCCGGATTTGGTACGGAGCGGACAGCGGATTCGGTACGATTCAGACCTCGTGTAGAGGAGTCCGGCGGACATAATTATTATTTATCAAGTCCGATGCGGTCCGCTCGCGCAAGTTGGCAGGCGGATTCAGCCCGCCGGAACGAATCCACTCGTGTGTTACTTACTACTATTAAGAGAAAACTTCATTTCAATCTCGAAATGGGTCAAAAATGACCCGTGGAGTGACAAAGCCACTAAGCCTAATCACTTTATTCATAAACATATTTTAGCTAAAGTGTTGCTAATCTCTCCTTTGTCTTTTTCTATCCTGCACATTTGACAATGCAAGTGACAAAGACAAAGCATTCTATAGCAAAAACGTATTTAATGTACGTTTTTGAATAAGGGGGTTAGCCTTCTTACGTATAAAGGTTACACTTAATTGTTTTGCCACTTTATATCATGATATGATATTTTGATGTAGGTATACCTAGTATAAAAAGGTGATGACCCCAACGTTCAGGGGTGCGACCGCCTATCGACATTGCTATTGTCCTTATCATTGCTGTCAAATTTTCATGTCGATTTGTAGCTCCTTTAAAACAGTAGTGATAATCTAAGCGTTTTTCTTGCTTTCGTAGGTGAGAAACAAGCGATAATGGTAGATTATTTCTATTATTGTTATTTAGTTAAAGCAGAAATCGACATGAAAATTTGACAGCAATCACAACGATAATAGTAATGTCGATAGGCAGTCGCACCCCAGGACAATTATTCCGATGGTTCAGTCAGTCAACTGACAAAGGAGATCAAACCATAGATAGACGCAAGATAGGCAGCAGCGTCCTACAATAAAACCATCGCCATTGCCATCGCCAATCCACATGCCAAGCGTGGCGATTATCACCGATTATGACATAGGTATTATCTCCCTTGGGCAGGCTTTTGTGCCTCGGCCGTCTTTCGGTGGAAATTGTAAAAAAAATATGGTAAGAATCTTATACCTATTTGCGAATTTTCAATTAAGTTTCACACAGCAACATTACATATTTTTCATAATTAAACCCGATTTACCCCCTTTTGTAATAAAACTATGACAATTTCATCGGACAATTCTTCTCACGGTCCCAACGAGGAAGTAACTAACAAATCAGAGGCAATTACGTGTATGAATTCAACCAACCACTAATTAACTATTTGTAGAATAATATTCGAGTATTTTTTAAGGAAAATGTCAGGTTTTTCTTATGCATGAAATAGGTAAGTATCTACTTATTTCATGTACTTTTGATAGTCTGAAAAGGCCTATTGGCTTTTAACTAAGAGGCAATGGTTCCCTTTTTAATCTGTTGCACGACCGCCCAACTGAATCGCTTTTGTGCACTTGTTCTTTAATTTATCTTGTTTTTGCACATTTACGATCATACTTACTTCGAGGCATTGCCGTAATTCGGAGGATCTCACGAGGAAAACAAACCTGATGTACTGAACGGTTACCTGAAATTTTCATTACTCGAACCGGCCGTCCGTTTTGTAACTTTAACTGTACATGAATTTTACTTTCATCAGGGAAATCGCTGCTTGGCCACACAGACGCCTTATAGGTTAGGATCCCACTGCAGAATCTTTACTCTCTCTCTCTCTCTCTCTCTCTCTCTCTCTGAAAAATAAAAAATTACTAAATAATTTAAATAACATACCTACTTGTAAAAAAATGCTTTTACAATATACAAGAATACTTAAACGATAAATTATAAAAATGTTTATGTAACAATACTAAACCTATTTACTATTTAGGTAATTTTGCTATGAACAGCCTCTCCTCTCCTATTATCATATAATTTTGCCGTGTCCAAATGGGTCTGTGATGTGAAACAGAAAATGTTATTTTATTGTCCAACGACTACCATTGAATACAAATAAATAATTGAATTGAATTGACTGATAAACACTGGTGTCACTTTACATCTCCAACAAAAGTAATTGTTAGTTTAAATTCTACCTGCCAAGATGCCTTTGTAATTGAGCAATATACTCTTCCTGCCACTTGTTTAGATTTAGGTACATGTAAGACGACACGATATAAACTACAACGTTGTAACTTTTAAGTTTTGTGTACAAAAAACATAGCGGATTGCTGGCAATTCCGACTCCACTTTAAAAATTATGTTGATAGCCACTTGGCTAAACAAGCCCTTTGTAAGCATTTTAGAGTGCAATATATTATGCAACATTGGTTTGTCAGATTCGAGAGAAAGGACAAAAAACGAAAGTAACGAAAAAAATTAAGGGAACATTTCTTAACGGCACTTTTTACCTAAAGCAGCCTTTTAAAATGTTCTTATCTATACAACAAAAAACGGAAAAGATGTAGGTAGGTAGCAATTTTTTTGTGTTTTTCTTCGTCGTGTTATATTTTGGTCATTGCTCTATAGGCTCACGTAGTACCTATGTTTAAGATATCCGTGAAGATACATGCATGCTGAGATACATGTACGTAGTGGTTATCATCTTTATTTATTTATTTAAACTTTAACGCACACATTATAAAAATGAGGTACATAAGGTGGACTTAATGCCTTTAGGCATTATCTGCCAGTCAACCTAAAGGTTGTACAAGAAAAACCACGAAATGTTGCAGAAAAATAAAAGAACTATGAAATAAAAAAACTACAATGACTAAAACACGAAGCAGATTACTTACGTTAATAACTAAAGATATATTAGAATAAATACACAATCCAAAACATACATATGTATCTATATCTTTGTTAGTCATGTTCCCGACTAGACTCCGCCGCATAAACTGTGACAGATCTGCGGCGGAGGTGCTCGTTAAGTTATATAGGTATTAATATATAATATACTGTTACTAGCTGTTGCCCGCGGCTTTGCCCGCGTGGATGTCGTTTTATAAATAATTTAAATTTTACGATCCAGTGGAAATGGCCTAATCAAGTTTCCCGTCTCGTACCGTATAGGTATGTGGAGAAGTAGGTAATAGTATTATTTACGTCTATAACTTAAAAAAAAAGATGTACGTATTGTTTCTTAGGCTGAAAGAGTTCGCATACCTACCTACCAAGTTTTAACTTTCTACCTTGAAAATTGTGCAATGCTCCATACAAATTTCCACCTCATATTTTAGGAGGATGGGTTACTCTATGCCCTATCTATATGGATCCATAGGACATTCGAAAGATATAGAACTTTAGACTCTAGGCGAGCAACCTAGGCGGCCAACTTTCTGAAAATAGCATGCTGGACTTTTTGTGGATAGATAGGGTACCTACCTATATGGTGAATGCGAAGTCAGCATACGTACCAAAATTACATAAAAACAAAAGTAACATACTGAAGTCATTTATTTTAAAAATAGAATATAGTTATCACTAGAGTGACACTTTTTTAAAGAATTCAAAATGGAACAAAGTGATCACATACACAAACGCAAACAATTTTCACTTGAATTCACACAATGCGTGTTGATATAGGTACGTAGATGCTCCGCTGTTGTTTGCATGCGTGTGTAAGTGGAATGTAGTGTATACATGTTTTATGTACGTGTGTGACTATGTGGTTATGTAGAAGCTTGAAAAAAAAATAGGCATGGTACGTCAATGCATCGAATGCGGGACATGCGGGACGCATCAAACGTTATGCGGGACTATTTTATTAATTCTTACAAAACGGGATTACATCCAGCATTACGGGACGGTCCCGCAGAATCCGGGACGGTTGGCCGCCTTAAGTCCTTGACCCTTTACGGCACACCACACGTCTGCAAAACAACAATAATGACTTCTGCTTTACTATCTGCGTACTTACCTAGCGTAATAAAAAAACAACGGTGTAGATTGTACAGATTGCGTATTCTGTGCAAGATTTATAGCCGTAAATATTATTATTTATTACACTAATTTACGGGCTTTTTAACCCCTCATGCAGAGAGGCGTTATAAGTTTATCGCATGTACCTATTTGTGTGTCTCTCTGTGGCATAGTTTAGATAGTAGCTTCCAAACGCGTGGACCGTTAGATTTAAATCAAAAGTCTAGGTAGTTTGTCGAGGTGGTTCTTAGCTACAGATCACCCCCAATCTGTGTTCTTAGCTATGTTTGGTGGATGTAACAACAATTGTTTCCAACATATTCAGCTCTGATTAACACTCAGTCAATATTGAAGCAAAAAATTCCAAATGTTGGTTTTAAATAAATATATTTTATTTTTTTAAAGAAAAATGGAAAGAAAAATTTGACTTCAGGCGAGACTCGAACTCGCGGCCTACTGGGAATCTAGTCCAGCCGCTCTTCCAATTGAGCTACTGAAGTCCTGCCCGATTTGTCAAATCTTTCCTTTACATCTATTGCATTGCTTTATGGTAGCAGCAGCGCCATCTATTACCAACTATGCTAGTTAGGCAACCGATATAATAATAAATATATTTCACAAGCATGTGTTAATGCGAAATAATATAGAACAATTTAAATAAATATGTTTGGTATAATTTACAATAATCATAGCAACCTTTGATACGTCCCACTGCTGGGTACGAGTCTCTCCCCTTCTTGGGAGGAGGCCTGCGAGTTGGTGGAGATAAGGGTTAGTGGCCAACCCGTTGTCGGATGTTTTCAAACCGCCGATAAGGCCTCCGACAAGGTTTAACGACTGCTATCTATCGATAGCAACCGGGACCGACGGCTTAACGTGCCCTCCGAAGCACGGAATATGTTTAGTATTAATAGCATTTTCGATGTCACTATATGAAGGTCTCATGATGACATCGGCGGGACCGCGCCCCTCCCGATAATCCGATATCACTCCTGTGAACTCCTGTCCGGATATTAGACGAACCTGTCCCTCGGACGAGGCTAGTCAAATATGCGTGATACTTGATCGGCATCTAACCTTCGCTGCACACCTCAAGGCAGCGCCCGCTACTGCATTCGTGTTATCACAACAACATTGTTTAAGCAAGCGTAGTAAACTATCGGCACGTAATTAAATCCGCTCATATACCGCATGCATAAGGCCAATCTTATGTTACGCGTCTCTAGTCTTTGTCCACGCGAATAACAAAGCAATCTATATTATAGCTTACCGGTAATTCATCGGTTTTTACATAGAGCCATAGGCGTGCCATGGTACGTAGGTAACAAAAGTCTCCATGCTAACTTGCCTACCATTCGACAGTTCATGAAGAGAGCATCCATGATATTTTGACACTGCGAGTCGACACACGAACCCACTGTTCCGATCGGCCGCAATTTAGGTACGCTCCTTTTGATTGCCACAAAAAGAGACGTGCAAGGCACGTCCAAAATGATCCCGACGATGAGACCACGTTAGCCGTCGCTGCGATGAATGATCATACACAACCATCGACTACACAGCCTGTAGTCGAAGGTTGTGGTTTAAAGGTGGTAGAGCTCCAGTGACGAAGCTCGCGGGCGTAGGCACCACCGCATTACCTAATATAAATAAAATATAATACTTGCCGCTAATAGGTAGTGTTCAGCACTATCGTGTTCCGGTCAGGTGGTAATGTACGGCCCTGTAATTTCCGGCACAGAGGCATAACACCTTAGGCATCAGGAGTGGTAACGCATCTGCATTTTGACCTTGGTCTTTGTGTAGGTGTCTATAGGCTGCAGTCATCACTTAACATCAATGTGAACTGCATGCTTGTTTGCCACTTGCATTACATTAAAAAAAAAACGTCCAAAATGATCCCGACGATGAGACCACGTTAGCCATCGCTGCGATGAATAATCACACACAACCATCCACTACACAGCTTGTAGTCGAAGCACAGTAAGCATACAACACTCCAATAACACCCAAGAAAGGCACCGTCGCGGTCCGCCGTGCCCGAAGAGAATTCCAAACTTTCCTTATGTATTGTTTTTTTTGTATGCAGCACACAATAAAATAAGATCTCATGATCTCGTTTAAAATACCTACCAGTACCAGTTTACATGATAGCTTATGTAGTATTTTCTTGAGGTTAATATAAAATACTATTTGCAGATACGTTAAGTACCATTTTTGAGACCTTTTTTACAAGTTTTTTTTTTATGTTATGAAGGTGGCAAACAAGCATGCAGATCACATTGATGTTAAGTGATGACTGCAGCCTATAAACATCCACACAAAGAGCAGAGGTCAAAATGCAGATGCTTTGCCACACCTGAGACTCTATGAAAGTTATTACGGGGCCACACATTAAATTGATGTGCCTCTGACAAAAATTGCCTACTGCGCCAATATGAATTGGAATAGCGCACCGAGGATTACGTAAAGTCTTATTTACATTACGCGCCCGATTCTTGTCATAACACTCTTACATCGCTTTTGTAAACTTAGTAGGTACGTAAGTACTTGCATATAATTTTTCTCAAAGATATGACTGATGTCCGATGTTCCCAGATAAACTTTAATTAGTAGTTGCTGTAATTATTTTAAAACAGAAATAGAGTTAAGTTGGTGGTATACATAATTAAGTTTCTAATTATTATGTTTACGCAGCATGTTTTAAGATAACCTTGAAACTAATTTGTCACACACACAGTCAAACTAATGTATGAAGGATAAAAATGAACCATCATAATATTCATAAACGCACCAAAATCTTTTGTCAGTGAGATTGTCATTTGCGTATGATACTCATAGAAAGAGACAAAACAGAAATGAGCAATTCTATAGCTTATATAAAATAATTAAATTTATTAACATATTTAGATTTAGGGTAATTGTGTAATGAAGATAAGATATACGATACGAGAAATACGATATCGTAAGAAGAAATCTCTTAGTTGGGAGACAAGTTCCAAAACACTTTTTCAATTCATAGAGTTCGTTCTCCTTTGCTTATGCTTTCCATGCTTAGTTAGTTGTCAGAATATCAAACGTTAAAGTCATGTAGGGCTTGCAGACCTATTAAGTACCTCAAATGCCGTTTTCCGAAATTCATGGATACCTATTATCACATTATGATAAAACAGCAATGTTCTGTAAGTAGTGCCTATCAAATCGGTTCGGTTCTGGTCTGTCTGGACGCCCAGTGTCCCGACGCCCAGAGTCGGGACGCCCAACGTCCCGACGCCCCGCGTCCCGACGCCCAGCGTCCCGACGCCCCAGCGTCCCGACCCCCCAGCGTCCCGACGCCCAATGTCCCGACGTCGAGCTATTCCAAGCGAACGAAGTTGCGGGCACAGCTAGTAATAAAATAAAATAAAATACACTGACAGCCCCACAGTATGTATAAACCTGTGTCGTGGGTGCCGTTGTAAACATACAACACATACACAAACACCCAAACCCGAAACAAATAGGTATCTGTAGGCCCATACAAATATTTGTTCCGGTGCGGGGATCGAACCCGCGACCCTTCGAATCAAACAGTGATAACTGAGTGATATAATAGGCCTACTGATTGATCAGTGTTATGCTGTAGAATCTGTAGATAATTATCTATTAAACTTTAACTTACGTTTGGAATGGCTCTAAACTCTACTCTACTAAACTCTAAAAGTTAAATGAATACTGATAAATCACATTTTCGACAGCTGTCAAATGTGAGGTAAAATAATCAACACCTGTCAAAAAGGATGGTGTAAAAATGCCTTACTATATTGGGAAATGTTTTATTTTTTTTTATTAAACCACTTCCAACTTAACCCACATAGAATAATAGTCGACCGTATACTAATTGATTTGGGTTACTTATTATGAGGAATATGACTAGATTTAGCACCTATACCCACCCAACACTATTGCTTAGCAAACATCATGTATGTCCCCCTTAAAATAACTAACACAGAGCCGTAACAACTTAGGTCTCAGGGGTGGCAACGCATTTTGACCTCTGGTTTTTGTGTACATATCTATAGGCTACAGTCATCACTTAACATCAATGTGAGCTGCATGCTTATTTGCCACCTTCTTAACATAAAAAAATTAAGGTGTTTATTACCTCTAGCCTTGTAATGATGATTGTAAAAATTAACTTTTTACGTTGTTGAACTTTGTACTCTAAAACTTCGTATAAAAATAAATGAATAACGTTAATGACCGAGCATATTAATAAACTCGTTTTAATAATGTAAGAAAAGTAGGTATTCTTTAAGAATGATAGAGTTACTGAGTATCAAGCGAGGAAGGAATTCATTTTATAAGATTTGTGATCTACTATTATTTTATTTTTAAAACAGGATTTTGGGCTCCCCTTAGCACCATATCTGATGGGAAAGTACTCTTATCGTCCAGTAAAATAGTAGGTAATTTTTGGACCCGTTTTAAGTTACCTATAATTGTCACAGTGACAAATTAACTTAGACCTAAGGGTTGGCATCAATTGACATTTTGACCTGTGATTTTTCTAAAGTTAGATGTCTATAGGCTGCAGTAGTTAGGTATGTAGTGTCTAAATTGTGTATCTTCAAGAGATTTAAAGTGAGAAATGTGAGGGGGTGCCCCCACTTCCCTTTTTGCTGTACTTTTTTATATCTAGGGGGAAGACCTTATGTCATCCCCTGACGACGCCCATACGATTAAATGTTCCATGTTCCTAAGTAAAAATATTGACTGAACATTAATGAGGTCTTCTAGTCACAATAACATCTTAATAGGTGTCGTTTATTATCGATTTCCAAGTAATGGCGTATAGGTACATTTAGATAATTGCCCATCTAGCTGATGAATGCAATTCATTAATAAAATGAATGTGTGATAAAAATATTTGTTTTAGCATTTAATAATAAGTACACTTAAAATAAATTAAGGTTCTCGCCATACAAGTATGCGCCATAATATTGTTTGACTAAATCGACAATTTTAAATCCTGTATGCCGAAAAATTTACTCATAGTAGATGAGCCCAATATGGGATAATTACAGTTACTCGAGCGCGTCCAATTTAGGATATGGGGGATAGCTTGCACCTTGCACCCTGTTGACCATTGAGCTATAGTACATGGAGGAGAAATACCTGCAGAATTGGCGTGATTGCCTACAAATATTTGGGCGATTACAATGGCCGCCTTTCATATGGTTGTTTTCGATAAATATCGATATCATATTCTGTACAATCTTCTTCAATACATGAGCGGTTAATATCGATATTTTATCGACACGAATTCTTATTCTTATGTATGCTTATAGCTATGCTAGTATGTATGCTTAGTCTTTTTAAAATACACTCACTAAATTAGAGTTGAGTATAATTGTAATAATTATGATGTAGTAATAAAATGTATCCTGTAATTTGCATGCAAATTAAATGGTGAAATATAAAATAAAGCTATATTATATACTGAAGATCTTATGTACCTACTATACTTTTAGCAAATAAATAAATTAAGTAATTCAAATGATTTCATTGATTACCAGCAACTTGCGAAAGGTTCTCAACCAGAACTCGAGCTAAAAATTGCACATTGTGGTAATGTTGAATTTCAGTAGGATTTTCTATAGCAGCCTTCAAATGTGAGTCTTATGCTGACCAGCTCCTTGGAATGCATCTCTGAAATATTGTTGCTATGTATTCCAAATTTTAATCATTATGTTTAGTTAATTTGAGTAGCACGATGACGCTTCGGTCAAGTTAAAGGCCAATAAACACATTTGATTTTTATGCATTCTCGAAAGATCTTCTACTTACGTTTTGGACGTGAGTGCAACAGGATCTTTTTTTATTTTTTCATTATTACTATACCTTAAACAATATTATAAAAGTAGCAGAAACGGCTCTAGGTATGTTAATGATATGAGTAATTGAAAAGAAATGGAACCTGCTTCAATTTTCAGATGATACGCATGTAGAAGTTAGTGACACAGATCTGTACGGCCCTGTGATTTCCAGCACAGATGCGTAATATCTTAGATCTTAGGAGTGGCAACGCATTTAGATTGAAAGCTCTGGTTTCGTGTAGACTGATAGGCTATTACTTACCAATGTAAACTGATACCTGTTTGCCACTTCATAAATTGAAAAAATAACTGTGTTATGTTGTGCTTATACTTATATAACACTCTTACAATCTCTGAAAAAATCCATGCTATATCGGGTGCAAAAAAAGAGAAAACAAAAACGATTTAATTTACATCAATTTCTTCTTCGATATTTTATTAAGAAACAAATTCTATCGAGTATAATGCTAATGCAATATAATATTACATAATTTAAATTGATATGAAAATAATTTTATATCGATACTTTGATATATCAGGTTATTATTCGTACATCACTATATAAAAATGCTATTTTTAGAACAGAATGAATAGCATTAAAAGTCGTATAAGTCATACGAAACTTACACAGGTCTTCAAAACTCTTAATAAAACATATCACTATATATCACTGCATTTCAAAATCCCACCGAATACGACACAATCCGTGAAAATTTGTACATAACCTCACAAAGTTCAATCCAAGATTATTTTCGTTTTTCCTTGCACCACTCTGTTTTAAACAGTACGAGAGCATAATCAGTCAACATAAAGCAAAACATAGAATACCACATTATCTAGTTAAAAGATTTAGTTTTCAAGAAAACAGCAAAAATATTACGAGCACCTGTTTGTTTGACAACAGATGTACCACAAATCGGGCGCATACAATGGCGCCGACGGGCACGCGAAGGCATAAGTATGACGTCACATCAAATCATTTCCAAAATTGATACTCTGCATACATCTTGTGTCTCTTTTACAAAGGGAGCTACTGGTTAGTTAGAAAGAGTCAAAACTGCTTTTGTCAGACATGTGTCGATTTTACCCATTATTGTATAACTACTGTTTCTATAGTAGAATGTGCCTTCTCCATGTGTATTAATTCTGTGCTGTTTACCTATCTACCAAATCTGAGTTGTCCATCTAAGCGAAGCACCGTAGATCAATCAGCTCTAAAAAAAAACAAAAGGTCGCTTCGATCTCACTTCACTGTAATTACAATAATCGTAAATTGAATTAAATAATATAAAAACTGTCTGTATTTTGGATATGAGCTGTTTGAGTAGGTACATTTTACGCCGTCTCAGAATATCAGAAGCGTCCTTGTCTTGACCCATGATGTTGATGCCGTGCGTTTTCGTAAAGATTTCTTTTTTTTTTAAATGGAGTTGAACGTACTCAAGAATGACAGACAGTCACAACGGTTTTTAAGTGAACCCAATCAAAGCTTCCATCCAAAATTTTGTCAAACATCTAGGTACATTAAAACAACAGATTTCAATGTAGGTGCGTTGCCACTCCTGTGGTCTAATTTGTTGTGGATATTTGCCAAAAATTACAGGGCCGTACATTACCACCTGACTGGAACACGATAGCGCTAAACTTTACCATTTAACTGGAAGTATACATACATAGGTAATACGTTGGTGCCTACGCTTGCAAGCACTGCCCCTAGACTCTACCACCAGTAAACCTAGTTAAATTCATATTTTTTGTTGGTCTTCGAATAAAAGTATACATTGCTTATTTCATAATTAGGTCGTATTATCGACCAATTACACAGATGTCAATACAGCGATAAATGTCTTATCATTATCCGCGATATTCGGCATTAGGTGTACTTACGTCCGTTCTTTCCAGTTATTATCATTAAGCGACATAATAATTTGTATTAGCCAATGTATTTGAATGAAATAACGATTGGACATATATCTATGTGGTGTAAGAAAGTGGTGCCATGTGTATGGTAAAATAATAACTCGCCTAGTAAAATTAGACACAGAGATAAACAAGCATGCAGTTCACATTGATTTAAGTGATGACTGCAGCCTATAGACACCCACACAATGACCAGAGGTCAAAATGCAGATGTGTTGCCACTCCTGAGGCCTATGGTGTTATGCCTCTGTGCCGGAAATTACAGAGCCGTACAGTACCACCTGACCGGAACAGGATAGTGCTGAACACTACCTTAAAGGTCTTATACGGTATGTGTTATACCACTTATATCTCTGTGATAAGATATTACGGGGCCGTACATTACCATTTAACCTATATAGGTTAGATTGTAATGTACCTACGCTGAAGTCTATAGGCTGCAGTCATCACTTAACATCCATGTGAATTGCATGCTTGTTTGCCTAAAAGGTTTATAATTTTAATGCATACTGAAGATACTGAACGATATAAGAGAATGCATATCTTGGATTCCCGTAGGAATTTTGGGAAATTCTTTCTTACCCTATACTAATCAAGGCACATATGTGCCATATTACAGCTGGTAATTTAGACTGTACATTTTCTCAGTTACTCAATCGGTCAGTGAGCAATAGAAGAGTTTTATATATAAGTAGACCAGCGGCCCGCCCCGGCTTCGCCCGCGCTGCTCTGCTCATATTAGTCATAGCGTGATGTAAGCTATCCTATCTCTCAAGTTGGATCGAACTGCACATGGTGTACGAATTTTATTATAATCGGTTAAGTGGTTTAGGAGTCCATTGAGGACAAACATTGTGACACGAGATTTATATATATTAAGATTAGATCAATGATTAAGTAATGTGTCACATCGTCATGTCAATAAGAAGTTAGCCATTTGCACTGAAAATGTACGATAGTTGAAATTATGATTATCCATCATGAACCAATCATGGCAAGGCATTATATTGGGTATTATGTACCGAAATGTAATAATTAAATTAAGTGGAATATTGCTCATATGATAATGTCACTATGTTTTCTGAATGTTGATTCATAATGAGCCTGGGAAAAAAATTACTATGATTTGTATTCGTTATTTTTTACCACTTCACCTTTTTTGGCTCTCCACTTGAAAATAACATTCATAAAGACTCATAAACATATTAACTTTACGTCCGCAAGCCTCTCATAGCTAGTCTATGATGGTTTTTGGGTTTTTGAGATTAATGGGAGTGGGCCGTATTTTGTTTTAAATAGGTAGTCTATTTATAGTCGGTATTATTCTTTGACCTAGTTATTTAATGATACGTTTTTCTGTGTACAATTACGTACCTATATACGTATTGTTATAGGTATCATATTCGACATTCAGGCGAATTCGTCTTTAGGTCGTAAATGTAGCATTGTAACCTGCAATTGCTAACGCTTGAATATGCTTTTATATACAGCAATGTTGTTCTCTTCGATGTAGTCCTGTCCTTCCATTGGTCTGTGGGGGTAGGGACGCGCGCAACCTACCCCTTGTTGCCACCAAGGCGTAGGTAGGGGCGTCCTATTGATCCTTGGGCAATGATCTTCAAGCAAATTCACTTTTTATTGCTCCATTTATTTCCACTTAGATAATAAAGTTGGTAAATAAAAAATAATAAAATTGAAAAATAGATATATCTACCTACTTATTACTTATATAAATTAGTATTTCCAGTGTCGGTTCAGTACCTATCTGTCGGATCAGATAGTAGGTACCAGCCGTACCAGTGTCAAAGGAGAAGGTTCAACCACATTAACTTTCAAACTTGCTGCCAAATTCAGTTCAGCAGCATCGTACCCCTATTTATTCCCCAAATGTGACCCCTATGTTTGTTGACCATTGTTACTTATTTTGTCTCAAATTTCAACCCAATCGGTCTACTCAACTGCATTCTGAGAAAATCGGCCGTTTTAGACGGATAGACAAACGCACTAGTGATGTTAATTTAGAGTTTCGTTTTTCCTTTTGTGGTACCCTAAAAAGCATTAAGATTCGTTGGTTTATTCTCAATGCCACCCGTCGCAGACCTCAAGACCCACTTACCTGATACGACAGATTACACGGCAGGGCTATTCCGTACGCCTTGGGTATATTTAGTAGCATGCCAACATAACTTATGTACCACGCAATGTTTGCGTTTCACAAAGTACTTCCGCACGCCTTGTTTATATGAAATCATGAATACTAACCGTCCTACGTATTCATGTTGCCCTTTGATCCACTGTGCCGTTGTGTAGCACGGCACTGATTAGATAAAATGAACTTTGACGTGTCACATTTCTCGCACAATTAAGTTTATTAATAGGACATGTCTATTAGATTCATATTGAAGGGTCGAGAGTCGGGAGTCGGGAGGTATCTAACTGATAGTCTGTCTGTATATTTTGTCCAGAGTGCCTAGTGCGAGATTTTATTTACTCTTACGCGAATTCGATCGCGTAAGAGTAAACGCAGATTTGTATGGAATTGAAGGAGCGTCATCGATTCACCGCTAGATGACGCTCCTTCAATTCCATACAAATCTGCGTTTACTCTTACGCGATCGCGATCGGAAATCTCGCACTAGGCACTCAGTTCTCATTGTAGAATTTTAGGAACGATATAATATCTGCCTCAGTAGTCTAGTGTAGTCTAGTCTAGTAGCAGCCCCCTAATACGATGCGGTACTGGGTTCGATTCCAGGGTTGAGAGCTATCAGAGATAACGGTGTAAAATTCTTTCCATTCTCATCCACTCCAGATAGGTATCTCCTAAACTACTGGGTTTAAAATTAAATACCTAACAAAGTACCGAAGATATTTTGTTTGTGTATAAATTACAAGAAAATATACATATAAGAAGTCTAAGTATTATATTTAACTATAATATTTAGCTATTATAACAAAGGAAACATTAATTGTACGGAACATTGTTAAGGCGAACTCGACACCCACATGGCATTTTTATTGTATCAAAATTAGTTTAAGCATCAATAAATCCGATCTTCCTTATAAAACGTGACCATTTTTATCGTCACTCGAAACGGGACATTTTCAAAAGTAACTTTCAAGGACCCAGGGGGGGGGGGCGGGCTTAAGGTATCGTTTTAAATATCTTGGTATCGGTATCGATTGCTTTTGAGTATAAATTATTAAAAAAATATTAAAATTTCGGATTGACGTTTACAGGACAACTTCAGTCGGGTACGTTAAGTTTCCTATACATTTTTGCTGTGATTTCCGATAACGGGACATTTTAGCTTTCCAAAAGTTTTCCTGGGACACCGGGACGAGCTGCATGAAAACGGGACTGTCGCGTTCATAACGGGACGTACGGTCACTTTAACCTTATACCATGCAATAGTTACGTGTGGCGATGCAGTCGCTTATACAATCTTTGCAAAATTTCGTTGCGTGTAACGTGACGCGTTGCCAGTTTTGCAATTTGTGTATCTCATTTTTGTATCGTTTCATTATTTTACAGAATGCAGGCAAAGAATTTACGGAATGTATGCGGAATATTGTCGAACCGAGTGTCCTGCAGAAAGAAATTGAAGAGGCCAAACCGAATGGACAAGTGGACGAGGTGTTTAAGAAGTATGTATTACCTAGTAGTTTTTGCCAGCGGCTTCGTCCGCGTGTAGTTACTTCTGTAAATTTTAGCCTTTATGGTATTCCAATATATTACTGTAAATGTTGCATCAAATCCGTCCAGTAGTATTTATTACCCGTTTTTCTTGAAAGAGTAACAAACATCCAGCCATCCATCCATCCATACTCAAACTTTCGCAGTTACATGAGTAGGATTTCCTACTCATTTATTTCATACCAGTCTGTCCTGGCTTCCAACAGGGCACCCGTTGAAAGTCAGGACGGATAAAACATATTTGGCACCAGAACCACAGCCAGACTCTTTGTATGTTACGAAGGTGGCAAAACTTCGTGCAACTCACATGAATGTTAAGTGATGACTGTAGCCTATAGACATTTTCACAAAAAGCAGAAATCAAAATGGAGATATTACCATTCCTGACGCCTAAGTTATGTCTCTCCTGATAGTAATTAAAGGGCCATATAATATTACCATTTAACCGGAACACGATAGTGCTGAGCCCTACCATTTGGGGACAGATAGATTAGGTAATGCGATGGTGTTTACGTCCTCGAGCTCCTACACTAGAACTCTACCACCAGTACAAAACTTAGGGACTGTACTTTATGATACTTTTATAGTGCTTTTCCTGTAAATGAAAAGTAAATTGGATGTCACGAGGGTCAGACTGAGCCAGAAGAGCCCGGGGCCACGGTGGCTCCTTACACACCTGGGGCATAGTAGTACTAGGATAATGAGCCTGGGGCCTAAGACAGATGCTTGCAACAATCCCCGCAACCCAGTCCCGTTGTTATAGGGCACGGCTGGTTAACGCCTCGACTATTATGGCAAGACGTTGGGTGTCACTCAAGTCGGTCGAGACTCTATTTTGAAGCGTTGAATTGAATAGCATATTAAATCTGCAATAGGAAGGGAGGTGTGGAAATATTAAATTTCTTAGATCTCATACATTGAACAGCACTTTTCCACCTCTGAAACAACTGTAGCTACCGAAACGCGTTTGCGGACGTAAAGTTACGTAAGACTCCAAGCCGCTGGTCCACAATCGCTTTTGTCCTCTTTTAATTCTGGCTTTTTTTTAATTATCCAATAGTGATAATCCGACTGTCGGTATTATTTTTTTTAAGAAAGATTTTTTTTTTTGTTTTAATAAGTATATCTTTCTTTACATACATACACTTTCGAAAAGTCATTTAAAATCACCAACAGTGAATAATTTTACGCAAAGTGAAAGTAAAACTTATAATTAAGGGTTGCCAACCGTGCAGTTTTCGACCGGACTATTGGTTTAGAAAGAATTGTTGGGGTCAGGTCGCTTACTTCCGACTGGATTCAATTCGTCCGGTCGGTAAAGTATTATGACGCGACGCGTGGCGTGAATTACCATACCATACCACGACTGCCGCAGCGCAGATTAAACTTCAGTGACTGAATCTTCACGATGTGAGGGGCGCGCCAGGCGGGCGGGTGGAGCATACATGGGGTTCCACTAGAATTTATTTATTACTATTTAATCATTTTACCCAACCGGTTTTGATCACACGATCATTTTCAGGGGTTTGTTGACAGTAAACTACCTTAGAAAAACTCGATACGAAAAGTGCTAAAAAAGAGGGTAGATAAGGAAAAATATTTTAAAATGTTGCCACTGTATAAAGTAATAACCCAAAACCTGGGCAAGAAAAACCTTTTTATCAAATTGTTTTTTTTTCCGATTTTGACCAAGTATGATCCGATTAAATTTGTTGTCCTGTTATGGCGGCTGGAAATGTTGGCAATCCTGGTTAAGGCCCTTAGGCGCTCAAAAATAAAATAGGACGAAGAAAATTTAGTTATCGCTCGACCTGTTGTGATGGGATCTCACTTAAATGGCTTGTTATCACTACTTCACCGAGCCAGTTAATAACGTGCATTATGTTTCAGGTACTGCCAAAAGACGCCGCTGTTCAAGGCGTGTGTCCTTAACATGACAGAGGCTTCCCAGTCTTGTTTCACGCCTGAAGAACGTGCCAACATGAAGACAATACACAACGTGTCCCAGCAGCTCGCCGATTTTATATGCTTCAAGGAAGGAGACAGAATAGCTCGTGAGTGTGTTAAGTGATATATAGTATTACATACTAGGTGTCCCAGCGAACGTTAGTTTTATTGCAGAACGCAAATGCTTATTCTGCGTTATTGCACTTACTGCAGTTCTATTGGAATGGTTTACTGACTGTACTTGCGGAAAAGTTATCATCCATTAATGGGTGGTGTGATCGTCACGTCCACGTAAAATATCATACATATGGCCTTTATTCTCAGACCTACTAAATACATACACACAGAAAAAAACATAATAATAGGTCGTCGTTCCCACGGAATAGATAAATAAAGATGGAATGGTAATGTGGGTGTGGCAAGCGTACGGCAACTATGCGTGAACACACAGTTCGGCAGATCCATTCGTTCGCCGCTCGTAGTGTCGTGTAGACTGCTTCGAACGACGCATCTCTTGGTAAAATACCATGTAGTGCCAATTTTAACATGTAATATGAAATGTCAGACCTCAAGTATAAAGCAAGGAGGTATAATATATTTTCATCGGTAAGTCACAAATAACATTTATATATAATACAAAGGAATATGAATATTCGAACTTAAAATGCATTATTTAAACGTTACTGCTAGCGAATACATTGCTCGTTAAGCACTCGCTCAATTAACGCTATTACTGTCTCCGCTTGCAATGTACAGCATGTAATGCGTCCGCTACACTTCGACTAGTTTATTGGTGAGTATATTGTTGTGTGCGTGCGAGTGTTTATTGCTTACGGGCGTTACATCTTAGTATGCAAACTTACGCAAACGAATAGCTGCCCTGAGATTAATGTGTGGGTGATTGTCGAGATGGTGTTACATTTGTGTAAGAAATTGCATGGTGGGAGAAAAGCGGCGACACTGGTTCTAATACTAAATTGAAGTAAAGGCCTTTCCATCCTTATTTATCTATTCCGTGGTCGTTCCACAGGGGTTCGATAATAAACACTGTGGATATGTCGTATTCGCTATTATGCGTATAAGTACCTACAAAACCCTTTGTGTGTAAAATTCAGATGCGTTACCACTCCTGAGGCCTAAGGTGTTATGCCTCTGTGCCGGCAATTACAAGGCCATACATTATCACCTGACCGGAACACGATAGTGCTGAACACTACCTTTTAGCATCAAGTATATTAGGTAATGCGGTAGTGCCTACGCCCGCGAGCTCCGTCACTGGAGCTCTACCACCAGTAAAAATATTCTAGGAAAAACGCAATGGTCACTTTAATAATGTGTTCAAAAATGGTTTTTGTCCGCTTCCGTGTTTCGGACGACACTTAAGCGGTCCAAGGTCGGTTAGTTAAACAAGCATTAACTCAACCAAAAATATAACTAATTATTTAGCAACGTATGAGATTGGTAACTTTAATGAATTAGTGTCATGATGTTAAATATGTTTCTTGTCAGGCTTAGAACATGTCATGAGGGATAGCTCATTTTAAAATGCTTTAAGTCTTGTATTAACTTTTTATGCACTGTTAGTTTTTTATTTATTATAGTAGAATAATTATTGAGTCGCCCTTTTTTGTTGTGAAATACAATGACTCGCGTACGTTATGATATGTTATCAAGTTACGACTGACTTATTTAGGTAATTAACATTAAAATGCTATATGAGCAATACTGGCTCGTACAGGACTCGTATTGGAGTAAAGTCAGTCGTTGTTTCTAGATTAGGATTTCTGGAAGCAGGCTTATCACTGGCGGGGTATTCTAAAGCCAAGAAAGCAGACTTATTAAGTATTTTGTTGGACTGTAGCATATCCATTATGTTAAAATGGGGAAGTGAATTTTTTATCAGCCACTACGTTGATTGACTTGACCAACGAGGTCCCATTTTACAACTGCTACTCAAATTTGGAAAAAAATGTGTAGTTAAGAAATTAAAGAAAAAACGGAAAGAAAAATTTGACTTCGGGCAGGAATATGCGACCTCAGGATAACCAGTCCAGCCGCTTCACCACTAAGCTACCGAAGTCCCACAACGATGCGTCAAATTTTGCTTTCCCTTTTTGATTTTAACCGATATATAGGGTCGGTGAACGACATCCATTGATAACTAATTAATAGCTATAGAACCGATATGATAGACTTTGCAGTTTATACATTATCGTTAAGATGTCGCTGTTCCCTTAATAATTGTACTATTTATTTTTCGCAATAACACATGAAAAATTTTGAAAAGTTTTCTTTCCGTTTTTTCTTTAATATCTTAAGTTCACTCGCATGTGTTGTTGCGAAAAATAAATAGTACAAATGTGTTCACAATCCGGCATAAATCCTTAAAGCAGCACATGGACCCTATAGGGTACAAGAACAATAAGAAATCAATTGGCATACTTTTCTGGTAGCGTACCTATTGTACACGGGACAAGATGTTAAAGGAGACGTTCCAAAATGTATGGAGCTTGGGCCCGCACCTTGTACACTTTAATGAGAAATGAAGCATAAAATACTAAATCATTTACAGCTATTCAAATCGTTTATTAAATCTTCAATTAACTGTCGTAAGTATATTCGAAAACAAGAATCTCATAGTAGCGATATGGAAACATATTCCTGTCATACAAAAATTGCGTAAAATAAATATTTCCGACAAAAAAACAACGATTCAAATTATTTTTTGAATATTTTTCCATGAATCTGCGTATTTTTCTCTAACTTTTGATATACTGTACAAGGTACGGGTCCAACGTGGAACTTCTCCATTCGGGATAATATTAGCTCTTATTTCTTAGCGATCTGGCGACATTAGTCTATAAACAGTAATGTTTACGTTTTTGATGGGATTCGTCTGTAAAATTTACATGCAATGTGTTGTATGTTTTACTACTAGGTATAGGTACCACAGAGGCACCTTTCGAATGGTTCAAATTTATATAAAAAAAGTTGCCTGGATTAGTCAGTTTATACATTTTTTTTTTTGATACGCATATTTATATTTAAATTGTATTTCAGTGTTCATAGCGGAGAATGGTCCGGAATGTTTGACGGAAAAACAAGAAGAGATCAAGGAATGCGTGAACAAGACCATGGGTTCGGACATACAATTCAATCCTACTGACTTAAACAATTTTACCTTACCGAAGATCCAGTTCACAGTAAGTTCTTTTAAATTGTTACATACTTTTAGGTAAGGACGGCTACCGGCGGCAGAGAATATGCCGGCGGTAAACTAGGGGACAGCTAATAAAAGTAATTTAGTAGCGAATTAGATCATTTGGATGGCCTAAGTATGAATGCAATAAACTATTGCTGCTTCTCTTCTTGGTAAAAAATGAAATATTGGTAATTTTTCTTTATGGAAAATATTCCCAATGGAGATAGACCTACTTACTTTTTTCGTGTAAAATGTTACGAAGGCCATTCTAACTCATGCGGCTAGGATGATGAAATTTTTAATAATTGCTAGGGCACTAACTTGTAATGATTCTGAGGATCTGTAATTTGGATAAACAGATATGGCAATCGTTACATCTTATTGTGAGTTTATGTATAAAAATACTCAACAATGCGTTTTGCGACTCTGTTTCATGTTAATATGATAATATACATAAATTTATTCTCTTTGTATAGAAAAATATCGTCATACTTGCTTTTAAACAGAATATAGTATTTCTTAGGTAAGGATTTCCCATGCATTTAGTATACGTAGTATTGTGAAACAGAGTTAATTGATTAAGGTTTTCCGTTGCCAACATATTATTATTTTTCTTAGAGACTTCAGTATAATTAAGTTCACTGTGCATATTACTTGAGAGCACCTTTGTGTTAGTAGGTCTTTAGTCTGGCGGGTCAGGGGCATCATTGTTCTCGATAAATATTCTATGTCCTTGATGGAGCACAGTTGTTTTTTTGGCCTTTATCATGTCACCCTCCAAGTGGGTTCAATGATATTTATCCGTGTGCATGTATTTGTATGCTATTTGACGGTCATTTGGTGAATTATGTGATACGCTTAGAGTTATAATTCTATGGTGATACGTACGAATCTTACGCGAACTCGCGTGGTCAAACATAAGGTCATCTACGTAAACAAGTTATTCAACATCTAGTGCTAATTTTTTTTTCTGTCGTATGAAAGTTTGATGTTAAACGAAAAGAAATACTTTGTGTTGTTTCATGATACCATTTATGATCTGTTGTTGATATCCCAACGTCATTATACCTAGATCGTAATTTGCAATGCAAGTAGAATTAATTAAATCTTAGAATAACTTAACCTCTAACATTGGCAACTACAGAACAGTTTCGTATTAAAACTTAGATTAATACCTTAGAATCAAATCTTAGAATCATAGTATGTATCATGTTATAGACTTCGTAGTATTACTCGAGCATCATAATACGTCTTATTTGTACGAGAAAAAAAAAACAAACAAACAATAAAGTCTTAAGTATATTGGCATACCATCTCTTCCATAGAACCTTAAGGTTTTCATTATGTTCATTGAACTTTAACGTACTGTCTCGAAACTGCCCGTTTGATCACAACCTATTACAAACAAAAATATTCATACAATGCGGAAAATTAATGCTGCTTTTAAGTAAAAATTTTACGTCGCCAGAATAATTAGAGAGCTATGATTCTGTAATCTGTCAACACACATTCGATTTTTTTTATTCTTGAACGTACGAACGTACTGTCTAAGTCCTAGCCGCACATGTTACGTTTACTATGCAAAGGATAATGGCAAGATTGTACAGGAGAAATGAAAATAGCTAATATGAATGATTAGGTGTAATATTTCAAATATTTTTGTAATAATTAAATTTTTAATATAATAAACATATGGCACCAGTGCCGTAATTGTTTCACACACCTTATGCGATTTTGATAAAAGCTATATTTGATTGATTTTGGATAAGTGGAGAGTTTCCAGACATTACCGTGCCAAACCCAGGCTTGGCGCAGGTAAAGTCTGGGCACTCTTCCTCAGGGAGCTAGTTTATCATATTTAAAAATGTTTATTTTGGGCCTACAAAACCTGTCACCAATTGTATAACAACATAATAATATTTCAGGAGAAAGAATGCAAGCAGTTGGAAGACCTGCAGACGTGTGTAGTGGAGTCTTTAGAGACGTGCAGCGCACCTACCTCGGCTAATATCATCGAGTCTCTCTTCAAATTCGTCCGCAAGGCCACACCATGCAAAGATATACCTGTGAGTATCTAACATTATACACCTTGAGTTGCATTATTGAAGTTTTTTTACGGAACCCTAATTTATCTCGATAATCTATGTAGCTCCAGTGTATAGCCTGTCACTCGGTCATAACGTATTTTATTGGTAAAAGAATGAAATATAAAAAAATCGTCACAGTAGTTTTGGAGTTTGTACAAATTACAATAAAAACATACAAAAAATCCCATTTTTCTCTCTTTATATTATTAGTAAAATATTTTTTTTGCCACAGAAATATATATGTTCAATAGTAGGTATGTGTCACGACTCGGCGCCAATCAGTTTCCTCTTTCATTATTTCTTTGAACTTCTTTTTAACCGACTTCAAAAAGGAGAAGGTTCTCAATTCTACCCGTACGTTTTTTTTCTTTGGATAGTATACTTTCAGTTTCAGCTACTTCAACAGCTTACCCAGGTATAAGAAAAGTATAACTACTAACATCCCAATGTACCTATTAAGCAGTGACAACCATATAGGTATTATTATCTCCTGTAACTTTCAAACCTGTCTTAGAGTAGTGTAGAAATTTACACCCGTAAATGAGGAAGATTTTTTAAGAAGTTGGTTCTGTTGGGAAATGTAGAGACCACAAAACCAGAGTCCGAATCCGTATAGCCTTAAAACCCTCGAAGCCGTTTTTTTATCGCTTGTTTTGAGAAACCCTTACATTATGTTAAGCATTTCAAAGCATTAACCGCTGTCGTGGTTAACACTTTCGTTTGAATTAATTCGCGGTAAGTCACATAAGCCATAAAATTTCTCACAGGTTATTGATAATTGGTTTCGTACTGAACGCAATTGAAATTAATATTTAACTCTACAAGTATTCATAAGATTGATGGATTGAAGACGACAAACCGTTTGTTTGAATTCATTTGCAATTAAGCAATTAAAAATTCTATAAATTTTCTTTAACAACCCCTTCAACACGCCATCCCAAAACAATATCAGTTAGTTTTGGGTTAACCCAATCAAAAGGCTTACCTCTATAATGGTTAGGTAAGTCCAACAAATGGCTTAATCAAAAGAACGGGTTTTCGGGGTCCTAATAACTTTACCCTTATTCACTTACCATCGAAGTTGGTAGCGAATATTTCAGCTACACCTTTTGTAGATAAATGGATTAAAAAAAAACGATAATACGTATTATTAACTACGACAGGTCGATAAGGAGAAAGAAGATGGTAACAGACGAAGCCAGAGTGTAAGTTTGAAGGAAATGGTGTAATAGCAATGTATTGTGCAGTTTATTTTTTGGCGTTTATTTGTTTGCTTATTACCCGAATGCTAGTGCTCACCGATGGTAATATTTTTATAGTTGCCTCATTAGGTAGCCTCATGCTACTTATAGTACATAACTATAAGTAGCATGTTGGAGTTTTGGCGGGATTCTTGAAGGAGGTGTGTAATGATTTTTTTTAATGTTACGGAAGTGGCAAACAAGCATGCAGTTCACATTGATGTTAAGTGATGACTGCAGCCTATAGACACTACACAAAGACTGAGGTCAAAATGCAGATGCGTTACCACTCCTGAGGCCTAAGGTGTTGTGCCTCTATGCCGGAAATTACAGGGCCGTACATTACCACCTGACCGGAACACGATAGTGCTGAACACTACCATTTAGCGGCAAGTATATTAGGTAATGCGGTGGTGCCTACGCCCGCGAGCTCCGTTACTGGAGCTGTACCACCAGTAACAAGCTCTTAGTTTATTTAATTTTTTCGGTACATTTTTGAGTTAAATTCAATAAAGTTGGTGGCAAATTGTTTTTTGATATAGGTTTTACAGTGCCTGTGTATAGTGAAATAGAATAACAGTGCGAAAACACGGCCTTTCAAGTTGCTTCCAAAAGCTTCATTGTAAATGTTCTGGTAAAGTAGCCATCGCTTTACTCGAATTACTGACTGATGACTGATTACTGACTGACGACTCTGACTTTTACTGCTTTTACGCTGCTTATTACGACTGATTGATACTGGCAATATGCGTAAAAGCGATGCCATTATACATTTAAAAAAAAAAATAAGTAGCATGTTGATTCAAGATGGAATTCACATGACATACCTGGGGATAAAATATTTAATATTATTATATTTTTGTAGAACGTTTAAAAGTAAATCAAATATTGTAGATGTTGAGTTTGTATTTATTTAACAGGGTCATAATGTGATGGTGAAAATGTGAATTCAGTGACCTACTGTATATTTTATTGTAGACGTAAATAATCGTACTCTACGGGCGTTATCACACACAGTTTTTTGGTAATATGAAAGCGAATCGGATGTCGCCGCATCTATTGTCGTTGTACGTGCGTAAATGTACAATATTGCATCTCCCGTACCATTCGCGGTGCGCTGCGAACTCGATTCGCTTTCAACCTCGATAGAAAATCGCTAGTGTTGTAATAGATTACCTAATAGTATCTATTAAGTTTTAATCAAAGTATCATCATTCTCTTGTTTAGATTTTATTATAGCTTGCTTATTTGCTTCATTGACCTGTGTATTTGTTGGTGAAGTTTATAAGATTTTTTTTGATTTGGAGTCCAAGTACTAACGCTCATTCTTTTCACAGTCGTGTCAAAACTCATACTTTATTTTGGGAGCACATCTTTACTAAGTAAAGCATGAGTAGAGTAAAGTTAAGGGTATAGGTAAATTCGTATGTGAAACAAAAAACGTTGAAAGGTCGACTCTATGGCTGAGATTCACAGACCACACTACTACTTTACTTCCAGAAAAGTACGCTTAGAACTGTCAAAACTCATACTTACAGTTACAACACTAGAATACTCAAACGTCACTCAATTTTGAGCAACCCTCAAATGCGCGCTAACGTTTAAACGTGTTTTATAAAGACAGAAAACTTTTAAGTCCGGCTTAGATTTAAGTGACGTTTGAGTATTTGGCCGTAAGCATACTTTGCTCAAAGTAAAGTCGTAGTGCGGTCTGTGAATCTCGTCAAATTAAAGTCGTAGTGCGGTTTGTGAATCTCGCCCTAAGAGTGTTAGTGTATTGAATTTAAAAATAAATAAATAACGATAATCTTAAATTCCAGGAGGCCGAAGAAAAAAAGAACCCTAACTCTGCCCAGGGATTGGCTGCGACGTCGCTGGCCTTAATTGCTGTTGTGACATCCGCACTCCTGTGAATCGCATCCAGCTAGTCAGGTCAACCTCAAGTCTGTAACCCGTCACCTATACTAGGGTCAATCATCGCCACCTGTTACCACCTGTTTCACCAGTGCTTTCGATATATCAGGGGCCTGATTCTGGTAACATAAACATTGGATCGCCAATTGAATCGTTTCGCTCTCTTGCTCTATCATAGGCCGCGGGTAGGAAGACAGCGAATCCATTGCGTTCCAACAATAATTATGTTACGAAAATTAGGCCACTGTTTGATGGTTTCTTCAAACGTAAAATAAACTTGTTTAAAGCTGGTGCTACTTGTCGTATACCCATAATCTCATAAATACTAGTTTGAAGGTGCCATAATGTCACAAAATTGCCGTACTACTGAGAGTATAGTATGTTCTTAGGTTTTCGCGAGCTACACTCATTGAAATAAAACTGTTTTTTCGATTCTGTCTCGCGTAAATCAAACTAAAATGAAAAATTCATAAAAAAACGTCGAGTTGATTTTAAATAATTACTTTAATATACGCGAGAGTACCTCCAGTAGAGTACCTACATACTCCGAAAAAATAGTTTTATTTCAATTATTGTGAGTGTATTTAGTAATAGTTACTAATTAGTGGTTATTGTTGTCTGCCAAACCGATTGTTGTGCTATGTTCATACTGTAATTCTGTTTTCGTTGTTTTATATCAGATGGTAGAAGTAAAAGTAGATAGTTTATCCAATAGAGCTTAAGCATAAATAAATTAAATGCGCCGTTACCAAACATTAGTCAAACTAGATCCAAATTAATGTTTAATACTAGGTATTTAAGAGACGAGAATTCCATACAGATAATATATAGTTTTTAATGTATATGATTAATCAACACCAGCATTCAAAAGATATTCTAGTTTTTTTTTATGTTGGCGTCAATGCCCCGGTAACGCTAAGGGTTGTGTCGATACCGAAATTATCAAAATTATTATCGATATGTCCATTATTATTTGCTGTCGAATAAATTATCTCTAGTACTGTGGAAACATTATTACTAGATAATAATAAAATACTTTTAATTTGCCATCGACATGACTTAGCATTATGTTCCTATTGGATTGTGGCAGTGAAGTGAATCCAAAAATAAAGCAGCCAACACTGGTAGGTAGTTATACATAGTATGTGGTCACAGATTACATATCGTATTCGTATTGTCACTTAGTCAACGCATCGTCCAAATCACTTCATTCCTTTTTTTATATTAAATCCACCCATACTGGCGATGCGCACATTAAATATTTTATACCTTTCTCCATTTTTTTCAATAAACCCAAGATATTGGTCTATTGTGACTCCATACCGTCCACAAATTAATTGAAGTCATATCATGTCCTTAACAAAATGCAGGCGATGATGTGTCCCATTGCATTTACATATTGTGGATAAAATTATATCATGATATCAACAATGGTGCTTAATCTATTTTTTTTTGTCAGTAATTTAAATATATAACTTAAAAAACTCTTTGATTTGTTAAATTCTGTTTTCAAAAATGTGCTGTTTTGTTTCAATCCCACATTGACCTACACTATGTGCGCGTACGCCAGTTTGTGTTATAATTGTAATTGTATACAAACAATCGTCCATAGTTCGTAGCAGTAACGTTTACGATAAATGTTTATCGAAAATAGGTGAATGAAACCCGAGTCCATTTTTGTTTAGATTGTATACATTTACATTGAATATTGTGTATGCAGTTATTAAAAATATTGTACCTTACGATTAAGTACCTAATCTTGTAATAGACTAACCTCTTCATTCATAAACGTATTTTAGTTAAAGACTTGCTAATCTGAATGTTGTCTCTTTCCATCTTACGGAGTTGACTGACAAGGACAAATGATAACTAAAACGTTTCTAATGTACGTTTATGAATGATCTTTAAAAAGGTGGACAAGTTCGGCGTCAAGTGAGCTGTGTTTATTGATACAGGCTTTTAATGTAGTAATATTGTGATGAAAAATGATTAAATATATCGAAGTCGTTACGGGTATTGTTTTCTTCCAAATTAAGAAAAGTTAGGGGATACAACGGTTTATTTTTAAGTATGTTCTAGTTAGGCGATTATTTTATAAAGTAGAGTACATAGACTGTTTAGCCACGAGCTGTAGTGTGACTTCAAACAATGGTGAACACATCTCAGTTTGGTTACTGCGCAGCCAGAGTTTAAAAAACAGTAGATATAACTAATACAACGAAATAAATCTCTTTATTCAACTTCTATGAGTCAGTGTAGTAAATTGAAATAATAATATCTATAATCCGTTTTAAACCCCAGAAAATAGTATGGCTTTCGGGAATTTTAGACAATAGTAAAATTGACTTGTGCTTTTTAAAAAGACAACTTATTTTTCGGTATGTATCAAAATCAATATATTTTATGCGTTTTGATCATCGTGGGCTGGTCAGATAATTGAAAATATCATACATTCCAATCGAACAAAGACTTTATACAATGGTAGCTTTTAAAAGTGTAAACTGTATTTAGAAAATAAATATATTTATATTATATTATTATAACATTTAAAATCAAATTGGTCGAGACAAAGCTGCTCTCTCCTATAACTACCAAAATGCGCATGTATGTCGCTTAAACTATTACCTTTCTGATATTTTATGAGTTATTATTTTTCACAAGACTTAATAATTTCGAAATTTGCAGTCTCTTTGAAATACAATAAAATCTATTAAATACTGTTCAGATATTCGCTACGAATTTATAATCACGATTTATTCACGTGTACTATTTTTGTTTAAACTAGCCTGTTTTATTTGAAACGATCGAAACTAATTATAACAAGAAAACTTACATTGTTGTTGATTTGAGCTGTCCTGTGATAGCTCAGTCAGTCACCTTTTTCTTTTAAATATATATTATAAATATAAAGCTATTTGGCGATTTTATAAGCAGCATGACAATATTTATAATATCTTTATTGTACCTACAGTTTCTGGAAAGTGGATAAGAGCTGACATTTGTTTACTGTTAATTAAAATAGGTGAACGATTTAAAATTTTTGTCTTGTCCGAAAGAAAAGCTAACAAATATTTTAGCATAAATCGTTTATGAAAGAAGTTCTTGTTAAGAATATTGAATTCCATTGCTATTATGATATAAGTTTGCCAGTTGATCAGGTCCTATGCGAAACAGTGTCGATTTATTGAATTGACTAATATTATACAAATGAGTATAATCTGCAAATAATCATGGCAAGTTCATTGATTTGTGTACAGGTAAATGTACAACGTAAAACAGCTTAGAAGTATTATCTTAGTAACCCAAAGAACTTTTCCTGGTGTTTAAAATATTTTTAAATCACCGGAATAAAAATTGTCTTTCCTAACAACACTAGACGCACTCTAAAGTTCAATTTTAAACTTTTTACTCCAGAGAGTTAAAAATAATTTTAAAAAGAAAATCATCTTTAGGTTCATAAGTTCATTAAAAAGCTATTTTACCATGTATTTTTTTTTTCTTTTTGTCTGTGCAAATCTTGCTACGTTATGCTTCGCTGTGTGTGCGGGTTGAGCTAGTCATTATTCCTTTAGTAATAGTATTACAGGAGACGAATCTGTTCACATGTGCACGTCTAAATAACGACTTGATAATAAAAAAAAACATTGTGTGTAACTAATGCAACAATGTATGAAAAATTCTAGTGAAATCATACTATTACATACCTTCAGATGTACTGCAATATTTTGAACAAATTCATTTTGTTCGATGCTGTTTCGAATCTGGGCCAGTCTATTTTTATATTCTATGATAAATTAATTATTTGGAAAGATTTATTTTTATAATATCGTTGTACTTTTGTGTGTTTTTTAATTAATTGTGCTTCTCTTGGAAAAAAGAAGCGGGTCGCGAAATTATGTTGTTTTGCTTAAATCTTGATTTATTATTGAAGTTTCATTCAAGCCGTCGTCATTTTTAATACTATAAATATTAAATTAAGTAATTTATTAAATTCTTATTAATTAATATTCTCAGATGTGTCACTAACTAGTTTATACATTTAATTGGTAGAAATTAATCTACATGATGTATTGTTCAAAGCTTATACTTAGGCCAAAGGTTTTTAGAATCATTTCTTTACATACCTTACAAGTACTTTCGAATATTTATTAAATGTTCTTTCTCTCCAGTGACCGCTTGATTTTTCCACATATTCGTATATATTTTTAGATAAGTTTTATTGTAGTATACAAAATATTAAAATATACCGCAGACATAGCTGCAGTAACAACATAATGTTATTTGGTTGAATAACTGTATTCCATGCTTATTGTTGCTTTGTTAAAAAAATATGTAGTAATAATGCTAAATAAATGGTAAAATACGAGTATTTTTAAACCTGTTTCTTCTTTTTCTAAATTAATTATTGTCTATCGTCATAGGATTTCGGAAATGTAAAGGTATAAGTTCATCGACTATTATGCTCCCTCACCCTTTCCCCCTCTGCGAGCTAAACGGTAGTGTAAAAAAATAGGAAGAACATTAAAGGAGCTTAACTTAAGTAAGTAAGCTTTGCAAGTTAGACCTAATTACTAAAATTAAAATACATATAGACAAAAAGAACTATGTACTGGGCATATTTGTAGATTTAAAAAAAAGCGTTCGACACGGTGAGTCATCAAAAGCTGTTATCGAAACTAAAAGACATTGGTGTTACTGGCATAGCACATAAAATATTGGAATCTTACTTGGACAATAGGCGTCAAAGTGTAAAAATTGATAACGTGTCCAGTTCTGTACAAACCTTAAAAAAAATTGGAATTCCTCAGGGATCAATTTTAGGGCCCCTCATGTTTCTAATCTATATGAATAATGTTAATAAAGTAGGTCTCAAAGGGCACCTCACACTCTATGCAGACGACACCTGTCTTTTCTATTTTGGTAATTCTCTCCATGAAATAATCGCTGAAGCTCAAGCAGATGTAGACAGACTAAACCAATGGCTACTTTATAATCTACTAACCATTAACACAACAAAAACTTCATTTATTATAATAACTGCCAAAAACAAACCAATTCCAGACTTCACACCCCTCACTTTAAACAAAGAATTGATAAAAAGATCGTATCAAGAAAAATATTTAGGATTAATCATAGATGACAAATTGACATGGAAATCGAATATTGAATCAATAAAATCTAAACTAAGCTCAACTTAAGGCGCTTTTCGCAAAGTTAACAACTGCATACCAAAAAAAGTAAACACAATTGTCTACAACTCATTGGTAAAGTCACATTTGGAATATTTAATAGAAATCTGGGGGTCGGCTGCATCTGCTAATCTTCAGCCATTACAGAGAATACAAAATAAAATAATTAAAGTATTATTTCACTACAATTACTACACACCCACAAAAGAATTATATAAAAACGCAAACCTGTTTAACATAAACCAGTTATACAAATATAAAACTTGTATATTAATAAATAGGATAAGTACCAAAAAAATCAAAACTAATATTAAATTGAAAAAAAAGTCATTAGCTTAAGAAACAAACATAAATTTGAACTAATTACACCAAGAACGAATTACGCAAAGAAATCTATTCTATTTGAAGGAGTTCAGTTATTTAATAAATTACCAAACGATGTAAGGAGTGCAGTAGTATCAACATATTTAAAAACAAATTAAAATCTTATATTGCCAGACTATAGTAGTATTGAAGTTATTTAAGCAATGTACTAACAGTACCTTATTACTAATACTTACCTTTGTTTTATATAAATAAGTTCATAACCAGAATTAGAAATTTAATTCATATTATCGAATCATTTAAGTCATTTGGGGTGATAAGCACCGCTTATGACAAGTCAAAATAAACAAAATAAATTAAATAGTTAATAGTATCACTATTGTAACTATGTTACTAACCCTAAGCGCCAGAGTGTACTACTGACATATTCATAAATCAATGTAATCTATATCTCATTCTAAAAGAACTGTATGTTTTTATGAGAATAAAGATCTTTAAACCTAAGTTCACAAGTTAATAATCGATGAATTTATAAAATGTACTGAAGAATAACGTAACCTTGCATTGCGCAAAGCCCGACACGCACTTGGCTGGTGTTTTTTTTATATTGCTGAAATCTTACTCTCGCCGATTCTGCTAGGGGTTTCACCTCAGCGAAAAGATATACCAGTAGGTAGATTATCTTAACGCTCATTATGTTTTAATAATTTATTTATGAAGTACTTAACGAGCGTTCTTAAGAAAAAATTTTTTTTTTCTTTATATCATTGGGCTGACAGACAAGCAGACGGGCCATCTGATGGAAAGTGGTCACCGTCGCCTATGAACATTTGGAACACCAAGGGAGTATATACACTAGTCTATGACCAGGGGTGTTGCCAACGCGCTGCCAGCCCTGAAGGACTCTTTGGGCGCCATTTTTGAAGAACCCCATATTGTAGCACCGAGGGAACACCTCGGAGGGAAGTTCGTTCCACAATTTACTCGTTCTGGGTTAGGAACGAACGTGATAATCCATAGATTTATTATCTACTTCGTTTGATAACCGCACCGTCGAGCACTGCCAGTTGTCCAGTCGGTTAGGGTGGAACTTCTCTCTTCGGCTGGTAATACGGTGTAGGAAAAGAGACTGTGTCACCATGTCGAACATGTTCAGCAGAGCACTCACTATTGTAAAGACGATACAACATGCACAGACTCTCAATGTCTCTGCGCAGGCTCAGATGTTCGAGCCTGTCAATAAGTCCTGGATCGTTAACAATACGAACGGCGCGTCTTTGTATGTAGGGAGTCGACTGGACCAAGCTTGTATTTAGGGGCTCCCAGTCCACAAATGAGAGCAGTATTTCAGATGTCTGAAAGCAATAATGTTATATGTTACTAGATTGGCAGTTAACGGCAGCGACGTGTAGCCACTTCGAAGATGCTTACAGGCATATCTGACCTCAGTTCTTTGCTTGACATGAAGTGCGAGAGACGCGTCACGCTCGTCCGTCAAACTTACTTAAAATGGCGAAATGTGTTGTTAAAAAATGTGTATCATGGTTCGAAAAGAATGATAATGCAAGTGGCATTACTTTTCACGAATAAGTTCGCATAATTTTGATCATATTGCATCAATTACACCAGAAAACAAAATAAATACATCGTGCATAATTTTTACATCGGTGTTGCAAGTAAAACAATTTGAAATTTTCCCACTTTTTAGGGAGTAAATTTAATGAATGAAGACATTCTATTCTGCCAGTGACCGGATGAATAAAATATAATTACTAGCTGTGCCCGCGACTTCGTTCGCGTGAAAAAGTGACTTTGGGCAGCTTTTTTGGATATAACTTTTGGTCACTTTTGGATAATAAACACTTTTGGTTAGTTAAAAAAGTCTAGTTCACATTAATGCTTCTCTGTAATATTAGATGCATTGATGGCCATCGGAGATGAAAGCATATAGGCTGCTAGCATTGCGAACACGTGACAGAGTCACATGTAACTGACCGTGCGAAAACCTAAATTTTAGGTTCCATAATAAATATATATACGTACAAATAAATAAAATTGGAGTATCTGCTTGTAATATAAAAATAACCGCTTTTAACTAAACGCATATGTATGTATACACGGTACATATACCAAAACAACATTTTTTAACATTTTTGTCTGTCTGTTTGTTTGGCGGGACTAATCTTGGAAACGGCTTGACCGATTTTGACGGGACTTTCACTGGCAGATAGCTGATGAGATAAGGAGTAACTTAAGCTACTTTTATCTCCATACGTCCATACATACATAAATACCTACTTACAAATAAGTAGAATTGGAGTGTATCCTACTTTGACGGCACTTCCACGGGTAGGTAGCTGATGTAACAAGGAGTAACTTAGGCTACTTTTATCTCCATACATCCATACATACCTACATACATATAAGTAGAATTGTAGTGTATCCGACTTTGACGGGACTTCCATGGGTAGGTAGCTGTTGTAACAAGGAGTAACTTAGGCTACCTTCTATCTCCATACATGTATACATACATACCTACATACAAATAAGAAGAATTGGAGTGTCTCCGATTTTGACGGGACTTTCACTGGCAAATAGCTGATGTGATATGGAGTAACTTAGGCTACTTTTATCTCCATACATCCATACATACCTACATACATATAAGTAGAATTGTAGTGTATCCGACTTTGACGGGACTTCCATGGGTAGGTAGCTGATGTAACAAGGAGTAACTTAGGCTACCTTCTATCTCCATACATCCATACATACATACATACCTACATACAAATAAGAAGAATTGGAGTGTCTCCGATTTTGACGGGACTTTCACTGACAAATAGCTGATGTGATATGGAGTAACTTGAGCTACTTTTATCTCCATACATACATACATACCTACATACAAATAAGTAGAATTGTAGTGTATCTGACTTTGACGGAACTTCCATGGGTAGGTAGCTGATGTAACAAGGAGTAACTTAGGCTACCTTCTATCTCCATACATCCATACATACATACATACCTACATACAAATAAGAAGAATTTGAGTGTCTCCGATTTTGACGGGACTTACACTGGCAGATAGCTGATGTAATAAGGAGTAACTTACGCTACTTTTATACTAGCTGCGCTCACGACTTCATCCGGGTAGATACTGAACAATCATATTTTTCTGACGTAGACGAAGTCGCGGGCACAGCTAGTATCTAATAAAGTAATAACTAACTACAGTCATGTTATCGCCATTTTACTTTCATAAACAGAAAATCCGGTCGGTCCACCTCGTGGCGGGCCTATCTATGCTTCGTCTTCCGGTAGCTATATGTCTTGCCCACAGTGCCCACTGCCATTTGAGTTTCGCGGACCATGTGGATGATCGAATGGAAGACATTCTTAGAGGGCACGCAAGGCCAAAGTTCTTTTTTTTTGTTTGCTCGCGCGTTCATATTCACTTGTATTTTAACCATGCGTAAGAGATTCGAAGAAAAAGAGCCCTCAAACAATGTTTTATACGGGGCCCCGCCAAAGCACGCTACGCCACTGGTGGCTATGTGGGCTAGGTACTTTGTTTCTCATCAGATCTCCTTATTTATGATTTCATCTCGTAGGGTAACGCCGAGCATAGCTCTCTTTATTGCTCTATGCGTGACCTTGAGGCATATTATTAGGTCCAGAGTGACACCATGAAACCCTCATTACTTTACTGGATCCGTCTATCGCTCATCATTTTTATAAGGAATCATCTACATATTCCAATGTCTTCCATAAAGATATTCATATGAAGGTGCGTACAAATTAACCGCGGCAAACCATCGAACATTGGCGCGCGCGGCGGCCGCACACTATGTAGACTATTGTAGACGGCTGACGCGCGCGGCAACTCGAACATTGTATCTATCTGGATCGCCGTATTAAGTAAGTTAGAACTGGGTCGTCGGGCGCGCGCGGCTGTCAAATTTTATTTTTTTTACATTTTGTCTCGCGCGGCAATGTTTGTTAACTCTGGTCGAACACCGGCTGATGCGCATAATTTATGCGCAACTTAAGAATAAAACATAAAAATGAGCAGAAAGAAGAGACAAGGACAAAATCCACAGCCGTAAAATGCATTAAAAAAAATGACATGTTCATGTCACTTCCCTGAATTTGACAATATTGACATTGACGTTTGTTTTGAAAGAAATTGACAAATCGCATGATTCTGGAGTTCTGGTTGTTTTTGGATTTCACTTTAAATTTATTGAATAATCATTCAAATATTGATGTATGTTAATATGAATCTAGCATAGAATAATCATATCAATCTATTAATTTTCATATTTAGTTCATACTAAGTGAACTGACTTTGTGCTATTGATACAAGCGTTCGTAGAAGGTTCGTAGATTGCGTCTTCACTAACTATCCAACAAAAATACATATCTGAGATGCCGTCGGTGACTTCAACAACGCCTGAAGATCTTAACGATGCTGAACAGAAAAGATGGAGTGCACTTAAAAAGTATATTATACGTGAAAGACAGAGAAAAAAAGAAGGTTTGTATTTTGCTAATAATTGCGTAATGTGCGTATTTCTATTACCATAAACATTGATGTAATAAGGGATATCGTGGAGCAGTCATGTAGGTAGTAGATAGCACCATTTTTCTAGTGTGAGTAGTTTGGTGGGTGGGTAGTCCACTTTGTATATGCCTGCCTTAGCAATATACTTAGGTATAATAAGTAAGTCAAACCCAGCATTTGATTTAATTTTGTACCTATGAAATTTGAGTTGAGTGTCCAGAGTGTGCTAATGTATAGTTAGTAGTTATTTCAATATTTTCAATATGCAGTCATCTGTAGGTAAATGCTAAAACAGTTGTTATTACAATAGCACCAGACAATATCTTAAAATAAATAAATAAGCCATTTATTAAACAATATCTTAAGGGTGCCTTATTTATATGATAAAATCAAAAATATTTATTCAAAATATCAATTTTTTCCTCTTGGCCATATGTTAAAATACAAAAGCCATTCGTTTTCAAAAAGTATAAAATGTACATAAGTAATTTTAATAAGGAAAGTTATTGAAATAAAACTAGTTTTCGGATTTATTTTGCATATGTTAAACTAAAATGATTATTTAAGATCAAATCCAATGTTTAAGCTAAGAAAAGGTATATGATATCCCTCGTCTCATGTCCGTGTGCCTTAGGGCTTTCTCCAGCTGTTTCCAGTAATTCCTTTCTGCAGCTACTTATTGGGTGTCCTTGTTTCCTTGCGCAGTCCGTAGGATATCATAGTGTCACCTGTTTACTTCATTTATTTATGGGGCCGTTCAAGTATTATGTGAGCACTATGGGGGGGCGGGGGAGTCTTAGCTCTGCTTATTTTGGATGACATGGGGGGTAGGGGAGTCTAGATGATGATGACGTCATCGGTAGTTATTTACTTTTTTACACAAATGGCAACCCTCACATTGTCGTTGCTTGAAAACGAAACGTTTTTACGGGGATTCTCGCAAATAATGTATATGTTTAGGCACTTGCTTTAGAACCTCTAAATCTATTTTCTTATTTTTAAAATTATAATTATAACATTATAATTATAATATTAAAAAAACAATACATTAATTAAAAAATGTTTACGTAAGCATGGGGGAGGGGGTAAGAGCTTTGCTTACTTTTGCTGACAAGGGGGATGGGGGGTAAAGTTATGCGGTGGTGCCTACACCCGCGAGCTCCTTCACTGGAGCTCTACCACCAGTTTGGATCAGCTGCATATTACTGAATTTCTAATTTAACCGTAAGCTTTACTACCAGCATACTTTTCTCCATAGCTTGTTGACACCTTACAGAATCACTCTCTGTTTGACCATATGTTATGTATTGTATAACACATTACATTGAGATATTTTTTTCAGATGAGCTAAAAAGAGTGTTACTTCATTAAAAAAATGTATAATAAATTTAAAAATATTATAATATTTTCCAATCCGGCTCGTCACCGAGGAAAATAAGACCAAATCCCCTCAGAATCTTTTCAAAAATCTAACCAACTTTTTAAGGATAAGTGGAGATGAATAGGGGAGGCTTTTGCCCAAAGACACACACAGGAATATATAACAATATAACTACACCTTATTGTAACATTTTCTCTGAATAAAAAGCTTAAATAAAATATTACATTGAGATATAAATGTTTCTTTACAGAATATGAAGCTGAGGTTGAGGAAGAAAGATTGAAGAAGGAGCGGGAAGCAAGAGAAAGGCAAGATGTTATGACCCTTGGTAAGTGGATGAAGTGAACATGAAATCATTATAATAATATAATAATAAAGCCTTTAAAAAAAAAAAAAACATTTCTCTTCCCTTCTGGTCCCACATGAAATCATTACGGAGTGGAATTTTATGATAACTTGTCTTATCTGTAATACTTGTGCATAGAGTACCTGACCACTGTCTACTATTTTGTCAATAGTATAATTTAGTCTATTTTCTATTTTCACTGGTGGTAGAGCACTAGTGACAGAGCTGGCGGGCTGTATATCATTGTATAGACAGTTAGTCTATGGACTTAGGCTGTTGGCAGTATTCACTTACTGCATATTTGTTTGCCATTAGTCTGCTGCATTTTATATTAGTGTTGACAATTAAAGTGTTAAGTGGCAGATAAGCCTTGTTAAAGCAAGGCCTAGTCAACTAATCAGTTATATTTTAAACAATTTTCTAGAGGAAACAAAAGAACAGATTGAACAGTTGGAACACAAATTGAAAGTGTTAGAAAAGAAGAAGCAACAGTTGTTTATGGAGCTGAAGAAAGTGCTCAATGAAGATGAAATTAGAAAGAGACAGCAAAAGGAAACTAAGTGAGTTCTATTTAATAATAAATGTAATAAATGTCCCCATATTAATGTAATCACAGAGTCATAACAACTAAAATCTCATGGATGGTAACACATTTGCATTTTGATGACTGCATGGTTGTTTGCCATCTGTGTAACATAATATACATAATAACCAAATAGCCAAATATCTATAACTTCCAAATGACTACACTAAATTGGATAAATCTTTCTTTTATGAATTACAAACCTCCTGACCTGACTTTTTGTCAGACAAAAAGTCAAGAGAAGGTTTGTATGAAAAAGTTTTTTATTAAATAATCGCGTATTGCAGTAAGTTTGTTGGGTCAGCTAGTTAGATATAAAATGAAATAACAATAATCTATTACATCTGTTGAACATTTTTCTTTATGATTTTCTTTACTATGTAGGTACTTTGATTAACTTTGATTGTACGATGATTATAATGTTATGTACTAAGGTAAGCCTCATATATTAATTCAGGAAATGTACATGCAAAATGTCGGTTTGCCGACCGCCATTCGAAAATTGAATTATAATTGGCTCAGCAGCTTGTTCATGAAAGCATAAGCAGCATAATTGTTTTCACATTTACTTATAGTACTAGCTGACCCGGTAAACTTCGTATTACCACAGAATGAAAAAATTGGCGCTGCTGCTACCATAAAGCAATGCAATAAATGTGAAGGAAAAATTTGACAAATCGGGCAGGACTTCAGTAGCTCAATTGGAAGAGCGGCTGGACTAGATTCCCAGTAGGTCGCGAGTTCGAGTCTCGCCTGTTGTCAAATTTTTCTTTCCATTTTTTCTTTAAATAAAATATATTTTCACAAGCATGTGAATGCGAAATAACATAAAACAATTATTAAGGGTAAAAGCGACTTCTTTACGATATTCAATAAACTGCAAAGTCTATTATATCGGTTGCCTAACTAGCATAGTTGGCAATAGATGGCGCTGCTGCTACCATAAAGGGTGCGTTCCACTAAGCGTTCACAACGATCACGCTCACGACCGCAGTTTTTCCCGTTCCACTTGCTTGTGAGCGTTACTGTCGTAAACTCAAGTGGAATGGATTATAGAGTGTTTTGAGCGTAGAGGTCAATAATACAAATGGCGAGTTAATAAAAAAAATGCAAAAGATTTAAGAGGTTAGGTTATAATCTGTAAGCCTTGAAAATAAACTTAATTAATTATCGTTTAAATCGATTTATATTGAAAAAAATTATAATTTAATTTTTTGATATTTAATAACAGTGGTGTATTTAATTAATTTATGTTCAAATGTAATTAAAATGTCTTTTGCGGCGGCACTTGGATGTTTGGTATACATGTATATTAATTATAAACTACAATTAATTTTTCTAAACTTGTTTTACATAATTATATTTACCTGTGGAGGCACGTTGAGCATCCGCTGCAGAAACATTCACTTCTACTAATATATCTTTTTCGGCATGAAATAACGTAAGCTTTACGGTCGCCATTTATTATGTTTTGACTTTTGAAAATGCCGCTAATTTTCTCAACGATCACTTCGACCCACCTTTTTAGATGGGTCGTCGTGAGCTTCGCGTGAGCGTAATTCATGACGTCATGAGTGACGTTTACGCCGCGACCACAACGACTGCGGTCGTCATGTGGAACGACTAAAGGAGCGTTTTGATCGTTGTGAACGCTTAGTGGAACGCACACAAAGCAATGCAATAAATGTGAAGGAAAGATTTGACAAATCGGGCAGGACTTCAGTAGCTCAATTGGAAGAGCGGCTGGACTAGATTCCCAGTAGGCCGCGAGTTCGAGTTTCGCCTGAAGTCAAATTTTTCTTTCCATTATTCTTTAAATAAAATATAATAATATTTTCTCAAGCATGTGTTAATGCGAAATAATATAAAACATTTATATTTTATTGTGTCTCGTATACTGTCCGGAAAAGGGTTAATATCTACCCTTTCCCGGACAGTATACGAGACACAATAAAAGTTTTATTGTTACAGCGTCTATGTTGACTGTCCTTGAAAGTGTTAATATGGGCTGTGGCAGTTTGAATACAACTGAATATATCATAGTTCTTTTATGACTGTTCCTTTTAGTATTTTCACCTTTACCATTGACTGGGGTTTTTACAGTGAAATGCAATCGATGAAGATACCAATGAGCAACATTCAGATGCCGATGTTTCAAATGCCCACATCGACTGGACAAGGGGAGCCGCCCCCAACCCAGGGTCGTCCGCCTCCACACAGCTCCCACATGTTGAATAAGGTATTACATATAAATAATTCTGGCCGCGAGTAGGGTAGCCACTGCCTAACACGAGAAACCTGACGAACCAACGACTCTGCACTCAATCAGGTCAGACCTCTGCACAAAAAGCTGGGCATAGCCTCATTTATTGTCAATGTACCTTTTTTTATGTCCAATATAGGTACGTATTACGCAAACAAAGATATCAGTATATTAATGAATCACGTACCGCTGGTTGGCTTTATTTTTCTAAAGAAAGTGGCAAAAAAGCTCGCTAAAATTTTACATTGATGATAAGTAAAATACTACAACCTGTACATATCTACATAAAGACTAGGAGACAAAATGTAGTTGCTATTCCACCCCTAAGGCCTTAGATGTCTTGCCTCTGCAGAAATGGAAAAAAGAAATAATATAGAAATTATACTACACAATATATCGCCCTGAGACAAAATATAGACTAATAAAACTATCATTATTACCTACATATATTCATTTTTATAACAAATTACAATCGCGCATGAATACCCTAATATGAAGCGCGCATGGCCCCGCGGTTGGTGTAGATCGCAAGTGATCTACTCGTCTAAGTCATACGTGCGCGGTCGGGTGTGTGATGGGTGACCGCTAGTGGCAAATTAAAATGCGCGTTTCTGTGCTTCGGAGAGCACGTTAAACCGTCGATCCCGGTTGTTATCGATAGATAGCGGTCGTTAAACCTTGTCGGAGCCCTTATGGCGGTTTGGAAACATCCGACAGCGGGTAGGCCACTAACCAGTACGAGTATCTCCACCAACCCGCATTGGAGCAGCATTGTGGAGTATGTTTCAAGCCATGAAAGGGAGAGTATTGCCCGGCAGTGGGACGTATCAAGGGTTGCAATGATTATATAACAAATTAGAACTTAGATGTATGTTAGTATTTTAATTTTTCTCAGTTTTAAACAAATATCTGTATGAAATATATGTTTTTTTTCTACATGCTGCTTACAAGGGTTCGAAGGTAATGTGTATTTTTGTACCACATTTAAAATACAAATTTTAAGTTATCTATTCGATTTGGACTGTTTTTCAGAGTTCAGCTATATATTTGTTAGGATCTTTAGGTTCGGTTGCCCCAAATTTTTTGCTAATGTTTAAAGTTAGTGTAAAATTTTACATACTTTTCTAACTTAAAGAAATTTGTTAATGTTAGAGAAGGATGTACAAATTGTACAATTTAACATTAACTTTTACAAATATTTTGGTGCAATCGAACCTTAATTTGTATTTCTATCTATCATCAATGGAACATCTCTAATGTATCAAAATATAATATAATTGTCATTAAAAAATACTTAACTTTCTTAATTTGTAGGCACGCTTAGATTAAGGCAGTAGTTTATTCAACTTTTTGTGCATAAAAGCAGACCATAGTCCGTGGACCCATGCAGTCGGGCGTCAAGCGTCCACGAAGTCCCTCACCCACGTACACTCTGTACGCGCACCGCCTCCACCAACAGCCGATGAAACACCAGCCAGTCTACTCCGATCACAGTATGTTGTGTTTCCTTTACTAATCCATTGTTTAATGCAATTATTGTTGGTAGGTTTCTTATTATCAGGCTGACTTCTATATCTGGTCAGTGTTTATATTTAGTGACATTCAGTTAACATTTTGTTTTTACGATGATATGATAAAATGTTGAACGAAAATTCATACAGTAATAAGATTGAATTACTAATATTTATTAAATTGTATTTAAACATCTGAAAACATATAAGTGTTGACAAATCAACGGACATTGAGCGTATTAACATCTATATATCTATACTCTCTACAAATAAATAAAATTGGAGTGTCTGTTTGTAATAAGTTAACATAACAGGTCTTTACTAAAGTCATATGTATGTATGTTTACACGGTACATATTTATTCCAAAATAACATTTTTTTAAATGTACATCTGTCTGTCTGTTTGTTCCGGCTAATCTCTGGAAGGGCTTTACCGATTTTGACGGACGGATCACTTGCAGATAGCTGATGTATTAAGAAGTAACTTATTATTTATTCTACTTTTATTTTAGAATTAAATTTGACGGCGACGAAGCCGCGGGCACAGATACTACAGCTAGTAGTTAATATTATCCGGGCCTGTTATAAAAAAATATTAAACAGCAGTTTGTATCGATTGTAAAAATCTTCTTACTAAAATGCCTCTTAGCTGAAGAATTTTATAGTTGGTATTATAACAAAACTGATTTAATTGTACACAAAGATGCTTGACTGTGAAGTTATTGTGTAGTTTATAGGATATTAGTAGTATAATGAATTTTATAGATACCTGTTTAATACACAGTGCCTACATGTTAAGTATGAAGCTGGGCCTGCTGCGATTGTATATATAAATATAAATATACATAACCTATAACCTAATGAGTTTGCATAAAAATGAATGATGATGATGAGATGTATTGGTTACATTTGCTTTAGCTGACAGGAGACGCCATGCGCTCGTAATGCTGATCCAAAATCTGCGTGGGGAAAGAAACGCAAACACTAGCCAAAACATGTTGTAGTAGACATATTATAGTTTTTTTTAAGTGGTAAGCAAGCATGCAGTTCTTATTGATGTTAAGTGATGACTGCAGCTTATAGACACTTACACAAAGACCAAGGTCAAAATGCAGATGCGTTACCACTCCTGAGGCGTAAGGTGTTATGCCTCCGGAAATAACAGAGCCGTACATTACTACCTCACCGGAACAGGATAGTGCTGAACACTACTATTAAGCGCCAAATATATTAGGTAATGCGGTGGTGCCCACGCACGCGAGCTCCGTCACTGGAGCTCTACCACCAGTGGAAAATAAAAAAACTTTTTCTATTTTCCACACATTTTTAAATAAATATATGATTTTTTACTTTCGAATAACGCACACGTCACGTTAATAAATATTGCAATTCGTTTGACACTACGAGTATGAGCCGTGCTCCAGTACTTTTGACAGTGGGGATTGCTCTACAATCTACAGTGATTCTGATAGAGATACTCTACGTGCCAAACATAAAAAAAATATCAGATCACTGAACCGACTCACATTTGTGCAAAAGCTTAGAGATTTATTAACAAAAAAAAAATATACAAAAAAAATTTCGTTGTTGAAAAAAAAAACTATGTTCTCAAAAATACTGTCTTCAACAGGCCTGGCTTCACGTAGACGACCATTACAAATTGTCACTGTACCATGTGTTCACATAATGTTAACAAAATATCTTTTGCAGAAGTAGAGGATAGCCGCATGGGCCGCCAAATGACCCGCGCGGTGCTTTGGAACAGTGAGTTGTTTTCACGCTAGGTTTCGCCACTGTCGCTACTAATCACTCTTGCCCATTTCACAATCCTGCAAAGCTTCTACCTATTGTGTGATTCTCCTGGGAATGCCAATGCTCGTACCATAGAAATACGATTAGTAAGACAATAGAAGTGCTACACACGTGACATTGTCGGCGCACTGGTGACTGATGACTCCCACGACACCAATTCCAAAGTAGCTTACGGAACGTGCGACTGTAAATGGTTTAAAGTGTTATCTCACTAACCGTGGATTTCTTCTATTATTTGCCAGGATATCAATACTTAAAATTTTAACTATTGAATTTTTATTTTTTTTACACTTAAAATCTAAACCAACGTTTGTCCAATGATGGATCTGATGGAAAGTAACAATGTAGTCGCAGATGTAAAACGTTGGTCTAGATTTAGAAGGTATCTATTTACTCTGGAATTGAAGACTCCTAGGTTATAGTTTTTAGGCAAAAGGGGCCGAAAAATTCCTTCCTTTGCTTTTTGTATACCTAATAATTATGCAAAGATAATGTAGAGTCAAAACGCAAGATTGGGATTTTTGGAATGTTTACTGTTTATGATTTTACGATTATAATAATATTGCGTTTTATTAAAATGTGTTTGCAAAGCGTTGAGTACGTAGTTATAGTCAATATAGTGTTGTAGTAAATATACAAACCTGCGAAACGCCTTCCCAATACTTTTTAGCAACAAATGTATACCATATCTATTGTCTTACTATTAACAATTATGTGCTTAGCTAGTTGTATTCTATAGATAAACCAGGCCCTTGGTTCTCGTGACATAAAGTCGTTGAGTCGAAATTAAATCGATGCGCTCTCTTGCTCTAACACAGGCCGTGCGCATTAGTTAAAGCAAGACAGTGAATAGATTCTGTTGCGAACGACTTTTATATTGGGAGAATTAGGCCCCTTACCTTTGTAATCTAAAACCCTTCATTCATTTATACCCTAGGAACATTGTAAGTATGTATATGTTTTGTGTTCCATTAACCCTGTTGTTCTATTTTCTGTTTCTTCTGTGTTCGTTTGTTTTGGATTTATTTATGTAGATTAGATGTAAGATGCTAACTCTAACACCAAATTGCCTTGATGTAGAATATTCAAAAGAGATGTTTTATATATGTATGGAAATATTGGGAATTGTACCCACTCTATGTATAGTATGTAATAAAGTGTAACTATAAACGTGATATTTTTAAGAAAATGGTCTCAAATATCAACTGTCTTTAAAGTCTTTATATAGGTATAAGTATATCAAACTATTTTGCAATGAAATAAGGAAACGATTTCACCAGATGGCAGAATCAATAATCATAAATTTGCTAATTGCCGTTTTGAAAAGAAAGAAATAATGCGGTAAAGTTGTCATAATTAGCAAAAACGAACTCGATTGAATGAATCCATCTTTATTTTTAATAAAATTAACCTTAATTCCTTGAAATAAAAACCCTTTTTGCATATTGTACAATGTGTGGGTCCAGAATGAAACAATTCCTTTAACTACTACTGCTGTCCATGCGTCCTACTTACCTAGACACGCTTCTAGCGTTGTGACGAAAGGAGCTGTTTCGATTGTTACTAGTTCTCTTATAACCCAAGATAATGTTATAGATTTTACAGCTATTTTGGGTTAAAAGATCTATAAAACTAAGGCTATATGTATTTAGGCGAGATGTGTGTGTGTGAATGATTCGTCATCAAAAACTGTATCAAGTCTCGTCGATCTCCTTGTTAGAGAGTGTATTATTAGTTTAAATACTCTCATCACTTTTTAGATAATTTTGATATCACTTCCTGTTACTGTCATGTATTCGCGAAATTATATAGAATTTCGCGGATAGCCACTGCGCAAATTCAAATATACTTCGGTACCCAGAGCCCCAGTACGCGTCGAACGTGAGCGGGTCGTCGGGCACGTACTACGCGATGCCGACGTCCGGCGTGGTGGGCGTGGTGACGGAGCGGCCGCCGCCGCTTCTGTACGCGCACCACGCCCACACGCCGCACACGCCGCACACTCCGCACACGCCGCACCACACCAACCTCATGTATGCGCCGGCGCCGCAGCCGCAGCTCTATCTCGACATGCTCAAGAATAGGGACGGCCAGCAACATCAGGAGCCCAAGAAAGAGTCGCAGGTAATTCGCTCTTGTCGATACAAAAGCCTCCGAGATCAGGAGGCCGTGTCACTCGATGGCCACGCCGCACCACACCAACCCTGAGGAAGGCGCCAGCGCTGCAATTCTATCCCAACATGCTCAGGAATAGAGACGGTCATGTTGGTCAAGTGCGGCGTGGTGTGGTGTTACTCTATGATTATATCTGGCACGGCGTTGAAAGTCTTAAAACTATGTTGTAATTTGTTTTGCTTAAAGAATTTAAAAGAGGATTTTATAAAGGAGAAATCTTTCAATTCCATAACTTTTTATTTTACTTTTTATCTATAAAGAGGACTTGCACCGTATTCGAATCCTACAGAGTAAAAACGATCGTTCCAAAGTGTCAGAACTAGCGTATCGCACTTTAATTTCTTTAAGGAAATAAACATTAATAAGTCACCCGTTAAATTCTTTCTCGAAAAGATTGCAAGCTCTGTTACCAATATATTGATCGATAACAAATTTGCGTAGCCGCAAGTGCTGATTGGGCTGAGCGAGGCGCACCCGTCGGTGAGCAGCGGCGTGGTGTACGCGCCGCCCGTCAGCCGCCACATCGCCATACACCCGCCGCCGCAACACAACAATATGCAGGTAACCTCACTTGCCATATTCACCCGCCAAACGAATACCCTAAATCTGAGGCCATGCCACCATCTCCCACTATGCCTCCGCAAAGTAAGCAGTAAATAGTCTTCCTTGACGAGAGACATACAGCATACGGGCCAGCGGCCGACCGAAGAGGAGTAGTCATAGCGTTTATTACCGATGCAAAACAGTCTTGTCATTTTTTGCGGGGGGTAATTTGTGTGATACACAACAGAAATCACTACGTCAATTAGTACGAGACTTGACTTTAACAAAGTACCTACATAAACAATTTCACTAACACATTTAAGCATCTCGGCGACTGGCATAGGATCACTTGTGCTTGTACACGTTATTATTTACTCATTGACTCTTTTCCATGAACAATTCCTGATCTGATATAAACTTGTATTCTCAATTGTTTACAGACCGCAAAACCAGGCAGCATAACGCAAGGTTACCCAGTACAGCAGTCGAATCCGAACGTACAGAACCCAAGTATATATCCGAACCGGCACCGATATTAGCTAGTAATCTTACGGCGACAACAGGCCAAACCACCCTAGCGGTACGCATATCCGAAACGATATCATTATTGGAGCTAGAGACAAAGATTGTGAAGGAAATGGGATCCAATCCAATCTTACGACGTCTGAATTTCTTTATGAGAGTCGTTCTTATTGCTGTCGATAGTTATAGTTACGCGTGGGTCACGTGACCCACTCCTAAAGCACCCAATGTCCTCAAAATCCTACATATTTTTTATTGAACCTACTCCATACCCCTCCCCGTAATGACTTATTACAGAGACATAACAGATTAAATTAAGGTACATAATTACCACAAGTATGTCAAAATACTCTATTTCTGAATGTACAAAACAACATTACAGGTCTAGTTAGTCCTTATTCAAAAATGTCCCACAAGTAAAAATAGATTAAATACCGTTTTAATTTATTTTCATTTCCAACACACGTATTAATAATACGTCTAATAATAATATGGACGTTCCTAGTATCGTGTTTCCTTCACAAAATGTCGGTCTGGTACAGTTTTCTACCGAATACAACGGAAATGATATTGTTCGTGCAGTGTTATATCAGTGATTGTAATGGACAAAGTGTTTTAACATTTATTTTTCATAAAGGTACGATCGATCATCGATATTACTTGGGGATTAATCATATGGTTTGCCGATTTAAAAAATGTTGCATGCGTCATTTAGTACGTAATATATTCATAGAAAATAAAGTAAATCCTTTGACATCGTTATCGTATCTACATTTGTTTATAAACAATTTATATGTTATTATTAGAAGCATTCGTTGTTGTTGATAAACATATTTAAAATGTAATGTAACTAACACTAACAAATTAAACATATTATTATATAATCTGCTTTCCATAAAGTAGCACATGATGTCAGAATAATATTCATAGAAATAATCAGTAGTCCATTAAGTGTAAATAATTAAATGAATACCAACGAATTGTGAAAAAAATCAGGTCTTGTCATTAATTTCATTCATTCATCCGGAGATGTCAACAGGCTCGCATCCTGTTACATGGGCCAAAACGTAACCGGCTAATCGTGGATGTTTATTGTTTTTACCCCAAAGGGGTAAATGCATGCATGCTTGAATGCATGCATTTACCCCTGCCTACCCCTTTGGGGATTACAGGCGTGAAGTTACGTTTTTTCTTTAGCGTAACAAGCCAATATACCAGAAATAAAACAAAACTACAAATAAGTTTAGTAACTAACGTCAGACTTCACTTATATCTGTCATTGTGCGCCCGCATCTTAAAAAATCATTCTCATTATTTTTTCTAATCGCGCCAATAGAAGTATAACTTCAACACCATCAAGATTTTTTCGTTCCGCTGGACGGGACAATATGTTTCGTACGACCACTTTCTTAGTCGTAGGTATATCTGAAATATTTTTTTTATGTATTTTATCAATACTTAGTTCGTCGTCCAAATTGAACGGCATCGACATTTAATGTTTTAATTTAAGTATTAGCTATGTGGTGGTATTGTAAAATAAAAAAAAATATATAATTGACGGCGTTTTATTATAACCTATGAGTTTCCTTTAATTTTCGACAGTATTACTTAGGTACCATTAATGTGAACTGTATGCTTGTATGCTACTTCGTTACATAAAAAAAAAATCATCCAAATCGGTACAGGCGTTTTCAAATGATCGCTGAATATACATAAAAAAAGATCCGGACGAATTGAGAACCTCCTCCCGGTTAAAAATATAGGGTCATTGCCCGTGGTACACCTATATAGCATATCAACATGCGTTTTTAATCAGTACAGTGGTACTGGCCCTGGGGAGTCTTACATTCCCTCTTGTAAGCCTGTAAGCCTAATGTTTTTGTGAATTTTAAATCGGTATTCGTGAGACAATATTTTTTATGTATTGCAAGTGGCAAACAATTATGCAGTTCACATTGATGTTAAGTGATGAATGCAGCCTATAGACACCCACACAAAGACCAAAGTCAAAATTCTGATGCGTTGCTGACTCCTGAGGCCTAAGATGCCCCTGTGCCGGAAATTACAGGGCCGTACATTACCTACCATCTGACCGGAACACGATTGCTGAACACCACCATTTAGCGACAAGTAGGTATATTAGGTAATGCAGTGGTGCCTACGCCCGCGAGCTCCGTCACTGGAGCTCTACCATAGGGACCGAAATACCGGTATTTTAAGGATCCCGGTTTACTACCCCTAGTACTTAAATACGTACCGTAACATAGGTATTTAACAACAATCATCATCATCATCATCATCATATCAGCCATAGGACGTCCACTGCTGAACATAGGCCTCCCCCAATGACCTTCATGCCGACCGATCGGAAGCGACGTACATCCAGCGGGTACCTGCAGCCTTCACTAGGTCGTCGGTCCGTCTTGCAGGTGGACGCCCTACGCTGCGCTTGCCGATACGTGGTCTCCACTCGAGAACCTTTCTGCCCCAGCGGCTATCGGTTCTCCGAGCTATGTGCCCTGCCCATTGCCACTTCAGCTTGGAGATCTGCATGGCTATGTCAGGATCTCCTCATTTCTGATTCGATCCAGTAGGGAAACGCCGAGCATAGCCCCCTTCATTGACCGCTGAGTGACTTGGAGCTTTCGTACGAGACCCATAGTGAGAGACCACGTCTCGGCACCGTAGGTCATCACCGGCAAAACGCACTGATTAAAGACTTTCGTCTTCAAGGACTGCGGGATGTTTGACGAGAAAACGCTCCTTAACTTCCCGAACGCTGCCCAGCCGAGTTGAATTCGGCGAATGACCTCTTTCTCGAAGTTCGACCTGCCTAGTTGTATGGTTTGTCCTAAATAGGCGTAGTCGTCGACAACTTCGAGCATCGAGTTCCCAATGGACACTAGAGTGGGCTATACAAGGTTATTGAACATGACCTTGGTCTTATCCATGTTCATTTTAAGGCCCACTCTTCGGGACACTCGATTGAAGTCTTCGAGCATTGTGCTGAGATCTTCCAGCGACTCTGCCATGATTATAATATCGTCGGACAACCGAAGGTGAGTGATGTATTCGCCGTTGATATTGATGCCTAGTCCTTGCCATTCCAGGAGCTTGAAGGCGTCTTCCATTCCATTGGTGAAGAGAAGAGGTGAGATGACATCTCCCTGTCTTACTCCCCTCTGCAAAGGAATCGCCTTCGTGCATTGGTCCTGTACTCGGACTGACATGGTGGCGTTTTTATACAGACACTTCAACACTTCGATATACCGATAGTCAATGTGGCAACTCTGTAAAGACTGCAGCGCAGCCCATGTTTCAACCGAATCAAAGGCTTTCTCATAGTCCACGAACGCTAAGCATAATGGCCGGTTATACTCCTCGGACTTCTGTATAACCTGCCGCAGCGTGTGTATGTGGTCTATGGTACTATAGCCTTTTCGGAAAACGGCTTGTTCGGGAGGCTGGAAGTCATCAAACCTGCGAGCGAGACGGTTCGTGATCACCCTCGAAAACAGCTTGTAGACATGGCTCAGAAGCGAGATGGGTCTATAGTTCTTCAATAGGGCTTTATCACCTATTTTGAAGAAAAGCACCACCACGCCTCTGTTCCATGCTTCTGGCGTAGTACCTTCGAATAGGACGGAATTAAAGAGCTTCTGAAGGACTTTCAGTAACGGTGATCCACCCGCTTGCAGAAGCTCTGTAGTGATTCCGTCCTCTCCAGGCGCCTTGTTGTTCTTAAGCTGTTTGAGGGCCATCCTAATCTCGTACAGGCTGATGTCCGGGATATCTTGGGTATAGTGTCGGGTTAATTTGGCTCTCGGGTCTCTGACCAAATCAGAGGCAGGTTGTGCGACCGAGGTATATAACTGCCCACAGAACCTCTCGATCTTCCGCAATACCTCAGGCTTAGTCGACGCTAAACTGCCGTCCTCTGTCTTCAGCTGCATCAACCGGCTCTGTCCAATAGACAGATCCCTTACAAACACTTTGGAGCCTTTATTTTGCTCTATCGTTTCCTCAACATATTTTGTGTTGAAGGATCTGATGTCGTGCCGCAAGGACTGTTGGATCTGTCTATTAAGTTGCCGGTATTTTTTAGCTTCATCAGAGGTCTGCAGTGTCATTGAGCGTCGTTCTGCCATAAGGTTGAGGGTTTGATCGGTGAGTTTCTGAGGTCTATTTCGTCGGCGGGTTTTGAAGTATTTAGACCCCACCGAATGGACAGTTTCTACCAACCTGTCATTCATATCGTCCACTGAGATGCAATCCTCCAGGCAAGCAAAGCGATTTTGCAATTCGGGCTGAAAGTTCTCGGGGTTTTCTATGTAACAACAGTAGGTCGGAGCGTAGACTTCATTAGACGAGATCTTTCGATCTTGATGTTTAAATTCAATGTGCCCCTAACCATTCGGTGATCACTTCCGGTTTTCACCCTGTGAATCACTGAGACATCATTGAATATGTGTTTCTTGGTGGTCATAATGAAGTCTATCTCATTTTTTGTGGAACCGTCGGGGCTCATCCAGGTCCATTTCCTATGAGGCGGCTTCTTGAAAAAGGAGTTCATCATGAAGAGTTCCTCCTTCTCCAGAAAGTTGGCCAGCCT